>CM033273.1:18640610-19263110 GCA_019343175.1 Oedothorax gibbosus
AAGCAGCTTGACAATTCTTACACTAAGCCGATGATAGTCTTCATAATAACTCTAATATGTTTAACGCGGCTAAGCTACTCTGCCGTCGGAAGATTAACTATGCAGTATCTATAGACTAATGACTTGGACCATTGTTGCAATCACTCACTTACTCTAGCTAATGAGAAAGTATTGTAAAAGACTGATAATTTCAGAGCGAAAATGTCCAATTTAATGCTGTGGTTACTACAGTTTACCTGCCCACGGCAGTACTGTTAATGGTGCTTATACAACAAACGAAATTATTGATAACATGTATACTATTTTCGTTTTATAATTTTAGATGCTACAACCTTTTTTTTTAAATAAATATTCCCTTGAGGTTCTGTCATTGTTAAAGAAAATGTCTGTACATTATCAATACTGTTTTGAATCTAACATCAAGACCTTTTTTATTTGATGTTTACTACATGCTTTTTATTCACTGTGCTGCATTGTTTAAAAAAAAACATCTTATTAAAAAGTGTGAATTAAAAATAAACATTTATAATAATAAATGAATTTCAATAAACATCTCTATCATTTACAAAGCGCATCCATCCGGATATCATCCAATAACTTTCAAAATTAACACAGGTTACAAATTGCCCCAGGAAGCGGCTTAGCTGCAACTCTTACGCTAAGCCGACGCTAGACTTCATAATAACTTATAAGGATTAATTAATTTCTAGTTGTAAGCCTTTTGCGAGAGCATCTATCACTAAGGGGGAGATTTTGCATGTGTCGGCAAAATTATGAGTGATCGCCGTTGGAAAGCCGATGCTACTTGGATCATCAAAGTTCAATGCGGGTCTGCAATTCATATTCTAGTGAAAGGTAAGTTTAGGGAAATATAGTAGTGGATTTAATGTGTTTGTGTAAGGTGTATTAGGAGAGGATTTAGTGAAAATAGTTGTACGTGTTTGCTGGGTTGTGAGTAGTGTTTATCTTTTAGTAGTAATGTATGGCGTTATGGGAACATTTAAGTGTGGTATAGACACAATATGAGTGAATTTACAATGTAATAAAAGGTTTTTAGAATGTTAATCCTGGATTTTTAGCTAGCTGCCTAACGGCTCTGCCAAATTTTACACATGAGGTGACAATGGCGATCCTCCTAGTGATTGGGTATGAGACTTTTAGCCCAAAACCGAGTTATACCCCATATTATTAGATTAAAGAACATTAAAGAACATAAAGAAGATTAAAGAACATAAAATTTATGTTATTTTCTGTAGCAAATTAACATAAATTAGCTGATAAGCAGATTTTAAAAGGATGATAATCAAATTTTTTAAAAATCTAAATTTATTTAAATAAAAAGATTTTTTGCGAAGTACTATTTAAAATATAAAACTAAATTGTTATAACCAACATTTTTACACAATAAACGTCATTTTTGTAGAATGCAATTTTATTGTAGGTATTAATCATACATATTAATCATAATTGTTTTAGTTTTTTTTTTGGCAAGAGTATTTCGAGTAAGTTTTTTAATATTTTTTGAATTTACAATGCGTTATATTTATTTGGAAGTAAACAACTGTGTTTTTGCTATTGTTTTTAAAGAATATTTCAATTTACATTTAACAAAAAAAATGCGGGAAATGTTAATTTGAATTTTAACCTCGGTGATTCGCAAGTTTGGAAGTGCATTATTTACATACCATTAATAAGTTCTTAAAACCATTGACTCACAATTTATGTTCACATAAAGTTAAAAATATAAAACGTAATACGATTAAAAATTTATTTTCATACTCAAATTATAACCTTTTTTCACAAATATTATCCGAAATGTGCTTACTAAAACCACCTCAAGATAATTACAATTTCAATTTAGAATTAATCACATTTAAAACAAATATTGAAAAAGCAAAACATGTCCGATCATTTGCAGCTGGATCCAAATTACATTTTCTCTTTTTATTTCATCAAGTTAGATTTTTATTTACAAGTAGCTAAGTAGATTATACTAGTATTTAGCATCTGGTGTAATGATAGCAATTTATTAAACATATATTCCTCGCAAAATAGTTTAATATATTTTGCACCGATTAGGAACCGTAAATGAGTTCCGTTTATTTAGTTTATGATATCATTTGTCAATTCTATTTGGGTCAACAAAATTGTAATAACGCATGTGAACTTAATTTTAGCTAAACAATGATTTAAAATATGAGTATCATTTATTTAAGTAAATATATTAAACATAATAATGTTTGACATATTAAAATGGTGTAATTATTTTCAGTGATTTTGACAATCAATCAAAATAATTGAAAATATTATGACATTAAGATCATTCCTTTTTTTCGAATTAAATACTATTAGACACACGCATTTGTACGCATTTTTATTAAGCAAGATAATAACGTAGTTATCAATTGAAATACGTTAAATGAAGATTTTATCGAATAAACACATTTTTTTTCGAACTATTTCTCAATTAAGCTATTTTTGTCACTTCATAGTTCATTGAAATAGTAATATTGTAGAAATATTTATTGTGAAACGTTTGACTTTCACAGTATTATGGGTTAGGTTTAAATAATTATAATTTTATATATTTATTCTGGTTAATAAGTCTTGTCCTGTGTTATGGTCACGAATGTCTTCTTTTATAAAACTGGTCATGACCAGCCGTTGACCAGTTTAGATTACGTTTGTAGTTGCATTCATCATAAATAGTCATTTGGAATCCTGATAACAGCAGTTTGGTTTTTATACTTTGGATTTAAAGAAAATTATAAACTTAAAAATGGTTGGACAGAAATCTGTCACTGCTGCCTATCACTTAAATATGCTACCTTATCTGTTTTTGGCTAACATTTGTTGAAAAAATATTTTTACTTTTCACTAAATCACCGACTGAATTTAGACAATTATGAGAGAATCTCCCAAATGTATTTAAATCTGAAATATGAGCATTTTTAAAATGGACTCTTAATAATGAGCACTTGGATCTCTCATTTCATTGTGAGAAAATTATTTTAATAAAAACCTTTAAAATCTCAAATATGAAATACATGTTTGAAAAATCTAAACACCCACTCATTATTGGCGTACCTGATACTGGATAACATGGTTGGAATGCACACACTGTACAACTGACTCAGCTTGCATCGTAATATCATTTGTTCCATCGGAGATATGATTGTTTTCTCAATCATTCTGGAAATGAGATTAAATATGTTCAAATACTGGAGAACAATGTATTTGGAGCTATTATGAACAAATTATGTTTTCAAATATGAGAACATTATTCTAAAAACTAAAAGGCCATATGTAATAGTGCACTTAGTGGAAATTAAAATTATCTTTCTTAAACAAAATTATTCTGTAAAACTTTCATTGGCTAATTAAAGTGTTCAAGAATAGTGATTTTTTAAACTGCAATATCTAAACGATTCTGAATAAATTGTCGTAACGTAAAGATCGCAAAAATTTAAAATCTCTTTGAGAAACTCTTTATTTATTGTAATCTTTCATCTTGCTTTTTTAATTTCTCGCAGTATGTAAACAACTCAAAGTCTACATTTTCATCGCATCATTACTGAAAATTCAATTTTAGCACAAGCGAAAAAAATTATCACCTATGCATTTAATTATCTAAAGATAACTGACGAAATGCATTTTCTTCCCTCATATTATTTCTTGTTTTAATATGACAATAAAGGATATATTCCACCCCGTACCGACTATCTGCTACGGAATATTTTTAACAAATGAGATTGGTGCGCGAAAACTTTAATAATACCCGAACGAAATTGCTTCGTGTGCTTTTGAAGACCGGTCGCAGAATGTCCTTGCTTTAGAATCATATTGGACCTTGAAAGATTATTGAAAGGAAAGTTAATAGAATGGAGAAGATGAAGATGTGGCTGTTGAATGAAAATAAAGTGCAATTTTCTTGCCGTTGTGAAATATTTTTTCCCTATTAAATCGAATGTTTCGTGAAATGAGTAAAATAAACCAATTTATTAAATTCTAAATTAGGAAGATGTAATGACTTTTAGTAAGTATGGACAAACAAACTTAAATGACTATTAAGTGGCGTAAATAGAGTCAACCAAGATCATAGTTTTCCTCATTTTAAAGAAATATTTAATAGGGTAGCTCGGGGTAATTGATTGACATATGCTTCTTGGGGTAATAAATTTATACCCTTTTTATTATAATAATTATTATAATTAAAAAACTTTTCTAGAAGATCAAACCACTCTCACATCTATATTTGGTACTCGAATCCTACTATGCTAAAATGTAGAAGGCTGAACAAAAATTTAAGAGTAAAAACAATACTAATGTCGTTTAACCCTTTGAAAACATGGAACAACTTGGCAACGATTACACTTCTACTTCATTACAAGTGTAAGAATGAAGTTTAAAAAAATTGCGATATTTGTAAATACCCTTTCATCTTTAAACCAAAATATTTCATTAAATTGATAAAAAAAATAAATTTTTATTATTTTCACCAACCAAAATGAGTTCAGTTTGGAAGAAGACATAATAATTAGTAGACAGTACTTGGGGTATAAATCGTAGACAATTGTTTCTGGGGCAGTTTTTAGGTAATAGTTTATGAGGTTTAGTTTAGCGGTTTCATAGTTTTCAAGGTACTAGTGACATTAATCAACAAATATGCATTATTTTAGGATATAATTTATAATAAAGACGTGTAAAAGCTTCTAAAAGAATGACTGTTATTGTCAATGCAAAAAGTTCAATTTATTTTTGAAAATTGTAGAATTCGGATAACCTGATAATTGTAGAGCTTCTATGGACAATTGAAGAGTTTAGTGGAAAAACGTGCTGAGAGACAAATATATGAAAACGAGAAAATTAGTTTTAAGGTTTTAGTTTGCACTCAGATATGTTGAAACGGTACTTGCAAACCGTAAAAAATATACTAAACTTCAAGTTTATGAAAAACCGGAAAATTGTTAACGTTAAAGAAATTAGTATAATATGTTCGTTGATACAAAAATCTCAATTTTTTCAAAAATGTCACTTAGAACTTTATTCTACTAAGCTTCTCAAATGTTAATTTAACACAAATAAATAACGCACTACCAAATCAATATATTTCTTTTTATTTTCTAACACTGAAATATTTATGTGTGTTAAAAAAAATATTCCTGCTTTATTCGGTTTAATCGCTGCCTGATGGTAGAAAACTAAATCTTGTCTTTTTAAAAAATTTGGTTTATGCAATATGGTTTTGAGTTATGTCATCATTTTAGTGATAAAAAAAACTTCCAGAATGATGTTGAAGATGGTATTAGTTTGATTAAAATGGTCTGGAGAGATTGCAAAAATAAGTGTATATTAATTACCGAATGTTGTCTAATAATTTCCCAGATTGAATGAACATCAATGAGCTATTTAAAAACTTAAGTATATTTATTAATTAAATAAAAAAATAATACCATTTTATTTCAGCAATAGTGATGTTAAATGAAAATAAATTCCAAAAAAAAACTCAACCATTTATTGGTTAGATATGGGAAAGTTTCCTTATAGTGTACCAATTACCGCAAGCTACTCTACAGAATATAAAATAAAAATGTTTTAACATTTAAATGTCTTTTCAATTAAACATAACTAGAATAATGTATATATTTCAAATATATTTATTTCTGTGAAAAAAATACTAAGTTGCTTGCTAATTTATAATTTATTTTTGCGATAATTTTTTTTTATTATTATTTTGTTTTTGTTTAAGAATGAGAATATCTACATACTACAAATTTTAAAAAATATATTTAATTAGTTTCGTATTAAGTAGTATCCAAGAGATCTTGAATAAGTTTTAATTTACAATCAGCTAAACTAACAACTAAATAACAATATATATTTATCATCATCTAAAACTCAATTAAAAATCTAGCGAAATCTATTAAATTCCAAAGAATAATCAACTTTTCAAACTGTAATCAATGTTCTTTACAGAAACTGTGAAGTATCATTATTTTATATACAATAGTTTATACAACAAATCTCAAAGGCATTTTCTAATAAGAAGTAGCGTGCTGATACCAAGAATATTTTATTAAACTTTCTATTTCTTTAGTAAAAGGGATAAGCCACATATTATTACCATGGATTTTTAGATATTATTTTCTGTTTGGAAGACAAAAATATCGTTAGTTGTTTTTTTTTTGTTCTTAGTTGTTACCCTTGTTGCATTAATCCGGATATAATTGGAACAAGGCTTATTATTTTATTTAATGCTTTTTAGTGAATGATATCAGAATGCATCTTGGGTTTACAAATCTATGATTGTGTATCTAAAATTTAATCATGGAGGAATTTTTTGAGATTTATTGAAAGTAACTACTAATTGTATTATTTTGTAAAATGTAACTACAACACAACTTTATATCCATTGTTATTCTGAATTCATGTAAGAAATACTTTATATTAAAATTATAATAATGAGATGATAATAAGAAAAAAATGTTGAGAATAATAATGAGGTGTGTATAGGTTGTTTATAGGTTAGGCAAAGTTAATTAATCTTTTTTTTTTTAAATTTCGGGTTGAATTTTTTTTGCAAAAAAGATATTGCTTTTAATTAATGAACTAAGATTTAATAAATATTAATCAATGTACCCACCCTATATTGTTATGTCTATTAAATCCTTTTATTCAATTACAATTCAATTGTACAATCATTAAACACTAAAATAATGATTAATTAATTCCCTGTGAGATTTTACTGAACAATCATAAATTTAAATTTTACGCTGAATCGAAGATCACGAATACATACCTAATATTTTGAGTAACTTGTACTTTAATTAGTTAGATTTAACACAAAATCTCATCAATCCGGGACACAAAATCTTCAAAAAAATCAAAAATTATTATTATCTTAAAAAATAATACAATTATTTTCAAATAATTTGAAACAAAATTTTTATTTATATCTGAAGTAGAACGTGAGATATTTAGTTTCTTGTGTCATGACATCTTTGTTGGACGCGAGCCACACCTTACTTCAAAGCTGTTTTTCTCCTGATCGTGTTTTCGATGATTTCCCGACTTTAAATTGATATAACTCAAAATCTACTTCACATAGAGTGTTAAAGTTTTCCACACATATTTTTCAAACATATATCTTTAATTTGTCTTCGGGAATTGTTGTTATTGGTTTTAATTTTTTTTATTTATATTTTTTTGCTTGGCATACTATAAGATTTATGTAGATTTCAAACTGAATATTTTTTAAAAAAAATTCTATTCAATTTAATAAAAAAAACATGAAAACAATTTATAAAATGAACTCAAAGGAAGAGTGTCAATCAAAAATAAAGTGTTTTGAGTAATAAAATTTCAAGTTATATCAAATTTCACAATCATCAAAATTTTCATATTTTTGAATTTTTTAAATTTTATTTAAAAAAGTTTTTAAACAAAACCTATTTGATCCAATTACAAATTATGTTACATAACCCCACACAAAAAATTAGTAGAACCCCTTTAAAATTAAAGATTTTAGAATTTTGTGCCCCGGACCCCCTTTCGATCTTGAATTGCATTCTCTACTTCACCAAGTCTTCTTTCTAAAATACTAAACTGTGGTTCTAAAATACGACGCCCGTC
Organism: Oedothorax gibbosus; assembly: GCA_019343175.1. Taxonomy (NCBI): domain Eukaryota; kingdom Metazoa; phylum Arthropoda; class Arachnida; order Araneae; family Linyphiidae; genus Oedothorax; species Oedothorax gibbosus. The sequence continues at coordinate 18,648,243 of CM033273.1, forward strand.
GCCAATAGCAATCGTGTAGCTCTAGTGCGACGACAGTTCAAACTAAGACTAAAATGAACTAAAATACTAAACATAAAAAATAATGCAATTTTTATTTTGTAAGAAAGTTACATGCATCATATATTACATAACATGCATTATAGAAAACACATACTGACAAAATGGAACTGTAATATATTTATTTATCACAGTATATCTTTCAACTTAGTTTACCAAAATTCATATGAATAATAAATGCTTTGGTCTACATATGTTCTTCACTTCTGAAAAAAAAATACTACGCATACATTTTTATTTAAAAATATTTTTCAAACAACTATATATTTAGAAGTATGTTTTGCAAGTAATTTGAAAAAAATAGCGTTCCACATTTGGGCTGAGGATCACGTCAATTTAGTGAAATTTGAAATTTGAGTGGTAAAAGTACACATTTTTGTGTGCTATAATTAGGGTACTTGACTGTATCAATAAAAAAACCTTCCAATATTAAATAAATTATAGTTGGAAGCCAAAAATAACAAACTTATATATTTTTTTGCAAAATAAATCTTTAAATAATTTATAAAAATCATTTTAAAATGGCTAATTTTTCATCGGAAAGTCACGTGATCACAAACACGTCGATTTGGCTGACGTCACTAGTATATGTAAACAAACCGGTGTGATGTTTTTTTTTTGCTTGTAATTAAACTGGATTTAATCTAATTTACTATTAAAATAAGAATTTATAGATAAGGGAAGGAGGTTTTACAGAATCGGATAGTTCAAATTTGCTTAAAGTAGATTCCAAAATTGTGTTTCAAAGTTTGTTTATAAGTTTATAAGTTTATGTTATATAAGTTTGTTACTAGTGACGTCATAGATAACACGTGACAGCCACAACGCGCTTTCGGGCGTAATTTTTCGTCCTAATTTTAAAATTAATTTTTCTCCCTTTTTATGGGGTATTTAAAAAAAAGAAAAAATACGGATCTACTATTTTTGCCATAAGAATATTTTAGGCGAATAAATTTTTTTGGCAATTTGTTTGTGTTTTTTGTCAGTTTTTTGGAATTAATAAGTCCATTCTAACTTTGTTTTAATCCAAAATTTCTTATAAAGTAACCACTGAAAAGACTTTTTCAAAACATTTCTAGCAAGACCTCCGAAATATGCTTAACTATCTTGATACGTCATATTTTAATACAATTAATAAATCAGCTACTTCGTATCGATAGTTTTGGAAAGCTTGATTATTCATTCTTGAACTTTAATTTTCGATAAGAAAAATTGTAAACTGAAGTTGTGAAGTGAATTCTACAAAAGTCCACGTATGTGTACCTCTAGGGCGAAGAGGATATACATATTAAATTTGTAAATGAGGTAAAAGGTCTGATACCGTACATTATACTATTTGACAGAGTTCAGTTTTCAAGTGAGTTACAAAGATTTATACTAGATGTATCAAAAAGTAGCATATATTGTACTATAATAAATAATACACATGAGTGCATATTCTAGGTTTATGTTACATTTTCAACTTAAAAAAACACAATCCATGTGCAAATGTTACATGTTTTAAGTATAACTCAACCAATAAACAACATTTAGTCGTCTTCTCTTGCATCAAATATGTATTACACTGTAATTTTTGAGATAAATGAACGAAATTTGATTGCTTTAAAGTTAATCAGGTAGTGGAACCCTAAATAAATAAAAAAAATATTTTAATTTGTAGTTAAAATTATCACGCTTTCGGAAATATATGTAACGCCCACATTCAGCGAATGTATTCATTACATTTGAGATAGCTTGATAATTTTAATGTTTAAAGTGGTAAATATTCTAAAGGCATGGTATACACTTCTGAGAATTTTGTATATAAAGACTACATTAGAATTTTATTAAAAACTATATAATGCAAACATTAATTAATCCAAGTCTCTCTGTAAAGATAATGCGAAGCTATTTTTTGTCACATCATAATAACTTAAGTTACTACTTCCTTTTAAGTTTAAAATATTTACTGCAAAATGTAGTTGTACTTTAAACTTGTCTCAAAGCAAATACTTTTTTTTTGTAAAATGAGATAATTAATGAAACCTTGGAGTATATTGTATTGTATAAATTATAGATATATTTTTTAACTACATTTATTTGATTTTTTAAATTTATTTGATTTTATAGCTGAATCAAACACTTTAAGTACAAAATATGAATTACATGTATAGCTAAATCTAATAATTTAACACTTAAAACAATAGAAATTCAAAAACATTTAATTATAAACCGAATAAGTATTTAATCAACTGTATTAAAACTTAGTTCAATTTTTTATTAAAACATTGTTCAAGTTTCTTTTTATCTTAGTTAAAATTTCATTTTTTTTAACTTTAAAAAAAATAATACCATATACGCTCACGAATTTTATACATATTTAAAATAAAAGCATTTTTCGTTCCTTTACTCCAACTTTCTATACCTCCAGTCACAGGCAACTGTTTAATGCCTTTGGCATGAACCTCCAATCAATCACTTTCCTTTTTAAAGGCTAAAAAAATGCATGAAATTAAAACGAGGAAAAAATCTGCTCAGTATCAGATAAGTGCAGATCCCAGGGGAAACCTACGCAGGACCGTCTTTAAATCTTGAAATGCCCTGCTTTAGAGCGTCCCCCTTTTTTCAATACTGATTCATCGGATTCGATCACGGCTACTGGAACTTTAGTATACTCCCGAGAGACCAGGGGATGGCTTTTACGGTAGGGCCGACAGTTTTTTAAAAAAAAGAGCCAATATCGCCAAATGTTGAAAAAAAGTTGACTTCATGTTTGTTTGCTTGACATGAAAGATGCCTTTGGTGACTTCTAAGAAATAGCACCGGTATTGATCGTATTAAAATATGTAAATATGTTAATTTTGATGAGTTAAGAAGAAAAATACCACATCAAGTTGAAATTTAAGAAATTATAAGATTTTATTAATAAATAAAAAAGTTTGAATGATTTTTTTATTTGATAAAGTGAGAATGTTTATCTTTCTGACTGTTATTACAGATGAGGTAGAATTTTGCATTTTTCTTATACTTTTAGTTTTGCGTTCTAAAAAAGACGATAATATGTGAGTCAACAATTATTTACGGACCAAATTTAAAAGAAGAAAGTTTATATCTTCCAGAATTAAAATATTTTAAATCGTTTCCTTCAAATAAAAACTCGTTTAATACTCATAAATTTTTCAAGGTTTAGTAATTCGTTGAATTATTGTTATGATATTTAATAATGAAATTTTTTTGCCACTTATATATATATATTTATTTTTGTTAGATTGTCTCTATGATGTATAAGCCAAAAGCGGTGTTTTGGTATCTTCATCTAATGACAGGAAAACTCAGTGTCTTTTGGCAATAAAAAAGAAGGAAAAACATTTATACTATAAAAAATTGCCACATGAAATGCTCTTGCTGATAGATTTTTGCTCTTTTTTGCATATTTAAAAATATATATATTATATTTTGCACTTATGCAAAAGTGTACATAATGTAACTTACTGTTCAATATATTATTAAACCTACTCTTCAATACATTATTTAATGTCAACTACTCTTCAATATATTATTAAACTTACTCTTCAATACATTATTTAATGTCAACTACTCTTCAATATATTATTAAACTTACTCTTCAATACAATATTTAATGTCAACTACTCTTCAATATATTATTAAACTTACTCTTCAATACATTATTTAATGTCAACTACTCTTCAATATATTATTAAACTTACTCTTCAATACATTATTTAATGTCAACTACTCTTCAATATATTATTAAACTTACTCTTCAATACATTATTAAACTTACTCTTCAATACATTATTTAATGTCAACTACTCTTCAATATATTATTAAACTTACTCTTCAATATATTATTAAACTTACTCTTCAATACATTATCTAATGTAAACTACTCTTCAATACATTATTAAACTATTTTTCTTAACTTCTCTCTACTGCTTCCCCTTATTACGGCATAGCATTTATTACAAACTACTCCTATTCCAACTAACGCAGCTAATTATTTCCACACAAACTAAACCTATTAAAACTATTCACAATACATTATCTTCCGTTCCATTAAAAAAAACACCTCCAACAAAAACACCTAATTTAAATTCGCCAAACTGACAATTTCCCCAACAACAATGGCCCCATCTGCACTAAAATCCAAAATGGGGGCACTAAAACAAATCTCGAGATTTCTATTTCATCCATATTCATCAAGTGATCTCTCTTTTGGATAGGCTAATCGATAGGCGCCTACCTCCCCCTACTTAAGCTACTTAAGTGAAACAAATTTGGAATCGATGGTATCGGTACCATGGTCATGATACGGAATCGTAATCTATGGGTTGGGGGGTCCCGACCATGTAAACCGCTAATCTGGTTCATGGCGGGATTAGTCTTATATTGTTGGCTATTTCGAGAGATTATTGGGATTGAAGGAGGAAAAAAATTATGGGTTTGGTAGTTATTTATAGGTTCTTTTTTGCATAAACATTAAATTCGATAAGGTATTGCTTTGGTCAAAGAATTCTTTGTGTTTGGAGGAATTTATTGAATTGTTGTATATTTTGCTTGATTTAAACTTTCATAAAAACATTGATCTTAGTTTAATTTTCTAATTTTCTTACTTTTGAAATTGAAAATAATTATTTAATTTACAGTTATCACTGGCTTCTTATATTTCATCATCACCTTGTTATATATCTAAGAAATACATTTTTATATATATAATTATTATCCGTACGTAAATAAAATATCATAGAGCGCTTTTATGTAAGTTGTTGAAAGTAACACACACACGTAAAAGGCTATTGTCATTTATTTAAATATTAATATCATATATTCTCCACTCATTAGATCACAAGAGAATTAGAAATCGGGTTTCTTATTTATCAATTAATAAAACTTATTATACATAATTGCTAAAATCCTGATGTAAAGACTAAACAAATTCTTCTTTTATTTTCGATCCTTTAAAAAAGATTTAAAAAGATTATGGAAATTTATGTTCTCTAATCCTAGATTATAACATTTTAATGACTGTCTAATTTATTAATAATAACTGCTCCCATGTTGTGGCTTATGTGGCATTAAAATTTTACATTTTGCATAAATTACTTTTATTGCACATTTGGGCATTACAAATACGTTTTCGTATTTGCGATTTAAACAACATGGTAGTAAATGTTATTTTTATTTTACTCTCTCATTAACTTGTTTTAAATTAATTGCTTTTCTAAAATACTTCGATTGCAATTGATAAGTTAACGCCTTCATGTTTTTAAGAATTTATGATCTTAATTAAACTAAAAAAAACTATATAATGTTATAAAATAATTTTCAATATTTAAATTGATTACAAACAAATTAATTTTTTTCCACTTTATACAATAATTATTTATAGCTGACAGAAATGTTTATAAATGAACAATTTTCATGTTATAAATGAAATAGAATATGTTAACATGCAAATCTATAATAATATTTTTAAAAAATCAAGGATGAAAGTTTTTTTAAAGTTTTAGGTACAGCTGGGGAAAAAACGATCCACCCTTCGTTTTTCGGCTGCTATTGGTCAAGGAATTTTGTGAAATGTGTCATTTTTCAGGAAATAGCTTAAGGAATTGAGAACTGGCATCCAAAATTGTATAAGGGGTCGTCTACATATTAAAAATGAGTACCAACTTTGAAATTTCCAATGGCAACACCCAATTTTTTTACATAAAAGTGTTCAGCACCTTCAAAATACCCCAGGTATAAAAAAGAATTATTTATTTTGCATTATTTGCTGAGATATTAAAGCATTAATTTTGAACTCGTTTAGGGGGAAATCTCCAATTTGAAAAAGGTAATATTTAGGGTGTCTTTTCGAAACGACAAGCAAACAAAAGGGTTACCATAATCTCGCCTAAGGATGGTAGAATTAAACCTTCTTCACTAATATTGTGATTTTTTAAAAAAATTTTACCATTTTTTTTAATTTTGGAGTTTAAAATTCAGAAATAAAATAAAGGGTAGAAGAGAAAAAGTTTTAATTTTAAATTAAGTCACACATACGATTATTTATAACGAACAGATTTTCAAATGCGATTAGTTACAATCAGATAGACAAACATGATTATTACATTTATGTTTTACATTTTATGCAAATTTTTTTTTCATTCATGTTGCTACAAAAAGTTTGTTTAAAATTCGTCGCACTGGGTCTGGGATCTGGGACATATCCCAACAGCCGAAATCCCGACAAGCCAAAATCCCGACAAGCTGAAACCCGAATGGGTCGAAATCCCGAATGGGTCGAAATCCCGAAAATAGATTTTTATCAATTTCTTGATTTTTTTTTAAATATTAGAGATTATTTATTTAGTCAGTTATTTAATCAGTTAGTTAGTCCCTTAGTCAGTAAGTTAGTCAGTCAGTTAGTCAGTCTGTTAGTTAGTCAGTTAGTTAGTTAGTCAGTTCGTCAGTTAGTCAGTCAGTTAGTCAGTTAGTTAGTCAGTTAGTTAGTCAGTCAGTTAGTCAGTCAGTTAGTCAGTCAATTAGTCAGTCAGTCCGTTAGTTAGTCATTCCGTTAGTTAGTCCAGACTGACTAACTTAGTCTAACTGACTGTCAATTAGTTAGTCAGTGAACTCACTGACTGACGAACTGACTAAATAACTTACTAACTTACTAGCTGACTGACTAACTAACTAACTAACTAACTGACTGACTAACTAACGGACTAACTGACTGACTAACTGAGTGACAAACTGACTAACTAACTGACTGACTAACTGAATGACTGACTAACTGACTGACTTACTGACTAACTAACTGACTGACTAACTAACCGACTGACTAATTAACCGACTGACTAACTAACCGACTGACTGACTAACTAACGGACTGACTAACTGACTAAATAACTAACTTAATAAGTAAATAAATAAGTAATCTCTAATAATTTTTTTTTAAAAATCGAGAAATGGACAAAAATCTATTTTCGGGATTTTGACCCATTCATTAATGAGTTTCCTAAATGGGTGTCTTTGTAGACTAAGAACCTAACCACCTTGCGACCCAATCTGGCAGTCCTTGTTGGGAATTTTGACCCATTCGGGATTTCGACTATGTCTATTTAATTTTTACTATAAAACACACATTTTGAAATTGTATTGGAAATAACATACATTCAAAAACACAGTAATCTGTATAATGTTAATTATAGAAACAAAATACATTGTATGCACTTGAAACAAGAAAAGAATTTTAGACATTTGACAGACATCAATAATTTGAATAAACATTTACCAATAACAGTTTTCAACCACCAAACGATAATGCAAGTTAGGATCAAATTTGCCAAGTAATTTTGCACACGGTCCCTAAAATTCGTATTTTTTAGTTTTTTTACAATAACTCGGCAAATAATTGATGTTGAATTAAAAAATTCGGGAATCTGGTTCTACTTAATCTACTTTATCGATTTATGTAAAAAATATTGGGGTTGCTATTCATATTTTATTTTTTCTTATTTAAATTTAAATAAAAAATAATAAAAATAAAAAATTGATGAAAAAACTTATGTGATTTGTTTTTGGAAGATTAAGAAGTATATAATGAAAAAAAAATCTTTGTTTAATTCATTTTATATGTGGAGGTATGAATAAAAGTTTGTGAAACTTTTTTAACATTATGGGCGTTCAAGTTTGAATGCTTATATCTCAACAAATAATGCAAAGTAATTAATTTTCTTTTGGATATGGGGTATTTTAAAGATAATAAATATTTTTATACATAAAAAAATTGGGTGTTGCCATTGGAATTTTCAAAGTTGGTACTCATTTTAATATGTAGACGACCCCTTATACAATTTTGGTTGCCAGTTCTCAATTCCTTACGCTATTTCCTGAAAAATGACACCTTTCACAAAATTCCTTGACCAATAGCAGCCGAAAAACGAAGGGTGGATCGTTTTTTTTCCCCCAGCTGTACCAATGTTTTGCAATGGTGAAATAATTACAAGCGGAAATATAACTACAAACATATCCTATTGTATGAGGCTGAAATATCTGTTTTATACATTTAAAATGCTGTACTAATTTTGTAACCACATTTTAAGAATTTTCGTAGGTTTTTAGAAATTGTATTAATTTAAAAATTTTAAACAAGAAATTTCTTTTATTATTGTTTTTTATTATTTGAATCGCTACCAATATAAAATTCCCGAACAAAAATAGTATTATTAGTCATTTAGATTTTAGTATCACGATTTAAATATTTGATCTTGTGGACTAAATAAATTTTATTCATCGCTACATAAGTGTATTTTATTTTAAAATTAAATTTAGGACCCAAAATTACCTTTACTTTAAAATGTTCAGAATACAGGTGAATATTCCAAACCCAAGTACTACTTTTGAGCAGCAAGGCAATTCAATATTTTCCGTAAAATGTATTTCGAATTTTAATAATTACTTTTGTATTTTAAATTTAAATTTAAGAAGAGGCCTTAACTTTAGCATAAAATGTTCAAAATACATGTGAATATTCTAAACCTAAGTTCTGCTTTTAAAGCAGCCAAGGTAATTCAATATTTTCCGTAAAACATCGTTCTTTTTTTTTCATTGAAATTTAGGAACAGGCCTTAACTTTTTTGTATAAAATATGTTCAAAATACAATGTGAATATTATATACCCAAGTACTACCTTTGCGCAGCTACGTCAATTCAATACTTACCTTAAAACGAACCAGGGAAATCATTATGCCGAAACGGAACAAAATATCCCATTCCTGGGTCAAGACCACCTGCCTTATTACATAATGGCAGACAATTTATCATTAAACTCATTAGAGTAATAGTTAACTGTCACGATCATTTGAGATAAACAATAAAGATTTATTACTGCATTTTTTATTAATTGAATGTTTGTCAAAATAAAAATGCAAAACACAAATAGAATAAGAAGAAACTTTTTTAAAGCTAATTATATTGGTCACCAAGAGGTTCAAGCTCGTCCAGACAACTCAAATAACAAACACGTTGAATATACAAAAATAACACTAAATATATGATAGACAAAGCACAATAATAGTAGTTACTTACTAAATACTACTTTTCATATAACTACTTTTTATCCTAAACATATAAATATTTTATCTTGGAACTAAACGGTTTTTTTTCCATCACTACTTATTTATATTTCATTTTAAATATAAATTAAAAACCCGACCTTACCTTTAGTATAAAATGTTCAAAACACATGTGAGTATTCTAAATATTTTACTTTTCGTAAAGACAGTTCAAAATACATGTGAATAGTCTAAATACCTTACCTTTACTATAAAATGTTCAAAATACATGTGCATATTCTAAACTAGGCCCTACTTTTGAGGCAATTCAATATTTTCCGTAAAACGAACCGGGGAAATCATTATGCCGAAACGGAACAAAATATCCCATTCCTGGGTCAAGACCACCTGTCCTATTACATAATGGCAGACCATTTATCATTAAAATCATTAGAGTAATAGTTAACCGTCACGATCATTTGAGATAAACGAACGTTCCAGCAATTGATGGGAAGCCATTTGTTTGGGGCAAAATGATTCACGTTTCTCAACAGTAATGCGTTTCTAGAGACTATTTTATTAAATATCCTCCACTCGACGTAAGACTGCAGAGTGAAATTTCAATCTTGTCTGGAGGAATTAAGTGCCTGTGTGATTTGTGTTCGGAAGATTGTTGTGTTGCGAGTGAACTGGGAACTTTGTAGCAGTTTGTAAGTTTTAAGTATGTTAAAAGGGATACAGAGGGAAAACGGTTGATAGAGTGTGAGGTTTTAAAATGGATACAGTGAGAAAAATGATGCTTTCAAATCTGGGTAAATTTATGTTTTCATTTTATAATGAAGCATTTTGTTTCCAAATATGACGACCGATAATTTCAATTCTTATTCACTAGAGGGGCTGGGGTCGGTTTAGTCGGTTTAGGCTTTCGCTTTGCATCATGCGGAAGGTCCCGGGAAAGTAACTGCATACCTATGAGTAGTCCGTGCACGTAAAAATATCCGACTAATAATACCCCATGTAGAGAGAGTATACGTTTATAATGCCCCAAAGTCCCAATACTGCTTACGATGTCACCCTAAAAACTTGCGTTGGGTACCTACTCAGGTGTACTCCTCCAATAGCCCTCGTGTACCTCTGGAGATACGATAATTCAAACTAACCTAACCTTAAATTCCAGACATACTCAGTTTCAAACAAAATTATCTATCTTCCGTTAAATGTAGTCAATTTCAGCAGGGTGGTTGGTCAAATGATTATCGCATTGGACTTAAGAATCTTCTCTGCAGGCCGGAGTTGGATCCCACCTACTGCTAGTGTCTCGACGGCGTACATGGAACAACTCTTGCATCAAAATTGTTTATTGTAAATTTTGATAAGCATTCTACTGTGGAATTCCAATTTACGTAACAAAATGAAAGGCAAAGTTAATTGTAAAATTGCTTGTCATTTAGATTAAACACACATCAAGTCATTTTCCCGATGATTAAATAAAAAACAAAGCGAGTTCAAATCAATACTTCAACGTAAATTAATTCGAAATAAGACTGGGGTGAAATTCAGATTGTATTTATAGGAGATATCTTAAGGACTTCTGTGATAACTATAGACAAGTTTGACTTAGAAAGGTTCAAAGGAGGCCATTTCTGTACAAAAGGCCATTCCATATCTACAATTAATCTTCTGTTTCGGAATATTACGCTGTCATCAGGACTGAGATATGACCCAAATTAATTGCTTCGACTGTCCCCAACACAAGCAATTTCCCCGTCTTTCCATCAAAATCAGTTTGGTCGTTCTGGTTTTTTGTGACAACTGCACAGTCTTTGTCTTTCGGCAAGTAAATAGTTGCTGATGGTATTTTAAATTCATTTATTTGGCTTGTAAGCGTTGTTTAATATTTTTAAAAATGAATCAGGTTATTTTAATTTGATGAATTGGTACATTTTTGTAAGAAAGCATGTTTATGTATTTTGGTTGTATCTAAAAAGAACGTATTTGTTGAAAACGTTTTGTTGTCTTAATTGTAAGTGTTGAAAAGTATTATTTAGTATTTGTTAAAAGGGACTCGGATTATTTTAATTGATTAATTGGTACATTTTTCTAAGAAATAATGTTTATGCATTAAGCTTGTATGAAAAATAACGTATTTGTTGAGAAACTGTTTGTTGTCCAATTAAATATATATGTATTATTGAATATATGAATGATTGCTTTTATTATTGTTCGAGAACAATACTTATTTGGCTTGAATGCATTATAATTAACATATTTTCTGAGATATAGATAGTTTTTTTCATTGTTTTTATCTGAGTGCATCCTTTAGTGAAGCATGTTGGCCAGTTAAAATTGAGTACCAAAATGATGGGAATTATGGAACTTCTATAGAAGTGATCATTCGAGCTAACTCAACAACTCTCTGTACATACATTTCCGTTGATTTCTTGTATTTAATAGTTTAAAGAGTAGTAATGAGAAGTATTTATTTTTATTTCAAGAAACAATAACACAACTTTGGGCTATATTTCCTTTTCACTAAAAACTTCAACAATAAACATCAAAAATCATTTCAATACATTGTTTGCATTCCTTTTATTTAAAAATATTCACCTATTCAGTACCAAATAACTGCGTGTTTTAATAATAGCCTGCACACCCAAATATTTCAAAAATATATTATTCCATACAAAACCACGCTTCTCAAATCAGACATGCGAAACAATGCAAATTTCCAAACACAACCAGGTCCTTTGTTCGGGCAATTCTTCCATTTCGACAAATCCCTTTGTTTATTCAAAACCGTCCCGAAGGGAAATAATACCAGGCCGAAAATCACGACCAGCCTAATTACTCCCGGATAAAACCTTGAAGACAGAAAACAAGTCGCCAGTTTTCCTTGATTAATAATCGATTCGTCACCGAGTGCTGATATATCATCGTCCTCCAGCGCTGAATATATCGATATGAAATTCCATATCGATCTGGAGTCTTCCCCCAACAAACGGACAAATCTCAGTCGGATAATGAAATTGCCCTGATATTTCAAATGTCCCGTGCGTCATAATGTGACATGGGATATGCGGTGTCTTTGCAAGATGTATGGAAGGGGTCAGGTCTAAGGGAGTGGTGCAGAAGTTCCTTTAAATAAACACTAGACATCGATTCTGTTTTATTTGACTGAAAACTGCTTGCTAATTTTAAATAAAAGATGTTACGTTTTATTTCCTAAGTTATAATTGATTCCTTAAGCATCAAGATTGCGTATTTTTGTATTTAATTTACTCTATACTTTAATACTTTATATTTCGATTGGAAATTGATAATTATTTAATGTATTATAAGTATAATATAAATTTTTCGGAATTATTTCGTTGATCCATTAAGAACAATTAGCTACGTGATAATATACGGATATTTTATGATCTCTATACTCTATAAAACATATATAATGCAACTTTTTTAAACTATGTATTGTAATGATAAATTTATTAAAGGCTCTTTATGATATAATAACATGTTGTTTTTCTAAATGATTATGCTTTTTTTCTAAACACGTACGTGAAAAGCAAAACGTGATGTAAAACAATGCAAGTTTGTTGACCATTTGAAATTGTAAATATTTACCTAGATGGTATCAATTTTAATAAAAACAAAAGATGATATAGAAATCGAATTAAGTCATAAAGAAAAACACACACTTGAAAACGGCATTTGATTTTGTTAATGTATAAATTATATTGTTTGTGTTATAAGCAATATACATAGTCAACAAAAGACTTAACAGCACTATACTTTCCTTAATAAATACTACTTGCAATTTGTGTAAGCTGACAACAAAATAGCAAAATTACTAATTGAACTATTGTATGGTTCTTTGGCTTAGTTTCAGACGATAAAAAATAATTCAACCCTTTACTTTAAGAAAAAAAATACGAAATTTGTTCTGCATTAAGTCTAGTTTTGAATGCTTAAAACCATTTTTATATAACATGTGGTGAAGAACACGATGTTCAGTACTGAAACTTCTCTTTAAGGGGTGAACTAGAGAAACAGAGGGGAGACTCGTCCCACTCGATGGATATGAGACATAATAGTAGGATCTGGTTTCGGTGCATGTGACAAATTACTTTTTTATTTATGGGCTATAGTTTCCATATGGGTTCTTCTTGCTGTTATTCCAGGCAGGGATTGGAAGAGTACGTGCTTAGTAATTTGAGTGATCGGCTTATATGCGTAAGGTGACCGTTTAGATGTCCGGTTGTATGATTATGTGACTTTGCATGTGGGGTTCGCTGAGAGTGATGTATTGCGTTGAGGGTTTGTGAACAACAAAAAAGTTATATGCTTCCTTTGCATTCCTTTTAAAACATAGGAATTGCCCTTAAACAAGTTGTAGTACATCATATGCAAAAGTTCTTTTTTTGTTCTTCATTTTGTGAGAAAAAGTTTTTTTTTAAATATTCATATTTGGTGTATAATTTAAAATTTAATATTTCGAAGGGAATGTATATGAGTAATTGGAAACTCATAAACTTTTAAATTTGGATTAAACATTAAATCCACTGAAAATCCATTTATGTTAAATTATCATGCTAATGAACTACACACTTCACGTGAAATAGAAAACCGTAACGTTCAACAATAATTAGTAATTATTTTGACGTATTTCTTCAAACATAACTAACATTATCGATTTAAAAATTTACTATTTAAAAACGATCTTTTAAATATTGTTACGAGTACAAAGTTGTATATTTAAAAAATCTTTATTTAGGGTAAAACAATTTATTCATAACAACGTTGGAATTTGTAAAGTACATATTTGCACGGCGTATTTTACCTTAACATCTCAGTGTTAATCTGCACTTTCTCTAAAACTAGCTCCATTACTTAAACAACCTAACACTGAAAACCGATTTACAGTGACCTCCAAACTGCCAAAACACAACCCGAATGTCCAATTTCGACAAATTTATTGCCCAACATTATTTCAGCCCAAACCGTAGTTGAAATTCGCTATTTAATTTTGCTTTCAAGTTATGAATAACGTTTGGGAGAGGGTTTAAAATGGGTAGGGCCAGGCTGCTTAGTACGAATGGCGTATTTCAATGATGATTTAAGATCATTTTAAACATCTGGGTTTTGAAATGTAATATCAAGACTGCGCTTTTTTAAATATGTTACGTCCTGACTATCTCTTTTGGCTATGGATTACTGTAATAGATAAATGAAAGTTATTTAACAATTCACTTTTCAGGTCTATTTAAAATATAAGAAGATACTATGGACAGACAGAAAAAGTTCAACAATTGCATTTTGATTTGTGGTTTGGAGAATTGTAATATCACCTATGTTTTTCAATGAAGTAATTCAGATTTTCCTCAATTAAGAGCTGTATATAGCACTTAGGTAAATGAAAACTAAGTAATCACACAACTTTTCGGTTTTGCATATATAAATTGACAAATTGGGGGGGTAAACTACTTTTGCTTAAAGATGTTTACATATAGCACTGAACGTGTAAGAAGGACATAACAAAGATAGAATTTCCGGGAGATATTTATGGGCTTTTGAGTCTCCATTGCCATGGAACAATTGTAGGAGATATTGTGGCTTAACTTTTGTACCTATGTATATAAAACTAGCGTCAATAAATAGATCGTAAACTTTTAAATATTGTAGTTATTTAAATACAGAAGTCATACTTGTCAATTATTCCACTACAACTCACATAGTGCGCACGTAGATCTGATCCCTTTGAATTTTGCACTATTAAGGTTGATTGAAAGTCTGGTATGTTCCTTCTCAAGTCCGGAAATTGGAATAGTTGATTTGGCGGAGGACTGAGGGAAGTTTAGATATGACGATTACAAAGGCAGTGTTCCGCAGTTCGGAAATTCTCATTTGGAGATAAGGCTGCATAGATTAACATGGCCCTACTCGGGATTTGGTGGTAGTATTGGGTTGTATTTTCGTGTTAGATATGCAAATGACTTGAACCAGAATATACGAATAAAATCTATAGCAAGTGCAAACTTAGATTATAAGATTTTGAAAATATATAAAATAAACAAACTGATTAAGAGATATTAGGTATATTCGATGCAATTTTTTTTCTGACTAAAATTGGTCATGTTAGTTTAACCTAAAATAGTTTGTTTTTTTTTAGCTACTACATTTGAGGTTTGTTATATTTTTTGACTCTTTTGAAAGATCTTTAAAATAGTTAAGCTTCACATGATGTTATACTCGTGCAATTTTCTGTACATTACTTTGTAAAATTTAAATTATTTAAAATCTTGAAGATTCTTTTAATAGCTATTTAATATACAATTCAATATGAATATAAAATAACGCATAAATGTCATCCATAATTAAATTACTGTTTTTCGCAACTATAGATTAAACAAATTAGATAATATTCTCTAACATGAAACCTATATTCTAAACGATATTCTTTCTGATGTGTTCTATAATGAGGGAAGTACATGCATTTTTTTTTTATTTAGGATAACAACTTATGTAACGGCGGATCCTTGTTATCGTAGATGTAAGGTTTCTTTCTTACAAAGTAGGTGGTTTACGTAATATGAAAAAAAAAGCTAAGGGTATTTTTCTTTCCATACAAAAGGTATTAATAAGAAGAATGAACATAAAAAATATTTAACCATTATATGCGACTTTTTCGCTTATATTGAGCTCATAAATATTTTAGTTAAATCAACTTAGAAGAAATTGATACTTAAAATGCTTATTATTTTGGTATTAAATAGATTTTATGAAAATAAGTTTATTTTGTTATTATCCTGTAACTTATCTAAAATATTTATTTTGATTTATTTTTTGAAATGTAATAATAAACGAATCATCTTCTATTTTGATCTGTAACTCTATAATGTCAATATAATACAGTATAACATTTTTTAACCTTTCCATATCAAAACAAGTCAGATAACAAAACTGATCAACTTTTAACACCTTATTTACAAATATGAACTAACATTCAGAAATATCTTATTCAGAAATATAATCTAGACATGCAATTCATAACATGCAATATTTGATAGATAACATGTCTGTGAGTCAATGATAATTTTTATTATAATTTAACGTGAGACATTTGAAATCTGTAAATACATCTGATGGGTTTTAATTTGCATGAAGGAACAATAAGTTATGGCTCACTTGATTGATCTATATACACGATTAGATGATGGGATAACTTTTGAACGATCACAGAGATACATTTGATAAATGGACATGTTAATTGAATTAGCTTGGTACGATACTTTAAGCTTTTGTTCAGTGTGATTGAGTTTGATATATACAGTAACTCACATTCATCTAAAATCGTTAAGTAGTGTTTAGATCATACTGGATTGCATAATGTTAACATTGATGACACTTTATTTTGCATTGTGGTTAGTTTACATTTTATAATTGCTAGCTGCGGAGCTGTGAAATTTTTAATTTAAGAGGGACTGTCAGTCCCATAGAGCTAATGCATTAGTTTTGAAATCATAATTTTTGCAAAAGAATTGGTTTGCCATGTTATCCCATTTTCACCAGGTATGGGAATCATCATAACATCAATTTAAAACAAAATTGAAAAGAAAATAACATCCGGTTATTTAATTATTAATTGATAAAGTTTTAAAATAGTGTCGCCATCTGCTGTAATTTGTGGCATTTTAAAACTTCAAAAATATATAATTTAATAACTAGATAACAGTTTCGTTTCAAAATTTATTTCATTTCGATGTTATGTTCATTCTCAAACCTGGGACAAAAGGGCTAACATGGCAAAGCAATACTTGTGAGGAAGTTATGATTAGAAAACTAATGCATTAGCTCTATGGGACTGACAATCCCTCTTAAAGTTTTATAACAAATTGTTTCGTAAACTTGCATAGGATTTTCATTGTTGTATTTTACGAAATTTGCCAACGATAAAATTTTCTCTTTTTATTCTTATTTTATTTATTTGAGTGATAAAATCGAGTAAATTTATATAAAAATATTTCAAATGTCTGTATAAGCGAGTTAATTTGTCATTGCTTGAAAATAAGGTTTTTAAAAATATCTAAATTCTTGAACTTTGTTATTCATATAACTTCTCTATTTCTAATTACAAACTCTGACTCCAACACATTTCTTAAATACAAATCATTTAAACTACACGCCTTTCAGTATTCTTCCAATACAATTACATGGACATCCTATCATGAATTGAAAACAGCTTAATTGTTACCATCTCCAGCTAATGGGCCCAGCGATTAGGTCGTAATTATTCACTTAAATGATATAAGACACTTAAGGAAATTACGAGTTGTCACTTTAAGGCATTGAATAGGAGTCGGGTTCTGCTTAGATGCGTTCATTAGGCATACATGGCATTTTAATTACGTAACTTGAGCGAGTGTCATGCAAAATTTGGTTGAAGAAATATACTTGACATATCTGAATGTATTATTATCGACAATTCATATAAATAAGTTTTATTTGATTTGATTAGGAAAACATGGAGCCGCTTGGGGCTGTAGAGGCTGGTGGAACAATATGACTGTTCTGATGTACGGTAGGCGAATTAAGAAGATGCTAGGTGAACAGGAACATAACTATTTATTAGTATAGAACATAACTATAATGTAAGTATAGCAACATAAGAAGGCCGGCATAAATAATAGAACTTAACAGAATATGACAGAACTCGAAACTGTAGGATCTAGTCAGGCAGTTCCTTATATATCACATCAACAGGCTGGGACCTGCGCAGACAGTTTAGAACATGCGTAGCTCCAGTTCACAACAATGACATTGCGAAGTAAAACAGGGTACTTAAGCTGCTCATTCGTTAACTAAAGAAAAAGGTCCTAGCTTTTAGAGTACACTATGAATAAGGTACACTGCAAATGTTTTGTGATTCCTATTTTGCAAAAAATTCTAGTGTGTATGTATTAATCTGTATTCGATTCGTGAAAATTTACTTATAATTTTTTTCCAGATTGCAATAGTTTACTGGTAAGATATACGTAATTTCTGCATCTTCATCTATGTTGATGACTGTCGCTTTTGATTACTTTGAATGGACCACAGAAAATGTAAATCAATTTCCAACTTTAGACTATTTACATAAAACCACCAAAATTTAACTGGGGTAAGGCGGGATATTTGAGTGGGGTATGTACATATGTGGGGTATATATATATATATATATATATATATTATATATATATATATATATATAATATATTATATATATATATATATATATATATATATATATATATATATATATATATATATATATATATATATATATATATATATAATATATATAATAATATATAATATCATACATACTAATACATACATACATACATACATACATACATACATACATACATACATACATACATACATATACATACATACATACATACATACATACATACATACATACATACATACATACATACATACATACATACATACATACATACATACATACATACATACATACATACATACATACATACATACATACATACATACATACATACATACATACATACATCATCATACATACATACATACATACATACATACATACATACATACATACATACATACATACATAATACTAATATATAATAATATATATATATATATATATATATATAATATATATATATATATATATATATATATATATATATATATATATATATATATATATAATATTATATATATATATATATATATATATATATAAGCGCACTGAAATATGCATTAGTATATTTACATGATATATATATTTGCTTGATAATGCATACTGCAGAACTGTGTTCCAGAAAAGCAGAGTTTCAAATGGATGAAACATTCCATCAAAGCTTAGAAACAAATTATGAATGATAAAAAAATAGTATGAAAGCTGGAATCATTATCATTATAAAAAAATATAAAAAAATATATATCTAGTGATTCAGCTAAAAAAAATTAAAGTGTTAATCGTGAAGGACTATTTATCATCCTAACTTATATTTATTTAAAATCACATTGTTTCATGGTTGTATTAAAGTTATACTGCCTAAAGTTATTTATGTAAATATTTTACAAGGTTGTATTTTACATAGATATATTTACCAATATTTTCTATATTCATAAATAACTTGTTTAATTATTACAATATTATTTATCATAGCATTTATTATGTAAATAAATATTTAGGATATGCTTTAAAACACTGTCTAATTAAAATCTTTTACGTGTTTCATCCTAAAAATATAGCTATTCCTCCACACTCCGATACTTAGTATTTAAGTTTTGAATTTCAGAAACAGATAAGTACCTCATTATCCCGATTAACATCCCATGAGACACTCAAAACTTCTTTTAAAACTTTTCATTCTGGCCCGCCCAGTTTTCCTGTACTAACACACCGAACCAGAAAATCTTACACCACAGTTTTACAAGGGTTAGAAAGCGAAAGAAGTCATCAAGGCATGGGAGACAGTTTAACAGCTCGTTGTTTGCAGAAGTAGTTTTTGATAGCTATTAGAATAAAACGTTCTAAATGAGTACTAGTTTTACTCACTTTCTGTTCACATATTTGGAGTTTAATTTGTCATTTGAAAATTAATGTTTTCTTTTGTTAAACAAGAATCTGAAATAATAAGAATGCCAAATTCTTTTTTTTTTGTAGAAATCAGAAAATACGGTATTTTAAAGAGCTTCGCAGAAAGTAATGACGAATTGAATAAAACTTAAAAACATTGACGAGTTTATACATATTTTTTAATCAAAGAGTCAAATTAATATGTTTTGAAACCTTTGAACCAATATTACTGATAAAAATATTATACTTATTTTTATTCCAAAGCACTTCAAATAGAAAGTTAACAAAATGGAAAATTACATACCTATGTATAGATACCTAAATCGTGTCTAAATAACGCATGCAATTTTTTATATATTTTTTAATCTTCTTTAACAAACCTGCAATCGTCTGGTTGTAGCTATTTAAATAGTGCCATATATTTACATATTGTTCCTAAAAATCTAACATTTTGTGAGATTATTCTCTGAATAATGAAAATATCCTGTGAAAATAATTAGGGGAGGACAATATGAGTAGTAAATCTTTATGAGCTCTTGTAGTGTTTTTAGGTGTTATTACGGGGAAAAAATAGTATGATATGTGTTGCATAATTTAAGTACTTGTCATCTTAGCCAATAATATATATTTTGTCAAATACCTCTTTACTTTTTGCATAAACTAAATAGCATTTCTACTAATTTGATTATTCTGATACTATCAGGTGAAGAAGGACAGCAGTATATATTCTTTCAAATCTCTATTTTTAACTCTTTCAAGCTATTGGAAGCCTTTCGAAAACACGATTTTAAATCCTTCTGGGTCTAATTAAGTCCCCGTTCCGTGACTCTTTTCTAGACAAATTAGCCTCGGGAATCGGAAGACTTTTCGCTTCGTCGATGTTGATTACTTCTCGAGGTTATTGGACACTTCTCGTGCTTAGAAGAATGTAGTTAAGAGATTTAACCTTCTAAAGGAAAAGCTTTTTGGCTAAAACGTAAACTTGTTTTCACTCCTTTAGTTAAAATTTGAAGTTTTAGCACTTAAATTAAACTTTTTTAATAATTAAAAATATTAATGTGGTAAATGAGTTTAAAGACCTCCTAAATTTTTCAATTAAAAAATATTTTTAAAAATATATATATAATGTTTTAAATTTATAGTGTGTTTCTGGAAAAACTGACAGTTAGATGTTAGGTTTATGAGCATTTATCCTGCAGAAGGTTATTTTCGTACTGTGAGTGCTTAGTTGAGATAAATTAGCAGGCAAATTACTTCGATTTTCACCGATTTCAGGGGGAATGGGAACGATCTTCGGAGTCTTCAAACCGAACTCTTCGGGTTTTGTGTTAATACAACAACAAAAATTCTAAGCCAAATAACTCCATCTATATGAATATTTTTTTAAACGGTAAGCCACTTATCTCTTACAGGGCTCTAGACTTAAACTTTTTGAAATATTTTGTTGTAAAATTATTCCTTGAAAATTGTAAAAAAAAAATAGAACCAATTTCAAAAAGTGTAATTATAGGGCTCTAAAAACCTGCTACATTCATCATATAAAATACATTTGTAAACATATACATTACAGCCGGATATATTCACTTATAAAACTATTTTTCTGTACATTGGATATACCGAGAGGAGTTTTCGGTTAGGAGATTCGGCTGAGATGTTGAAACACAAAATCTCGCTCAATTTTAAACTAGAACACCCGACCGATTCCTATTTTTGTAATGTGAAAAATATGTACGTGATTGTTTACGACTGGCAGTATAAAGTAAGGCTTTTTGCAGTCAAATATATTAGGTTTCCACATTTCTGGAAAGTTTCCTCATCTGTACCCTCTTTTATAAACAAATACTACTAGAAGAAATATTTTAGTTAATGCTAACTAGGTATTGCTGTTAAATAATAAATAATTTTTACATTGGAAATTTTGATAAATAGTAAAGTTATAAAAAAGTAGTGTTATTACACTATTTTTAACAGATTTAAGCCTAAAAAAACAAACAAATATGTTAAAATTTATACTTTAAACGTGAATCAACTAAATTGTATGTCATGCTGTGTGATTGTCAAATCCATTAAATTTTTTAAAATATAAAATATTTGTAGTTATTAATTTTAAAAAAAACGAGCTTTAGGTGACCTACAAAAAATTTTGAGTTTGATAATAATATCATGTATTCGCTCAAAAATTTGAGCAACAGCGTTTCAAGGATTTTAATACAGCCAAAAAGCAAAATTTTCAAGGGTACAATTGTCTTCAAACATGTTTGATATATTTCATAATAAATACTTACTCTCCTAAATCATAATGTGTTAAGGGTTTACACGCAAGGTATTTGATAGTTTGGATAATTTGTAGCATATCGGAATTCTTTACTTTATTAAACTTTCAAACAAAATTCAACTTTCAACTTTCTAGCTCTTGTGTTTTTCTATTTTTTTTTACAATTTTATTAATTAGAATTTTTTATTTACTTATACTTGCCAAATAATTATATAAAGTTACAAAATGCATCAGATTATCAAATTCTTCTGCCTCCTCAAATACAAATAAGATTTCAAAAATGCGTATCATTAATAATTAAAATAAATACTAACTGAAAATATTAATTTTATATTTTTAACATTTTTGTGATTGACCAGATAAAAATAAATATTAGAATTTTGTCCAACTTTTTATAACATAGTTTGGATATTTAATGAGATGAACTGTAGTGTCGTTAATCTTGTTTGAAGAAATACATTTAAAAAATCTTTTTTTTTTAAATTTGCTCTTCTAAATTTATTTTGATACTTCCCTATTTTCAACGGTTCCTTCCCAAAAATATTCATAAGTATACTATAATAGGACAGATTTTATAATATTCCCAACATTCAGACTTAAAAACATTTCCAACTTCACACGACCTTGCCCCATTACAAAATAATGCCCACCGTTATGATAATGCAGACCTCGGTGATTAATTTTCCGTCACTAATTACACCCAATTCATCCTCCTCCATAATCACCCGCTGATTATAGCCCCCGAAATGACTTCCTTCAGAACAATTTTCCAGGATACAACGTTTCCGACTCATGTCCGTTTACGAACACTTTCCCTAATAGGCGCGGGTTGGAAGGATTTAAAAAAAATAACCATGTCATCATCTCGGTAATCGGTTGGACACGTATGGATATCGGTACTACAATCGGAAAGTTGCGGTTAGATGAGTGATAAAAGTAAAAAGCTTTCAGGGCAATTAGGTTTTTTTTTTCTTTAGAAAGTATGAAAAAGTGATGGGTATTTCAAAATTAAGTGTTGGGTTTTGTGTGAGCGACATAATTTTGAGGTGATAGGCTAAGTGGCTTTTTATTAACGCGTGATTTTAATACGTTAACACACAAAACCATAAAAAATTCGATTTTAACAAATATTTTAAATTGGGGATTCTAAAGGGTTTTGCTTTAAAAACTTGTATTTGAACACTGAAATCTAAAAGGTAGTTGTCCAATGTCCATGTCATCAAAGGTCCATGTCGTCTTGTAATCGGTTGGACACGGATGCATATCTACAATAGGAAAGTTGCGGTTATATGAGTGATAAAAGTAAAAAGCTTTCAGGGCAATTAGAGTAAACGATGTTTTTTTTTCGTTATGAAGTTCAAAAAAAGTGATAGGTATTTTAAAATTAAGTGCTGTGCTTTGTGTGAGATACATAATTTTTATGTGATAGGCAAATTGGCTTTTTATTAACGCGTGATTTTGAATGCGTGTGAAAAATTTTAATAAATATTTTTAAAAAAATCGAATTGCGAATTACAAACGATTATCCTTCAAGAACTTGTATTTGAACACTAAAATCTCAAAGTTGAATATTTAATTATTGATTTTAACGAGGATCTTTTGAATCACTGATCGTTCATTTATATTTTTTATAGTGCAATTTGCATTTTTTTGTTTCTTAAAAAAACACAATACAATTATTTCCATTATTTAAGAAAATCCAGTGTTTCATCTAGCATTTTGCTTTATTGAAAATTCTAACAATTATGTAAAACGTTACTTTTTTTATCTAATCATAATTTCTTTTATAAATGTGAAAAAAAGTTATGAAAGAAAAAACTTAATAATTAAAATGTAACTGATTTCAGTAACTTATTAGAAACCTAGTGAGAGTAGTTAAAATTGTACCTTAATCTTCGAAATTGTTTCTATGTGTAGTTATTTACAATATATTATAGTTGAAATCGAAAAGTTAATTATCAATACAAGGCACTAGGTGTAGCATTCACAAAAGCCGTCACCGAATGTGCAAAATAATGTATTACATATACTTGTGAGGATAATGGTTTATGTATTGAATAACATGGTGAAGTCAAATTAAAAAGAAAACTCAAGAGAATATAGTAGAGATTTAAGAATAAGTATAATTTTTTTTAAAGTACAAAAATGATTTTCCAGTAAAAGATCAAAATACATTTTTAAGCACTTAATGTGAATTAATTTAATATTTACGTATATTTAAGGAATAGTTGCAATTATTTTTTTATTTTCTAAATTGAATATTTCCTATATACGAATACCATTATAAAATTAACCATTAGAAAGTATACTTTTTTTATAACATCATTATTATGTAATGAAAGATTTTCCTTTTATTTAAATTTTAATTTTGTGGGTGATGTATTTATTTAAAAAATATAACCAATCTGTGATCTTTCCAAATCATATTTTATTTTATATATTGAAGGATACAATTTAATTTAAATAAATGAATCGCTCCCGAGAATTTTTTTAGTATTTTTCTTTTTCTTTAAAATACATTAACTGCAATTTGGCTTTTACGATATCTTTTTTATAAAATATTTATAAATAAATCCCCGAGTAGAATCATTTATCACTGTCCCTCAATGTTTTTTTATCGCTTTGGAATTAATCACTTTATCTAAAAAAAATAAAAATCTGAACCAAACAAATTATTCCTCGAACAACAAACTTTACCCAACCAAACCTTTTTCTACTATGTTGCCATTACCGTGCACATAAATAAATAATCATTATGCGGCTTACCTTTATTCTACCACCACTATAGTTTTTTTTAAAGTTAATTTTTTTGTTCTCACAAAATTGAACTTTTTTTTGCCTCTACATCAAAAAGCTAACCTTTTTGCTTTACTAAGCGTCAAAAAGTTTTTTTCCAATGCTTTTATTAGAAATCCTCGACAAAAATGCGGAGACTCGATTCTTTTCTTGTGCTTGGAAAAGCGGCAATTCCGCTAATGAGGCGGTTGCTTAAGTGCTGCTGGTTCAATCGATCGATATTGTTTGAGAGACACTGGGGACTTTTTAATGGTGAGGAAATGCTTTTAATATGAAGCAAAGTACGCCTTGGCTTATTAGGCATGGGCGTCGCAGTACAGGAACTGATACCAACTATAATTGGATATTTTAATATGGGCGTTAAAACAGTTAATATTTATTTAAATAAAACAATGTAAAATTTGGCTTATAAATCATGGGCGTAGCAGTACAGGAACTAATATAAATTATTTTTTGATATTTTAATATTAATCAAATGCTTTTAAAATGAAGTATAGGGTACACCTTGGCTTATTAGTCATGTGCGTTGCAGTACAGGAACTGATATGAATTGTTCTAGAATATTTTAATATGGACTTTATAACAATGAAATAATTTTAAAATGAAGAAAAGTACACCTTGGCTTATTAGACATGGGCGTTGCAGTACAGAAACTGATATCAATTAGTTTTGGTTAGTTTAATTGGGACTTAATAACACTGAAATGTTTTGAAAATAAAACAAAGTACACCTTGGGTTATTGGGCATGGGATTCGCAGTACAGGAAAATATGATTTGTTTTTGGCTATTTTAATCTGAGCATTATAACAATAAAATGTTTTTAAAATGAAGCAAAGTAAACCTTGGCTTATTAGGCATGGGCGTCGCCATATAGAAACTGATATGAATTATTTTAGGTTATTTTAATATGGGCTTTATAACAATGAAATGTTTTTTTAAATGAATCAAAGTACACTTCGGCATATAAATCATTGGCGTCGCAGTATAGGAACTGATATAAATTATTTTAGGATATTTCTATATTGGGTGATATAACAATGAGGTGGGTTTTTTAATGAAACAAAGTACATCTTGGCTTTCTAGATGTCAGCATTACAGTATACACCGACAGAAAAACTCAAATTTTTACACTATATTTTCCCTTACACTATATTTTCACAAATAATTTCATTTCCAATCAAATACATTATATTTTAGTTATTTGACGAAACATTTTTTTTAATTAAATAAAAATAATAAAAATAAAACTGAAACCATGAAAAAATTATCTATGATAAACCATACGATACAGATTGGAATAAAATAAGATAATCGAAGTTAGCCCTAATATTCAAGTGAAGAAAATTAAAAATGTGTGAAGTGGTCAAAGGAACAACACACCTTCCCTTACGATAAAACGCTTCGAACGAAAGCGAATTGTTTTATCAAGTGAAATTGGCCAATGGGGAAACTTTCGTTACACCTGGTAGAGGAGAGGATGCAAATGTGGATACCCAGTCGGTTTCAAAGTTGTAAAAAAATGATAGTTAGTTAACATGAAATAAAAAAAATATATATAAATAAATCAGTCATTATAATGTTAGAAATAAAAGAAATAAAAAAAGTCAAAAGTTCAATTTAATAAATAAAAGGGAAAAAGGCAAGTTAACTACTTTTTCGCTTCTTAAAAAAGCGAGGATAACGTGGAAACACCCTGAAATTACAATAAATCATTGTGCAAACATATAATGTTGTTGGAATATTGAACTGTAATGCTGTTACTTATCGCTTACTGTCTTATGACCATTATATCAATTCATTTTGCTTGTAAATGTTGTTGTTTTAATCATATATGGCGTCCCTTTATTTCCAAACAGCCTATGGCTTCTGCCCTATGTGTTTCCGCAGCATGTCAAACAGAAGCACTTCTAGTTATTATGTTATGTATACATAAGTACTATAGATGTATAGATAAGGACAATGTCGATGTTTCCACATTGCCCTCAGCTGCATGTGTCTAAGTTATCCTCAATGTTACCCAAACTGGATTTGATAATTTACGCTAATTCATGAAAATATACCAGGAAATAACTCAGTAATCATTTTCTGCTTAAGATTATCTCAACAAACTAATTTTAAGAAAATAAATCCTTACCATTACAGAGAAGAAATAAAGTTACACAAAAATACAGGTTTTAAAAACAGGTTTCAGGAAAATGTTAGGAGGTTGTTATTGGGTTAAAAAATATACATGTTAAATGCTTTTTTGAAATTTTCCTTTTAAACACTCTTTTTTATCTTTAGATTCATTAACTTTCTCATAATTATTTTTAACCCCCCATTAAATAAAGTAATATTTATGTTACGTATTGAAATAATTAAAAACTATTACTTAAGGTGATTTAAACCACCATCACTCTAACCCCAAATTAAAAATCTGCGCAACTGTATTATACACCAATTCACTCAGCAATAAATGACAATATAAAATCCCATGGGAAAACAAAGCAGTATAATTCGTTTTTCAGGGTCTAGGAAATGATTTAATTCTATTAGACCATAACATGGTAGCAAGTACTGCTCCGTAACGATTCAATTTGAGGATATTTTTTTGTCTTTATACGTCCCATTACACTCTCTTTATATTGTTTTTTTGTTTCATAGAAAGAACAAATACCCCTCCGTACTAAAAACGATAATGAACGATAATTGCGTCGATGTCAAAAAGAAAACAGAAATAATAATAAAAAAACCTGTTTTATTCCGATGCTCTTTGAGTTAGATTTATATTGACCATTCGCCTTTAATAAAAGACAGCATTTTCTACTTGTAATTCTTCGATTACTTGAAGTGTGTTTGGTTTGTAATTTCTTTTGTGAGAAATGCATTTCGGGGATTTTCAATACATAGGGAATATGGAGATGTCTTAATAAAAATGAATGCCACTCATTTTTTTTATTGGTGTAGTTTTTGATAAAAATAACAAAGCAGAAAATTTGTAATTTGATTGTCACTTTTTTTGCGTTGTTTGTTTAGTGGATGAAATTGGATCAGAAATCTTAATTTCGTAAATTGGTACCAAAATTAAATCAGAGATTTAAAAAGCGTCTCGAAATTAAGTTAAGGGACAGTATTTTACTGTTTTGTTTATTTTATAAGACATTACCTTTCTTTATATTCCTTACATTAAACAAGTCCTTGTTTTTAGTTGCTGATTAAATTTTTATCTTTCTGATAAGATTAAAAAGAATTCTTTCACTGAAATAGCACATTTTTTTAAACTAATTAAATACTATTTATTTGTAACGAAATTTATAGATAAGTATTTTTATATTTTTCCCGTTTTTTGTATTGCGTAGTTAGCGGATATGAAAACTTACCTTATACAAATAAAGGAAGTTATTATATGGTTATCCAGAAACCATTTGATAACACAAATAACTAGCAATATTTTAAAGAAAATCAACAAAAGGTAACTGTATAATAAACTATGGTTCCGTAAAATTTATATATTTTTAATTTATTCGTTTTAATTGAAGATAATTTTTTTTCTTTTCATTTTTTTTAGCTGATTATATTTATCGTATATTGTATCGTCTTTCGTATTTACCGTATTTATGGCATTTTATTACTGACAAAATGAAAACCTTACAAATTTGCTCCTTACCACAATTGTGGACTTCCAAGTATGTGAAACATTATGAAGGTCCATTTTCTGGAGAGTTTTCTGATCAACAACACTCTTCTCCAGAGGCTAAAAGTTTAAATATACATATATTTTTGAGTGAGAATGAAAAAGTTGTAAATATCATTTTTTTTCAAAAAATATATAAAATATAAACTTTTGATTGGAATGAATTTGGTTAGGAAAAATAATCACCATATTTCTTGTTTTTGAAACCATTATTCCATTGACAATTAATGCGTTTACTTGAGCGTATCCAGCTATTTGTTGTTGCTTACTCCAGTCGAACTTAGGACCACACATTTTATGATCCAAGTGTACGCAGATTCTCCAATAGTATAGCCACAGTTACCCACTAGAGTAGATCCAGATCATCAAGGTCTGCGTTGAAGTTCATTGCTGGTCGTAGAATTTCGCAGGGTGTTTGGTTTCATGGACCTAGTCTAGTCTCGCTGAATTTTGGCGATGAGAAAAAAAAACGTCATCCCACCAAATTTGTGACTCGTCGTTTCTTAAGATCGGTATTCGATGGTTTGCCGTACTGCCCAGGAATGTCACGTAAGATGTCGCTCTTTGGTAAGGTTGGGTGGCTACACACCTCCGGTTGCTTGCAAAGATCCATAATACATATTGTATGAACTGCTCAGAATTTAGAAAGAGCGACCGATTCAAGATACATGGCGACAACCATGTGGCTCCTTCTCGAACTTTGGCACTTTTTTTTACTCCTTTTTAAAGATTCATAACGCTCATTTTGAATTTTATTACTAGCATTTGTCAAAAAATTTCTAAACGTGGCTTCAAATAGCATAACTTTGTGCTACAGAGCATGCCTTTTTTACTGAGGCTAGAGTTGGTGGTACTTTTTGAGGAGATTCGTTAGCACTAGGTACTAGTCTTTAAAGTACAGTGCTGGAGAAAATAATAGTGCCAAACGAAAAACTCTAACATTTTTAGCCTATAGCAAGCGATATAAAGTTTAATGTTTTGAATTTTTTTTATGTGTTGGACATAGCTAAATACGCGGGTGTCTGAGTGCACCGGAACATACGTGTTCGTTAAATCTGTGGAGTGCCAACAAGATAGCATACGACGTCGCTCTAAGTGGTGGGCCCAGGTGCCACCCGTTATTTATTCACAGTTTTAAAATACGAAGCTTACGTATATATTTGTAAAAGCTCATGATGCTAGAAATTGACAGCTGACAACATTCAAACCTAACCGAATCGGCAAATTTAGTTACGATGTTGCCCAACTAACATGGATATTTTGCCACCCAAGCTCGGTAAAGCCAAGTGGGAAGGTCTGCGGAGGCAACTTACTCGCCAAATCTATGGGGAGAAAGTCTGTGGAGGCAACTTATTAACGGTATCGTCCATAATTTAGGCGTAATTAAAATTTAAACGACCTAAACCCAGGCTTGTTTGCCCCCCGGTAGGCGTTATAGTCTGTCCCTCTAGCCTCGGGATGGTAATAAATTGAGTTATGGGTTTTCTCTCTCGTGGCAAGGGATAATGTACGGCGCGATGCTCATTTTGTTTTAATTAGAGCCCAGGTAGGGAATTGGGTTTTAAAGTGTGTGGGATCCATGATGCATTATGTATTGTTTGTTGAGAAAGTAATCAATGCGGGTATTTGTTTAGGATTGTTGTTTACGAAAATAAAATAAAGAGTGTGTTTAATTCTAAGGTTTCGAAGTTTATCGTTATGATTTTGGGTTTAAATTGAACTGTTATGATCCAGTGTTATGCGATGTATTGGAAGATGATAAATGTTTGACATTTAGATAGTTCTAATTTTATTTAAAATTATGAGTAATAGGTTTAAGTTCGGTTTTTTTTTACCAATCCAATGGACGACTTTAACGACGACGACGTCTGTGACGACACAGTTACGTCAACTGTAAGAAATGTGGGACACCACCAACTCATGACTGGTACGAACAAAAACATCCTGGGGCTGCTCTTGAACTGAAGGGTGACAGGAAAATGTGGGCCACCATCACCCCCCCCCCCCCAGACTCATCACCGAACATACACCATACACGCAGACTTACATTCGTTCAGGGACAAAAAGTGTACCCTGTGTGTCTCAAATGCAATACCAACCAAGCTTCTGTGGACCATTTGCTTTGCTGTTTGGATTTGCAGAAGAATGACCTTTCTGATAACCCTTTGATGGTTCGAGACTTTGTGTGGGTGAACGGTCATTTGGATTTAGTCTCGACTTGATCTGGACCAAGTGGAAATAAGAAACAACAAAAACTTCAACTGTTGTCTTAAATACCCCAAACAAACCACTCGGCAGCTAGTTCTTATAAACTAGAACTGTCACGCATACAGTGACGCCACAGTTACGTCACGTATTGCCTTCTTTGCCACAGACAATCCATGCTCCGCACCGTTCGAATTGTGCATTAGAATATATAGATTGTGGGACTTTATGCAAATTGATAATAGGATTTAGAATTTTTTTAATTGTTTTATTTTAAACAATTCAAATTTTTTGTGTTTGAATCCTTATTTTATGAAAGAGAAGGCTAGAAATTGTGGAATGATTTCGAGTTAAAGGACACATAATGATAAATTTAACAGCTTGTAAATTCTTAGAAGATAAAAACAACAAAATTGTAAAGCGGATTCAACGTGGAAAGCTACCCATGAAATAAATTTTTTAACTTTTACACATAAAGAGAAAAATACTATAAAGTTGCAGTTCTACTCCTTCTGTAAGAGTTTATTAAGTACGAAATTTTACTTAAAAATCCAAGAAAATAATAAAAGACAAACAACTTCAATATCAAAACTAACTGATAATTTAATTATATTTTTGAAATTAAATTGTGACAAATCACATAATAAGATATTTCAATGCTACATTAAATGTAACAAAAAACTTTTAGGTTCTTAACAATAGTTTTCACCTACAAGAGCTTCCACACATTAATTAAAATATATATTTTAAACAAAATTCTCAAACATAGAATTTTGTTCTAATCTAAACTTAATCTTCTCTCAAAAGTCGTTAAAACTGCTCAATTTCATTACAACTTTTTTTTCTCAAACTCAATTACTGTTATTTATCGTTTTCAAATTAATCTGCAGTTCAAAAAATATACATTAACAAACGCTGAAATGTAAAAAAAAAAATTGAGCAACAAATAAATTAGAAATCTGTCATACACACTATATAATGAAACTATTTCACACACTTATAATGAACCATCAAAATAACTTGATTGTAATATGCTCATGTCATTTCAATCCAATTTATGTAACAACAGGAAGAATTATTTTAAGTTTTATTTTCATTTTAAATAAATAATGATTCTCGTACTTTTGGCAAAGCGGCAACAGTGAAATTAAATGAGATTGGAATTCTCTTGATATTGAAATTATTTTGTCTTTATTTTAAAATTTTGAATATAGTTCAATGGAATTTTTTAATGAAATTGAGAATGTGGCCTTATATATAATTTCTTGGTTTAATGTGACGTATTGCTCTTGCATTCATAGATTGGGCTATGAAAGTGGTTGACGGATGGACAGACAGACGAACTAAACGACTTTAATATCTTCCAATGTTTACGTTAAAAATGTAGTATGAAAGAGCATATCATCACTACTAAATTACGTTTCAAGGCCGATTCATTTAAATTACTAAAAATAAGTAAAAATTATTTTTATAAAAAATATAAATTAATTCAGATTGTGCTCATCTATCTGTAAGATATTTTTTATTTACACTGATTTTATTTTAGTGAAATTCTAAGTGGTTAAATCGCGAATCAGTTGGAAATTTTTTAATTTTTTCAACGCATTAATTTTTTTATAAATATTTCATTTTTTATTTTAATCAAACAGGCATTCAAAAAAGCAATATAAATGGATTTTTAATCCTAAAAATATTAATGAAATTTTTGTTTAAATTGCATTCTTTAACTTCAGCAATTAATTTCCAAAAAATTTTAAATACTTTAACAAAGATTTTTTGCACACATTTGTTTTTCAAGTTTTTTTGTAATATTCATAAAAAATATTTACAGATTACCATACAAAAATAATAATATAGGTTGTAAAAGTCAAGTAATTTTTTTTTTCTTTTTTACATTTTTTATGCTTGAAAGATTTCTTATAAAACTTTTTAATATTTAGGTTGTTTTTGCGAATATTTTGCAATAACTTTATTTTTTTTGCAATTTTATAACAATATTATTCGTTTTCTTTAAAGTCACTAATTGTTTCTACGGTAGTATTAATGCGGTAATATAGTACTAGTACGTATAATTATTAATATCCCTTGAGAATAATTTTTTTTTTGTCTGTAATGATAAAAACTTTGTAGTTCGTATCTATGAACTAAAATTCACTGATTTTAGCCATAAGTAATTTTAAAATTTGATTTCTTTTTTCCTCAATTTCAGATCGCTGTTTTCGCTATTGGATTGTTATTATAAGCTCAATTTTCGAAGCTCTATTCTTCACTTGAGGAAAATAATCAAATTTTAGTTCACTTTATGTTGATATAGTAAACATCAACGAATTTTTGACTGTTTAAAAAACGTTACGTTTAGGATTTAGGAGGTGATCTGTTTATAACATTTAAATTTTATTTTTCATCCTTGTAGCTGGAATTACTAGACTTTTGTCGAAGAAAGCTTTTGAGAATTCATTTATATATATACAAAAATTCAGAAATAAAATAATGCTGACTAAGGTCACTCATTCAAGGGTCAAGGTCATTTTTTAATACAGTTCTTACTTTTACCTACTCTTACCATACTCTAACCTACTGCATTGCATTGAAAAATATCTAATTGTTTTTTGAAGATCCAACAATTATTTTAATAAAATAAATAATACTATAAAAAGAAAGTAGCTGAATATTGAATAAAGATCGAACACAACTAGCATTAGGCAATACCTAAATGTTTTTGGTTATTCTACATAGTGAACAAACTTGTATACGGTTGTGAAAATGTCTCCCCCCCCCAATTGCCTGTTGTTGTATTAACAAACCCATAAAAGTAAGAATAAGGAGTTTTGAATCTTTTGATTATTTGGATATCATAACTTGGGAGGAAAATATCAAAATAAGAAACTTTCTAGAAAATCAATAAAATATATTATATCATTTAAGCTATTTTTGCAGTACGGCCCTGTTTATGGTAAATATCCGATTTTGTTGGATTTTATTAATTTTATAGATTCAACTACGTAAATACTAGCATTTGTGAACAACTGAAATTTTTTTGCAAAAGGTTCCTGCCACTGCCACGGCCTTTCATGCGAACCTTCTCAAATTAAAAAATTAATTTTTATTCGCATAAGTAAATGTTTATTTGTTGCTGTTAAATTTTAGGTTTAGCAGTGATTAGGGATATTTTAATTGTTAGTGTAAGCTAACATGAAGGAAGATGTGCATGGGTTTCGATATCCTAAAATACTTCTTTGTATAAAAAAATAAAAAAATAGCTTAATCGTATAAAATAAGCAATAGTTCTTTGCAAATTATACGGTATTTTCTTGGCGCAGCATCTGAGATTTTTGCAACCTATTTTTATAGTGGTTTTACTATATGGGTACGGTTTACAAAATGTTTTAAAAATTCTGTGTTGTTACAAAGCGTCGCTGTGGCACTGCTTGTGAAACTTTATTAAATAAGCATGAATCCATCATTTAATATTCAAAAAGAAGAATTTTATAATCGTATTACGCAAAGAGTTCTTGATAACAGGCACTATACCGTTCTTAATGGAGAGTTTTTCCACATACTTGTAGAAGAAGTTATTCACTATAAAACTGCTGTACAAAAACTGCTCTTGATTACGGTAGACTGAATCGGTTTGATGTCTTAGAAATGTTTACTACAAGGCAGCAGAACCTAATAGCTCTTATTACTTTCTTTAAATTTTGCTTAAAACCGATTAGAAAATGATTTTATACGAATTGCTTTAATTTATATAAATACATATTATTCTTTTACCTTAGATTTTAACACAACGTTGCAAATAACCAAAATTAGAAGATGGTTACAATTCAATATAATGCAATAGAAAATTTGATTGTTTACCTCAAATGAATAATATAACTCCAAAGAAAATGTAACTTATAACAACGAAAAAAAATCGGTAGCAAAAACGGTGATCTAAAACTTAGAAACAATAAATAATGATATATAGCACTTATAACTACTTAATAATGTATTAATGCAATTTTAAGTAACATTAACTGTTACAAAAAACTACTTGTTTATTATTAGGGGAACCAGGGACATTTGACCCATAAGGATACATGACCCAATGCCTTTTTCTCAGCAATGGAAAAGTTTTGTGAGTTGAAAGTGGCATCACTTTTTTTTTCCTTTCAGCCAGCTGATCACATGGTGAAAAAATCGAGCTGAATCATTGCGTATGTGTTTAGTTATGGGAAGAAATACGTTTTCGTGCACTGAAAGTAAATTTTTGAAGCTGTAAGGTTTTTCGGTCTACATTTTTTAGTTTAAATGAAATATTTTTTCAATTAGTTACTTGTTTAGTTCATGCTTTTAGCTACAATTACATGCATGATTGTGTCAATGTATTTATTTGCAAAATACTTTGTTTTGGGGTTAAGAAAAAAAGTGCAACTAGGGATACTTAACCCAAGTCAGTTAGGGATACGTGACCCAAGTAAATAACAAAAAAGCAGGCCAAAGTAGACCAACTAAATTTTTTTTAAAATCACGGAAGTACCAGGAAATGACTGGGTTCTTACCAAATATCGGAGAAAACGGAATATAAGAAGATTTTTTGGGAAGGAACAAGAACAAAATTCTGATGAGCCTAGAACTCTCAGTTTGCAAATAGAATAATAGGGATGGAAATATTTTTAAATGGCCTGAGAGAGAAATGGATAATATATCCCAAGTTAATAATGATAAAATAGAAGCGATTCTTCAACTTGTGTTTTCTCTGTAAAAATAAAAGGATCCCAAGTTTTGTGTATTTAAAAAGTCTTTACGTTTAAATTTGAAAAGTTCGTTAAAATAAGAATAATTAATGAAATAAAAATAGGAAGTAATAATTTTGTCTGACAAAAATTAAAAAACATACATATAAGCTTTATATGATGTTAGTTTTGTTATCATGTAAAATTGTTTTGATAATTAAAAGTCCTACTAATAAATATATGGGTTGGGTCACGTATCCCTAATGGGTGGGTCATGTATCCCTATACATTGGGATACATGACCCAAAACTAAAGTTTTGAACAATTTATATTTTACTAATATTGCAGTTAATACTTCAGAAAAATACTCAAATATATTGTGTAAGACTTATTAAAGTATAAATTGACTGCATTTGCACATCCATAAATAGTGTTTTTTAAAAGTTACAAGCCAAAAACTACAAGTTGGGTCATGTGTCCCTGGTTCCCCCTATATTTTGCAAATATTTTAAGTCCTATTCTTAAAATATACTTTCACCAAAAAATTATAAATCAGACATTTTTTTTATCTTCAGTTGTATAATTATAATTGAATTGTTTGAATGAAAAACATATAATAACTAGCGTGTGGGCTAAACAGAAAGTCAATTTATTTTTATATTTTCGAGTTATGTTTTTATGACATTATAATTAATCTTAGTATGGTTGCATATTTTTTAATAATATTTTTATAAAATTAAAGTTATCACTCAAATTCATGCTACGCTTGTTAATTGTTTAATTTTAGAAGTATGTTGCTTAATTTTATCTTACATAATTGCTTTGTATGATTGATACCTTTCTTTATATTTTATTTTATTCAAAATACATGCACAAATTATGCAAAAATCAATTTTAAAGTATTATATTCTTACCCTAAGCATCATGCGTAAGCCGAAATAGTGATTGATGTCTTATTTTGTGTGCAACATTATTAACTCTTTTCTTTGCAGCAATCTCATTTTCTTAAGTAAATTTAAGTATCCGAGGTATCACCATCAATCGCTTTCTATCATAAATATTCATTAACAAAAACATTAAGTAAGTGCAAAAGGATTAAGCAAGGTTAATTAATCTCAACACCGCTTCATTTCGGAGCACGTAATCAGAATTTGTGTGTACCTTACGTCACAAAAATTACTATTCGCGGCAGGTTTCGGGTTTAAATTTATTGCATTGCTGCACGGTATTCAAAATAAGGTGTGGTAAACAGAGATTTTTATGCCTGGATTAAAAAGTTAGATTTTCATGGTAATAATCGTTAACTATACGTTAAGTCCGGTTTCTACTGAGAATATGATTTTGTCGTTTCTTAAGTAAATATAATTTCAATAAATGTTAGAATTCCATTTGTGAAAGTATTTATTGAGCTTATAGTTATTTTAAATCTACACTATATATTTAGAAATGCTTGAGTACCAAGTTTCAGTCAATTTCAAAGCTGATACAAAATGACGAATTTTCCACACAAAAAAAATCACTATAATATTTAAATTTTATTAGTTAAAAAATGTTTGTAAACTTGTGTATATTAAGAAACTAATACATTTATTGAAATTATCATAATGGTTAGTTTTAATGTTAATAAATAAACGACTAATCTATAATTATAACTAATTTTAAAAGTTTTCTTTTATTTATTAGCTCCCTATTTTTACGGTACTTATTACTGCTCATTCGATTTTTTTTTGTAATTTTACAAAGCATTCATTTATAAACGTACATGCTTTTGAGCAAAAAATCGACAATTCTTTAGGAACCTTTAACGTTAATTTAAATTTATGAAAAATATTAAATAATCAAGCAAACAATAAATATGTATGGTTTTTGTTATATTTATTTTACAAATCATTAAAAGGATCCATTTATAAACTACATGTTTTGACCAAAAAATTTTACAGTTCTTTAGGAAATCTTTAACGTTAATTTTAATTTATAAAAAAATTTAAAAAAAACAAAACAAATGCAAAATCTTTATGATATTTTTTTTCAAACATAGCGTAACAGAATTAGAGTTTTTTTAAAACATTTATATTTAAAAAAAAAATCTCCTTAATGTATTCTTAAAAATAATATAAAAAATGCATCTCATTTTTGACACTAAGAATGTAATAAATGACTTTAACCATAATGAAAGAAAGCACACAGTTTCATTCAAACTTTTTTCCCCAACCTTATTTTATTAAACAGAAACCCACCTTTTGTTACATGAATGGTGCTGAATATTATTTTTTATACTCGACCATTTCTCATTTATATTTTTTTTATAAAAAATACTTCTCAGGTTTCTCCTTCAAGCAGAACGTTTATCATTGTGTTGTTATTATTTTTCATTTCACTGTCTTTTTTTCGTCGTTTCTGATTAAGTATCTTTGCAGTTCAAGTGTCCTTTTGCGATGTTAACTGAGTATTGGTCCCGCGCCAAACGTTTCAGATGATATGAAAAGCATTTCTCGCAGTAGGTGAGGCAAGCTCCATCAGAGTAGACTTTACACGTTCTGTTTCTGTCCTGACGTGATGTTAAAGATTTATTGAATAAGTCATCTATAACAATAAAATACAAGACTTCTTTCTAAATAATTCTGATTTTACAAGGTATTATTAACATTAGGAGAAAAATATTTTATTATTCTGTTTTATATAAATAGTTAAATAGAAAATTTATGTTCCACTGTTTGTCATCTAAACAACAGAAAAATTACGAAGTCTTATTTTTATATATCCTTAGTCAAACCTTTATTGTTTGACAAAATATGTTTAATAGTATTAATTAATAATTATGATTATATATTAATAAACGTTATGTAAGTGTATTAATGTGTCACACGGAATTAATTATTTGTACTAATTAAGAAAATGTATTTTCGAATTTTAAGTCAATGATAATGGCATGATCAAATATAGCACTGGATTGAAGGAATTTGTCATTTGGAATATAATTGGTTAAAAAACGAAACATGAGGAGGCAGCCTACCTCAAAGCAGACACAATGGTATGTTTACTACTTAAATGCAATTTGAATATTTTTTTAAAGTCTTCGCGAAAAACGAAATTCAGTTGCTAGTGTTCAATAAAATGATATGATAACTAATGATAACTAAGCGTTGCATAAACCTTTATATGTTTATGCAAATAAGACATGAAGAACTCTTTTAAATGACACTGAGAAGAATAAATCATGTTTAAAAAGTAGCTGATATTTTTCTAAATGTATAGACACAAAAAAAGTTTTGACTCTTTATTTTTTCGGACGTAATACTTAATTTAATTTTGATTTATTTATGTAAATTTTTATTGTCTCATAGAAACATACTATAGATGATTCTATTAGTAAATATGAAACAATAACATATTTTACAAATATTATTACTGATAGTTTTAAATATGAAATACAAACATGACACACGAAACTAACCTTTTTAAACAGACAAAAAATTTATACATTATGCTGAATATTTCTTAATAGATTTATGTAATGGATGTATTTATATGTAAAAAATAATTTAAAGAACACTCTAACTTATTTATTGTAAAAAAATAACTATTACTGATTGTGACTTAGTGGCACACGTACTAACAGCTTTTAAAAAATTATGTTTTGCCAAAACAATTAAGGGGGACCGGAGCCCATGTTAAAATGGTCTTTTTTATGTACCTTTTTCTCAGAATCTATTTGATACTTTTAATTAAAATTTTAACTACGTATTAAATGGATGTTCAACTATACTTTACTGGAGGTTTTTTTGATATTATTGTTTAGTTTTATAAATTTAAGTGAATTTTCCGATGTTTTCCTAACTAAACATCAAATTGTAAAGAAACGAAAATACATAGTTATACTCAATCCTCCCGCAGTTTAGAACTAACTCTAAATAGTATAAAAATTCAGGATGTACTTGTAGTTCTGAGAAAAAGGTACCTCAAAACATTGAACAGTAAGTTTTTTGAGATTAAGCGTTTAAATAAACAGATGTTTCTTTCCCTTAAGCATGAATGGATTTTACCTAAACAACATTTTTTCAAAAATACTTTAAAAATACTTCTAGTACTCAAAATTCTTATTGAAAGTTGTAAAGCTATGATTCCATATTTTAAGAAACACTAAAGACATTGAAATGTCATTTTTGAAAAAAATTTGGGGTTCGGTCCCTCCTTAAATTATGATTAATGTAACTGTAAAACTATGGCTAAATTGTCAAAGCAACTGCAATCATCGTTCCACTGGTTCAGTTACAACCAGATTACATATTTACAGGTCAACAAATACAATCCCCTTAATAAATGCATCACATCTAACCATTGTATGCACTCATCGGATTAACGTGAGCTCTTTGAATTTACTGTGGGTTGAGTAACGTCGCAGTTTCTCTACTAGAAATTAATACGATTGCTCTCAGTAATGTTAAATGTACTTGCCACTGCTCCAGTTTTAGTGGCTAGAGATGCGGCTGAATGAATGTATGATCCCACAGTAAACTTAATGGTTTGGTCAGTGTTTGGTGTAGTGTAGGTTGTTATGTGGGGTTTGATATAAATATTGATATTAGGACTTTTTTATTGTTTTAACAAGTTTGTGAGTGGAAAATTTTGTTTGCGGTTGATGTGTAACATATATTACATTATTGTATCACTCAAACATATCGCTCTATCACTTTACCTACCGCTTTACTTACCGATACTGCTGACTATATTTGATAAAACTGAATTGCATGTTAATTTTTAATTTTGGATAAAGAATTTCTTTAACTGAAATTAGTTTAGTGAATTAGTTAACTGAGTCTAGTAGTAAGTTTTCAATGCACAAAAAATTACATTTTCTGAAACTACAAGCTTGAAATAATCAAGCGATAAAAAGTTAACAATTAATTCAAGTAAGTTTATGCTAAACCTATAGTCTTGATATCCAACTACTTTTGATTAAAAATATCTTTTATAGTGTTAATAATGTAACACCGCAAATATTTGTTTTTTCAAAACACTGGAAATAGAGGACTGACTATAAGTAGCATTAATTTATAAATAAATTAGATCTCATAAGCGTATTGGGTCCATTAGTAGGATTGCTCTTTCGATTATTTAGTTTGTACCTCAAGAGAGAGTTGGTCTCATTGTCAAATGAAACATTGGCTCTTACATTCGGGTTATAATGTTTACGGTCATTTTATATAAATTGAAATCTTAAGAGCCTAGCAGTCATCTGGATTAGTTCATCGTAAATAGAAGGCGTGGACTAGTAAGTTTATGAAATCATTTATTTAAGGGTATGGTATTTTGGGTGTTCTCGCATTTTTTTAACGGTGGAGTTCTTTTTGTATTTTTATTAAAGTATGTATTTCTTTTTTCACAATATTTTTATATATTCTACTGCAGATGAAACGCAAATATTTGTTTTTTCAAAACACTGGAAATAGAGGACTGACTATAAGTAGCATTAATTTATAAATAAATTAGATCTCATAAGCGTATTGGGTCCATTAGTAGGATTGCTCTTTCGATTATTTAGTTTGTACCTCAAGAGAGAGTTGGTCTCATTGTCAAATGAAACATTGGCTCTTACATTCGGATTATAATGTTTACGGCCATTTTATATAAATTGAAATCTTAAGAGCCTAGCAGTCATCTGGATTAGTTCATCGTAAATAGAAGGCGTGGACTAGTAAGTTTATGAAATCATTTATTTAAGGGTATGGTATTTTGGGTGTTCTCGCATTTTTTTAACGGTGGAGTTCTTTTTGTATTTTTATTAAAGTATGTATTTCTTTTTTCACAATATTTTTATATATTCTACTGCAGATGAAACTCAAATTTGGTAAAGGCATTTTATTAAATTTTAAATAAATAAAAAAATATGTAAATTGAAATAAAAATATAGATTCAATTATATTTTTTAATCTAACTTATTTTATTATTTTTATTTTAAACTCAGTTTTTATCGGATTTGAATAATTTTACAGAATTATATAGGGGAT
Organism: Oedothorax gibbosus; assembly: GCA_019343175.1. Classification (NCBI taxonomy): domain Eukaryota; kingdom Metazoa; phylum Arthropoda; class Arachnida; order Araneae; family Linyphiidae; genus Oedothorax; species Oedothorax gibbosus. The sequence goes on from CM033273.1 coordinate 18,689,625, forward strand.
AGGTATCCCAGTCGGTAAGGCGCCCGCCTAGCATGTAAAAGACCCCAGGTTCGGGTCCGGGCATTGCCAACATAACTGGCCTATAAACGGCCCGTGCAGCCGGAAATGTCCGACGAATAATACCCCAAGTAGAGGGAGTGCACGTTAAACATCCCTCAAAGTCCTAAGGCTACGTACGATGTCGACCTTAACGGTTGCGTTGGGTGCCTACTCAGGTGTCAGCTCGTCACTAGACTTTGGTTCTAAAATATGACGCCAGCCGCCAATAACCCTCGTGTGGCTCTAGTGCGACGATAATTCAAATTTAAACTAAAAAAACAAAAATATATAAATTAAATATTGTCATACTATTGCGTTTTTACAACAATACACAAATATTAAAATTTACCAAAAAAACCTTCACAAAGCTCAAAGAACATAATATTTTGTGACAAAAAGATCACATAAAACTTAACATAAAATCATTAATTACTTGTCCTTTAAAAGCAATAACCATATTTTTAACATAGTAATTATAAAATATTTCATAAATATGTTTTATCCATATGCTAACTAGACGCTATTTTTCTTTATTTTAAAATTTTCCAAACCAAACTTTATTTTTAACGGAAATAATGATTACAGTTTAGTTATACGTTTCAAAAAATCAATATCCTCATCTTGTTAAAATTTATTCCCAAAGCATCATGGTACGTTTTTTTTTTTTTTAGCGTTCTAACTTCCTGAAGTATTTTAATTCTCTTAAGGAGTTAGTTTTAAAAGAAGTTTACGGTTGAGAAATTTTGATAGCGATGGGACTAATTATCATTAATAAAAATGGAGTAAGTAATGTTTAGAAAGGCGATGCATAACAGCTTTTTAAATACATGCACGTGTAACTTGTTTTATAAATGTAATTTGGATAAGTTTGCAGCGTTTTTACGTTACTTTTTTCGCTATTAAATTGTTTGTATTATAGCATAACAATATTTTTGTTTAATCCGTATGTAAACCTTTTGTGATTAAAAAGTAAAATTTGCATTGTTTTTTTTATATTTACTTTGTAGCGAAACAGTTTTCCAAAACAATTTTTAAGATGATAATTTTAAGGATTTACAAAAATTCTTCCTAAAATTATTTTTATCTTATGGATCGACATGTTTCCTAAAGAAACTTCCCATTCATCTCCAAAAACAAGAGAAAAAGCTGTCATTAAAGAAAGCTTTACATTGAAAGAAAATTGTTTGTAAAACATTTTATCAAACATTTTTTTTTACATTAAAATTCATTAATGTAAGCTCCGTCAACTAACCGAGGTTCAAAATAATTTGGTGTAATAATAGTCCACATTCAGTTCTAGTGTAACGTTAAGCAAATAAAATCAACAATGCGATGACACACCGAAATTATAAATCAAGTGCTGAATGTTACAACTATCCGATGAATACTTAAATTATTGTTTTATTTTTTCTATGCATAAATTTTGTATTTCAAATTCCACGTAGCGCATGGTAATCATAGAGGTAGGAAGGAGGTGTAGAGAGGTCCACCAGTTGAGAGAAATTGAAGCAGGGCTGTCAGGTTTTTCGAGCTACTGCGCATAACATACTGACACCGCGGTATCGCAAGATGCACCGCTCTAGCCTGCTTCATTTGTGCGCTACTGCGCATATAATACCCCCCCCCCCCCCAAAGACCTCTCTATTCTCCTTCCTACCTCTATGTAGTAGGGTAGGGTAGGTACAGCTGGGGGAAAAAAAACGATCCAACCTTCGTTTTTCGGCTGCTATTGGTCAAGGAATTTTGTGAAAGGTGTCATTTTTCAGGAAATAGCGTAAGGAATTTGGAACTGGCAACCAAAATTGTATAAGGGGTCGTCTACATATTAAAATGAGTACCAACTTTGAAAATTCCAATGGCAACACCCAATTTTTTATATAAAAATATTTATTATCTTCAAAATACCCAATATCCAAAAGAAAATTAATTACTTTGCATTATTTGTTGAGATATAAGCATTCAAACTTGAACGCCCATTATGTTAAAAAAGTTTCACAAACTTTTATTCATACCTCCACAAATAAAATGAATTAAACAAAGATTTTTTTTCATTATATACTTCTTAATCTTCCAAAAACAAATCACATAAGTTTTTTCATCAATTTTTTTTATTATTATTTTTTTATTTAAATTTAAATAAGAAAAAATAAAATGTGAATAGCAACCCCAATATTTTTTTACATAAATCGATAAAGTAGATCAAGTAGAACCAGATTCCCGAATTTTTTAATTCAACAACAATTATTTGCCGAGTTATTGTAAAAAAACTGAAAAAAAAACAAATTTTAGGGACCGTGTACAAAATTACTTGGCAAATTTGATCCTAACTTGCATTATCGTTTGGTGGTTGAAAAGCGTTTATTGGTAAATGTTTATTCAAATTATTGATGTCTGTCAAATGTCTAAAAATCTTTTCTTGTGTCTAGTGCATCATTTTTTTGTATAATTAACATTAAATTATATCGATTACTATTTGTTTAAATGTATGTTATTTCCAATACAATTTCAAAAAGTTTGTTTAAGATTAAAAATTAAATACTCTAAAATATTATTGGAATTCGGTTTTCAGTATATTTCATTGTTACCACATTGATTATTTAAAATTATTAGTGCCCACTGCTTTTGCTAACAATCATTGCCAAATCATTTTAGGTATTTTTTTTATTTTTGCTTTCCTTAAACATCGCAGAAGGTTTATAAGCGGGTCTCTGACCAAGCACACAAACCTGAATATCTATGTGTAATTCCATGCAAAATTATCCTGTCTGTAGTGCAAGTTACGTTTGTAAAAAGTGATTATCACTACAACTTTTAACATTAAATGAGAAAAAAAATTGTGGAATAGTTGATCTACACTTATTATAACTAAATAATGTAATGTATTTTATTTAATTTGGTTTATTTTTTAAATTTAAAAAGCTCTTAATCTCCTCTTAAATCGTGACTTACACTACAGTTTTATGGAATTAGCCATATGTCTACCAACCAACCAAATAACTAAATATCGAGCTGAGCCGAACCGAAATATCATGCAAATAATTATATTCATGTAAATATTTGCTATGTAAATAAATTATTATATTCGAAAATAAGTGCTTTTTAAATAATCGTTATATGTGTGATTTAATTTAAAATTAAAATTTCATCTTCTAACCTTTATTTTATTTCTGAATTTTAAAATCCAAAAATTGTTTTAAAAAACACATCCAAAAAATCACCGTATTAGTGAAGAAGGTTTAATTATAGCATCCTTTTGGCGAGAATATGTTAGCTTGTCGTTTTGAAAAGACACAACCTAAATCTTACCTTTTTCAATTTGGAGATTTCCTCCTAATCGCGTTCAAAATTAATGCTTTAATTTCTCGGCAAATAATGCAAAACAAATAATTCTTTTTTATACCTATTTATTTTGAAGGTGCTGAACATTTTTATGTAAAAACAATTGGGTGTTGTCATTGAAATTTTCAAAGTTGGTACTCATTTTAATATGTAGACGACCCCTTATACAATTTTGGTTGCCAGCTCTCAATTCCTTAAGCTATTTCCTGAAAAAGGACACCTTTCACAAAATTCCTTGACCAATAGCAGACGAATAACCAAGGGGGGATCGTTTTTTTCCCCCAGCTGTACATATATATATTCCGGCTTGTGTGCTTGATCAGAGACCCGCTTATAAGCCTTCGTCAAGTTTGACAGACACAAAAAGAATTTTTACTGTCACAGAGAAAGGAAGTGCACCCAGGGCGAAGGCGGGAATCGAACCCGCACCTGTTTCAGTGCGCAGACTGCTAGCGTAATGGTCTGCGATCCAAACCACTCGTCCGGCCCGGCCCCCTCTATGTAGTAAATGCCTGTAACAGTTACCAAGTTGTGTTGTAGTGTGTTGTAGATATAACCTTATACAATTTTCTTGTAATTAACTTCAGGTGACGTACTTACAGTAATGATTTATTATTTGCCTTAATTCGATAAGTTCTTTGCCACCACGTGACATTGATTCACCAATCGAGGCTCGGTGATTAATTTACTTTCATTCAGCCATTTCTGTTGCCCATTAACGATTAAACAAACACAAATACAATAACAAAATCCGTAGTCACATAGTTATTGTAGCACTCCCTCAACGAAATAATCTTTGTTTAATCTTTTAGTGGTCACGCTGAAAGCATAATCAATCAAACACTTTCGGACTATTAATTTGATTTGCGTCCAACAATGTGCTGCCCGCCCTCGGAAGTGTCGTTTCGCAGGTGTTGGATAATTCACGATGTGAGAAATCTCCTGCAAGGTGTTTTGATTGAGATTTATGGCACAAAAATTGCGCTTCCTTAGTAGAAATATGTGTTATGGAAGACCTGGTTTGTGTCTGTAAACGAGAAAAACGCAGTGTCATTAAAATGAATTGACCGTTTGAAAATTGAATAGTTAGAAAAGTGTGATGGATAGTGAAACTACTATAACATTTGTATAGAATTTTATACAAAAAGTCACTATTCCTTTTGCATTAAGGGCGATTGACCCCGATAGACCGCGGGTCTCCAAACACAAGTGAATCTGTGTTAATCCAATGAAAATAACAATTATAAGCCTCATTTCTCCAGCTGTATTGAGTATTTTTACAAACGACGATTTAGACGATAAATGAAGCTGACTTACGCAGGTCTCTATAATCCAACTTTTTGAAATTGTTAAGAATACGTATACATTTTTTAATTTTCAATAAATATTTTTATATCTATATTTTCAAACGAATTTCAAAAAGTGGGATTATAGAAACCTGTAAGTCAGTTACATTTATCGGATTAAAAAAAAAAACATTAGTAAAAAAATTCAATACAGCCGAAATGTGGAATAAGAAAATAATAGTTTTTCTTCAGATTAATTCAGAGGCACTTTGGTTTGGAGACCCGCGGTCGATCGGGCTCATTTTCCCTTAAAGTCTCTAGTTTACTTTCTGTGAATATTTGTATTTTCAAGTATGGCAACTTCGTTTCATTGTGATATTTGTAGAAAAACTCATCTTTGTGATATTTCTACAAATATGTAAACAAGTTAACAATTAAAACTAAAGAATAAACTGTTTAATTATCCACTAAATATATTTTCATACATTTGTTACAATTCATTTGATTTTTTTTATAAAATACTTTTCCAATCTAAATTTCTGAATAAAATAAATGTTTCCTTTATCATTAGCCTTATTTTAACATTTAATTAGTGCAGAATTAACAAAAAAATCATTTAAACTAATGCTATTTTTAAAAATAAATAGATCGATTGAAATTAAAATTCGTTTAAACGTTAATGAAATAAAACGGTTCAAACAGTCTAACGACAGAAAAAAATGACTTTTTTTTGCTTAAAATGGTTTTTGTTAGTTTGAAAGGAGAGAAAGGATTTTTTTCCATACAAATAAAGTTTGATTATTTAAACTTAAATATTTACTTTATAGTGCTTATTTTTTCGTAACCTGGCCAAGAGTTGCAAGCATAAAAAAATTAAGGTAAATAATACAAAAACTAGGGAAATATATAAATTAATTATCTGATTTTTATACAAAAAATTCGAAATATTAACTGAAATACGTAGGTATACATTTTTTTATATATTTTTAGATTGTTATGATTAAGAAATATCATGTCACAAAGTTTTAGTTACAAGAAATCTGGCAAACATGGTTATGGAGTAAATTTTTACATGAAACATGTTTACATCTAACATGCTGTCAGTTTGTATTTTCATGAATTGCCATCACTGTTCACTTGTTTGAATTTTCATGAATTCTACTATTTTCATTATTTCACTAAATTGTAACTAAAAGTCTTCTGCTAAAAGTTTAGCAGATGAATTCATATGAATTATATTTTGAGCTTAGTTCTTTTTGAAAAGAAAAACCCGATTCCAATAGAAAATTCTTTCTAAACACGGGCGTCTGAAGGTTCGAAACTCCCAAAAAACAAAACACCCTATCCGATATATCGTAATTTTCTCTCAAGACCATCCTTGCATGTCGGCCTCGTTACTTAATTTCTTTTTCTTTCCCTTTGAAGCCGTGGCGTAAAAGACTGAAAAATTGGAAACCTTTTTTGTACTAGTAGTATTACGGTTTCGTTCTACAAGTGAAGTAAGTCAGTAAACGTCAGTTAAATTTAGAGAAATATGTTTTATAATTGGAAACTTTTTCGAGATTTGTTTTTAAATTGGAAATGTTATGAAATAGTAAGGATAAATGTCATAAAAATAATTTATTCGTTATATTTCAAAATATATTCTTTGATTTACTTTTAAAGCTTTCCTAGCCAATCAACTAATTTGCAGATGAATTATTTACAAAAGAGAATCAAACGTGGTCGAAATACGTAAACTGAATATCATCTAGAATTATTTTTTCACAACAAAGTTAAGGTACACCATGACTAAGAGTACTTTCCGGGTTGTTATGCATTTTAGCAAGTCTTTACGGTTGTTAAATAAAAGCTTCAATTGTAGTTTCTCCTTTTTATTTGTTTATTACTAACTAATATTTTGAAAAAAAAATTTAAAAATGCATTTAACAACTTAACTGCAGACAAGTACTTCAGACATAATTTTGATATTTTTCTAGCGAAAACTTTTTTTTAGATAAATTTAATATTTAATAAAGAAATAAAACTTGAAGTTAAAAATTTCTTTAAACAGACATTAATTTTACAAAATGCTTCAAATTTTTTAATAAAAATATTTTAGGTAAATAATTTTTATTCAAAAAAAATTCTTTGGTTATCAACATGTAAAAACTAATGTTTTATTATTCTAATTTCTAAACAAATAATTATAATAATATTCTGGACCATACTTTTTTCTAAATAGAAACTATAAAATCTTAATTAAAAAAACTGCTTTTTTTCGTTTCCTTATTTAACTTTTATGTTTTTTTTATATAATTAAATATATAAATCTATTTCAAATAAACAACCATTTACTAATTTAGGTAAAATGCAACGTAATTCTCCCCCTATATGCCAAAGACTAAAGCTTCTGTTCCGTATACTTCAGTAAGAGAAGTATTATATTTTTAAAAAATTAAACACTTTTACTATTACATCCGTATGATTTTAATATAAAACACAACCTCATATCAACAACTAATCGAGACAATTGGTTTGTATAATTAAGTACATTCGACACATCACGAAATTAATTATTGTTCTGAAATTTTTAAGGCTTTAACCATTAACAAACTAAAATCAGTACATTCCTGTTAAGATAAAACCCCTGGTGCAATATCTCGTACTTTACGACTTAGTTCACTTATCTGCCAAGCTATCCGTGTTTGTTTCGATATTTATCCCCCTCTCAAAAAGCTGCAAAGAGCAGGAAGTCATACTTTTAGTTCTCGCCCAACAGTTATCGGGAAAAAATTTTCCTCCCTAAAAACAACAACCGAACTGAACTCGAATTTTCAGAACCCGAGGAGGCTAAAGCAGACTTCCTTCCTTTTTCTAAATTTCACTATTTTTTTTAAAAGTATAACGGTTCGTTAATTCGAGTAATATGTGCTTAGATCTCCGAAGGTTTTCAGTGCGAATATTCGGAACCTCTTGAAATAATGTTTATCTTTTTTTACAATCAATTTTATCCATCAACTTCAGTTTAGTGATGCGGAACTTTTGATAATTTATTTGAAGGGGTTTGTTTTCGTATCGTTAGATCAACTGCTCTTATAAATTGATAAAATTAAACTTAATTGAAATGTCTTGTTTTTATCGTAAGGCAGAGTTTTAAAATTTAGATTTAATATTTTCATTTGTAAATTATGATGCAATGAATGATTTGTGATACCATTTAATTTAAATGAGTTTTTATTGAACTTTAAATAAAGCAGAAAGTTAATAATTAAGGGTGTTGTTAGTAAATATATTTCAGCTTACACGAATTGTATATCATTTTATTTTGTAATAAATAAACTTTAATTTCTATCCTACAAAAATACTTTAAAAAGATAATGTAAAACAACATAATTTAATGTATACTGTCGATGCCTTCTTGCCCTTAAATATTCTTCAAAATTCCATTGACCAAAACATACTTGTTAACAAAATTATTATTTTATACTAGAATAATTTTATTTAATAAAAAATGAATATGTGATTTTGATATGATTTAATTATGTCATTCTATAAATATTCAACTTAGTAAACTATGTTTTGTTTTGTAATAAGTTAAAATTGGTAAATAATTCATGGAAGAAATAAGTAATAATTGATGCAGAAAAACCGAATACATTATACACATAATACACATTTCTGATTTTTACTACGTAAATTCCTTATTTGATAGTGAATATTTTTTAGTTTTTGCATACTTCGATAAAGCTTATTTTATTGTCAAATGGTTGGACTATAATAGAGATAGCGGTAAATTGCTCATGTCTTTGAGTAGCACTAGTTATTTGGCATAAACTTGGAAAATTGCACAAAGATATATTTATTTTATTTTCCACAGTTTTGTTAGTAATATTTTATATAATTTGTGCGCTGTTTAATTTTACTTCTAAATACAATAGGAGCCAAGTGCGGATAATTCTTAAAATATGTTAATAATGCTATAATGATTCTATATTTTACTATTATTTAGATAGTTTGGGAACCTTAACCAGTTATTAAAATGAATATTTATTAAAAAACAATTTTATTAAAAATTAGTTATTAAAAGTTTACTAGCGTTATAACGTACGTTTAATTAGTTTTTAAGGTCTCTATGAGAGTAACGCAATACAAAATGATATCTAAGTAGTTTTATCAATACTGTTTTTATTTGTTTAATATGAATTTCCAAAACAATTTTTGTTAAAAATATTTTTTCGAGCAACAAAAGTATTAAAAGACAAACATTTATAAATATTAATTTAGTTTATGCATAAACGGAACTGCATTATTTATACATATCACTACACACAAAAATTCTTCTCCTTATAAAATAAAATTTTCAATCCTACAGTATACATCTACGCTGTAAATTATATTTCCACGATAAACCAATTTAAACAAGATTAAAAATACAATATGTGGTTCAATATCCACTGCATTATTCACGTTCTTTTCGTAATTTAAACAGAGCTCTCCACATTCCCCCATTAACTAAAATCAATATATTATGAAGTTTCTAACTCAATTTTCTGGCATGTGTTTCAAGGCAAAACTTTTCGTTGTTTTTTTTCCGCATTATGCTTCCACACCTAATTCTTAAACGAGGAATTAATTGAAAACGGTGAAACTATGTTCCAAACTATTTTGCGATTCCGTAAAGTTAATTTCTTTTCATCTTCTGTAACATTGTTTTTTTTCTTGCGCGAAAATCTCGACTTCACTCTTCGACAAAGGTATTATTAACTTAGGAAATTTCTGTGTTCGGTTGCCAGGTAACGGTTAAAATGTGCATGTAATAATTTAACAGAAGCGGAATACTTTAAGGTTTATTTTGACTAAGTTGTTTTGGATAAAGTGTGTTTCTATATCAACTATTTTCGTATAAAACAATTTTTTAAAATTCTTTGAATCGGGGTTTAGATTAACTGTTAAAATTGATTTTCTTTACATGAAATTTTTTAAATTCAATCCTATCAAAATCAGATTTGTTCAAAAGAAGGGAACCGTTACCAATTGTGCTTTAAAAATGACAACTATGTTTATATGCACAGGTATGTTTTCAATGTATACCAATAAAAATATCATTGAATCAAAATATGACACATTAACAGTGCCTAACTAGAGTTGATGCATAAACTGCAAAAAAATACTGCCAAACCTGAGTTGTTAGAAAAAGAAAATGTTAAAAATGTTTAACTTTCGACAGTAAATAAAGTAAATATCCTGTTAAATATGGTTTCCCTTGTAAATATTACGTTATGCGCGATTCGAACCAGTCATTTATTAGTTACTTTATTGTGCCATACCAACTTAGATACCAAATCTCACGACAGGGGAAACTAAAAGAAGCAATAATGTTGACATTTAACACGCCCCAAAAATGGCGGGATTGCGAACAATTTTTAGAGAAAATGGTTTTAGATTGTAAACAAGTTTAATAAAATGGTTAAAGACCTTAAATTAAGAAAAACGGGTTTAAACCGTCGGAATAATGGGAAATTTCCGTAAAAGTTGCAGGTATTTTTTGCAGTGTATTGGTTGGATTGTTATTGCATTTATTGAGAAACTTGTTTTAAAATGCCTAGAAATCTTCATTATACCATACATTACTTAAAATAATTGAATGCTGTACACTGTAATTTTTTTAAATCTATGAAATATACTTAAAAATATAGTAAGATAAGTTGTCTATTTTATTTAAAACTGACTTTAACGGAGCTAACGAGAATGTTGTCGTTGAATTGTAGGCCTCTGTAAGTATAAAATGCAAAAAAAAAAACATACAAATTTCTATAGGTAGGGGTGCTACTATATGCGCTTTTAAATCTTTTTTTCCAACTACGGGCTGTACAGAGTGGTGTCTGCTGCATTCGATTCATCGATCTCAAGCTATACTCTCTATGTTATTTCCTACGCAACATTGCAAACATTGTTGCGACAGAGTTGTGCAAGAATACATGAAGATGATTTATATTGAATTGATCAAAAGGATGTTCACTGAGTAATTTATATAATACTTCTGAGAAAAACTGAGAAAATCCCAGGAACAAGAACCGATGAAAACTTGAAAAAGCCAGACAAGGATATGGTAGACATAAAAAATTATGGTAGTTTTTACAGTTCAAATTAAATATAATATTGCAACAATAATCCAGTTTCAGTGAGTTATATTGTTTCACTAAAATTTTATTCAGTGAATTTTCAACAATGTTCTTACAAGATCAAACTTATTGGACCATAAAAGCATTTCTATGTATTGAAATCAAACACAAAATGGCCTTTAACTATCATAAAATAATAGTTAACCAGAACATTTAAACTAAAATACTTTATAAAAATTAGCCGAATTAAAGTAAATATCTTAAGAAAATTACCCAATACTTACATTCCTATCTTCATTCGCCCAACGTTATTCATTGAAGAAACTCCGTTTCAAGACGAACGATTATTACCGAGCCTAAATGGCTTGAACAAACCCACACGGGCGATACCAGAAACCAGCTAACATAAATATTTGATAATGGCTCTCTTTTTTCGGCCTGGGACTCTAGGGCCCATCAGACCCTTCCACAAATGGAGGTAAAATAACGTGGAGATGCTACCTGGAGAAAAGTAATGCAAAAAGTAGGTTTTCAAGTGAAGCCGTGATCACCTTATTTATGCACCCCAACAATAAGCGTGTCGAATATTTAGGTAAGGTTGCACGTTTTCGAGCTGTCTATTTCTGGCCTATATGAAGCTTTAACAACGTCGATTACGCCTCTTGATTTAGAATCCTGGTTAAGTGATGAGGTCGACAACTGAGTGGGCACCTAAAGCAAAAGTGGAGCCATGGTGCTCTTGTTTAGTGTGTCGGAGGATTTGGTGCTATTCCAGGGAAGAATAGCCGATCCCACAACAGTATCTTATTGTAAGCTTTAGTTAATTTAAAATGAAGCTGTGAAAAAAAATTATATAAAGTTTCATAAACCTGCCTAAATATGTGCAAATAGTCATTATTTGTGTTTAAATAATCTACTGTCAAAATACTAATAAGAAAAATGAAATAGCAGTGAATAGGACACGTACTGCGTATCAGATTCAATTCTCCTTGCCCTTTCTTGGTCATTTGATGGAAACAAAAATTGGGGACGACCCAGACTAACCTGTCGAAGATGGGTTTTAAAAGAAACAGTTTGGAGTATTCAAGCTGGTTGTGCGCTAAAGATACAGCACTTGACCGGGTAGGTATGAAATACAATTATCGTGACCTCATGCGCCACTTGAGCTTTAAGAGACCAAAGTCAAGTCAGAGGGTTTTGCATAAAATTTGAGCGGTTTGTTTTATTTCATTTTCGATGCGTGCCCTACATCTCGAATAATGTCGGGATATATCTTCGTGCTTGGTTTATTGGGGTGAACGAAATCAACTTGGCACATTACCTACTCAACTTACAAGACCAGAAAAGCTCTCCTAAACATATGCGTGGGAGGATATTTTGACGTCATTGTTTCGAGTGCCGAAGATGAAGACACCTTCCCGGAACCACTACTAAGTAAAAAATATTGTCAGATATAAACAAGTGGTCCCGAGCAAGTTTAGAGATTGGGTAGCTTCATCTTCAGAACAACGGCAATTTGAATATTCTAACTTCCCGTCCAGGCATAGATTTTTAGAGGACTTATCCGGCATTGTAAGTAGAGTAGGCCGCTTGACGACTTTCAGGTAGCATCACTTGTTTTTCTCGCCAAACAAGCTCCATCTTATTTTACCCCAAGGATGTCTTGGGACACCAGTCCATCTGAGTAACGGTCCTAAAACTCATTTAAAAGAAACGCGTGGTCTATGAAACCTTAATGCTGTGGCTGATGAGCTTGTTTTGTTTGAGGTCTTTTTGTGTTTTCTGGTTAAGGATTAAGCCCCGTTTTTGTTTTAAAAGAGGGAGAGTTTTGTGGGTTTTAATGTTGGTTAGTTTGGGAAAACATTATAAATGTCATTAAATTTAATGGTTACTTGTAATTGAATTTAGTGATTGTCGTGTTTTATTAAGTGTAATCTAGGATTATTGTTATTAATAGGTTGTTAAGTTTTAGTAAGAACCATTAGAAACTAATATGGATAATAGCTTTTTTAGGTTATTCTTCTTAAGATAAGTCATCATTATAATTGATTTGAGATTAGAAAATAACGCATTTTGTTTTCTGCATAAATTGTGAAGTGTAACAACTTCTAAGGTTGAAGATAATCTCGGTATTAAAATCTGTCTCTCTATTAATAAACAATGTAGTTACAAAATGGAAGTCTTATAAAAAGGAATTGATAAAATATTTATTTTTATTTTTTATCAATGCATGGAGACAACAAATACAAATATTGCTTTGTATGCAACCTAGAAACTAGAAGAATACATAAAAATTAAAATAACACAAACACATATATCCTATTGCTTTAAAATTATTTGTAATTGTCAGAATTTTTTAAAAACACAAATATTAGGCATTCTCCTTTATGAAATTCAAGATCACTTATTCGAGGCGTCTGTGACCCTTTTATTTGCACACAGAAAATGCCAAACTTTATGCTGAAATTTTAAACAAAATTATTTTGATTTAAGTAATTTATCGAAACCTTATTCCGCTTGCTTTTTCTAGTATTACGTGTACAAAAATAAAAAGTTTTCCCCAACGATTCTATAAAATTCTGCATCACATAGACAACTTTTCGTATATTCTCTTATAAACACAAGTTAAGACTTTTATTTAACACAATATTAAAATTATGCATTCATATTAATTACAAATCAAAATATATTTTGTTTAAACAAGTAATTACAAATACTTCATTCAGAAAAGAAATTTACACTTTTATTTTTGAGTTAATTATGAACTCAATTATCCTATGCGTTGTAATTCCGGAAAATTTTGAATTAATTATCCCTCTAATGAGAAAGAAGGGATTGTCACTTTAATTTTCTCAATTGACAAAGTTTACCTTGAATATTAAAAACGTACACAGTAACTCAATATATCTCTATTAATAATCTAAACCGTAAACATGTTAGCAAATCTGACACCTGTCCAGAAAATTGTTTTCGTACGTCAGCTTAAAGTTTTGCTCAACATCACCTGATATTGTAAGAATAAGCAAAGAAGATTTGTGGTCAAGTTTAATTAGATTTTGATATATTTTAATCAAAGAAAAATTATAAAATACATTTTTACGGTTTTTTTTTTGCCGTCTTTTTTAGGTTGTATTCCGAAAAAAGAGTTGTGTGGGTACGTTTAATGAACTAAATTTCTGGAAAAAGTCAAACATTTTATTTCCATTAATTTTTATAATTATTTAAGAAGTAATACATAATATAGAAAATTATTTTTTAGGAATTTAAGATTTTTTTTTTTAGGAAAGATTCAAGATAAATTGTTTCAAAATTAATTTGTATCTTTTTTAACATTACTTAATTTTATTATTTTTTTAACATAGTGTAGTTTATAGTCTATTTCTTCATGAAAGCATATATTTCTTTTGAAAAGTTACAAAAAAAGATAATTATATGGTGATAGAAAAAATCGTTGGGAAAACTTATTTTTTCTCTGTAATACACAATGCTTAATACTAGACATAACGTATGTTTTCCCCCCAGTATTCATGGTAATCTGTAAAACGTTCTTTATAGCATAGATGGTAACTTTACACAGAAACTTCATAATGGGGCAAGAAGTCGCATCGCAAGAACATGGAGCTACTCGGGCTTATGCCTGTTTTGTGGTATGAATGTTTTTGCAATTTGTAAAGATAACGTGGTAGATATTAAAAATGTGTATGCAGTAAATAAGTTTTAGAACATCTTCAATACTTTTTTTATATTTAAAGAAATTTAAATATTAATAAATGTTTAAAAATTATATTCGTTGATGGGAAAACTGGCAGTTCCTCGATGAAAAATCTGTCTGTATCCCTCAGATGGATACGTTAGTATTTTATACAATCACAACACATTACGCTTCTCGTTTCGTCGCATGAACATTCCAACGTCCTGACGTCACACTTCTTCGCGTCTTCTCTCATCACTTTATTTATTTGGTGTTACAAGGCCTGCATGCAGCGATTCCTAAAAGTATCAAAAACAAATTTTAGAACTAGTTTGAAATTGTTTCGTGAATAAGAAGCTGATTTAACAATATAATTTCCACAACAGAGCACATTTCAATGTTTTAACTATAATACTTAAAGAAAAAAAAGTAATTTAAATGTATGAGGTAGGTTGGTACATGAATTTTCCGGCTTGTGTGCTTAATCAGAGACGCTCTTATAAACCTTTGTCAAGTAAGACAGATACAACACACACAAATAGCAGCAGACTCGCTCTCAATAGAGGGCAGCACTACCGTTCGTAAGTGGATCCATCTAATTTTTAGAGACAGAGGCCAACTACAGGATCCCCAGAGTTGACTTGTCACCCCCAGAGGTATTGATTTGGTATGGGAACTTGGAGGACTTTGTGACCACGACGGAATTTAACGGGCACCAGTCATCATTAGCATACACGGGGGTCTTCGGCGGCCAGGGCTCGAACTCGCAACCTTAGAGATACCAGTCCAAGACCTTACCAACCAGGCTATCCCAGCCCCCTTGGTAGGTTAGGTTGTACATGTTCCCGTCTGTCAATTTCTAGCCTCCATGGAGTTTTAACACAGCCAAATTTAGCTTCGTAATTTAGAACCCTGGACGAGGTAGACACCTGAGCAGACTAACCAGTGGTGCCATCGTGAGCTTGTTCAGGACTTCTCCACAGATTTAGCGAGCACCTTGATCGTGCGTTTCCTCGGCATCTTTCACGTTACTGATTTGATAAACACGTAAGGCACATTATATTTAGATTTTAATTGCCGAATAGTGCTAAACAATACACTTCAATCTACATTTGTTTTTAATAAATGAGGGTAAATACCAAAAGAATAGCCGGGCTTGTAAATTTGGTTTTAACATAAAAAAGACTTAATTTTTTTTCCTCATACGTTAATGATAACAAATGCTTTTAGGATTATGAAGTGATGCATTGCAATGGTGAGATTTATCTTAAAATACCCTAGAGGTAAATTGTTTAATTTGCCCTTAAATATTTACTTTTCTTTAAAAAAAACTTTCTAATTAGTTGATAAATTCCGACTCGTATCGGAACATCAATAAATATTACAATTATGTTGTCATTATAACAGGATATCCGAATAAAGCAGTCCGATCATTTGTTAGTAATTAATAGAATAACAAATTTAAAACATCATTAACATTATTTAAAAACATATTATCGTAGTAAGCCGTTCTAAAAGTAAATTGCTTAAAACAAATTCAATGTTAGAGAATTTAGTTAGCACTAGATCTTTAATAAAGGTACTTGTTAAGGCGTTGAATATAATAGAACATATAACCGTAATTGCTTTTTCATTGCTAGTCAAATCTTGACAACAATATGCTCAACTTCCCTTTTACCTACTACTCTTTATTCACGTAAGTAAAATCAAATCTCAGTATTCCTTTACATCTACTTGAGTAGATTTTATTAGAAAAGTGGTACGAATCATCCCTTGTTGGTTTGGAAATATATTTCGTTAAATACTATGAATTCCCTAGCGTGTTGTATTTTAAAGTGACAGTATTATTGACATACGCATAACACTTTGAGGGATAAGCAAATTTGCTGAAGTATTAACTTGATTCCACTGTATGAAATTTAAATTAAAATTTTAACCGAAAATTTAATTTCTTAAATCTTTTAAAAATTGTATTTTTGTATTAGATGTTTATAAATGGATCATCCATGCTTTATATTTTAAAATTTAATAAAATATTAAATTTATACATTTTTAAAAACCATGTGCGTTGCTGGGAAACCTGACAGCCATGTGACGGGTTTATATGTAAGTATCCCTCAAAGGTCTGACTGTGTTTCTAATGTATTATCTTGTGTGTGCCGTCGAAGCATTGGAATATTTTACATTAGAAATATTTCGTATTAGGGGTACTACACATTATGTAAGTGTCTAAAATGAACGTGATAAGGGTCTAAAGCAGAACTGCACCACTATTTAAGTCAGGCCTTATTATTGAGGGATATATCTCCAAAAAAATTTCTTTACACTTTCGTCTTTCACCTAAGCTTTAACAAAGAAGGCCTCTGAGCCTTAAGATCCACTTTCCTAAACCAATTTTCGCGTCGCCTGTCGAGCAATCAGATATTTCCGTCTTTCCGCTTCCCAGTGTGTTTCTCGACAAATCCATTCCGGAATCCCGACCTAATAAATTGGCTGTGTCTATTTTTCGTGTGTAAGATTTTTTTGTGTGTGCCTGCAAAAAAAAATCTATTTCCAAAGGAGGAAGGAAGTTTCTGTTTAAAAGCTCCCATCCGAACGTGGGTGGACGCTTGCGGCATAGATCTTTGAATCGCGTTCGTTTTGAATTGCGAGGGTTGGTCTTTTTAAACCTTTTCTATAGGTATACAATTTTTTTCTTTTGATTTCGAATGTTTGGTGAGTTTGGATGCTTTTAGATTGGGAGGGTAGAGTAAAGGTTGAAAATTGTAAAGGGTCAGCAATGCAGGGCCAAGTAAAGTAAACATCTAATTCAAAGGTGTAGCATGAATCGGAATTGTCTGGAAGCTACATTTTATTACCCATTTGGTGTAATAGATACCTTTTAAAAATTTTATTGTTTGTCAGGGCCTTCCACTTTCTCAATAATTCTTGGTAAAGAGCATGTACTAAAGATTTGAAATTAATCTTTTTAATTTTCCGATTAACTTAGTTTATTTCTTAAAAAGTCTATGGAAAAGATTAGTAAGGCACTGAAATCCTTAAAAAGCTTACTCTAGTTTAAATATACAATTCTTTCTCTATTTATGCTAATACGTATTCCTTTAAACAAAACGGTACCCAAACAAAGTCGACCAACGGCCTTCTATTGACACTTCCACCTTTTCAAACATGAAATCGAACTTTAACGAAATAAAATTTATTCACCATATATGACGACTTATTTCCGCTCTAAAGACTTCAACGTCAATATTTCCGGTACTAAATCTTGAAGTAGGTCTCCGTTTTGGTGCACTTCAGTACATTATTTTGTTACAATTCTAACGAAATTGTAATTCCTTTTCCTTAAATTATGATTGAATACAAAGTATTTATAATCAATGATATAAAGGAAAAACATTTAAGTTTGTAATATTTCAAACTTATGCATGTATGAAAGGTGCAGTTGCAAAACTCACAGTTTCAAAAGTGTAACTAAGATATAAGGCCAGGCACCTTCATTAGCGATTCCATCCTGTCGAATTTATCATTATCAAAAGTCGCCAATGAGCAAACTGTACCCGATATTTTAGTTACAACTTGGAAAGTGTGAGTTTTGCAACTACATCTTTTAAATATCTTCTTTGCTTCCAATCTTTATTACAATCGTGTCATGAGATATCATTTTGGGAAATAGTTTGTCAAGTAAAAGTATAATATTTTAATTGTTAAATTTGATACTGACACAGTGGTGCACAGTTTCTACTTTTTGACTCTAGAACCTTAAAGCTGTAGATTTAATTGCCTGGAAAATTTTAGTCACACCCTGATTAAAAAATCGATATTTATTAAAGAAAAAGAAAACATAATTATTTTTGGGTTTAAAAAATTATACATTTTCTACTAGTTTCTTTATATTATAACTTTACCCAACTCATTTGTGAAGTTTCAAATAAATCACAGTTTTGTCATATTTTATCGTTATACTTCTGACAAACCAAATCTTCCATTTACTTTTGACAAAACAAGGACCAAAAGTAGAAATACTCCTTGTTGCTTTGCTTGCCTTGTCGAATGTTTATCTTGTATTAACGTACAGTGGATTTTTGAAATGTCAACAGCACTGTATACTGTTATACGAGTTTATGTTTATTCGTATACAAGAGGGTCTTAATGAAAGCATTTCTTTGAAATGAGGGTCCTTAAAGAACTTTAACTTAAAAAATATGTGGTTTTTTAATTTGTTTTATTTCTTTAATAAAACATTCTCAATTGAATTTATCTACTGCCTTTTATGTTAACGAATAAAGATTTAAATTGATGAAGTATTATTAACGTATATTGTTGTCATTTATGCTATTGTTTAGAATAGAATTAAGACTGCTTTAGGCACATTTTAGACTGTTTCTATGTACAAGTGTTGTTTTGGCAATAATGTCTTATTTTTTGAAGTTAAAAAAAGGTAATTTTCATGTATGTTGCAGACAAAATTAATAATATTAAACAAGTATTATTTTAAAGTATAATTACATCTTTTAGAAAATAGTATAAACATTTTTAATCAAAAATGCCAAAGAATGTATTAATATAAGGATTTTTATATATTAAAAGCCTTTTAAATGTAAGCATCTTTTTATTGACGACTGTGTAATTTGTGTCAGGTTTTTTGTTTACAGGTAAACTCAAGTTGAACTTTTTTTTTATTAATTATTAAAATAATGGCGTTTTACATAACTTTTCGGTTTGAGAGTGTGAATTGTAAAGTTTTGTATATTTTGAGATTTTATAAGTAACAAGCAGGAGATATTAAACTTTTTTTTTTAATCCTACGCCAGACCTAGGCTGTTCCGCCATTAGTCTGTTACGGGCAGCCCAATACAGTTTGGAGACACACACAAAGTTACTAAATTTTTCAGCAGCAAACACAGCAGCTACGTCTAGAAGTCCAGAACACAAGTGCAAGTGGTCCTCACTCATGTCAGCAGTCATACAAAGTGGGCAAGTTGGAGAGTCCGCCAGACCAAATCTGTGGAGGTGCTTTCTAAGATAGTCATGGCCAGTCTTAATTCTGAAGTTGGCAACACCGACTGGCCTGGGTAGGTCGCGAGGGATGGGATTTCCCAGTAAGGTGCCCCAAATCTTCCCCCTTGTAGCATTTCTAATGGTTTCACGATGGTGAGTCCTAAACCTCGCATTGATGATTCTTCATTCTTCTCTTCTTCTCTTCTTTTTAAAAAAATAGATTTTTTTTTACCTTTGCGAAACTTTCACTTGTATATATGAAAAACTTGGTCGTGGATAAAATTTTATATATTTTGGAATTTAAGCCTTTTATGAAACTTGATGCATTAGATTTTTTCCTGTTATAGTTAAATAATATGTAAACTAAAATTGTCAAAGTTTAGACAAAACAGGGTTTTTTTTAATTAAGGCTTTTAAGCTTTAAATAGAATATAATCATTCATTAGATATTAAACTAATGAATGATTATATTCTATTTAAAGCTTAATAGCCTTAATTAAAAAAACCTGTTTTGTCTAAACTTTGACAATTTTAGTTTACATATTATTTAACTATAACAGGAAAAAAATATAATGCATCAAGTTTCATAAAAGGCTTAAATTCCAAAATACATAAAATTTTATCCACTACCAAGCTTTTCATACATACAAGTGAAAGTTTCGCAAAGGTAAAATCTATTTTAAAAACGTCTGAAATTCCTGAGCCATTTTTTAACATGGTATTATGAAAATACAACCAAAACAGAAAAGTTTTCATTGAAAACTCCGCACAAAGTCCCAAAGTTTCAGTTACCGCCCATTGATACGTATGCCAAACGCCTAGAGCGTCCTGCAGGTATCTATGAAAAGGAAGAAAAACTGCCGCATAGCTTCAGGATACGACGACTATGAAAAGGGATTTTAGAAGGTTTTTGGATTATTTCTGTTTGGATAAGTAAGGGGAGCTATTCAATGGGAAATAGAGAAAAGGCTAAATGTTTGCCAAGATTTGAAAAGACGTGCATTTATTTAAAAATAGTATTGAACTCATATTTTGTTCTGGTTATCGTACTTCAATTATATATAAAATTTTGAGTGTTTTCAAAAACTGCTTTGTTCAGCAATGTAAATTAACGAAGTAAGTAATTTTTCAATTTGTCAATGTCGATTTGAAAGGTTTATTTCCCTTTTCTTAGCTACCAAAATATTATAATGTGGGAAAATAAAAGTTTTATGTGAAAACAAATATAAGATATTATATAAAATATATTTATAAACATATTTTACCTTAATGTCGTTTGATATATTTCTGCATCAATATACTAAACATTACCTCTTTTTGAAATATATATTTTATGTGATGTTGGGCTTAAGACAGCATCTGGACTCGTTAAACCTTAAAAATGCATTTTTATAATAAGTTAAAATAAAATTATACCACTGCGAAAATTGAATAAGAAAGTAAATGAGATCATTGAATAGGGTGTACAAACAAATACTATGGAATAACCAAAACCGGACTGCAAAAATAGGAAAGTAATTGTTTCTGTTTTTATATCAGATGATAAATTTCAAACTTCAGTAGTGAGAAAAGACCACAGAAAGAGGGAAAAAACAGTTTCTACACTAGTTGCAGTTGAAAATTCTAAAAAATCGAATACGTAAATGTACAAAATGGTAACATGAAAAAAAGTCAGATTGTAAAATATTTTTTGTTTGTGAGTCCCTGAGAAACTATTACAGATTTTTAAGGTTTTCTTTGAAAAAAACTAAAGTGTTGTTAAACTATTTCCCCTTCTGTATTTAGACAAAACGTTTTATAAATATGTAAATTCCCTTTACAAAACACTAGTAGCTTGTGGTCGAAAACTGATAAAATATTCATTTTCATATTTTATGCTGATGAAAAATTCATGGATTATTCCCACTTTTCAGAATAACAATAAGATAACAAACAAATGCTATACAAAACTACTGTATACATATACTTTAAAAACTATATTTTATTGTAGATTCAAATAATTTTTGCAGATCATTTTAGAAAACTAAATTTTGTATTTTTTTTAGTTCTTTTATAAAAACAATTTTATTACTATTTCTTAAAACAATTTTGCATTAATTTTATTTTATGCATTATTCTTTTGTTTAAAATTATTATTTTATCAATAAATGCCTGATAAAAAATAAATATAACAAATACGTATTTAAAAAAAATAATTGTACTTTAATTTTGGATTTTTATTTTTGAGTTTAATTTTTATTTTTCTGTAAAATATATTGATCGATTTTTAGTGGAAAAAAATAGAAATACAACATCTCTCGTAAGGAAAGAATTGGAATTACTTTTAACGTGGTTCTCTTAGCAGCAAATAACCATCATGCTATAATTTCCAAATGTTAACTTCCTATAGATACATTAAAATACAAAAGTAAATATCTCGATATGGTCTCATTCGATATTATATAACATTTTTTCATTTTCATTAATGATGCATACATTGTTCAATATCGGAAATACATCAAAGTATATATTTTAAGAATTGTGTTATTAAAAAATCATATTGCAAAGTGAGAGACGAAATTCTTGTAAAAGAAAACAGTAAATTTCAGTTTTAAATAATCGATATATATATTTTTTTTAAATTTATATTGTAATAAATCAAAAAAGATATCCGAGGATCAACGGATTCATAAAAAATTACCCATAATCTGTTTTCCTTAACTGTCATTATATCTTCCGATGCCCCAACTTTAATTTAAAATTTATTAGTAATGGGACATTTGTTTTACATATTTGTGTTGTTAAGATTTTTTAAATATATATATTTAAATTTTATTTAACTACGTTTACTCTATATCACAAATGGCTAAAATAAAGAAAGCGTCTTGACTGTTTACATTCATACACTTTATGCGACAGTGAACATGTCCGGAATCAATATAAACGCATGCAAAAGCCTATTAAAGTAAGTGTATTATAGGAATAGTAATTGGGAAATTTGTGGTAAAATGTACTATATTTCACAATTATATGTTTTAAAAGAAATATTCGTTTCAAACTTATATTAGTAAACATATTATTTACTAGTATATAGCATAAATGTTTTAATAATGCAGAAATATAGCAGTCATATTATTTTTCGTATGGTTTTCACAATTGTTTGTTAATCAAACCTCATATGAAATGTAATTCAAACCAGCCAGTGTTCCTTAACTTCCCTTCTACTATATTTATATAAATATCCTCTGCTCCTATTCCCGAAACAGCATTTCCAGCTCCCAATACCACATTATAGCCAATTCATGTATGGGGGATATCACATAATAAATTGAGCCAAAATGCTGTATATCAGTTCAGATGTTAGCACCAGCAATTAGTGGTAAAATAATAAACGTATAGTTTGGGGAATTTCAAAAATAAAAATTGTAAAATATTATTTTCCTAACAAGTATAAAATAGCTAACATATCATCTGCGACAATAGTCTTCACAATCGATTTTTGAAAAAAAAAACTCATATGGAATATAATAGTCAAATCCACCAATATTCCTTCTACTATTTATTTACTTAAACAATTTCTGCTTATCATATTATTTTTTATACTTTTTAACACACAATTGTTTGTTATCTAAACTCCATATGGAATATAATATTCAAATCCACCAGTCTATATTCCTTCACTTCACTTTTACTATATTAACCCAAATATCCTCTGCTCATATTCCCTAAGCAGCATTTCTCGATTCCAATACCACATTCCCGCCAATTCCTGCGATGGGGATATAGCATAATAAATAAAGTCGACAAGCTGTACTCCAGTTTGGATGTTAGCACCAGTCATTAATGGTACATTCATAAAGTATGTTTTATGAACTTAAATATTAAAAAAACAATTACAAAAAGTAATCATAATATTTGTCATAATAGTTTCCACAATTGCTTGTAATTTAAACCCTATACGAAATATAATAATGATCTCAGCAATACCTTCACTTGCCTTCCACTACATATATCTAAACATCCTCTGCTCGTATTTCCTAAACAGCATGGCCCACTCTCAATACCACATTCCCGCCAATCCCTATCATGGGGATATCACATAATAAATTAAGTCAAGAAGCTTTAAGCCAGTTCGGATGTTAGCACTAGCCATTAGTGGTATGAGAGTACGCGGCTTTTATTATGGGCAAAAAGGGACGAGATAGCATTGCGTATAAGTGCATATACATGGGTGACTTAATTTATACGCCGGCTTGCATTCCCCTTTCGCTTGAACCGCGGTAATGAGGATTTTAAAATTACAACTTTGGACGAGTAATTTTGTAAAACATGGAAAGGGTGAGTCATTGATCTTGTTGGTAAAGAGTGTAGAATGGGGGTTTATTTTAAAGAACTGCTGTCCGTTGCATGGGTTTCTCTCAAAACACTTCGAAGGAACTATTCGAACTTAAGTTTCTTTTAAAAACTGATTTTGGTTGAAGTGTTTCTTAAGAATTATAATGTGGAGGATTTAAGCATTCATCTTAGCTGAGTGTTGTGTCTTAAGGATGTTTTTTTAAACGTGTATGTACCTAGCTATTTCGGAAACTAATCCTATATACTGATATCTTTAAAACTTAAGAGCAATTAACTTTGTTCCAATTGTTAGGGCAGTGGGAATATCTACAAGAATGATGTAGATATCATTATTATTTTAAAATTTCAACGATGCATTACAACTGATACTGAAATGTAGTAACGAATGGTTGTTTCCGAAAAAGATGCTCTAGATGACAGGTGTCATTAAAGTAGATCTCTTAATGGCAGCTCTGATTTTAATCAGTAGAGTTTTTGTTATCAAAAATAGCAAGATGCGTAATTATAACATATAGTTAGAATCAATGTAAATTTTAAGCGTATGTTTGAATTTTTTATGTTGTTTTTATACTTAAATTTACTCATTTAAATTACCAGATAAATCTAGTAAAATAAAACTAAAAAACTTAAAAACTTAAATTTATAACGTAAGGTGATCGATTCTTAAAGACAACTCAATTCACCAAAAACATTCTAGCTAATAAATAATACTTATAAATGCTTACAATTTTTTATTATTGAAATATATATCAAGTTATTTTTTTAAAAAAATCTCACAGAGACAACGATTTCTCAAAACGAGACACATTGTGATCATTAATATTGTTAGACAACACAAGTCTATTATGTGTTTTCTCTCTTATAAAATATTGTAGGATTGCGAAATTGCTTCTTTTGTGCGAAGGTCTTGAAGAATGCTGTTGTAATAAAATAAATGTTTCGATAAAATTTACTTTGTTGATTAATGGGTTCTCTGAATTAAAATCCAACTAAAGTTAGTTCAGTAATATCTACAGTATTTTTCTTATTGAAAAAAGGTAGACTGTTATGTGTAATAAAGTGACTCCTAATACCATTCCTAGAGCGTTATCCGTGTCCACTGAATATTAAGAAGACTGGCTGTTTTCTAGATTATTATGGATGTAGGTTCAAAACACCATGAGCAGCTAATCCGTAGATATTCTGCGCAAAAAAATACCGTCAAATTTACTGATCTAAACTGGCAGCTGAGTTTCCAGAAAAAAAAAACAGTTTAAAAAACGGATCTTATGTTTTTAATATGGTCTATTCCGGTTAAATGACGTATTTGTCCCATTAAACATTCGTATCATTTTTTTTTCATCAGGTGATATTCAAACCAACAAACTTTAATTAACAAGTGAAGATTAGTGTAAACTCGACTACCAAATATCTTGACATATTGACGCCAAAATAATTTATTGTTGACGTTTCTCCTTCAAAATAGCGTCCTTAAGAAAAAAAAAAGAGGAAATGGTTCGAAACTATAAACTAGTTTAATAAAGTAACTTGTAAACTAGTTTGATAATCGGAAAGAGTTTAAACCGTCGAAATCATGAGACATGTCCTCTAAAATTAAGTTTTTTTTGCAATCTAGGAACACATTTCTACGCTTACGTAATAACGGGTGTAATGCAATAAAATAATTATTCTTTACTATCTTCTCTTGTTGGGTATATAGTGTTTTGTTAAAGGGAAACTTTTAATTTGGAGGGATGGTTTTCCAGTTAATTTTATCGACCACTGGGATGTAAATGTGAACGGTACTAGTGGTTATCGAATTAAACTTTATTTAAGTTTTATCTCTGTGTTTCATTCATCGGGTATTCGATTAATGGCGCTTTAAAATTCGTTTTTTCTGCTTGCTGTTACAACGTAATTTAAAGATAATTCTTTAAATAAATCGTAAAAAAGGAAAAATTAATTAAAATTTGTTGTATTTGATTAATAATTATTTGGAGTATCTTTCAAAAACTGGATTATAATTGTCTATTGAGAAATAAAATAAAATTATTAATATATTCAGTATTATTTAACAATAATTTTTTTACGAAAACGGATGCAAAAAAGTAAAAGAATGTTAAAAAAACTTATAAGCCGTAATTTAAAAACATATATAAGTTTTTTAGCAATAAGGATAACACAAAATATAAATTTTATTTTACTAAGAATTGTGTAATTTGTTATAACATTAAAAAAATTTATCTTATAAATAACAACTGTAATAGACTAATAATTTTTACGTCATTTTTAATATACAATGTAAACTATTCAAATTAAGTCAACTTATAACTTATTAAGTAATAAGTTGATTTAATTAAGTATTTTGTTGTTATACTGTTAAGTAACTTAATGTGTAACTGTTATTAAGCAACTTATCTTGTTTATCAGAATACTAATTTGAAAGATTTGAACCGCGTTTTCGATAAAACAACATTATTTTTTAATTGTTTTCAAATTTAACTAATACCTTTTAAAAAAGGGGTTAATTTGTATGATAAGTTGTATATAGTTTTACGAATATTTAACAAATTATTAAAATATCTACACCCTTTAACAAACGCTAATGAAATTAAGATGGCGTCTAATCAGAAATCTTCTTGGGAAACTAGGCATCGCCATTTTGCAAGTGAAGAATAGCATCTCCTTTCATAATCGATATCCGGCATTTCTAAGAGGGAATGCTTGCTACTAACTCATTCAGTTCTCATCGATTTTCAATAGTTACCTCTCTATCAAGAATAAATCACGAAAATAGAAAACGAGCATGAATGTTACGTTCCATAGTCGTAATGATTTGTTGTGTAAAAGTTATTGGAAGGATGTGCAACATTTGTTTCAGATCCCAAGTTTTGCGGGGACTGGATTGTAGTTGGTAGGCAACTTTCTTTTATGCGAAATAGTTTGTTTTGGCGCATTTGTTTTAAATATATTGTTACATGCATAGCTATTGATTCGAATGAATTGTTAATAGAAATTAATTGATATTTTTTTTTCATTTTTAGGTAAAGTTCCAAAGTGTATATTTTGAACACTGCAACAACAAGACGTGAAGCGGGAAAAAAACTGTAGATGACAATTGATTATACGAATTAATAAAAAAACATAAAATGTAAAATTCTTCACATAGATAAAGACATTTTCTGACACTCCATTTTTTTAAATATAACTGTGTTATGACCTTGTAAATACTTGTATGTTAGTGGTTTTGAGAACACTAGAAAAAAACATGTACATGGATTTATGTCCATAATAGTAACTGAAATATAATCCTTGGAAATAAGACTTCGGAAACAAGCAATTACTTATTCCGACTATCAAGTAAACGAAAACCATCTTCCTTTGGCTCATTACAAAAGTACCATTCGTATTAATATCCTGAAATATCTGAGAAAAACATATTTAATGTGTAAAAGATAAAGATATTTGATCGATACGATTCAAAATGAGAAGCTTAGAAGCAGATTTATATTAATAAGAAGCAAGACTACATACACAATTTCACCTTATAGAAAAAGTCGCTATGTTTTTATGAGAACCGTATTGGTACGCAATACCATATGATTGAGTTTCCATACATACCCTTCCAGTACCATTTGATGTTTACTATATTGGGTAGATATCACAAGGTTATCCGAAATTTAATCTTACTTGTGTTAGGAGGATAGCATTCGGTAATTCTGCTAGAATGGCCATACTGTTTTGTTTCGAAGTATCTAAAAATACCATTCAGAAAAGAATTTAACAAAACCTATTACGTTTGCCCATACGGCTTAGTCCTGGTATCTGCTGTAGGAGAAAGTGTAAAAGTTGTTTAGTTTCCCTCTGTCTCTTTTACTGCTTTTAAATGTTGCCCCACCTGAATTCTCTGGATGAGTAATTTGCATCTCTTTACAGTGGGAGAAAGGTAGTGGCAGAATTGACAAGCAAATGACATTTGTTTAACGTGATAATATGCAATATCAATCTTAATTAAGTAATTCTCCGTTACAATTGTATTGTGCAGTTCTACATAATTCTCTCTTAAAAATATTGGACCGTCCTCAAAAAATGAAACGACCAATATTTTTCCTCAAATTAAAAAAAAATGTGTTCATAACTTTTAGTATTCTTCACTATGTTACAATAAAAAGAGAAAATTCAGTTAAATTGATATCATCTTTCAATTTTTAAACAATAAAAATGTGTGTTAGATTTAATAGGCGGGTTTTACGTCTTGAGTGGCAGCAATTTAAGCAGTATTTCGGTTAATAATTAAACGTTAATATTATATAATAATAAATTTTAGAATTATTTGAACTTTGACATTTGCATTTTTATTGTATTTGCATACATTTAAAACATTCGTCATGATAAATACACGTAGACAACTTTTTGCAATAATATGTACCATTTGTCGTCATAAATGATATATATTTGCTATCTATGAAATGTAACAGTATGAAAGAAAGTAATTGCTAGTTTCATTAACATTTCAATAGATTTTTACTCATTATTAACACTACTTGTTAATCATAGTTTTAATATTGTTAAAGTTTAAGAAATACAAGAATGGACACAAGTTGTACTAAGAGAACTCTAAAATAGATTAAGCATTAAAAGTGTTAAACCTAAAACCGAAACTAATAATGAAATCACGGCGATGCAAAACTGAAAACTTAAAAGAGTTACGGTCATCTGAACGTAAGTCTCTTAGTAATACAATAACTAACTCGTCTAGAAATAATTGAATACAACAAATAATTAATCACGTAGACGGAATCTGTCTACTACATCGTAGATAAATATTACTTAGCTTTCTTCCTTCGCTTTTACTGCGTTTCACATGTTAGTAGACGAGTAATTTGCATATCTTTATAGTGGGTGAAAAATAATATAAAAACCTTTTATTTGTAAAAAAAAATGATAATATGTAAATTTAACCTAATAGTTTACGAGTTCTTCAATGCTTGTAATGTACTAATCTTTTTTAAGTTCTCGTGAAAATCATGTATGATCCTGAAAAATGTACTAACAATATTGACAAACAAACAAAATAAGCTAACATAACATTTTGTCACTTTAGCTACTTTACATAAATAGATTTCAGTTACATCATTGTCAATATTCTTAAAACCTACTTTGTTTAAACTCTAGTTTTAATTTGAGTCACTAAGTAATAAAAGAATCAACTCATCCAGAAAGAATTTAACAAAGAAAGTTAATTCTCACGAACGTTATGCCACGGTATTTGTCGCTCTTGTAGCAGATAATTGGATAATTATTTAACTTTTCCGTCTTCAGAGTTCTAAGTGATAAATGTCGTCTCGGATGCCTTTTATGGGTGATTAATTGTTTTTCTCGTGTAAATGAGTGTTAGAACAGAATTAGTAAGAATATAATGTTTTTTTTAATAGTTAATAGTAATTGATCTCTTACGGAATAATTTTAGAAGCTTTTATTCATGAATACTATTCCCTCATTAACAATTTAGCAATTTTCCAGTGCTATTCGATTTAATAGTCAAGCATTATTAAAAAACGGATTTAATTAATCACTTGACAATCCCGATGCAAACTCGACCAGAAAGGAGTTATACTTGTCCAGAATTAGTAAGGATATATTGTTTTTTCGAAATAGTTACTAGCAATTGATCTTACGGAACAGTTTTAAACACTCTTCTGCACGAATATTGATTCCCTCATTAACAATTTAGCAATTTTTTCCAGCGATATTCGATTTAATAGTCAAACATTATTAAAAAAACACACTTTCAATTAACCACTTGACAATCCCGGAGCCAATTCGCCTAGAAAGGAATTTAACTACGACAGTTATCGAATGCCACAGTCTCTGTGTCTGTTTCAGCATAAAATTTAATTGCTATTAAGCTTTTCCTTTTAACTGCGTTTTAAATGCTGCCCCACTTGAATTCTCTGGATGAGTAATTCACACCTCTTTTCGAAAAGTAATGGCAGCAATTGCGTGCAGGGGGCGTGAGACATCGGCGAAGAGCTTATGTTTGTTGAAAGTTGTTTACACGTAAGTTAAATCTTCTGGTTTAGTTTGGATTTTTTTCCCTTAAGTGATTGATAGTATTGTGTTTACGCAAAGTTTACCAGACCTTTGGCATAGCGTGATGTATTGATTCCGGTTTCGTGAAAAGGTTTCGGAAAGATAGTTAAATAGTGTTTTATGTGTAACCTTTATCTAAGTATGCGTTAAAATGATGTCTCACTTCAGCAAAAATCAATCTGTGTTAGGGAACTTATGTCAGTGAACTTATGTTTAAGAATAATTTATTCAATGAACAAATGGCAGTTTAATAACCTTTTATATACTTTAAGTATAATAAATAAGTACGGATTCATATATTTATCAATTTCTATTGTTACTCAACATAGTTTCTGATGAAAAAAGAATTACATTCAACATTACACAGTAGTGCATAAAAATACTTTAATTGAAATGAATTTTAAAACCTTGTTACAACAATTTTAAATATTAGCGTTTGCCTTCAAGAACAGTTTTTTTAGTATGTATTTTATTTAGAAAAAAAACATTATTTATTTTCGTATAAGTAAAAATATATTATTAAAAACACATAAATCACTGTTGCTTCACTATATTTCAATTATTCTTAATATATCAGTGATCAACAAGCCTAAAATAAGGAGATGATGCGTTCCAAAAGAATAACTAATATTTTATTTTTAGGAAACATATCATCTCCTTATTTTAGGATTGTTGCCAAATGATCTGTGCTAATCCTCTATCATCTATCATACATAATCTAAATGCTCAATTTAAGAAAAAATTGACTCTGACGTAGAAAAAAACACAAAAAATTATTTATTTTAATTTATATACTTTTCTACAAATCAACAGTTGTGGTGTTTTATAATAATTATTTAAGTAAGGTTTTTCTGTATCTAGTTTTTTTTAGAAGTAGACGATACCGTATACATATTTTTGAATACTGGTTTTCATCATTCATTTCACAAATAGTATTTACCACTGCACTGTAATTTTACAAAAAAAAACCTCAATATATATATTCAATAAAAACTTCATTAAATCTATACTCAAACCAAAAACTAAAACAGACTAAAAACTCATGATAATACTACCTTTCAAATTTCAAACTTGTTAATTTACTGAAATCAATACCCACTGCCTAAAAGATTTTTTACCCCCATTCCAAATCATGGGTGGCATAGCCGTGTAATTCAGCTAATACATCAATGGCTTGGTAATACGTAAATCCCCTGTAAAAAGTACTTCTCGTGCACACACTAAGTCTCGACATCTCTAATTATGTACTTAGATAAATTGATGATTCCCCAGAAAGGCAATTTTCTGCTCCTTGCGTGAGGGCTACTTTGGCGATTTTTGTTACACGCTGAAATTCGTATTGTAAACTCTAAACGATGAATAGGATATTTATCACCTGATACTACAGGAAGATATGTTGTTAGCACGAACGCTGTTTATTGTAAGAGAGGTTTGGGTTTTGTATGTTTAGTAAATACAAGTTTTATTGTTCTGAATAATTTGTACGTTCTGGTTTATAGAAGTAAATGTTGTAGTTTGATCAAATGATTGCGATTATATTTCTTGAGTTATTTATTGCTTTAAAATATGCCAAATTATGTTTATGAATATTTATTTGAAAATAAATTTAATGTCCAAAAAGGTTGATTGTTTTAGTTTAAAATTCAAAGTTTCTAAAAATTCATGTATATTTCTCTTATTTATTTTATGTCAACCATTTAAGTTTACTATTTATTAACTGTCTTCTTTACCAAAAAACAAATTTGAACAATATTTACTGATAATTTTTTCACTTATTTATTTAATATATTTTTAATTTTAGTAACCGTATTAATACAATGCTAACTTGTGCATACAAACACTGAACAAGACAAACCCTTTTACACCGTCAGTTTTATGGGTTCATAAATATTTATATGAAAATAAATTTAGTATTCAAATAGATTGATTTAATTTTGAATTTAAAAGTTTCTAACAGTTCGTATATATTTTTCTTATTTATCTTTGTTGTTGTTGTTGTTGCCAATCCCAAAGTCCAGCGGGGCTAGACTAAGTCCATGAAGTTAAAAACCCTGAGAAGTCCAGGACCAAAAAGGACTTTCGAGTAAATCATGATGGGTGAGTCCAAGGCACTCCAAGATGTGGGTTGGAGAAGCTTGCTCTGAGGAGCACTTGGTGCATGCGTCGAAAGTTCTCAAACCATCTGAGAAGGTCATAGTTCTGAGGTGTCCACTTAGAAAACGGGTAATTGCAGATTGTCCTTGTCTGTCAAAATTAAGTACCAGAGAGGCGCCAATCTTTATCTTTATCTTTTATTTTATTTATTTTAAATTTACTATTTATTTGAACTACCTCCTCTGTACAGAAACTAATGACTCTAAAAACACTAAACATGGCAATCCCTTTTACACCATCATTTATTTTTTAATGTCAAAAATAAAATTAAATAAATATTATATTAAATAAAATCAGCCCCATTAGGATTACTCAAGACTGCTCGTTTATAGATCCCTCAACTTAAGGTTCACGGTTCAGTGTTCTCTAAGGATTAATGTTAAGGAAGCCCATTGGGTACTGTTTATCCATGTAAGGGAGGGACCAATTTATTTCCTTTTTTAAGGTTTAATTTCCTTTTTAGAACTATTTTCTGAAGTACCTTAAGAAGAGACTTGAGTTTTGTAACAGTTTGGATACCTTTGGGAGGCCATGAACAAGTTTCAGGATATATATCATTAAAAAGTACTTTTTAGGTAGTATATTTTAAGGAGGGACTTAGTGTAATTTATGGTTACGAGGGATTAATATACTACACGATGTCTTGGAGGAGTTTTATTTTAAATAGTTTTTAATATTTGAGAAATAATGTACTGTATCATATTGTGTGTAAAACTGTCTTCTTGTGTGCTTATAATTGTCGTACAAATAAACTAGGTTATTTGAGTGAAACTATATATTTTAATGTTTGGTAAATTGTTAACACTTACCATATTGACTGATGGAAACATTTAAATTTTTATACGGTGTTTAAAATGTAAAACTACTTTACTTGTTTGTAGTTTAATATTTGAAAAAATGTAAGTTAGTAAAGAATGTTTAAATTGTAAAAATACTGTGTGTGTTAATGATGGAAACTTCAACTATGTATTAAAATGTATAGCATCAAACTGTTTATTTTACTACCAAAACATGCTGTTATGGCGAATGTTATTTATAATGGTTTTAAAAAAAAATTATAGAAGCAAATTCGAATAATCATCGAACTAAAAATAGGTAAAAAAGATAGCGCCAAATGTTTTGTCAACAACCAAAAAATACACTATTTTAAAATTGTAACTTTCTTAACTAGCGGTAATTTCGAAATTTCAAATACTCAAAAATATTAGTGATCTGTTTAAATTTCTGTAAAGTTTACTTCAACTATAACTAACTTAAGTAACACTAACTTAGGTTACTTCAACTCAATTAACTTAAAGTTTATAATTGTTTATTATTTTTATAGAAAATATTATAAAATATAATAATTACCTAAAATACTTATTCTTTTCTTGATTCAAAATTTCTACGTCTGTGAAAACTAATTTAACCGCGAGTCTCATGAACTGAAACTAAATTCTTCAATCTTTTTTCTCCATTTAAGTCATCTACCACTGGCCGAAAATTAAAATTCATGTCAGGGAAAGTGGCAAAAAACTTCATTATTTTCCCTAATTTTACCGAATTTTACGCATCGTATTCTTACACCCATCGCCCGAATGTCGTTGATTATGCCTAACCTTTAGTTTCGTAAATTCGGCACAATTGTAACTGGAAAGTTTTATTTTGTTTAAATTAGTAATGTTGTCAGATATTAGTAAGAAATTGTATTCGTTAGTAAAAAAATAGGATATTCTGCGTTGTAACGTCAGACATCGTATATTGGGGTAATTGGTAGACAAACGTAATACTTTCTCCATATCCAACCAATGATTGCTTGGAATTGATCGATTTTTTATAGGGAAACTCACTAATGCAATAATTAATAATACTTACTAATGATATAATAAAATTCTGTACTTTACTTAATTAAATATTATGAAAATTTGAAAAAAGTGTCTTGGTAATAATCATACAAGCGGGGTAGTTATTAGACAACGTCAGTAATCAATAGGCACTGATTATAACTCAACTTTTTCTATTTTTTCAATCGCTGCAGAACATTTCAATCAAACCAAATATCATAATTAACGTTGGGGTTCTTCGACATCAAAATTATGACAAAATTTCATCTATAAACCACATTTTAGTTGATGTCAAGAGTAAGTTTTCTACGATCAATCGACGATCAACCGTCCTAAGATAATTTTTTGAATGTACCATAATATTTCGGTATTAGGTATAGGTTTTCATTAATGTTGTAGTCTATCAATCATTTGAGTTAAATTATGATTTGATTATAGAATCTCCGCAATTATCTGATTAGCCAAGTTCTGCAATTTGCAAAAACAAATGGCATTTTTTTATGTGACATTAACAGTTACTTCGTACTTTTTTACACGCTTTATTACAAAAAACATCCTAAAATCTACACAGTTGAAGTACTTACTCTGCATGGAAAATCGCATGTGTATTCAATTCAGACTCAATATTTGTTAAAAATAATGTGTATTTTGTGTATTGTTGAAAAACCTAACAGTCGGGTGACGGGTTTATTCGTTATGTATGTTCCTCGGAGGGTTGAATATGGCATTGCTCATTAAGTTATTCAACAATGTCATATTGCACTTCGAATGCTTACACCAAATATAAATTTTTATCAACAATGTTTTGTTTTGTAAAAAAAGCAACAAAAGCACTTGGAATTTACAAATGTTTCAAAACTTTTGTCTCCAACAATCGATTATTTAAAACGCATTTTCAGTAAAGTATTTTTGACACCTTTGGCAAACCAACATACCCCTCCAGCATTAGTGAGTGTAATGAGTCCTAATGGGAGAGAAGGCAATGCGTAATGAACGAGGTTAATTATAAGTAGACACTTAGCATAAAAACAAATTAGCGCATTTAAACCATCTTAGTCCCAGAAATCTTCGGAAGCAACTTCTGGAGAGTCAGCATAATGAGGTAGATTAAGTGGAACCTCCGGGCAATTGAACTTGCTTTGTTGCAAAAGTGAGACAGTATTTTGTTGCAAATGGAGCATTAATCAATAGTTTGGAGTCAGTTTTCTTTACTCTTCATTTGTTTTATTGCTGGTTTGCCTGAATGTAATTATTCGTGAACATGTCGAAAAAAAAGTTAGGTAGTGTGTTTGGTTGTAAAAAAGGATTAGAAATATGTTCATTCTTATTGAAATGTAGTTTTAATGCAAGCATTTGTTTCAGGAAATTTGTTGTTAAGTTGAATTTGTCTTAATTTTACTAATATACTTATTTGACTCTTCTTTAAAAAACATTAGTTCGTCTTAAAGGGTTTCAAGGCTATTATATAAACAATATTGTAATATGGTCTCAAAAATAAATTTTCACTTTTCCCTGAAACAATTTATAATTATTATTACAAAGTAACGATAAAACATGAAAAAATATAGATGTGTGGCATTTCGACAAAAATTTAAAAAAAGAAACAAAATGCCACAAAACATTTAGCAAAACATTTAGTATTTATCTTTTCATTGTTTACAAAAATTAATTAAAACTGTATTCTCCAATATAGTAAATTAGTAACCCATTATAATCTTATAATTGACCAAGCACTGTTTTTATCATAAAGCTTTTAATAAATATTTTACCGAAAAAATATGAAGGATGTAAAAGAGAAAAAAGAGTCAACGCTTACACCCACGCACTCTCAATAAAAAGTAATTGCATCAACTATAAATTCATTAAATGTAGTAAAAAACGTTTTTGATGCTAAGCTATGCATAATTAAAAAAGCAATTTTGATAACATGTTTTAATATAAAAATACAAAGTTTAAAGCCTGGCGGCAGTTAAAATTAGATTTTTTTTTCAAATTAAACGCAATGAAACTGAGAAAAATATATTGCAAAGAGAAATTGCACTAAATTTTTTGTTTTAAAACATGTATTGTTATTTGTATAAATATTGTTAAATTATACAGCAATTTAAGAATTTAAAAACTGGATCACTTCGAATGAGATTTAGAAAATAACCGGGAACATCAATCAACCAATCATGTTACAAATTAATTTTGTCGCAAATTTTGAAAGGTGTGAGTATCTTAAAACACCACCTCAGAACATCTCTTGAAAACGAATTATTGCCTTCCGGTATGCAATTCGTCAGCGAAACACTTTCTCCTTCCACTTACTACCAGTTCCGGAATTTCTTCAAAAAAACCTAAACAACAACACACGCCGCTAACGGATTTTTATCTAGTGGCAAATGCAAATGATACCTCCCCAGGAAATCTCCCGTTTTATTTAAAAACAGATAACCGGGGAAGACGCAGATGTGGCCGGAAAAGGAGCCCAAGAAGTAGATAAAAAAATGAAAAGAAACAATAATAATAATGGAAATCATCCCTCAACGTTTCCGCTCTCGTCACGGAATCGATGGTCGAGCGTGATTGGCCCTTAAGAAATATCGCCAATCCACTCTAAATGATAATGCAGACACATTCCGATGTACTAAAGGATTTTGTTTTGAGTATGTTCCGGTAATAATAAAATCAATAAAGACGCTTTTTTGAGGAGAAGGAAGTATATTTAAGAGATATAGCTCAGATAAAAGTGGGTTTCCGGTAAATGAAATCGGATTTCTTCATTCTTTTGCTTGTTTTTGGAAAGATCCACTTCTCCTTTCATCTCTCTTTCTACCTGGGAATCAAGGATGGATTATTCAATTTTTCGATACTTGAATCGATGTCGTTACACTGTATTGCTTATCAAGAGTGAGACTCAATTGCACAAATGCACCGACATAAATTGGGTGGGAAGTGTTATGGTTTTACTTTTTGAAACGGCAGGAAACTTACCAATATTCCTTTAAAAGATAACTTTTGTAAAAAATGAAAAACCAAATAACTAGAAAATTACTGAATGAAGTTCCTGTCTGGCTTGAATAAAATTTAAAAACCCACACGCAAATCGAAGTTTTTATTCAATTAATTTAATAATACGAGAAATAATAATACTTGTATTTATTGAGATTTTAAAATATTTTTAACATCCCGTATAATTTCCATGTCTTGTTATCATAATACTTATTTAAAAACTGCTAAGAAAAGATATAAAATTAATTTAACAAATGTTTTAAGGAAAATAAAGTAGGATTTAAACATGTTTATTCTCATAAATTATTTAATTTTCATTGATTTAGTTTACTCATTCATCTCAAATATACTTAGCAAAGAAGCATTCAAAAGTAAATATTAAAATTAAAATTAATTACTTTGTTAAGTTCACTTAACGAACGGTCCTTCGAATGATGTTCACTTAACATACGTAATAAAAAGACGAACTTTTAATAACTAAGTATTTGCGTTCCTTATATACATTTTTAATTAAATATTTTAATTATTACTAAAATATTTGATGGAAATAAAACAGTTCCTTTTCATATAATTTTTTTAAACTTAAAACTTACCTGTCCTGATGTCGATAATATGTAAATTAAAAATTCCAATATAGGTCTAAGACCATTTTTAAAATATACAAAAAGTGGTTTTTACGCATTTGCCTATTTTACTCCAAGACACGTAACTTTTAAAAACTACCTTGTAACTTGCAAGAACCAATAATAAAAAACAACACAACTCTAAAAATAGCAAACGTGACGTTCGTTTGAAAAAAGGCATCCTAAAAAAAGGACATTCGCAGAAGATTGAAAAACTAATATGGTTCCTTACAATGCATCATTTGAAATGCAGATGACGTCTGAAGAGGATGAATAAAATAAACACTCCCATAAAAACCAAAATAATAAAAATACCCTAGCAAACAAGCTTCTCGGTACAAGCACCCGGGCTTTGTGTTTATAAAACACAAAAGAAACTTTCCTTTTTTCCAGAAAACTTATTTATTTCATTTTTCCCGTTTATTTCTCATAGATCTAAGTGTGTATATACTTACTACAGTATCTCCAGAGTAGCTGCTGCTTTTTATTTTACTTGCATATCGAAAAGAATTCCTATCCTTTTTTTACGGGACTTGGAGGATTTTTTTTGTTTTGTTTTTCTGATATATTCATTTCTATAATATTATTTTTTCTTTGGTATTATTTATCTCGTTTCTTTTTCCATGGATTTTCCTCCCTCACTTTAATTTCGATGGTGGAAAAACCTAAAAAGGCAAACGGAATGTTTCCACTGTTTGAGCCCGAAGTTTGAATGTAAATTAATGGGTTTTGTGAAGGAGTAGTGGCTATCTGTTTGTGTTCTTTTAAATGACATTTAAAGTTGTTTTCGTTACACTTTATGACATGCAGGTACATGGTTACGTCTTTTGATTGATTACTTTAATACCTCACACATTTAGACATTTTAGTTGGTGTTGATATTGCCTTGCAAGTTTAACAGAATACGGATACCATAGAGCCTCTGAAGATATTAAACCATAAATCTTATAAATAGTTACATTAAATTATATAATTTCAAAGTGAAGAGCTGAGAAGGCTTTTAAGACCATTTAATACGTAAACTTAAATGAAAACTTTTAATAGACAGTAATCCGAAAAAACGTTAATTAATTTTTAATGCAATTTAAAGATTTAAATTCATTTCTCGATTGAATGTTTCTCATTGGTTAAGGATATTCTAATACAATTGCTTCCATGTAGCCAGCATGCATTAGGCATACTGCGAAAATAACGAAATCTCACTGTATCAAAAAAGGGATACACTATGTTAAATTAAATAACCTTTGGATTTTTAGTGTACTAGTTTGAATAAGTAAGCATATTAGTTTTGATAATACCACACTAGGCCATGCCTGGGTATTTAACCATACAGAAAATTAAATTCCTTTCGAGCTTTAATAATTTAGTAACTTAACGTCTGGGGATTCAAAAATTTCGAAAAGGAGCATGTCTAATTTAAATGTTTTCATAATGCATATTAACATAATCCTTTCCACACAGTTTGTTACTAAGATGTAAATGATAATAATTTGTGTTCAAATACTGGGTTACGTAAGGGTCGAATTGTAGCGAACTATTTCAGGATAAGTTAAAGTAAAAAGATTAATCATTATTGGGTTAGGAACTTAGACTAATAATGCACCGTGTGAGGGAGAGTGTCGATTCCTCCAGTTAACATTAAAGTTCCTTCACTTTTTCACGCACTATGCTGTAACGTTTTGGTGTTGCGATTCAGATAGTGTTTTGATCGTCACAATTCAGCTCAAAACTCGCTCGAAAAACGCTATGCATGTTAAGCATATAGACTCGACATTTTACGAATTGAACAAAATAGTATTATTGAACAAAATGTCAACTTGAATCCCTATAAAGAGTCAATATGAAATTTTGGGTACAATTATTTTTTGAATCACGGAAAAAAAATTAAGTCAGGCTCCAACACATTACAAAGCTGATTTTGCCATTTTGACAGAACATTTTTATAAAACCAAAAGGATATGACATATTTTTCATATTAATACTAAATTAATATTTCATATTTAAGAGAACTGGTATAAATAATTTATTTTTCCTTTGTTTTGCATGCACAGTTTTTACTCCCGTCTTATCGATCTTAAATCCAATAATGGACGTTGTGTGGTCCCTGATTTTTTTCCCCAACCAGGCCTGAATCTTTTTCTAACCCCTTTTGATACGTTTTGACAAAACTTCCTTCCTCAACGATATTTTTTTTTCCCCTTGAAGGAAAGATGATCCATTCGAAGAATTCCTTGGAAAGCTTGAAAAATGAAGTAAAGTAATGCGTTCATTTATTCAAATTTAACTGATCGTTTTGCCCACCAAGAGTCATTTTTCTCGAGTGAGTTCATCGAATATCGCTTGAGAAAATGCGAGTTTAGAGTTCTGTTTCGATAAAGTATTTATTATTTAAAGACTTGATATTGTCAGACAACGCCGTTTCTCAAATAGGGGAAACCTACCTTATACTCTATAGTGTAAATCAGTTTTTTTTATAGTTTTAAAATTACTAAAATCCGCTTGGTAATAAATCTGCTTATTTTTATACGAATAAGTTTCAATTTTTATAGCATTAACTTTGTTGTGTCCGTATATTAAATTACATATTAGAAAAAAAATAAAGATATCTTTGGACAATATACCAGCAAAAATTTTATTTCTCTTCGCGCGTAGACTCTTTCATTTTGAACTCCACTTATTATAGATGCAGGTTTTTGAAATTGTTTTTCTGTCGAAAACCTGTTAAATTAGTTGTTCTTAAGTGAGCCGAAAACAATTTGATGATTTAGAAGTTCCAATTCATTTTCCCAACCGATAAAAGGATTTCATCGCTGAAAAATATAAGAAACTGAGTTACTAAAATCTTAAAAAAAATAATTCAAGCCAAACACATAGAATCTATTAAACAAATAAAGATTTTAAAGAGAAAAAATTATGATTATAAATAACATTCAAAAGATTTTACAAATATGACTTTTCTTTATTATTTCTTAATTTTAATACAATCATCTCATTATTCGATTGTAGAACGAATGGAAACTTCAATATGATCAATTGTTTTCATCTCCCTTAAGATTGTTAATTTTTCGAAAAATGTAGTAGTTTTTACTTATCAATAGCTACCTAGACTTAAATACCCATTACGAAAGCCTAATATTAATATTTTGATTTCTTTTAACTGCAACTGTAGATGGTTATAGGTATTAACGCAATTAGTTCTGATTCATGTCATCGCTATGGTATTCTTAAACTGTCAGTCAATATAACTTCAGGGCAGTTCTCAGTCATAAAAATAATTTTGAAACATGGCACATTACTTGTTCTGAATTTTTAACTAATATAAACAATATAACACATAGCTATTAATTAATTATCTAATATAACACAATAATTAATAATAAGTAAATTGATGAAAAATATATAATTCTGCTCTCAAATTTTCAACCCTGTATTTTAAGCATATTAAAAAATATACCATTCTATCAAATTTTGCAAAGAGCATTTTACGTTTCAGTACTCTTGACCTAGTGTTCCAGTTTGTGAAATCTACTCACATTTTGAATTTTTTTAAAGAATATATCAATCAAATACACTGTTCGTGTTTGAAACATTAACATGTTTTCCTTTGAGTATCGTTATAATGTGATTAAAGGAACTGGCTTACCAAATACCCGCGTAATACAAATCCAATAGAAAACCTTTCATCAGTTTCGGGTCATTTACCACACGAAATAACATCATTTGAGTATAGTTGATGAAAGGCAAAACGGAACAAATTAATATTTCAGACAAGTATTTACATCAAAAGAAACATTTATCCTGAATGTCAGTCGCACGCACTTGCATGTAAAATCACTATAATATTCTTTATTGATTACAGTGGTTTATTGAATTTGTATTTTTTGTGAAAAAACAAGTCAAAGAGCTATTTGCAGTGTTTATTAAGAGTATGCAGC
Organism: Oedothorax gibbosus; assembly: GCA_019343175.1. Classification (NCBI taxonomy): domain Eukaryota; kingdom Metazoa; phylum Arthropoda; class Arachnida; order Araneae; family Linyphiidae; genus Oedothorax; species Oedothorax gibbosus. The sequence goes on from CM033273.1 coordinate 18,731,018, forward strand.
ACCTAAACACTTGCAATATATAAAAACATGTTATAATACTTAAAATATGTAATTGGCCGGTACGAAGTTCAATTTCTGGATTGGGCGAGGTTCATTCATTTTTTTTTGCACCATAAGTGGTACAATAACATTAGATCCAAGATTCCGTGGAGACTAAACACTGGAGATTCTTCTCCTCATCTGATCTGGACATAAGCTTCGCAACAAGAGTCCGTTGCCAATCAGTTGATATGAGCACAGCACGGATTGGCTAGATCAATAAAATAATGTTAAGCATCGTAATTATTTTAATCAGTAGAGTAAAAAAACATGAGTTTTTTAAGTGAAGTATCAGTGTTTAGTATTTATTAATTATTTGAATTTTTAGTTTTTATGGTTTACTGAGTTGGGGTGGTAATCATCATAATATTATTTGGAAGTATCTGACACAATTTTGAAGTCAAATTATGAATACTTCTGTTATTTTAGCGTTCTTAAAATGTAGTACAAAAAGGTTTAAGTGTATCTAGTTATATAAGTATGTCATATACATGCTAGTAAACCTGCGCTCTCTAGTGGCTACCTATCGTTTCTCTGCCCCAACCGCCATTTTGTCATTAGGAGCGGTGTGAGGGTAACGAGAGGATGTAATTCTTTGCCAGCTTTACTAAATTAAATTGATCTTCAACAAATTGAGTTGCTTTCTTCTTAACTGCCCCTACGCCCTCCTAAACATGGGGGCTCGACCACTGCCTCTCGTCATCGCGAAAATCATCGATATTTAAAAAATTTCTTAATTTTTCAAAACCAAAGTGTTCCCGGAGGTCAAAAGCTAAATCCTATTACGAACCGGGTTCACACAAATCTACGAACTTTCAGTCTCACGAAGTCAAAACATATCCTCTTACGAATCGGAATGAAAACCTATTTACGAACTTTTTGAACAAAATATCTACGAACTTTACGACAGCAAACAGAAACTACTAAGAGCTGCAACATCACCACGCCACGTGAGTTCCTCTTCAGCCGTCAAGCAGAAGTCGACTCCACATTAACTACGAGAAAAGGAGGCCAACACCACGCTTTTATCTACGACGACAGCAAACTGCGGTACTACCACATCAACTACGAGAAAGGAGGCCAACACCACGCCTAAATCCACAACGACAGCGGAACTTCACTTCGGGTAACAACAAACAACACAGCATCGAACCAACACATCGCACGCACTGGTAAATTCAACGAACGAAACAAGAACAACAAGGTAGGATCAATCCTTATTATTAAAAGATGTATAAGCATACGAAAACAGAAGACCTCGTAAAGGTTGCAAAAGAACTTGGCGAATTAGTGCCGGAATCGACAACAATAATAACAATAAAAGAACTCATAGAGAAAAATAAAACGTTTATAAATGACTCAGAGTTCATACAAGATTTAATAACTACAACAGTAGAAGATAGAAAAACACGAGAACAAACCGAAAACAGTAAATTAGAAATTGAGAAAAACAAACTAGAGGTCGAAAGAATTAAATTAACACGAGTTGAAAAAGAATTAGAATTAGCTACAATCAAAAATACTTCGACGGAAAACCAAACACGTGTAGGAAACGAAAGTAGGGCTAATCAAACATCAACACCTAGCATCGAAACATTAATTAAAAGCGTTAAAACTTTAAGCATGCCTGTCCCATCGAAACCGGAAAATTTCAATCTATTTTTTAATTCATTGGAAAGAGCTTTCACAACAAAGGAAGTCCCAAAATCGATACAATCGGAAATTTTGATTAATATTCTTGGTGAAAAAGCCAATAGCATATTACTATACATACCGGAAAACGAACTACAAAATTACGAACAAGTAAAAGCGACTGTCTTACGCGAATATCAACCATCGGCAGTGGAATGTTTACTAAAATTTCGTAGAAGCCAACGGATGCCGAATGAAACGCACCTTCAATTCAGTTCGCGATTAATATCAAGTTTCGAGTATTACATTAATCTACGAGGTGCTACAACTTTCGAAACACTGTATCAATTAATGGTAAGCGACAAGCTATTTAGTACGCTTGACCGCGAAACCCAAACACATGTATCCATAAGACAGGGTGAAAACTGGTTTAAACCGACCGAATTAGCGAAAGAATGTGATGTATATTTTAATTCCAAGCGGAAGCCTTTTAATGAAACCCATTCCCGCCCAACATCGTTCGAAAACAACGGACAGCATCGATATAATAATCGACCACCGTACAATAATTTCCGCCGAACACAAAATCAACATTCACGTGGAACAAATAACCGTTTTTTTCACCGCAACGAAAACAATCAAAGATTCGAAAACGAATCACGTGGACAAAACGAATCAAACGACACCAGACAAAACACGTCAAACAATCCCGTATTAGAAATAACAACCCAAACAAAGACACGTGATAACGGATCCCTCCAAAGCGAATTACAATATGAAACCGTATTACTTAACGGTAAAGATGTACAAGCAATTATTGATAGCGGATGTACTAACATTTGTGTAAAAGCAGATTGTTTACCCACAACGTACACATACGATGGAAATATTACACTAATTTCCGCATTTGGCAACGAAGTAAACGCTAACTGTACTAACATCTAACTAGCATTACTAGGAAAAAACCCAATAACATTCGATGCACAGTTTGTGAAAATCTATTTTCGGATATAATAATCCCCCCTTCGATTTTGCACGAGTTAACAAAATCACAAATATTGCCTATTGAAAGCGAACTAAACAGACCAAAAAACAAAAATCACACAACACGAAAATAACAATTTATCTAAAAATAGAATCCCCATCGTTTCAAATCAAGCCGCAGACAGTGGCGACGACGAGTCTGATGAAGACATGAGGGAGGAACTTCAAACACGCCAGAACCAATCAAAGACAAAGGAGGAGCAATCAGTAGAAAATCCGCTCATTGACTTCGAGGACGCAAAGAGTAGATTTTTTTTAGCCGGCCCATATGCTACATGCAACCGTTTAAAATTTTATAAACAGACCGGTAACAGTTTAGCCTACTTTCCCGTAAAATATGTTTCGCCGATCGACGGTACCACCGTCATAGACTATTGTGATTCGATTTACGTTAATGGAATAGACTTGACACACGTTCTAAAATTATTTCTGTCGGATGACACAACTATATTCCAAAGACCACGTCGTCTTGCATTGTCGAAAAAAATTGAGGTAAATAAACAAATTAAGGAAATGTTACAAAGCGGAATAATTAAAGAAAGTTTTTCAGATTTTTGTGCACCAATAGTTTTATGTAAGAAAAAAGAGGGTTCAAAACGAATAGCAATCGATTTTCGTCTTATAAACCGTAAAATCGTAAAAGAGAGATTTCCTTTACGTCTTATCGAAGACGTATTTGACAAATTACAAGGTGCATCGGTCTATTCGAATTTAGACTTAAAAAATGGTTTTTATCACGTTGATGTTCATGAAGATAGTCAAAAGTACACTTCTTTTGTAACTCCAGATGGACAGTACGAGTTTACAAAAATGCCTTTTCGACTGTGTAACGCACCATCCGTTTTTCAAAGATTTATTCAAATTGTTTTTCGAGATCTTTTAGAAGATGGAACTTTAATTCTATATTTCGATGATTTAATTATTCCCTCGTCTGATGAGTTTGAAGGTTTAAAAAAACTCAAAAAAGTCTTCCAAGTTGCTTCAGACTATGGACTTGAGTTTAATTTCAAAAAGTGTAATTTCCTACAACGAAAAATAACTTTTCTTGGACACATCTTAGTTAAAGGTACAATTCGACCATCGTCGCACAAAACAAATGCTGTTTTAAGTTTCCCTCAGCCCAAAACAACGAAAGATGTTCAATCATTTTTGGGTCTGACTTCTTATTTTCGAAAATTCATAAAGAATTATGCAGCCATTGCAAGGCCACTGAGTGATCTTTTGCGGAACAACACACCTTTTCACTTTGACAGAGAACAACAGCAAGCTTTTCTTCAACTGAAAGAAGCACTATCGACAGAACCTGTGTTACATTTATACCAACAGGGCTCACCTTTACAACTGCACTGTGATGCTTCGTCAAAAGTTTTTCGTGCAATGTTGCTTCAAGCTGATGCTGAAAACATCTTACATCTCATACACTATATGAGCCGTAAAAATCCTCACCACAGGAAGAAAAATACACAACGTATGAGTTAGAAGTTTTAGCAATAATTGAATCACTCAAGAAATTTCGACACTATCTTGTGGGTACAAAATTCAAAATCTTCACTGATTGTCAAGCATTTAAAAAAACTATGTCTAAAAAAGAACTACCACCTAGAGTTGCCAGATGGGCAATGTTGCTAGAAGATTTCGACTATGAGCTAATTCACAGACCAGGACACATGTCGACGCACTTAGCCGACATCCTGTCATGTCAATCCAAGTTGATGAAACAACCCGAAAAATCTGCGATGCTCAGTCTAAAGATGAGTTCATACTAAGCATTAAACAACTACTAGAACACTCTCCAACATCAGACTACAAGTACAAAAATAATGTTCTTTACAAAGTAGTCAATGACCAAGAACTTTTAGTAATACCACAAGACATGCAAAAACAAATAGTACAAATCGAACACAATAAAGGTGATTTTGGTATCAATAAAACTGAAGCCTTAGTTAAACAACAATTTTACTTCCCAAATATACGTAAGACTGTTGAAAGTGTACTATCCAACTGCGTACCATGCATACTTGCCTCACGAAAAACAGGAAAACAAGAAGGATTTCTCCATCCCATTCCTAAAGGCGACGTTCCACTAAACACATATCATATAGATTTTCTCGGTCCACTGCCAAGTACAAATAAAAACTACAAGTACATCTTCACTATTGTAGACGCCTTTACTAAGTTCCTTTGGATTTATCCAGTCAAGTCAACATCAGCAAAAGACGCTTTAGATAAACTCCAACTGCAACAAATCACCTTTGGAAATCCTAGAAGAATAGTATCAGATCGTGGATCAGCTTTCACTGCAACAGAATTTAAAAAGTACTGCGAAGATGAGAAAATTGAACCTGTCACAATCACAATAGGTCAGCCACGAGGAAACGGCCAAGTTGAAAAATTTCATGGAACGCTCGTCCCAGTAATCTCCAAGTTGTCCCTCGACGATCCGAACAAATGGTTCAAACACCAGCTGTGCAACGTGTAATTAACAGCACTATCTCTTCAGCAACTAAATACACACCTTTTGAACTTTTAACTGGAGTAAAGATGAAAAATAAAGAGGATCTCAACATCAGAAAGATTCTAGAAGACCAACACGTACACTCGATTGTTCAACATCAACAACAAATGCGCAGAGAAGCCAAAGCCAATATCCTGCAACAACAAGAACAGAGTAGGCTCAACTATAACAAGCGACGCAAGTCTCCTACCAAATACAAAGTTAATGACACAGTCGCCATCAAGCGCACACAGTTTGGAACAGGCTTAAAACTTCGACAAAAGTTTTTCGGCCCATACGTCGTGACTAAAGTTTGCCCAAACGACAGATATGATGTACGTAAGACCGGAACAGGTGAAGGACCAACATTTACGTCGACGTCTGCCGACCAGATGAAGCGGTGGGACGAAACCTGAACTTTAACTTTGACTTTTTTTACAAACTTTCTGTGATGCCATCCAGAACTTTTTTCTTTCTCTCAAATTGTGCAAGGAACTTTTCGCACATTCATTTTTCATTACATTTTTTTTCTTTCTTATTTTAATTGTCAAGATTTGATGTGCATATTTAGCTAACATGTTTTTATTTTCAGCTACTAGCAATTTGTCGGGACGACAAACGTCAGAAGTGGCTACCTATCGTTTCTATAGTGGCTACCTATCGTTTCTCTGCCCCAACCGCCATTTTGTCATTAGGAGCGGTGTGAGGGTAACGAGAGGATGTAATTCTTTGCCAGCTTTACTAAATTAAATTGATCTTCAACAAATTGAGTTGCATTCTTCTTAACTGCCCCTACGCCCTCCTAAACAACTATATTAGTTTTTTTTATTTAAGTAAAATCAATTATCATTGATACTTTCAATGAAAAGTCACTATCAAAAGAAAAGTTAAAACAGTATCCATTATCCTTCACTGGCTACCATTCAACGTAGTTTCTATAATTATAGTTTTTTGTGAATTAGTACAAAAACTATAACTTATAAAACAAATTATGATGCAAACTAACAAATTATCAAGAAAACTTTAAAAAAATATTATAAGTTAATTAAAGTATCATTGGCTTTTTTAATTACAATTAGTTATCACGTCATTCATTAACAATTAGTTAACACGTCATTCGTTAAAACAATAAACATTTATGACCTTAGTTTCTGTCGAAATACAACCCTCGTAACATTATATATTAATGTTAAGTGCAATATAAAAAAATAGATACGTTTAAATTTAATAAACTTACAAAAATTAAATTATACAAGTTTATTAAATTCTTGAATGAAGTAAATATCCTTAATTAATTTATATATTTCAATAGTTAAATATATAAATTTAATGTTTGTATATCTTTTAATCATCTTTTATTTGCTTAGATCTTTATACGAGTAAGAAAATTAAGTAATTGCTCAAACATTTAAACAATTTTAAAGAACGTAAAAAATATAATTTTTAACGTACCATTCTGTTTTTAATTATGCATTTAGAAAAGCATACAATTCTAGAATACTCGTCACAGATCATTTAAAAAAGAAAAGCATACTTGACAATGTAGACTCATTAAAAAATAGAAAATACGATCCAATTCAATTAAAAAAATCCGTTATTAAATTTCGAACGTTTTCATCTCTAATAACCTTCCCTAACGCTTTTAACCAAGTGACATGAAGAATATAAAGAGGGAAAAATATAATTACATCTTCTTCTCCTTTATTAATTAAATTTCATCGACGGGCAAAAATTCTTCTCCTCAAAAAATATGAAGTGCTCTATAAGAATAGGCATTTGTCAAACTTAATAAATTGCTCCCTCAAACTAAAAATACCTCCCCACAGCCGAAGCCCGAAATTAATGAAGCCTCGCATATCGGTCACTAATTACTAGAGCTCTAGACTCGTGAATAATTAATATGCCCCAATCGATTGCCCACGAACTTCGGTCATTAGAGGTCCAGGGGGCAGACTGTGATGAAATGTAAAAACCGGATGTTTTGAATTCAACATTTTCCCGCAACCTCGAAATCGAACGTTAAGTTTAGGGGGATAGTAATGAGACGTCATTAACAATCAATGAATGCGAAGTAACGATCCCTGCATACAATTAGAGCATGAAGTGAAAAGCGGGAATAGAATTCGGAACTATTAATCAATTATCCTGCCATGATGACAGTTTATATTATTTTGAAATTGTTTTAATTATTAACATTTTGGATTATATTGAAGATAACAGGCAAGTTTCAGGTCTTGAGTTGCAACAGAAATATTAATGAAAATATATTATTTAATGAGCCTCGATTTGTGAAATCATGTCTCGCTGAAACAGTAGATCAGAGGACCAATTAGAAAAGTGGTCGCAAGAACAGCAATAATGTCCACTGCAAGAAATTTCGAATAGGTAGGTTGGTACATATATTTTCCGGTTTGTGTGTTTGATCAGAGACCCGCTTATAAACCATAGAGGTAGGACAGACACAGACAGATTTTTTACTGACAGAGAGAAAGAGAAAGTACACCCAGGGCGAAGGCGGGAATCGAACCGGCGGCGGCGCCCGGTACAGTGCGCAGACTGTTAGCGTAAAGGGCTGCGATCTAACCCACTAGGCCACCTGGGTGCCAGAGTTCATGCTTACAACCAAAGGTTAGATCGTAATAGTAATTAGTACAGCTCGTGTCAAAATGAACAACTCCAATGCGCAAATCTAAATCAATGATTTATTTATGTACTTAACAAAGTATTTAAATGATATGTCTGCGAGGGGACCCAAAACGGTGAGTGAACGCTGCACAGTTCGAAAGGATACATTTGGGAATACCTGAGGTCAGGAGATCAGAGTCTACGTGGAGTTGCGGGATGCTGGCCGGAAGCTGGGACATCTTAAGTGGAGTGCTAGGAGCTGGCTTGGAGTTCGCTCCCGAGTGCGGAGCGCTGTGGACCTGTCATCTTAGACAAGAGGCCAGGAGCAGTAGACCGGGTCAGAGGTCAGTGCGCCATTATTGGCTGTGCTTCCTAATATATGTGGGAGAGGGAAGTGCGCGAGATTGTGTCAACGAATGAGGGATTCTGGACCCCTTTGATTGACAAGGGGGCAACAAGCACCGCCGGAATGACGTAGAGAGTCTATCATTATTGTCTTTTCCCTCGTCCTGTAAACTTCCGGCCGAAGGGCTCTCCATCGTCACCCAGAGCATCCAACGTGGACAGTGGGCCCTATCCCGTTCTTTCCGGTCCCGTGACGGCATCTTCATCCTGAGCATCCGACTTCAACCGCGGGCTCCATCCCGTCTTTTCCCGGTCTACTGCTCTTGGCCTCTTGCCTAAGATGCCAGGTCCACAGCGCTCCGCACTCGGGAGCGAACTCCAAGCCAGCTCCTAGCATTCCACTTAAGATGTCCCAGCTTCCGACCAGCATCCCGCAACTCTACGTAGACTCTCATCTCCTGACCTCAGGTATTCCCAAATGTATCCTTTCGAACTGTGCAGCGTTCACTCACCTTTTTGGGTCCCCTCGCAGACATATCATTTAAATACTTTGTTAAGTACATAAATAAATCATTGATTTAGATTTGCGCATTGGAGTTGTTCATTTTGACACGAGCTGTACTAATTACTATTACGATCTAACATTTGGCTGTAAGCATGAACTCTGGCAATGGTGCCGAGACCAGGATCCAGTGTGCGAATTTGGTTGATGATTTGTTTATGCTACATATTTTTAACTTTCAAGTTTATTTAGAAACATCGTATGAGTTTTAATTGTTTTTGATTTCGTTTTTGGTATTATAGTATTAATTTTAGATTTTTTTTCTTTAGATTCAAGATGGCACTGGGTCCTCATATTTATTTACTTCTGATTTATATCATAATTCAAAATAAAAATTCTTCCGTGAACTTTTATTTTAGAAGAAATTTCGGAAAGAAATATCGTCACCTGAAACAACCCAATTATTTATTCACTTCTAAAATATATTTCTTAATTCAAAATAAAAGTTTCCATATTCAATTTATTATTGAAGATATTTGGTTTAATCATATTAGTCATTATACATCGCCATGCTATAGTATAGATCAACTATCCCCACTTCATAAGTCCCGGCTGACAGTCGGAAATAAAGGGCACAACCATTCCCTGCCGATTACCATGTCCGTCTACTTGAACCACTCCGAAGAGGTTTCCACCCATAAAACGTGCCAACAAACAAAATATCAACCCTCATACAAAACCGGTACAAGTCAATTAGATTCACTAGGAAAGTTTCCGTGGACCCTTTCTACAAGATCTTCCTAAGATGACGAGAAAATAGAAAAGGAAATCCTCCTACAGAAAGCATAGGACATGGACTCTTTTTATTCAAAAGGGCATCCATAAATACTGTTTTTCTTTCACTTTTTCTGTCTTCCACTAACGTCTTGTACGTGAGGTGACAACTAACCCCTGGAGCACTGCAGGATATAGCCCAACATAAAGTCGTTAGTGGCGGACGAGAGGCATAAATGGAACATTACCGACCGAGTTATGACTGTCTTTGTTTACGACACAGGGACCATAAACTCTTTGGGGGAGTTCTTTGCATCGGTCAGAGATCTATCCAGACTATAGCTGTTTTATATAGAATATCGAAGTTAGTAGAGGCGACAGTTGGTTAAGTGAGTTATATTTATTTATGAGCTACTTTAATGTATTAGTAAATCTGAAGAATTATTTTAGCCTTAACTTTTATGCAAAAACAAATACATTAACTTCCCGCATTTCTAAGAAACATAATACATTGTTTTAAAACAAATACGACAGGGTTTCTTTAAAATGGACTGATTTGTGCAAATATAACGAACGAAAAAGATGAAATCGAAAATTGGCAAAATTGGCTTTGGTGCCAAATTTTGACGTTTATGGTATGGTATTGTGTATAGTACATTTATAATTAGTTACATTGTTTTTGATTTTGTAATAATATTTTAATAATTTTTAACAAACTGCGATACTCCTTAATAAAGGATTTCAGTCTTTACAAAATAAATTATTTCTAAATAATCCTCTTATTGCAAAAAATAATCGAATCAGAGTTTAAAGTATTTTTCAGAAATAATAATTTAGCAAAGATTTCCTTACAATTTAATATACGCCCACAAAATTTCGGAAAATATACTAAAACCTAATCTCATAGCCTCATGCCATGAAATGATATTCTCTTCATTAGCAATATCTTTCATTTTAACTATCAAGCATTATATTACTAAATATAGTAATAAGTCGAAGGTCTAATTTTATCCAAATGAGAATTAGGTAGATTAAAAAGAATAAAGTCTTATATGACATTTTATTTAGAAGTGATACCCTTCCCCCTGCGACTCAATATACTATACTTTATCCTGCAATTACTTTGTAAAAAAAGTTATTCCTTAAACTAACATTTATTCATGTCTCGTTATGATTAATTAAAAGCTTACTGAAATGCTCACAGACTTAGAAAACAACATTAAATTAAAGGAATGTGGGTGTAAAGGACACGATGATTTACGTAGGTGTAAAAGTGAACTTCACTTTAAAAAATTTTATGAACAACGTGCAACAACCACAATAGTAGTTAAAATAAATTCCCATGTGACTATTTGAAACTAAATTAATAAGGCCCTTTGGATTTTTTTCAAAATTTTTGTTTTTTGTATTGTTGTTAACATTGATATTAACTTACCCAGTAATTGTTCAGTCTTTGAAAATTTAAAGAAAAACTAAAAATATTAAATTTATAAATTTCAACTGGATTGCCAGTTATTTGAAAGCATTATATTATAATTATTAAATAAATAAATAGCTCACATAATCTGCCTTATCTCATGAAATGAACTTCTAAAACACTTATCCTGTATTTCTAAACAAATAATTATCTTGTACATTAAATTAGTTTTGAGAAAATAGATATCACCAACTTATTTAATTGAATTTTAAATGTTAAATATTAACACTGTGAAAGATATTTTTCGAACATTATTTTTTGTTATTTAATTTTAAGATATTTTCTTTTACAATCACGCTATTTTTATTTTAATGTTTGTTTATTAAATATTTTGATTGAATTTGAGTTTTGTTATTTATTTTGCTAACGCATTAGGCAATCAGACATATAAAAGTACAGCTGGGGAAAAAAACGATCCACCCTTCGTTTTTCGGCTGCTATTGGTCAAGGAATTTTGTGAAAGGTGTCATTTTTTAGAAAATACCGTAAGGAATTGAGAACTGGCAACCAAAATTGTATAAGGGGTCGTCTACATATTAAAATGAGTACCAACTTTGAAAATTCCAATGGCAACACACAATTTTTTTTTATATAAAAATATTTATCGTCTTCAAAACACCCCAGATCCAAAATAAAATTAATTACTTTGCATTATTTGTTGAGATATAAGCATTCAAACTTGAACGCCCATAATGTTAAAAAAGTTTCACAAACTTTTATTCATACCACCCAAATAAAATGAATTAAACAAATATTTTTTTTTCATTATATACTTAATCTTCCAAAAACAAATCACATAAGTTTTTTTTATCAAATTTTTATTTTTATTATTTTTTATTTAAATTTAAATAAGAAAAAATAAAATATGAATAGCAAACCCAATATTTTTTTTACATAAATCGATAAAGTTGATCAAGTAGAACCAGACTCCCGAATTTTTTAATTCAACAACAATTATTTGCTGAGTTATTGTAAAAAAACTGAAACAAACGAATTTTAGGGACCGCGTACAAAATTACTTGGCAAATTTGATGCTAACTTGCATTATCATTTGGTGGTTGAAAAGCGTTTATTGGTAAATGTTTATTCAAATTATTGATGTCTGTCAAATGTCTAAAAATCTTTTCTTGTTTCTAGTGCATACAATGTGATTTTTTTTTTGCATAATTAACATTAAATTATATCGATTACTATGTGTTTAAATGTATGTTATTTCCAATACAATTTCAAAAAGTGTGTTTAAGATTAAAAATTAAATACTCTGAAACATTATTGGAATTCGGTTTTCAGTATATTTCATTGTTACCACATTGATTATTTAAAATTATTAGTGCCCACTGCTTTTGTTAACAATCATTGCCAAATCATTTTCGGTATTTTTTTTTAATTTTTGCTTTCCTTAAATATCGCGGAAGGTTTATAAGCGGGTCTCTGACCAAACACACAAACCTGAATATCTATGGGAAATTCCATGCAAAATTATCATGTCTGTCTGACCAAGCACACAAACCTGAATATATATGTCTACCAACCAACCAACCAATCATGTCTGTAGTGTAAGTTACGTTTGTAAAAAGAGATTATCACTACAACTTTTAACATTAAATGAGAAAAAAATTGTGGAATAGTTGATCTACACTTATTATAACTAAATAATGTAATGTATTTTATTTAATTTGGTTTATTTTTTAAATTTAAAAAGCTTTTAATCTCCTCTTAAATCGTGACTTACACTACAGTTATATGGAATTAGCCATATGTCTACCAACCAACCAACAAACTAAATATCGAGCTGAACCGAACCTAAATGTCATGTAAATAATCATATTCATGTAAATATTTGTTATGTAAATAAATTATTATATTCGAAAGTATGTGCTTTTTAAATAATCGTTATGTGTGTGATTTAATTTAAAATTAAAATTTCATCTTCTAGCCTTTATTTTATTTCTGAATTTTAAAATCCAATTTTTAAAAAAAAACGCATCCAAAAAAATCACCGTATTAGTTAATAAGAAGTTAGTAGTTAAGAGTTTAATTATAGCATCCTTTTGGCGATAATATGTTAGCTTGTCGTTTTGAAAAGACACAACCTAAATCTTACCTTTTTCAATTTGGAGATTTCCCCCTAATCGCTTTCAAAATTAATGCTTTAATATCTCGGCAAATAATGCAAAACAAATAATTCGTTTTTATACCTAGGGTATTTTGAAGGTGCTGAACATTTTTATGTAAAAAAAATGGGTGTTGCCAATGGAATTTTCAAAGTTGGTACTCATTTTAATATGTAGACGACCCCTTATACAAATTTGGTTGCCAGTTCTCAATTCCTTAAGCTGTTTCCTGAAAAGTGACACATTTCACAAAATTCCTTGACCACTAGCATCCGATAAACGAAGGGTGGATCGTTTTTTTTTCCCCAGCTGTACCATGATTCCATGTTTTATATCTTGCATTCCTTTTTCATGCTTTTTTGTTAACACGAGTTTCTTACTTTTTTTTAATTAATTCGCATATATTTATACTTGATATTTCCGCTAATAAAAAACATCCTTAGTAGAATTCAAATTTCTCCCGATAAAACTAAAAAAAAAAAATGGAACATCAAAAAGTCCTTCATTTTAAAAAGCAATTAAGTCCGTGTTTAGGATGCATTTTTGAGCAACGCCCCTTGACTTTTCTGCAGCTTAGCTGATTTCACCTTCTTACTTCTGGTATGCTGCAGTTTACTTAAGTTAATTAATCTCAGAGGATGAATTAATGCACGCATTCATTAAGCAAAAACTCCTACTTGGGGCAAAAATAAAAAATGCAATTACATTTTTTTCGTGTTTTTATTCGCCAATTTCATTTCGTCATTATTTAATGTATCAGCCCGGAATATTTCGCAGAGCCTCCAAAAAGGCGAAAAGTGTGCATTTTATGTGTTATTTTTTAATCTCTTTTTCTCTTTATGAAGGAAAGAAAGACCAAGCATTTATCATTAAAAAGCTTTTTTTTAAAATCTTGTTCTCTCCTGATGAGGCGTTTTTTCCTTGAATTTTAAAGTAACTTTGAGGAGGGCATTAGCTAGATGAATAATTGAGCAGCGCTTTTAAAGTCTGATTTTATTTTAAATGCATTTTTTACAACAAACTATGGATATTTAAAATTAATTCACTTAAAGCTCTCTAACTTTAAAACTAGCTGCCAATGAGTTTTCAAGTCATGTGCAATGTTTTAAGAAGAACAAATAATTTATTTTTCGAACACTTATTTATTCAACGTTATTGATAAAAAAAATGCTATCCTACAAAAGTGTAGCGAGCTATTATTAAAAACAGTTTTATGTTTCTGGCATTAATTTATAATTGTTTAATGATTTGCGTAAGGATAAGCATATTCTCGCAAAAATATATTATGCATTTTAAATGGTCGAAAGCTAATTAAATATATTTACAATATTTTTAAACTAATTAAATGAACTCGATGCTGCTGCGTATTGTATTGACACATTGGTTCACAAATTAATTCAGTAAGATTCAAATTAGACTGTGCTATCTTCTTTTTTTCTATAGTTAATAAATAATTTATGTTTGTTACCAGAAGCACTTAAAGTATCTCATTCTTATAAATTTCATTTACTAGAAAAACTTTCAATATTGATGATTGTTTCTAAAAATCAATAAAAATATTTGTAATTAACTAAAATGTTATTATTGAATTAAAATCCAATTATTATCCTTAAACATAATAAATTACTATAACAGAAAATGATAACTTAAAATATAAAAAAACTGATGATGTAAAAAAATGAAAATGTAAATTGCCTTACTTATCAATTTGTATCCAGTAGACTTATCATGTAACAGTAAACAAAGCGATGCGGAATTCAATTCCTTTATGCCATTTTCCAGAAGCAAATCCCCACCAAAAAGCATAATATACTCAACCAATACGCAAACCCTTGTGTTCACTCAGAAAAAAAATATCTCAAAAGATAAGAAACTTATTTAATGCAATTCTTCTGCATCTGTACGTGAACTTTTATGCCCAACAATGACCAAACAAAAGTAAACAAAAATTCTATAAACAGCAGCACAAAATGGCCAGAAAAAGAACCAGAACTATTTCTTCTTACGGTGGACGAAGTCATTCGCAAACTCATCTGTAAAGCATTGGCTTTCTACGGAACGAAATGATAAGTTTCGAATGCCAATACTCCCGGAAAAGAAAAGAATGCAGTGGATAAGAGGGGAAAAATGGTCGGTCAGTGTAAAAAATGATGGGGTATATATAAATGCGGATGGAAAAAAAATTGCCTTCTTTATCGTCAGTGGCAAAAACAATCGATCGTTTTGTTTTTTGTGTGGACTGTAAATATGAACAAATGTAATGGAATTTAGTTCTAGGAATAAGAATACTTATTTATTCTAACATTTCAAGTAATTGAAAACAATATTGGTTGAGGAATATTTTTTTCTTATGTACATAAATACTGGAAGTCTTGATTTATTATGTATAAGGCAAATTTATATTGCCCAACTTGAGTTTCAACAAATTGTATAGTGATACTTTCCTACTTGTAAATTAATTTTTTCTTGGCATAAGGCAGTCAAATTGTATGGTTCCATTACTAAATATTAATTAATGATTTTTCTAGTGATATGTGTGGTTAATGTTATTTTTTTCGTACAAATAAGCATTTTTTTCCTGTTCAGCTACAAAAGGAAAAAAAAACTTAAGAAAAAAAGGTTTGATTGGCTGGCTGCTTATTTGGCAGGGTCACTGTTTTGTACGTACTGATTTTTTCATTATTTGCTTTGCATTTTTTATCTGCTTTATATCACATGTTACAAGAAGATTTACTTTCAGTGTCGTATTCAAAAATGATCTGAGAATAATGAAACTCAGGAAAGCCATTTTCTCGTACTATACTATATTTAAAAAAAAACATTATTTTTTTTGACATTATTAAAATTAGATACTAACCTAAATGCCAGAAATAGATAATTACGCCACGTATGTAGAAAAGTGGATCATCGGACATAAGTTTTTTTTTCCAAAGACTCATCTAAATTCTTACTTTCCTGATCAATTCATACAATGTAGTCAAAGCGTTATATCGATTGTGTTAAAGTTTGTAAAGATTATTCGGGAAACGATTATCTAAGAAATTGGGCTATTTTTTCACCTTTTCTTTAAAAAAAAATGTCAGTTACGCATATTTTCCTCTTTCATAGTAAGATAGGCAACGAGCTCAGAAACGTTGTGTAATGGTAAATAAAATTAGGAGAATCTATTTAGAAGAATATACATTGATTGCATTTCATTCTAAAAACAAAATATCTATTTACTGTTTTGAAAATTTTATACCGATTAATTTAAGCTTTGCTTTGATTTCTAGATCTTCAAATTCTGAATATTTTAATACTTTAGTATTTTTTAAACTCGTTAAGTAATAATTGATCGGACCGTCCTTTTTCCGCTTATTGTGCGATTTTGTGAAATAACACATACATAAAACTGTTAACTATTTCTCACCCTTTATTTGTTATAGAGACTGTCTTTGTGTACTCTAGTACCTACCATTTATTAGGGTCAGAAGGCAAACACAACGGTGAATGACGACCATCTTCTCCCTTTTACTTTTCCGTTCCTCTAGTAGGTTATCAAAGTGTAAAAACTTATCAATCAATATAATAAAGTGTTATATCGATTGTGTTAAAACTTGTAACAATCTTGTAATTTGGTCTATTTTATCACCTTAAAAAATCTGCCTGGTTGGTATATTTTTCTCTTTCAAAGTGATATAGAAACTAGCGTAATGGCAAAAATAATTTGTTTAGGAAAATCTTCTAAGGAGAAACTACACTTATTGCTTTTCATTCTGAAAATAAAAATGATCTATCAATACCGATCTATTACTACAAGATATATTACTATATTGTTATACAGCTTAATTTAAGCTTTGCTTCGATTGCAGATCTTCTAATTTTGACTAATTTAGTATTTTTAGTCGAGTTCTGCGCAAAGCGCGATGTGGCGAAATAACCCAAACCTCAAAGTCTTAACTATTTCTTACACCCATTATTTGCCATGAACTGTCTTTGTGTAACTGCCATTTATTGCGGTCAGAAGGCAAACACAACGCTGAATGAGGACCATTCTTTCCCTTTAACTTTTCCGTCCCTGTAGTAGATTATTAATGGATATTTCTAGATTGTTCAGTTTCCGTCTTTTCTAATGCAGGTTCTCGTTTCGATTAATTTTATATCTACGGAAATACATGTTGTACTGATTTCGGTCCTTTCAATTATTGTTCTTAGAGTAGGTTGATTTGAAGATTAAATGAATTGGAAAGAACTGATTTGAACTTGAGGTATTCGTATTGTTGGATTAAATTGAATTAGTCGGCTACAATATCGACTTTTTACCGTAGTCTTCCCAGCATTTTTAAACCAGAGTTTCATCGAAACATACTTGAATTATTTATTACAAAAACACTTCTTTATGTATCGTTTTATATATGTTTTTGTGCAGAACATCTATTACATTAAAACAATTTTTTTATCTAAAATTACCAGCGGGACCATTATGAGCGAACGCAAAGGAATTACATAATCATTATTGTAAATATAGTTTAATCATTAAACTAAACATTCCAAACCATGCTGGTTAAGTCTTTACACATTCATTCCATCGTTATACAATATTGCGAAATGGGAATGGTGAATTGAATTAAAAATATGAATTGAATAATAATTGAATAATATATACCATCAAAAATTTAATTAAACATATTTCTTAATTGATTTTTGTAATGTAATTTAAGAACGTATTATTATAGGAATAATATATAAAAATGTGTCCTAATTAAATTAGAAAACTTCATTTTAAATAAGCTTGAATTAATTTGTTGAAATCCAATTAAATTGTTCTAGTTTGGTTAAGGTTTAAACCAGCATATTTACCGTGAGTTCGATACGAGTTGCTAGCCCTTTTTCCATTGGTTATTGTTTTAATATTTCTTTTAACTAATTGGTTATTGTTTAACTTTGGATTTGAGTTACACTTATATACTACATTGGAAAAAAAAACATCGGGCCTGATCATACAATTAATATTAATTATTCGGATGGTAAGTCTTAATTTAATAATGTTTAATTTAGAAAAGTTTTAACCTCCAAAATTAACAAAAAAATATTTTCCAACATTAGTTAAAAGAAATATTTTACTTGGGCTTATAAAAGATCTTTTAACAATATATTGTTTGATGTTCTTTATTAATTATGCATAGTACATACAAACTATATAGTTAATAAAGAACAACGTAAAACAAAAAAAATAAGTAAGTTCCGGTAACAAGATTCATTGAAAGAAAACGACACCAAAAGAAAAAGCGCCATACTTACAGTTTTCTTTAATTAAGGAGAGACGCGACAAAGGAGTAGGAGAAAATGAAAGGACCTTATGAACATGAATTAAGCAGCGCGATAAAAACATTCGTTTTTACTTATTTATGTGGAATTATTCATTTTAATGCTGCCCCAGTGTGTGAGTGTGTGGTGTTTTTGTTTATTCTGAATTACTACACCTAAGTCAAAAACGGGCTGATTAACATTGTTAAAAAATATTACTTTGGTCTTTTTAAGCAATGGTAGAGATATAATGAGATACGGAATTAATGGTTGTTCTTTATTTTTTCTGTTCAAAATATTCTGCTTTTTTTCTTGAAGAGAAAGTTAAAGAAAAGGGAGTGTAATTTACCATCTTATTACAAACAGAATTTCATTAGAAGGGGCGATTGTGTGTTTTCATTACCGAACAGTTGGAATTGTAATCGAAAATGCAACGCCTCGGTGTTCTTAACGGCATCTGCGATATTCTTAGAAATGATTTGTTTTAATGAAAACCAGATTTTTTCAGAAAAGAATTCGAAGAAATGTAGTTCGATAGAAATCAGATTGCATTAGAAAATTGAATCGATATTATTTTTTTGTGTTCAAACAAGTACTGTTTTTATCTTTGTTATGAAACGAGAATTCTTATTGATTTTCTTATATTCAAAGAGTTTCTATGAAAAAAATTAGTTTATTAATAACATGAATTATTAAATAATTGAGATTATTTGGTATTAATAATTATAATTGAGATTGCTATATTTTAACTAATTCGAATTAAAATATAGCAATTGTATTGATCATGTGTCATTTTGAAGTTATTCCCAGGTAAAATAATAAAGTGTAGTTTTCAAAAATTGTTGTGACGAAATTTATATCAATATTTTTTTTTAAAGATTGCACTTTGGTATTTTTTTTAATTCAATTGTACCATTTATGATTTATTTTAGATTTAACAAAAAAACTAGAGTTGTTCATCGATAAAAACAATATAATTCTACTGATTTTTTTGTAGAGGAAAATTAAAATCAGGTATTTAGAAATATGATAAATATTTTTCAAGTGTCTGGTCACTTATCAATATATTCTTTAAAAAGTGTATTGATTATATCCATCAAGCAATTTAAGTTTAAAACACTCAGTATGGCTTAGTTGTTTCGTCAACAAAGCACATCATTTGAATGCTTAGAGCAGTATCTAAGATAAATAATAATAAATTAGGATAAATAAAACTGAAGAAAGTTGTTTATTATATATAGTGGGATACTATTCAAGTACGACAAGCCCTGGGCTGACAAAAAGAGGCCCATTGTAATCACAAATTAAACAATAGGGTATTTGACTAAAAAAAATTTTTGGCTTAAAATATTCTTATGACAAAAATATTAGACCCGTATTTTTCTTTTTTTCAAATACCCCATAAAAAAGGAGAAAAATGAATTTTAAAATTAGGACGAAAAATTAAGCCCGAAAAGGCTTTGTGGCTGTCACGTGGTATCTGGGTCATTCCTGAGAAAACGTACAAAAGCATGTCCCCGCAAGTTATCTTTCACATGAAGAAAAGTTATGCTTCAACTTGAATTAATTTAAGATGATGAATATTTTATCTACTTACTAACGTTGCATAAATACAAAAAATTAAATATTTTATGTAAAAATTTGTGTCCACAGACTATGACAAATCATGTCCATGAGCTGTCTCACCGTCATGTCCGGGGACTGTTTTAGTTAGTATATACTAATTAAATCCCAATTTTTTATAACTGAAGTTGATTTTTAATTCACCTGACATTACTAGAACATACAAAACGTAAAATATAATCATTATAAAGAATATAAATATATAAATTCCGGGAAAATAAAATGTCCCACAGATTTTCGTCATGTCCGTGTACAACGTATTCTTTAGCTTGCATAACTATCTAGAAATGATAACAGTACTCTGTTTCAGTCTTATTAGTATTCAATAATACACGTTATACGTTGTATCACATTGATAGCTTGAATACCGCAGTAGATAAACAGTAATTAGAAGTTTAAAGTTAAAAATAGGCCATTGACAAGATCATAGCGTCATTTCTGTGGTCAAGATATAAGAAGGTAAGCTAATGATTTTTACTTATAATTTGTTATTGATAGAAAGAAATAAGTTATATAATATCAGTTTGCATGTTTCGTTCCCTAAGGCCGAAACCTTTTGCGTCTGGAAGCCCTTATTTACGATTTCATCATGTCCGTGTACCATCATGTCCATGTATTTGGGCTCACGGACATGATTTATGTGTCCACGGACATGACGTTTTAATTATATAAGAATAAATTTATTAAATACAAGTGAAATACATTATATTTTTATTATATTTTGCCGTGAACTAATATAATAAAGTAAAGCTGAAATTTTATTCAAGTGTCACATATCAGAAAATATTTTTTTGTTAATTTTGGAGGTTAAAACTTTTCTAAATTAAACATTATTAAATTAAGACTTACCATCCGAATAATTAATATTAATTGTATGATCAGGCCCGATGTTTTTTTTCCAATGTAGTATATAAGTGTAACTCAAATCCAAAGTTTCGAAATGTTTCATCAATTTTTTTTTTCGAGATTTTTTTGCCTCAAATTGTACGTTTTCTGAGGAATGTTCCATCTATGACGTCACTAGTAACTATAAACAAACTTTGAAACACCATTTTGGAATCTACTTTAAGCAAATTTAAACTATCCGCTTCTTTTAAACCTCCTTCCAGTATCAATATAATTCTTATTTTAATAGTAAATTAGATTAAATCCAAGTAAATTAGATTAAATCCAAAAACTTCACACCGGTTTGTTTATATATACTAGTGACGTCAGCCAAATCGACGTGTTTGTAATCACGTGACGTACCGATGAAAAATAAGCCATTTTAAAATGATTTTTATGAATTATTTAAAGATTTATTTTGCAAAAAAATATATACGTTTGTTATTTTTAGGTTCACACTATAATTAATTTAATATTGGAAGGTATATTAGCGATACGGTACAGCCAAGAACCCTATTCGAACTTTTCGATTTCCGGCTGTTACAAATTGTATGATTGAAATGATAGGATTGTGACCGACTGGACGTATGAATGGCCAGGGAACTGAACAGGCAGTTAGGAAATCACGAGTCAGAATCCCGGCATATGGACATGTATATTTGAGTAGTGTGTTTGTCTGTATTTCTCCTGTATACACTGTGATATACATGCTCTTTAAATCTTTATAGTTGGAAGTCCCGAGCAAGCAAACGTTGGGACCAATGGTTTGCTTTGGTGCCCCTTCAGTTGTCGACTGTCTTAATCGACCAGGGCTCTAAATTACGAGGTGCAATTACCTTTGTTTAAGCTCCATCTAAGCTAGAAGTAGACATCCGGAAACGTACAGCCCTACAAAACGTAACAGGATTATGATTATTATTGAGATTATGCTGAGATAAATGAACGCCACCGACTACCCAATTGTCTTGTTTAAGGTGACGTACTTCATACCTGCACTGTCTTCGATCTGTGCTCCGAGTGGTGTATATTTCGTATTTGTATACATTGTTATACACTGTTTCGATTTATGACGATTTGAGAATTTAAGTAGATGGGTTGTTATTGTACTGTATGTTAATTTGAATTAAATATCAAATAGTTTTGCGCAATTCAGAATTTACTTCTAAAAGTCTGCTTGATACAATCAATAATAGGTAATAGTCATCTGAACCTTAACTACTAATAACTCTCAATCATAAGGCAATACATTTTATCACAAGTCTAGAAATGTAATTTTATCTGCATATTGATCCTCTCCTTTCGAACATATGCAAGCCTTGGTTGTGCCAAAATGCGTAAAAACTCGATATTCTCATTGAAAGATTGATGAGGGCAATAGCAACGGGGAATATGCAAGGAAACAATGATAAATTACCATGGAAACACGTTTTAACTTCAGCTTTCAAGGTCATTATGTTTTCTGAATCAAGAAGATATGAATTTGGTCTAATGATTGTTTAATGTGCTCCAGTGTCTCAGAAAAATGATGTAAGCGATGTTTTCAGAAGTCGAATGTCATTTTTAATGTAATATTGTTTTTTTTAATGGGTAATTTTTTTCGCTTTTAAATGATCATTTACTACTTTTTTTGAAACCGGGTGTAGCGTTTTTTTATGGGCGAGGTTAATTTCTTATTAAAAAGTACACATTTTATTTAGTCCCTAATAGAATAATGCAAATCATACGATGGCTAATTTAGTTGTTTTTCGGCTTTGAATTCCTTCCAATCTTGTTGTATTGCTTGAAAACAATAATTTAAAGAAAATTAAAAAACGACGGAAATGTATTTTTTTATTATTAAAAAAACTTGTAAATATAAGTCTAAAAATACAAAATTTAAGAATAATTGATTTAACGTAATAAAGAAAATGTTTCATTGTAATCAGAAAATAATAAGTTTCAAATTTGAAACAAAATGAAAATAGTCCTAGTGATCGGTTTATTTAAAACATTTCAATAAAATTTTCCTTTAGAAAGTTACAATATCTTAAAAAAATAATATAATTCAGTCAGATTTTCCGATGTTGTATTATAATAAAAAAAAACTTAGCAATGTCTATCACTACCGTTAGTCGTCAAATAAAACTCCATATTTCATTTATTTGATTAATTTAATAACAGCGCACATGCATTTAAACATTATACTAAAACATAATTAATAAAGCACACAGATAAATGTATGTTACGAGAAAATTATGAACAAAAAAAATCTTAAATCCACTGGAGAGGAATTTTTTAAACAATTTTTCACTGCTAATTACCCCAATATGCCAAGATAAGCTACGCATGGAATTAATCAAACAACAAATTACAAAATGGCCGTCACGCTATATCCTGATAATAGAATACTACACTAATTCCCCATGGTAGAAAAAAAGGACGAGAATCCGTCATTTTGAATCAATTCCTTATCAAGTTCAAGTTATGAAAGAAGTGACAAAAAAAAAAGGATTTTTAGTAACCTTCAGTTGTCACATCTGGTTATAGATTGGACGTTTCAGCGTTGGAATTCTTCTTTCCTAAGTCTAAATCTTCCCTTTTCTTACAGGGAAAAAATCCGTCCTCTAAATAGAGGTTTAGAGAGAGAGATTTTTTTTGGTTATGCATAAGGAATGTCCTTCTTATGTTTCTGTTATTTTATTCAGTAACCGTTGCAAAAATTATGTGTGTTTTCAATAAGATATATTTTTTCTAAACACAATTTTAATTAAAAAATAATTATTGCTATATTTTTAGAATATAAGTATATTCTAAAAATATATCTATTTTTTCATAAATAGACTTAGAAGGATAACGATTTTGTATGAGGGACAATGTTTCAAAGCATTAAATGATTTTAAAAATTTTCTTTGCTAAGAAAGGATTTTTATGTTGGAAAATATTCGAAAAATCATTTAAAAAAACTATTTTTAATTTAGCTAATGACTATATAATTTATTATTATTTTTTATTCTAAAATCAGAAAACACTTTAACAATGTATAAATTTGAATCTTATGAAATAAAAGCAACAAAGAAGTATGTAAAGTAGTAGAAAAAGTTGCCAATGTTTAATGTGGTCGTTAGTAAGGTTTTTCTTTATATGTTAGACAAAATTTCTGTGTCAAGCAAGATTTTTTAGGCATTATTGATATATTAAAGATTACAAAACTAGGTATTAAGATTCTAGTATTTATGAAAATTCGGAGCACTATTATAATCTTTCTGCTTATATTGTAAAAGTTAGTCTAAACTATTAACGAAGCAGAAACAAATGATATTATTTTTCTTTGCTCTCTTTTTTTCACAGCGTTTCAAAATAGATATTTTATTATATAAAACAAAAAGGTAACAACTGTTGTAAATCTGAAAACAAATACCAATACTAAAATCATCAACCAACACGAAGCCAAAATCCAAACAAGTCAATTTCAACATGACTGTACATTTTCAACTGGTGCACGAGAACAAGCTGTTACCTTTTTATATAGACCAAGCAAAAAATCTCCTTTACTTCTAAAACTGTCTTTGACTCTTCGAATGACAGATGGCCATTTTGTTTTCTTATTTTATTCCCTAAAAAGGTCCTGCGGGTCGGGAAAAACGGGGACGGTTTTCTAAAAGACATTTAGATGTTATCTCAGTGGCACATGAATGGGTTAGGGATTTTTCAGACGTGATGGGGAAACGTAATTGAAAATGCCCTTCTAGTGTGTTACATTCTGAAACTGGTATCTTCCCGTAGAAAGCGTTATTGTTGCCTTGTCTATATAGTAAGGGATTGCTTCTAAACTGATGTCAAATGTTATCATCTTATTATAGATATATTGTGGGGATCATGAGTTGAAAGAGATAAGTAGATACATATAATTTGAGGTTTTAAGCGTAGTTAGAATATTTGTTTGATCAATTGATCCGATTTGTCAAGTATTTTTTTTTTTCACTTTTAAATTTTGCTTTCTTCGAGGATAAGGATATTTATTATTAATTTCAGCTACTTTTTAGAAGCACTTTTACACCGATTGCCCCACTTTCGATTGATTTTTTCGAATACTTTAAATGCTTACAAAGGTCGCAGTGTCCTCATATGTACAATTTTTATTCTTCCTTTTATTTGCTCATAATAAGAAATAAAATTCGTCATTGACTATTTAATGCTAGTGAGAATTTCTGTTTCTTATCGATAACACTCTAAAATTATTTATTATGAATCTGTAAATATTTTTTTTAAATTTCATATTATACGGAAATAAAAAACATTATCTGCTAAATCTACTCTGATTCTTCTTGTTAGCATTTCAGCCTTATGCAAGCTTCCACTTCCGCCATAATATCTCTGCACCTTTTCCTCTTCAAAGCCGAACCTTTTGAGTATTCAATCTTCATCTGGACTAATTCTTTTTCTGTGTTGTTAATCAAAGTCTCTCTTGGTCTACCTCTTCTTCTGGTATTAAATAATAAAGAATACACGTTATTTAATAACTATATTCTGTGAAAGTTATTTACGTACGAATATACCATGATTTTTTACATGTGTTTTTTGCACACCTTTGTTTGTATGACATAGGAAATAAAACTTTTCACTAGCGGTTTTATTCTAGTAAGGAATTGCATCAAAAGTTATTTTTCAATTTAGACCTAAGAATGAAAATGCATGTATCGGAAGCATAAAAAATTTAAAATATTGATTTAGTTTAAATTATAGTATAGATTTCCATTGGTCTTACGTTTTTATAATGTTTTTTCAGCACTCTTTTGTTCTTTTAATATGAAACAGAATTTCTCAATTACTATCTTTCAAATGATAATGATATTTACTTATATATAAAATTCTTCTTCAATACAAGACTAAAACATAATTGCCTAAATGATAAACATGATGGAAATATCAACGCTAAATTTTAGTTTGAGTTATATGGCTATATATTACCTTTTTCTATATTAACGTATTACTATAACTTCTATGTCTTTTTATTGCCAATTTCAACACTCATTTTTTTTTTGTCCAGAATAGGAAACAAAATTTATCATTAACTATTATGTGCTATGGTAGGGAATTATATTTAGATTTATAATATATTTTTTTCTAATATGGAATACAAACAATTAATTAAAAGTTTTAAAAAATATAAATAAAACACATACATTCAGAGTAAATTTGCATAACTAAAAGTTTTGGCCTTTTTATTCACTTATTCAAAACGTATTTATACACAATTGCTTTACATCCTTATCAAAATAAATATAAATTTGACAGTGATTGATTACAAATACTATACTTTTTACTATGATCAATATTCTTTCTCATCTACAATATTTTTAACAGTTGAGGATTAAATTGTGTGATAGTTTTGATTCATTTTAACACCACACAGACTATGACTAATATTTTATGGTGTTATATTTGCAATAAAAAAAATTTAATATCAATTTGAGATGTGTGTAGCATAGTTTAACCCAATACTAACTACGCCAGAATGAGAATTATATATATTTTTTGTTTGTGAACCAAATTTTAATAGCTTTTCCTTTATAGTGTTGGACGCTAATTCGAAAAAAATGCGAATGGTTTTTTCCTAGAGCGTCTAATTTTTTTTGTAAATTGTTACTTATTAAAAATTGAGAAATTACGTTTATATATTTGAAAAAATATCATATTTTATATCCCAAGAACTTTTAAATAAATTTAACGCATTAAATACATAGAAACTACCAAGTTAAATGTTCGGGTATGCAAATATTTAAAAAAAGGACATGACAAATCTTTAAAAAATAACCAAAATTAGCATATATTAAGTTAATATTTTTATTTAAAAAAATCATTTAAAAAAGTTTTACTTCATGGAAACTTATAATACGAGTACTGTTTTCTTTTTCAATTTTTTCACCGTTTTTGTACTGCCTTTTAAAAATTGTGAGCAGTTATAAAGCAATTCTAATCGATGCATTCGATGTAGAATATTATGGGTGAATTCATATAAGAATTAAAGCATAATGTGACTTTTGAAACACTACAAAAAAAAAATTGCCCAAATGGCACACAATCACCAAAAATATTTAGAAAATCTAATTTTCAGTTAAATTCAGCTCAGTTCTTTTATAAACAATATGGGACGTAATGGAATTTTTCACTAATTAAATTAAACCAATTTAAATTTACTAATTTTAATTAAACTCAGGCTTCAAAATTATGAATAACCATAAGAATTGAGTTGGAAAAGCTGTGCTATAATGGCAGTCTAGATTTGTCGATTTACATTACGTTACCAAGACACGAAAATACACAAATGTAGTAGACATGTCACTTCATATTTCTTACGATTCGATAGGTATAGCAAACCTTCGTTAAATTTTCCAACTCACCGAAAATTGTCAATAAACAGACCAGTCATTATATCATAGCTATACCGTTCACATCACAGAAGCATCGCAAGCTAGTACTATAAAAATTGACATTTAAAGACATATTACCTTTCTTACATACGGCTCAGTACTTTAATATTGCATGGTATAATATGAAGATGCATTTCCAGATGAAACAAAACTCACACTTAGATTACAATTTATGTTGAAAATGAAACAAAGAATTAAATAATGGTTAAAATATTTTATTTTTTATTGTTATAAAAGAAAAACTATTGCAACAAACCTGGTTAAAATAATGCATTGTTGCTTTTTCAATTGTTTAAATATATATATTTTTTTCAATTCATAATATTAAATCATACAACAAAGCGTAAAGCTACAGCAAATCCGTCAACAAATTAGCATTTGACTTAATGTGGATAGTTTTTTTTGACAGTAAATTTATCGAACGTTAGCTTAAAAAAAGATTTGTTTTACCGACTACCTCATAGTCGATTTTTTTTTCAATTTACATAAAACTTAATTTTAATTTTACATTAAATGCTTTGAAATTGAATATTTGCAGAAACACTGTTATAAAATGTTCTTATTACTTTTTCACTGGTTATTGGATAAATACTAAAATTTATTTCATTTTAAGAACTAGTATTGTGAAATTACAATTACATTACCACCTACAACGCTTTACAATAGTGTAATATATATAAAAACATTAACTGGCATTCACCATTAAAAATCAATTACATTTAATATGAAACACGTTTATTTATTTTTTTTAAAGTCTTTCACGCCTACCAAATTTCATTTTATCAAAGCGTCAAATCAGAACGAGTTGAATTTTTTGTCCCTCTTTACAAAAAGAATCTTCCTGAACAAACCTTTTGTCTACCATGAAATAACGAAAACCGTAAAGGAGGGAAGGGACAACGAAGCATGAAGGGGGGGGGGGTGAGTTGAGGTGCACAGATTGAGCATGTAACACGATTACTCAACCACCCTGTGACGTCATAGCAGGGGGGGGGGGGGGGGTATTACGGTGATGTTGGGCAAAAGGGGCAATCGCCCCCACTTTCAATTTCCCACGCCTGAGAGCGCCTAGGATTTCACCGATTTCGGCATCTGCCGCCCTTCACTGACACCCTAGGCGGGGAGGGATGGTGGTGGAAAAAATACAATAGGTCAGGGTGTTAGGTAAGAGGTGGGGTCAGTAGTTGGTGGCGAAATATCACGTTGTTTGGCATTGTTCTTTTAATTTATATATTCTTTGGTTGTTCTGAAAAAAAAATAGATTTAGTTGACGATATTAATGGTACATTTCATGAAGCAAATCTTTATAGATTTAAATCTGGGACTATATTTTGTTTTCCTAACTAATCGTTTAATTATGTTACAAATAATGAGGAATAGTCACTATTAGGGAAAGTCACAACTGTTAATTACCAAATGTTTTTCTATTATGTCCTTACATAGCTGAGCTACGAATTTGGACTTATTATTGCTTGAAAATGCGATAAAATTTAGTATTTGGTACATGGCCTGATCAAGATTTTTGTGCAAGAGAAGCCTGCTCAGGATTTAGAGATCAAGTTACAACGTCTCTAGCTAATACATGGCCAACTAATGGGTCAAGAAACTTATAATGGGCTAATGACAGCCAACTTGTGTCAAATTCATGATTATATTTACCATACACTAATCTGGGGCCATACACTAACTTTTTTAGTTTGATTTGGGGCCCCTTCAAATTTTAAAGAGAAAGTTCGGACTTCCACAGCCTATTCGGTAATAATCGGCCCTTGATTGGGTATTGGATTTACAATTTAAAGCTATTTTTCTTAAGGGGAGTCGGATGGTTTTATCTCGCCCATATTCAATTTACTAACTTTAGGAACATTTTTCTCAGGAACTATATGAGATATCATTATAATTTTTTTTTATAGTTTGTCCCTTAAATATAGTTTTTGATTTAAACACACTGAGGATATTTCACAGTATAAAAAAAATACTTACACAGAGATTTTTTTAAAAAATGTTTATAAAAAACCCACAAAATCCGATGTAAAGTTATATATTTTTTTGAGCACAGATATTTAAAATTCCTCTATTTTAAATCAAAAAGCTTTTGAAGAGGAAAAAATAATAAAAGAAAACATGTTGATATATTTTATAGTTCTTGAGAAAAATGTTCCTAACTGTTAAAAAACCTGATATTTCAGGAAACGCAAAAGAAAAGTAAGGTATAGGTAAGAACTGATATACATAGTTTCTGAAAAATGCTTAGAAAAAGAAAACAACTTAACAGAAATCGACAATTTTGGTCTTAAATTAAAGCTATAGATATGCAGATTAAAAATAAAAGAAAAACAGAAAATCGACATTTTTGACCCAAACATCCATCCGACTCCCCTTAAGATAATTCATAAAAATTATACCTTATAGACGTTATAAAAAATATTTAAAAAAGTATAAATGACAATATTGCTATTACCATCAACCACAAAATACAAATTTGGCGATAAAACCGAATATATTTGGCGTCATATCCATCCTTTCACAAGTATAGTCGGCGGCACAACAAATGAAACACCACAAAGAATGGGATTAATGGTAAGTGGTGTTCGGGGCTATTGTTGGGAGGGTTTTAATAATTTTGGAGTACAAAAGTCGGAGACACGTGTGCAACTGTTCTTTTTTTTCAGACTAGCCCAAGTGATGTCGCCTTTTAGTTCAACTAGATTATTTGAAGTTGTCACCATTGAGGCGTTTGAGTGGCATATGCTAATTTTTACAAAAAAGGCTTACTAGTTTTTTGAAAAGAGAAAAAAATTCGAAATCTCTTAGGTAAAGAGAGGAGCGTATTTGAGTGAAATTCTTGTGTCATTTAAAGCTGTGGCTTCGTTTAAATAAAAAAAAATTGGGTTTTTTCTTCTGAAAAAGGTTTTTAATATTTTTTTCAAACTTATTTAAGGATGAAAATGTGAGTTGGATATTAACCACTATTTTTGATTAATTTCGTGTTTTGTTAAAATAGTAAGAAAGGGGTTTAGCTTCTTAAATATTTTGGTTTTTTGTTTTTTACAATGATTTACAATTGAAAATATTGTACTTGAAGAAGAATTATCTATCAAAACTTTTTTAAAGAATATTGTTTCGATAATATTAAAACAACATCAAATTGATGCTATGTTAAGTGGATTGAAGGCAGTTAGTGAATAAAATGTCATGGATTAAATGACTCATTGAATGTCCTTCAGATATAAAAAAAAATACATGAAAACTATTTTTATAATTTTTTTCAAGTAAATTAAGTAAAAAGTACTTTTATATTAATATATAACTGCCATTGGTTTGGAATTATTATAAAACATACGAATTACATTTTTTTAATAAAAAATGTCATATGAACACATTCACTTATTGTTTTCATAAGAAAATTACTTTAGTAACCATCGGATAAAATTAAGAACACCCCAGCATTAAGAAAAGTATAATAATATTACATTAAAAATGCATATTTATCATGTTATTTATCGACAGCAATATCCATAAAAATGGCAATATCGCTGTACCAAAACTGCGACAATGTTCCATCTGAATTAAGAAACGGTAACTTCGCATCCCGTCAGGGTTAATTATTCACCCAAAACCCATTCAGGCTCCCTTTCTAGAGAATATTCTAGTTTTCGACCACCACCGCGCTCCTCTGCTACCTCCTGCGTTCGACAGAGCATTATTCCATCATACCGTTCCATCTTGCACAGCTGTCGTCTGCGCACACCCCACGAAAGTTCGCAACAACAAACACCCCGCAACGGATAGAAAAAAAGCGGGAAAAAGAATTAGAAAGTGGGGCATGAATAAAGTTCCCACTATTTATTAATGTTTTTAGTTACGTTATAAGGGATGTATTTGAATGGTATATTTAAGGTGTTGGGGAAATGATACTGAAGAACGTAATTAAGAGGAAGTAATATATATTTGTTTTCAAGAGTAGAGTTATAAACAAATATATTTATACTTTAAGTGATATTTTAACTGGTATTAATAAAATCATGTAAGAATATTCTTATGGATACTTATACTATACTATATAAAGCATAAATATTTTTATTCAAACTTTTCACTTATCATCTATTATATTTGTATTTTCAACTAAGACAGAGTGAATATTTGAGATATATTTAAAAAAAAAAACTCTCTCTGATGGCTAAGTAAAGTTATCAAAGTGTAGTCAAATTTATAAAAATTCTTCCCTCTCAGCATTTGAAATTTAAATTTTTCACTCATTAATTAAATAAAATAAGAATTATATTTTCATGTTGTTAATAGTTTTAGAAAGACTCAAGCCTTAAAAAATTGAAAGTTTATTTAACTTAAAAAATGTATTTATTTGATGTAAAAATATGTGTGTTGCTAGAAGCCTTATAGTTTATTGATGGGTCTGTGACCCTTTAGATGGTAAATAAAAAGTTCTTATACTTGAAGAACTGTGTTTTCCACACCATAATGAGACGTTATTACATTTGTTCATGTTCTGTTTAATGTATCATTTGCAAAAATATCGTTATTTATTTCATTTAAATCAGTTAAATTTTTTTTCATGTAATGCCGTTAATGGTGATATATTTATTATCTGTTACTTAGCAGTAGTCGTAGTTATTATTGGTTGGTCATATAATAATTGTAGTAATATTTTGTTACGGTTTCCCAATTAGTCTTTATAATTCTAATATTACCTTTAATTCTCTAATAGATCTAAATTTTTGATATTTACTGCAAAAGAATGATCTAATTCTAACTTCAGGCTTACTATTACTTTGACGCAACTTAAAAAAAATCATTCACAATTCAATTTTTTAATGTCAAAACAGATATATTCTTCTATCCATTGAATTTAATTTTTCAGTGGGATTGTAAAATAATCAAAATGAAGGGTTTAGAGAGAAAAGAGTTTGTTGGGCCGGTTATTTTCCCTTCACACTCTCCATAGTTTTTTAATTTATCGCTGCGTAATGTTAGAGATTACCGCCACACGCACCCCTCTGCCAAAACAAAGCGAGCAGCAAACCATTGAGGCGAGAAGCAATGAGATCTATTTGTATTTAATGCTCAGGGGTGGGATAGTGCTCACTCTTAAATGGCTTCTTTTTATATTTTTAGATGAGAAATAAAACAATAACATGTTTTTTGTAGTTTTTTTATGAAGCACATTATGAATGGTTCTTTAAATCTGTCTCATTTAGTGATTTTTTTTGTGTCATTATGTTCAAGACAACTATTCAGAGTTGCGTTTTTTCCTTTTCACTTTTTTTTATAAGTTATACCAAATTTTGGCAATTCAATAATTTAAGATACCGAATTAACATATAAATGTCTTCACTTGTACTTTTATTCTAAATCCAACTAATAGCACGCTGGAATAATTCATATCTTTTTATCTATAAAATAACCACCGAACTAAAACTTC
Organism: Oedothorax gibbosus; assembly: GCA_019343175.1. NCBI lineage: Eukaryota > Metazoa > Arthropoda > Arachnida > Araneae > Linyphiidae > Oedothorax > Oedothorax gibbosus. Next base: position 18,763,708 of record CM033273.1, read on the forward strand.
TTAAATAATGTAAAAACTAATCCATTGAATCCCTGACTTCTATTGTCCTTCATATTTCTTCAGATAGTTCAAGAGATAATTTTTTAGAAAATTTTTAACTATACCCAGTTTTTAGAATTCAAACTTATCATAGGATGTATGAAAAATAAACATAAAGTTTAAAAATATATTTAAATAATGCTCAAAACATTCGAATAAAGCATCTACAAATATAACTGTTCGATAAAAAAAACTTTAATGGAACCAACAAAGTTTTTACAATTGCGAGCAATTTTTTCCCTCTCTTTTTTGCATGCGTTGCGAGTGCACTTGCATGGTGTGAGAGGGCATAATTGGGTGATGAAATATGGCCTCTGAATCGCTGTTGCATCTGTTGTTCGAGAGGATATTCAATTGATGTAATGACCACGATTTATATAAATGTTATATTCATGTAGAATGTACCATTTTTGGGGGTTGTATGGAGTTTGGAATATATTCTATTAGAAGACAATGTGTTTCTCTGTATGTTTATGAAATAATAAGAAAATAACGTAAAATGAATTATAATTTATAAACAAATTTATAACTAAACTTTCGTGAAATATAGGATTGTTTTGAATTTTGATTTTTTGCAGTGTATTATTTTCACTCTATTTAAAAAAGATATAGAGATAGAATTATCATAGTAAATTAACTAGTTAACATACAACTTATAATTAATATGGTAACATGAGATTTTACTAAGCAATTGATATTCTTTTGTTTAATTTTAAAAATTTACTTCATAAATTATTGGTATAAGTTATCTTAATAAAAATAAATAAATGATTGTAAAAGGGACGAGACGTTAATTTTGTCTGTGTTTAACAGTAAATCCGAATGTTTTACATTGTGAAAAATGCACTATAATTTTGTACTTTTTTATTTATTTGTTTTTAAACCAACTGCATTTTCTTAACAACTAAATATACATTACTACATGATATTAATAAATAGTTTCCATAAATTTAGAGATGAAAAAGAAATATTTTAGACTTTTGTTAAATTTTGAAGTGCTTTATTAAAACTTATATACACTGATATTTTTTCATAACTACAACAACATAAGCTGTTGCACACTAGCTGTGTACGATTTTAAAACTACATGTTACTGATTCGGAGCCAGAAAATCTATGAACGCATATCGATTACATGATTATATTCTTCATATCGCTTAACTATATATTTAAATTTATTTTTCAAAAAGTAATTTATGTTATGCAATAACTTAGTTTCTCAGTTTATGTATTACCTTTTAACTACCTCTTAGTATGACGATAGAATTAAAAAAATATCTGCAATATTTTCTACTAGCTCTAATATAGTTAACTAATACTCTACGATTTTTATTTTCCGAAATTTATTAAAATTAGGGTAAAAATTTCACCCTTTACATTTAATCATTCCTCCCACTATAGACATAATTTCATAATTTACTTGTAACAAAAAACTAGTAATTATATTATAAATACCAGCATCGTTTTCACAAAAAATTCCATCTTATTATATTCATTTTACGTAACTAAATAGAACTAAATTAAATTTTCATGGGGCCCAACGAAATCTCTATTTTCCCAGAGATAAAATAAAAACGCCGCATTGTTTGGAAGACAAAGCATAGTTGAGCATCCATCGAAAGACTTCGCGTGATAAAAGAATTTTCACGACAAAAGAATTCCAAAAAGCTCTGACAGAAAAAAACCCTATCTAATAAAAAATAAAGCACAGAGCAGATCACTTAAAAAAGTATGTTTAGGCTTAACGTATATCCGTGCTAAAGGACCACTAATCCTACTTTTGATCAATGATAGAGAGTAAGGATAGTAATTTTGATCTAACTAGTGATCATGTTCGTTGTTTTGTCCAGTTTGTTTTGTTCTTGATTTCTTATATTTTCGAATAAAAGTGTCTGAGTTTATCTGTTCTTGCTAAATGTATCATAAGAGTATAAGATTTCCAAACAAATTGCTTGCCCTAAGGAAATATTTGCATTACGTTAGGTTAATCTAACTTATTAACGTTTAACCGTCATTGTGTCTGAAATCGATATAAATACCAACCACAAAATGTAGAGATATGGGAACCGTTCAAAATACGCAAAATGAAACGGAGAAGTTATTCCAATACATTAAAAATTTCTGAGGTTATTTGTTCAAATGTACTGGTTCATTTTAAGTCGAACATTTAGCCTTAACATGGGAACCGTCGCCATCGTGTTTGTTTGAAATGCAATGCTTGATTAGATTTACTCAACTCTATTTAATTTTGGTGCTTACAAATGGAATGGAGGAAATAATAATGCATTGGGAAGTTTGCACTTTATAAATTTGTTTTCCATCATAGAGAATCATTTAATTTTTGTATGTTCGTCATCTGTCCATTCCCATGTATGGTATAAACTTGATGTCTAAGGAAGTCCGGAAATAGATTGTGAGTCAAGTTGTAAACAATTGTGAGCGATCTACTAAAATATATCTCATGACAGGAATTTAAATAACTATTCTAGTTCTATACATATTATGAATTTTCACTAGGATCTACGGGTAAGCCCTCAAACTCCTCAATCCGGGAGGTATCCCAAAAGATATAGCTGGGAACAAGTTGGACATCTGAAATAAAAGAAAAATGCTGACATTAGTATGGGGGAGGGGGGATTAAAATATACTGATGGCTTGCTAACCAGTAGAGAGGGGATTGTGATTAAAAAAAATAAAAGCTTACATTATGTTCGAGGTACCGACACATCATATACGAGTACACCTGTTCTACGCTGGTATAGAATGCTAGTTTTATTTATTGTGCGTTTTCGGTATTTAAAAGCTACCCTTGGCGAAAAATGAGCAACTGTCCATGGTGTGATATAAGTATACGTTCACTCTATTCTGATTTTAAATAATAATATTCAAATGAATATAATTAATCAAAATATAGTTTACATAATAAACTACTTGTCCTAGAACAATACAATTTACATAAAAAAATTCCTTGCATGCAGAACTAGTTGTGAGCGTATTAAAATTACTAAATATTATCGATATATATCCAATGAAATTCATTGCAAGAATTCATGACCTTTCTTTTCTGTATACAGTTTAAACAAAACAGTAAACAGTTTTATTAAAATGTTCAGTTAGTTAATGGTACTGTTTAGCTAAAAATTGCAAGCACGCATATCAAATAATGAATTTCACAGGATCATTGAACTATAGTTTATTTCTTTCCTGGACATTAAACAAGCAACTATTCAAGTAAAAAATCTTTTTTTTTTATCATACATTAAATTTAGTTTCCAAACCCATTTTTTAACACAGAAGAATTCCACTATTTCTAGATTTTTTGTTATTATTCACAGCACTGGATATCAATGCAAGTTCAATTGAATATCTTATGGTCGAACCAAAAATAGTGACAATACCCCGAGGTAGTATATTCAGCCGTCCTTATTTCCACTGTTTACACTGCAAGCAGAAGTTTCCGGGGCACGTAGTCTGGGACAAAGGTAAACAAGGACAGAGGGGTATTTTTATTGGAGGCCCTTCATGTGACAAGCGAGTTGAGAGGTTGGGTTCCTGCTGCAGCCCCTAAACATGAAGATAGGGACTTTTGAAATTAGGTTAGGATACTGGCATTTATGGGCAAGTTCTTTTTCGGGGAAGTTTGTTAGGGAATGATTTGGTCTGAGTTTATGTTGGCAAATAGAGATGAGTTTGGAATTAGTTTTTGGGTGGGAATTTTTCGGCCACATTTAAGAAGTTTTGGTTGAAATTACCTGTTTGAATTTGCGTTGTTGGCGAGTTTATATAATATAAAAAAAAACACAGATTGTAAAAGCCATGTTTTTTTTAAGTAACATAATTTTTAAATCATGATTTTACTGTGCTAAATTATTTATGGTTTATTTTCTGACAATATTAACAGACATATAAAATTGACATAAATATAATATTGTCTTTCTTTTAAAAAATAAATTTATGTTGATACATAAAAGTGTACAATTAAAGAATTTATTATAATATTCAACGAAAATATATGGGTAATTCCTGAGAAAACGTACAAAAGCATGTCCCCGCAAGTTATCTTTCACATGAAGAAAGGTTATGCTTCCACTTGAATTAATTTAAGATGATGAATATTTTATCTACTTACTAACGTTGCATAAATACAAAAAATTATATATTTTGTGTAAAAATTAGTGTCCACAGACTATAACAAATCATGTCCGTGAGCTGTCTCACCGTCATGTCCGGGGACTGTTTTAGTTAGTATATACTAATTAAATCCCAATTTTTTATAACTGAAGTTGATTTTTAATTCAAATGACATTACTATAACGCATACAAAACATAAAATATAATCATTAAAAAAAAATATAAATATATAAATTCCGTGAAAATAAAATGTCCCAAAAATTTTTCGTTATGTCCGTGTACAACGTATTCTTTAGCTTGCATAACTATCTAGAAATGATTACAGTACTCTGTTTCAGTCTTATTAGTATTCAATAATACATGTTATACGTTATATCACGTCGATAGCTTGTATAACGCAGTAGATAAACAGTAATTAGATGTTTAAAGTTAAAAATAGGCCATTGACAAGATCATAGCGTCTTTTCTGTGGTCAAGATATAAGAAGGTAAGCTAATGATTTTTACTTTTAATTTGTTATTTATAGAACAGAAATAAGTTATATAATATCAATTTGCATGTTTCGTTTTCTAAGGCCTAAACCTTTTGCGTTTGAAAGTCCTTATTTACGATTTCATCATGTCCGTGTACCATCATGTCCATGTATTTGGGCTCACGGACAAGATTTATGTGTCCACGGACATGACGTTTTAAATATATAAGAATAAATTGATTAAATACATGTAAAATACATTATATTTTTATTAAAATTTTGCCGTAAACTAATATAATAAAGTAAAGCTGACATTTTATTCAAGTGCAACATATCAATAAAATATTTGTATGTTAATTTTGAAGGTTAAAACTTTTCTAAATTAAACATTATTAAATTAAGACTTACCATCCGAATAATTAATATTAATTGTATGATCTGGCCCGATGTTATATATATATATATATATATATATATATATATATATATATATATATATATATATATATATATATATATATATATATATATATATATTATAATTATATATATATATATAATAAGATTAATATATATAATATATATATATATATATATTATATATATATATATATATATATATATATAATATATATATATATATATATATATATATATATATATATATATATATATATATATATATATATATATATATATATATATATATATATATATATATATATATATATATATATATATATATATATATATATATATATATATATATATATTATTATTATACTAATTAAATACTATTATACTAATTATCAAATATAAATCAGCCATAAGAGTTATTATATATAAACTATTTATCGATTTAACGCTGATGGAAGGAATACTCTACGATGTAATGTATTTTATTTACTTTTAAAAAAGAAAAATATCATAAAAATTCATTCCAAAGATGCAAAATATTTTGGGGTTTTGAAAAATCTAAATTTTCTTCGATAAATTGTATTCTGGCATTAATTGTAGGTATGACTGTCTGTTTTTTGTTAACAATTGGGATTGAGACATGAGTGCTGATACTGTGATGATACAACTCTAAAAAACACCTAAAATAAATTCGATGTTATGTTAATGTTAATAATCATTTGGAACCTGTTATAAACAATAAAATATGAAGATCCAATTTAACTTCTGAAGTTTTATGCAAATAAGGATAAATTCTCATAGAAACTAAAACATGCATATTTTGTATTGACACTATGTTACTATCAATACAGTCATTGCCGTTGAAATGGGAGATTGTCCAAAGCTTTGATGTGCTATGAATTGCTACATAACTTGGACATCATAAAACAGTGGCCATTAATTTTTAACGCAATTTAAATATTTTAACCGCTCTCTCATATACTAGAAATAGTTGACATGTTACGTTGATATATCCACACTTGACATACAACGTATTTGCAACTCATTTCGTGATAAATAACATTTTAGATGCACGACCAAAGTCCATTAATACAAAATGCAGCGAACCAACGTATTCAGATTCAAACATTTGCATTTACACCATCAAACATTTCATCACTTTTCCGGCAACATCCCCACATTTACTTCTAAAATCCTCTACGCATCGTACAGAAACACGGGCAATTGACGTGTTTCTGCAATAAGCCAACCCTTTATGTTTTTCTACAACATATTCTATAGGCCTGCACAAACACGTGGCTAAACTGTATCACCAGTAGGCATCTCCCATGATTTATTAACCAACGCTGCCTATCCGAAAGCACTAGGGATATCAACGTGAATGACTGTCTTCTGGACCGAAATCCGGAATTAACCGGATACGTGGGGATTGTACCTCGAAAATGGCACGTATTGTATGGACTTAGTTACCACCTTATATCACTGGTTCATTGCCTAACCCTATATTTGAGGATTTTATAGTTTGCAGTTATTTAAATACTGTAATTAGTTTCATGCTGTAAAGTTGGAGTTTATACATTTCATTTTAATTTATTTGCCAAAATACCATTTATTTAAAATTTCGAGAACATTTATCTAACAAACAGTCTCAAAATAAAATGTCATAATAAAACCATTCGCATTTGTATCGCATGATTTATACGTAAATAAATAATTGAATTTTTTTCTAAGCATAAGACTAATCTATAAATAATATTTTAAATATTTTGTAAAGAGAATATTAAACATAGAAAATAATAAAATAATACTTGAAAATATATACATAAGGTGTCCCAAATGATTAGATAGTTATGCAATTTATAAATGATACAAAAAGTTAAAACGCATTATTAATATTTTTATAATATGTTAAATTCATTTGATATTTATTTAGAATTTAACTTATGTTATATTTAATATAAAATTTATTACATAAGTTAATAAATAATTTATTTTGTTATTTAATATGTTTAATATAATGTATGTCATTTTTTTTTAAAAATCACGTTGTTCTTTTAATGAAATCGCCAATTGTACCAAAATATGTTTAATTATTTGTCCGAACTGTATCATCTACCTTTAGAAAGTTTAAGAATCCACGCACAAATAAATGTATGTACACAATGAACTTAACTATTTTTCAGTATTACATTTATATTCAAGTACAAGAAAAATTCATAACCTTTAAGAAACTTTACCATTAAACAAACACGAAGTATTTCAGAACTAAAAATATGAATATCCTACAAAAGAATTTCGACAATTTCTAAGTATTTACTGCTAAAACTTCTTAAAGCAATGCATAAGACAGTTCTTTATGGATAAAATTCCCAAAAAGGATCTAATAATAAATATAATACACCTACATAATGTTGAGCTTATACGCATTTCTGCGCAAACAAAGGATCGGGAATAACTTATTATTAATCAAGCGATGATGATGCAGCTTCCTAAAATAGATTAGAGATTAATTAGGATGGGTAGTTGATAAGGTTTAGAAAATATGTTTTCGTGCATGTATTTTTGAAGCACACTGGATTGAGTCATAGTGTCATTAAATGTTTGTTAGAGAAAATAATTCAAACGCAGTACAAGTTTCACAATTAAAAATACTACAAAAAACTATTTATACAAGTTTCAATTAAATCTCCACATTAAAACTTGAAAACATAAATTCACGAGTAATAAACAGTACGAATCTCAATTTAGTAAAAAAGAAAAAAGGTATCCAACAGAGAAATAAGAAAATTTTCAAAAGTAAAACACTTATTTTCAATATATAACAATTGATTATTTTTTTTTAAAAGTACTAAATCAATATTTAGAACTTTTAGCATTGTTCACGTGTAGTGAATAAACACCTTTTTAAATTATGGAAATAAAAAGAAATTGAAAAAGCTCTAAATATATGCCAAATCGCTCATACAATTTAGATTTTATTTCGTATATTAATTCTGGTTATTCAAATAATATAGTTCGTTAATGTCATATCATTCGTCTGACAAATCTAACATTGATGACTTTAAATAAACAAAACAAAAACAAATACACTTTATAAATTTGAAAACACAAAAACATTATACTCTGTTGACTACAACAGATACCAATGCGTGCTTTCAACTAAACAACATTATGTAATACAGCACTACCATACGATGTGTATGCAACGCAGTAAATGTATTTGCAATGTTTATGTATTGCGATATGCAATAAAACTATACCAAAACAAAACAACACACATATCACGCAGTGCTTTACCACACACATATTGAACAAACCCCTTAATATTACACAAAGGGTTGTGAACACGAAACCACAAATAAGTTTTAGTAATACAATATTATTATGTTATGGGATAAAATATTGATTGGTAACTTCAGACTTATACCGCGTTCGCCCTAAATTATAAAATATTAGGAAAGTGCGAAAAATGTGGGTGGTTTATAATAAACGTTGGGGCGGCAAAACTCAATAAAATCTATTAAGATAAATGTGAAGCAATAATAGCCATGAATAGAGAATTGTTTTATATTGTTGTATAGATTTACCCAACCTAATAATACAAATATTCTTTGTACGATAAAATACTGAAATCTAAAGTAAGTAGTAAAACTAGCTCTTAGTTTTTGTATCTTTTATTTTACGGCCTGTAGCAGTAGTACTTCATACTTACTTTGAAGATACAGATGTGATCTGATATATCAACATTTGAATAATAAAATTGGGTATAAAACATTGTTTTTTTCCTTTTTAGGTATTTTTAAGAGGGACTGTCAGTCCCATAGAGCTAATGCATTAGTTTTGAAGTCACAACTTTTGCAAAAGAATTGCTTTGCCATGTTATCCAATTTTCACCCCCCCCCCCAGGTATGAGAATCATCATAACATGAATTTAAAACAAAATTGAAAAGAAAATAACATCCGGTTATTTAATTATTAATTGATAAAGTTTTAAAATAGTGTCTCCATCTGCTGTATATTTTTGGCATTTTAAAACTTCAAAAATATATAATTAAATAACTAGATAACATTTTATTTTCAAATTTGTTTCATTTTGATGTTATGTTGATTCCCATATTTGGGAAAAAAAGGGCTAACATGGCAAAGCAATACTTCTGCACAAGTTGTGATTCCAAATCTAATGCATTAGCTCTGTGGGACTGACAATCCCTCTTAATTATAAAGCACATAGATTGATCTAATACAAGCTACTTAATTCAATGGTTTAAGTAGCATTTAAAATATTCGCCAGTTTGAGAAAGACATTATGTTGTTTGTAATAATAACACTAGCAAGGTCCATTGAAGACGGCGAAATTCTTAAGGTGAGAAAATTATATCTTATTTACGAGTAAACACAAAGAGTGGATATCCGTCTTTGTATAATGACTAGACCTCCTCGAAATTTAGAGCCTCTGTGAAGTGACTGTGTCGATATAGAGCTATAATGAATTTATTCATAACTTCTCAGGTTATAAAAAGGCCAACAAGCTTGCGTTTTTTTCTATTTTGTTGTTTTTCTACCTTGCTATCAGATTAAATCCAAATACTTAAGCTACAAACACAATTTTTCTTCTGTTATATCATTTTGAATAAATATGATTAAATTTTTGCAACATTTTTTTTATATTTATAGTTTACATCATAGTCTACCAAAATTGTATTACTTCATTTATTTGGTGTTTAATTGTTTTGATACAAATAGCCAAGATTCCTTAATTTGTTTTACAGAAAATCTTACATTAATAATGCTATGACCTAACAAAACGGGATATACATTGTAAGATAATTTATTATTCTGTTAACGAATGCAATTTAACTTAGAGAAGCGATCGCGTAATTATTAAATATATAATCACACAAGTTTTCTAAATCACGAGTTTAGAAATACATTTGGTTACAGAGTCGATTTGGTTTTCAGTTTCCTAAATCTTTTAAATATTCTGACATTTCATGCAATTGTTTAAAACATATACCTTACTCTTCAAATGGCAGATTTAGCAGCCATCCTTTAAACGATAAAGTTATTCTTAAGGCGATACTCATCGAATAAATTTAAAGTAATGGCCATGTGTTAGGAAACAGGTAATTGCGCGGAAATTTGAAGCTTTTGAACGCATAAATTTACATAATACTCCCAATAATTTTACTAAGTACACACTGTTTCCAGAAATATTAAAAAAAAATAATACTTAGGTATTGCATGTCTTAAATATTGGTTATTGATGCTTTGTTGGTTTCAAACTTAATTTCAAACTTCAAATTATTGAAAACTGAAGTAGTTAAGAATATTCTGAATACGATTCGTTATACTCATTAATATTGCTCATATCAGCATAAACATTAAAAAAAATGTTCTGTGGCGGATCTGGTTTATACATATGCAAATTATTGCACTTCACACTGTACCTGTAACTGACACTTTCTGTATATAATAACCGTAAGTATGTTTGTGTAAATTCTCTCTCTATCTCTTTTGATTTTACTTGATATGATTTAAGTAGCTACTTTTTTTTTTGTTGATGTTTGGATGATTATTAAAGTTGTGTTACGTTCAATGCTTAGTCGTGGTAGTCATTAAAAACCACCGAAATTTGCGGATAGGGAAGCAGGCCGCCTTATCCAGCAAAGCTCTTTTATATAGCAAGTATAAAAGGCTGATAAACTTAAACAATTTAGTTTATAATAACTTTGAAAGATTACTTATTTACTAATCAATTTTTGTTCAATTACCGGACACATTTTTTTAGTAATATAATAATATTTATGTAACAAATATTGAATCTTTCACGGCGGTTGGCAAGAAAATTTCCTTACGTTTATTGAAATAAATAAATTAAAAGACAGATGTAGGCCATTGCATTAAACAATATATGTAGGGCAAATTAGGGTGCACGAAAATCAAATTTTAAAAACTTAAAATTAATGTTTTTATACGTAAATGAAGATGGTAAAGGTGTTCACGAAGTCGCCATGGATGGATTAATGTATTTTTCTAAGAACAGAAAATACTCACATTATGAACAATAAAATAATTTTTAATTTTATTTTTAGGTTACACTAGCCTGCTATGGTCTTGAGATATGAACTCTGAAGACTAATTCCTATGTAATTTTGGACGCTGAGTTTTTAAGAAATAGTTTAAAAATTTCATCACTTCTCAATTTTTCATAAATGAAATGAAACAATTTAACTGAAAATGTGACATTTTGGCACATTTTTAGCAATGTTTTGTGATTCAACTAGTTTTTTTTACCATTGCGATAGTAATAAACATCAGCCTAGTATACTTTGGTCCCAAAATTTTCCCTTTCAGAATCCTCAAACAAACAAAACGGTATTTTTTTTTACATATTTTATACTTTATAAAACTGAAATGCTAATGGCACTTTAGTTCCTAGACAAAAAATTAAAATTTGCAGGCTATTGTTATTAACTAAAACTTCCCATGAATGTCCAACATAATTCGGTTAACCAGCAACCAACTCCCAATTTGACGTGCATTTAGGCATTTTATCTTGGCATTGGTTTCTCCACTGAACCCTTATAATTCAATTATCTAGCTCCTCAAGAAACTTTACTATGTTTATCTTTAAATTTCGTTTTGTTGCTTGTACGAAACTGTAACTGACAATAGTATGACTGAGTATACAATGAGATAGTTGTAGAAAGTCAAAAAAAAAAATTATTAAAATGGTTCTGAAAAAAAAATGTATAGCATGAACATTTTTCGGTAAATGGAATTTTCTTAAACGATAGCAGTAAATCAATGGGAAAAAACAGTAATGGAATTTATATCCTAACCAAATCTAGAAAGTAGAGAATTTACAGTCAGTTACGAGTAAAATGCTTCATAGGCATTCAGATAGGTCTTTGTCCCTTTTATGACAAAATCAGAGCTATTTAATGCATTGCGAAAACACGGGGCATTCTGTTACTCCATTTCTTTACTACCGCAATAGAATAAAGTTTCCATTAATTTTACATTATTCCAACAGCACCATTATAGCTTTACACCATTTTTTTCGAAATCATATATTATTAATATATGCCTAAAAATTACACTTAACTGACTCGTGTTTTTTTTATTAACTATTAAATATTAAGATTTTTCTCAAAAATGGTGACACGAGAATTTAAGATTTACCCCTCAAAATGTAAGTTACAATGTTTTCAAACTATCAAAGAGAGAATAGAATAAACGGCCATCTGTTTTCCAGCTGCTCCTTAAAGGCTACTTTTATTTACTGCTCTTTCCCGACTCTAAAAATTCAGATGAAGAGCTAATTCGCGTTGGAAGTCAGTAATCAAATTATAGTTCTTTTGGGTGGGGTATAAACTTCCATTTTACTATCCAACGTGATGTAGTATAAGAGCTGGTAAAAGGAAAGTTAAAATAAGTAACAATCTGATATTTATCAACTGTTTTAAATTTAGTTTTGAAATATAGTTTAAATTGAGAAGTTTAAAAAAAATAGTTTATAAAAAATACATTGACATGTAATACAATATTGTACAATTAACTAACTGTTCTATGAACGATGTACATGGATGGTTGTTTTAAAATTTAAATCCACTATATTTAATTTAGAAAAATAATTATATATATTTTTATGATAGTGCACAAGATAGATAATTGACTTATTTAAAGTCATTCACGACAAACAATTTAATGTAAAAAAAAAAGGTTTTAGTCCAACGATGTATGCGTGTGAGTAAATTTATTGTTAATGTAAACGTCAAATTGAAGATAGAAAGATTGCCAGGTATAACTTAAATTACTGATATTTAAAGAAATATCTCTATTAAAATTCTTACAATACTTATTTAAATTTAATTTACAATCTACTTATCTGTCTTATTTTTTCTACAAAATACAAAATCGCAAATTGTGTCTAAAAAGAAAAAAAGCAGGACCATGGAATAACTGTTGGCTAAATATGTTTCAAATTCCAAATGACTTTATATGTAGTGAAAATGGAACGTTTTACAGCGTCCCGCGCTTTTTTCAGAAAGTTTATAGGACTTGGGATCTAAAGAGTTAACTTGCGAGTCTCAGAATTGAGAGGAGTGGAAATAGAAAAAAATTCAGGTGAGATTGTGTTTACTGTTTTGTTCTTCTCTTGGCTTTGTATTTACTTACTTTTATTGTTAAGGTCAATGGGCATTCGTTTTGATGGCTTATTTTACGTATTTTTGTTATGTCAGGCAACACTTGGTTAATGTATTTTTTTGTTTGTTTGAATTGCTGTTTTAAATTTTTTTTTGATACAACGTCTGTTCTTTTTTCAATTTTAAGTTTTGTTGATTTTACATTTGGATTTGTAAATGCTACTTAGAAAGTACTATTTTTTAAAATTTGAGAAACAAAGAGAACATGTTTTAGTTTTAATTTAAATTGTATAAATTTATATTGTAGTTTTTCAGATAACCATCAGATATATATTAGACTAAATTTATCATCTGACTATCAGGTTTTCCACCTATACACATGAATTTTTTTAATTATGATTTTTTTTATTTTAAAATTTTATGGAGGAGTATTTTATACCTATTCATTCCAAAATATAGTAAAGTAATAATTTTTCATTTTAAAATTTTAATTTAAGTATCATCTATTTACGTTATTTCTAAATATCTAACGTATAGAGTGTGAATAACTTTAAAATTTATAAATTAATTAGGAATACAACTTAAAGCTTGTTTATAGCTATTTATTTGTTTGAAACATTTTCAAAAGATTTTTCCAATAGTAATTTATCTATTTCTTACATTTACTTACAATATTAAACAACTTAATATTTTAATATTTTATAAAAGCATTTGAACATCTTATTTTTATATGCACTGACATTTAGACATGTAAATTCGATGTTATATTTTCTCGCTACTGATTACAGTACTTAAAAACCTTTCAGAAATGTAACTGTCAAATATTGTGAAACAATTTGCAAAAATGTCTTTCAAATCGTATCCCCCTTGATATCATTTTCTCTTGTTCCTTCGACGGGAATGTCAAAACCCTTTAGTTATGAAGGCGTCCCATCCAAAACGAGATCCTAAAAAGGCAAAGAAGATACACGACACCATCATTCAAAACCGTTCATGCCAGTAATACGTCAAACATCCGAATCCGCACGATAGAGGGAGCTTTAGTCACATGACATTTTTCCTAAAGACGCTGAAGTTGAAAATGATAAAAATAAAAGGATCCAACTTGAGTTTTACCTGTTTGTGTTGAATGACTGAGAACAGGTTGTTTCCTGATTTCTATATAACTAGACATGTTAATAATAAAATGTGAAATCATGTTTGCTAGTTATGATGTAGATAGCAGTTTGGAGTTTAATAGAGTATTTCTCATTCAAGCTACTTGAAAGCTTTCAAGTAGCAAAAAACAGATCTTCAGAGCACTCAACCATACATTAAATTATTAAACGCTTTTGTCGAAACGTATTTGTTTAGTTTAGTAGAAAAATTATTTTTATTATTTATTTGCATAAAATATTATTATAAGTTTTGCGCAGCTTTGTAGTTATTTTGGTTAAAAATTTTCCACTATCATACAATGAAATGGCTAATAGCATAATTATTCGAGTTTTTTGCGTTCTCAACTAGTGTTCAAACTTCAGATAAGACCTCATTTTGCAACTAGTCCTAAGAAATTCCTTAAACATAGTCGACCTCAATTTTTTTTCCGCCCACAATAAACTTACTGTGATGTGGAATAAATTCAGGCAGATTGTGAATGTATCTTCAGTATTTTAGAGTAAATTGCAAATACATCATAGTATTTTATGAGAACAAAATAACTACGCAATTGAATAGACATCCCCTCCCCAAGTTTGGTTCGAGCATAAATAGAAAACAACTGCTGTCGTAAAACATTTCTAAATTTTGACCATTTCGTTGGGGCCGTTGTCTGAGCGAAACGGTGCGGGAAAAACTGAATGTTTCGTATATATTTTCTTTCTTTCGTTTCATTTTCTCCTATTTATATTTTTTGGGTTCATCCTCAGTTTCTGATCGATTCGCTATATCCTCTTTAACTTTCGTTCCAGTTGATCAACTTTTTGTTTGTTTTCTGGGTTTGTTATATATGCTTTGCTGGGAAAAAATCGACACAGGATTATGGAAACACATGAGTTAAGCATAAGAAATAGGTCGTTGGCATAGTATTGGTAACTCGAGATGTATTAAATACATATGGGATTATAGGTGGACAAGTATGGGATCATTGACCATATGATGATTAAACTAACTGACCAATAAAAACAAGTAACTTGCAACAAGTTGAAGTGGTACTTTTCACCTGCTCATATTTTGTATTCGTTGACTTTGAATATCATTAATAGTTACATGCTATTACAAACTTTGTTTAGAAGTTTTAATAAATGCATTTAATGTCAACGATAAAATTACGAAACTTGTAATTGTAGTTTAATTTCTATTTGTAAAACAGTGTTAAAAATTTAATTTTACTCTATCTCTCCCCGTTATTATCAAATATTTTCTCAAGAACGTAGACATCTTTTCTTTAGAGACAATTATCTAGCAATAATTGCATTTAAGTTAAATTGTTGGCTATGTATCACTGGTCTGAGTGCTTGTAAAAAACTTTAAAATAAAATATATACATTTTTCTGGTCAGCCAAACCATTCTTCAAAAGCTCTGATATTATTCTCAAGAGGATATTATTCTCTTGAGGCACTGGGTATTTCTAAATAAATGATCAAAAAATAATATTTAGTCCCTAAAATTATGAGCAGGTAAATTACATATTATAATTTAGCCGCTGCATATATCTGAATTGCTAAAGAAGTTCCAGTCTAGGTACGCAAGACTAAGAATTTTTCCCTACAACCTCTAAAAATTCCCTAAAGAAAAAAACTGCTCTATAAACCGCAGTTATCAACCCAACGACAGAAAGTCAAAACCCCAAAAGCACCTATCATCGCCCAACTCCTCACGCCCTAATCTCAAGATCTTGGAAATCCCTCCTGACGAAATTTAAATGACTGGCACTTGAAAAGCGGATTTTCGTCTCCAGAAGCCTCCTCCACCCTGAAACTTGACGACACAGCCGAGATTCCGAGCTTTCGATAATGATCCGATGTCTGTTGTATGTCACGACCCGGGCCATCTGGGCATTTTTGCCTGATGCTTCGATGGTGTAATGGTTATTTTTAAATCACGCTTGTTTTTCATTTATTCGGGGAAATATTTTAATAAATAAACTCAAATTAAATACAAATACAAAAATAGTCGACCAACAACGACCAGAGGCCCAGCAAGGTTGGTCCAGAATATTTCCAATTCTTTACTAGTTTCCAATTACTATCGAGATTATTACAAACTTAATTTTCTATTAGTCCTTAAACAATTGAAGAGCTTTTGTTCTACTTTTTAAAGGAGATTCAATCCAAAACAATATTTTTCAGATATATTTCAACGTATTGTATGCACAGACTGTAGAAACGAAGGCTTTTGAAAAAGTGGACATTTCTTTAAATCTAGTTTAATAAAATGTGTTTTTTAATTTAATTTGAAGTAAATCTGGACACGTAAAATAACATGGTAAATTGATGCTCATTGTTAGAAAAAAAATCAACGTCACTATATTGCAAAACGCCCAAATTTAAAATATGGGGCATGTACTCAACTTCAATATACAAACAAAATTTTAGTTGATCACTACATTTTTCTAAATATTTCAGCCAACCAATAACATACTTTAAATAATCGCACTTTTTATTAAATGAAATACAAAACCACAATGCTATTTATGATAAAAACAATTGATATAATATAACATATAAAAATATTGGAAAGCTATTTTCTTCCACATATCTTGATGCCTTACAAAACGTGCTGTTAGCATATGCATGAGAAGCGTGTGTGCCCGGGTATAGGGCACAAAGGACTCATGTGACGTTGATGTCACTGCCCTGTTTTTTGGGGTGCGCCCAGTAACTTGTTTACCGGAATTGGGTTTGGTGTGTATTTGAGATTTTTTATAGTTTTTATACGTTTGATAGGTGTTGTAGGATGCTTATTGTTATTCGATGAGAGATACAATGATAAAATATAAGACATCAAAAAATTATTCCGGTTTAAGATATTTATTTATCTATTAATAAATATGCAATGCTTTTGTTGGCTTGTCTGTACCTTATAGACTTTCAAAATAGACGCGTGTTAGACTCTAAACTTTTCAAAAATATACAGTTCATAATTCAATTACGAATTTTCAACTTTCAGAGTTCAAAATGTTTTCTTTTTTAAAAAAAATCGATTTTAAAAATATACAACATAAATAAGTGCACAGAGTACGCAATTAAAAAATTAAAATGTAAGAAGATTTAAAAGCTATAAGCGTTATTAATTCTTAACCTTAAAAAAATAAAATTCAAAATCTTATTCATACCTTAAAACGGATACCAGAATATGTGTTTTAAAAAAAGAAATTCTAGCGCATTAGTTTAAATAGCATTACTTTTAGTATTTCTCTCAGGAATGTCTGATGGTTTTAACGCCTCATGAATAAGTTGTATTTTATATTTTAAGTTCTTACGATACTATATTTATGAACGATACTCTATTTTTGAAATTAAATTATTTTTAGACTACTTGCCTTTTTTTTTAACTCGAAGGAATTAAAACCAAGAAATAGTAAAATAAATAGAATATCTAAATCTCCTGTTATTACTTTCATACTCATTGAAATTTTTATCGAAAAACAAGAATGTTTATAACAGTCAATGTCACCTAGAACCCCTCAAGATGTATACACCTTAAAAAAATCTAGAAACACAGCACTTATTGGTATTTATAACTTTTAAAGATCAAAAGTGGTTATTTTCAAGCATTTTCGTTTGCAAATTTAATTGATTTTCTTTATTTGCGGTTCGAAGAATATGTATGTAAAATTCTTTGAGTCAAATCCTAGTATCCCTTTTGGCGACGTTTGATGACAATTTGAGAAATATGTTTGTAATTTGTAGTTGCTTCGTTTTTTGTTGTTTTTTAACTACCGATAATATTTTTAAAAAATAACACAATTTTTCTTAATTTGTATTTTGATACTTATTAAAATATGGAGCTCGTGTTATTAAGCATTGACGATGATTTCATAACGTATTAAACGCCGCCAGAACGGATAAACCAATGCTTTCCTGCAACATTATTAGAACTTAATACTTAAACAGCTTCCAAATAGGTTCTCTTGATGAATCTCGCCATATCACTAATTTGAAAAGCAGGGTTATTGCTACATATGGCAACTTATCGCTACCGTTTCGTTATAACTAAAACTATACCAATTGTCGCCAGGCCTGGGAAAAGAGAATAACAGGCTGGCAAACAAGAAAGTTGATTTACATCTACAACCAAGTTGCGTGGATTTGCAGAAACTACTCTGCGGATGTTTTTCCAGGGTATAATACTTAGCTTAACTTTTTAATCAGAAAAACTTTCTTTCATTAGTTTAATTTCTGAACAATACCAAATGTTAAAAGTGTAAAAATTCTTTAAAAAAAGTATATGTGACATTTCACTAGTAAGATAGTTTAGATTGGTAAATTTGTAGCAATTTAATTTTTTACAACTTATACTTTTAATATTGTAAATTATTATCTAAGCTCTTTTACATTTAAGAAACTATTTTCATGATAAAAAAAGTACAAACTCTATTTAGTCTTTTCAGCCACATACTTTCATCATACCTACGATAAAAAAAACTGTAAAAAAGAATGCATTATTTTTTACATCAAAAAACATTCTTTTATAGCAAAACAAATATTTCCTTTTTTAATAAAAACTGCTGCATTTAAATTAATTATTTATTAAAACTGTTCAAGCACTTCTAGAATTATACATTGATAAAGGAAAATATATATATATCGAAACAAATCAGTATGTCATGTAAAAAATGACGCTGTGAACCACTTTCTTATTACAACTAATAATTAATCAAAGAAATCACATTATAATGTTATGACGTCATTCTAAAGTAATTTTTCAAAAAACATTAATTTTTCTACAAATAAATATTTTTTATAAATATAGTTAAATGAGTAGTTAGTCGACGGAAAGCTTGACAGATGTCCATCCTGACGCATAGAGAGACTGACGAAAAGTAGAAAAGATGAGTCTCTGAGGTCATACCTTTTTAACAAAAAAAAAGCAATTTTGAGACTTACGGATACAACCTATTTTAGAATTGAAGTACGAACGGACGAACATCTCTAACATGTCAATGCCTAATTTTCCATTTGTGAAATTATTTCTAATAAAAGAAAGAATGTTGGTTACAAATGGAGAATAGGGTATTGACATGCTGGATGTCCGTCAGTCGGTTCATCCGTACTCCCCTTCCAAATGCGGTTCTATCTGTCGGATCTTGCAAAAATATTTTAATATTAGAAAGGTATGACACCAGATACTTATCTTATGAATATTTCCCCAGATACTTATCTTATGAATTTTTCCCGTCTTCTTTCTCCATCTTTTCTCTTCAACGGACATAATGTCAAACCATCTGCCGAAGTACTTCCCATTCCCATTTAATTTGAATTGACATTTAACTTTCAGTTATTTATATTGATTTCGTCACATCAAGAATAGCATTGGTTAATTGATTATATAAGTAACATGAGAGCAGGCTATTTTAGTTCTTCTAGAACTTAATATTCAGTTAAATCGTTTATTCCACATCAATAATACCATACGAAACTTTATATATTAAAAAAAAAAAAAACATATGAATATTTTTTCACTTAAATCATTTTGAAGTGAATCCATAACATTAAGTACAAGTTATTCTTTGATTGTCCATAATTTGTTTAGTAAGAAAGGGTACCTTTATGTTTTTGCGTAAAGAGCTTATTACTTTTATCTGCATATTAAAAATTCAATTAAGAATTCATAGGTTCAAGATAACTTTGAATTCGAAGCATTTTCTTACACTGTGGACATCGCTTTACCTAATATCAACAATAGTTTGAGTGAAGTTTAGAATGTACTTATTTGTAGAAGAGCAAATTTCAATGTTGAAACATACTTAAAGTTATCCTCAGGGAAATTTCGACTTTTAAGAAATAAACTTGGTGAGTTAGTTAAAAAGTTGACTAGATAACTCCACTTACACTTGACGTAACACACAGATATTTAAGACGATCCTAAAACACCTATCCAGACTGCAAAATTCAAATAAACTGCTTGAACATGCCCTAGCGAAATAATCTTATGGAAATAAGAACTTCTTTAACGAGTTTCCAGGTACACGTAAGTCATCAAGGACAGGACCTAACGAAATAACGACAACTGACTCTCACCCAATTACGCATCGCGATTCACAGGAACAAACGAGAGCGACTGCTTAATGAGTATTATGTGAATGGCTGCTCACAATGGCAGTCTCTTTTCGATGAAGGTTTGGTCCTGTTTATTCCATACTTACCGTGCATAAAAGAAGAATCCAATTAGGGCGAGTTGGTGGTAGATGGGCGCTTCAAAGGACTTTGGTTTTTCATTTGTATTGAGGCAGAATCGAATGGAGTTGGCTTCTGTGGAGTGGGTCTGTCTGGATGGGCTGAGAATAGTTTTACGTCAGAAATGTAGTCTGGCCGGGAGGAGAATTGCTTGAGTTTGTTTTATAACGGTATTGTAGTTTTATGGAAAATGTTTTGTATTGTATAATCATTAATTTTTGAAGACATTGTTATTGTTATATAATATAGAGTATAATTATTTGTTTAGAATATACAATATGATGTCATATCATATGAAGTGATCGATATTAAGTTTGAAAACGGAAACATCATGGTTAGGGCCTTAAGGTTGTTAGTGGGCTCTACTGGCAAGTCCAAAAAACAATTTAACTGATGAAACGATACAATCTATGTCTTTTAATGCAGTTGCGTTGTAACTAAACACGCTTATATTTTAAAGGATCAATTTACGAAATATTTTCTGACCATGCAAGTAAATTGTGTAATACCCCTAACAGCCAGGTCTGTCACAGTTACGTTGCTGCAACGTAATTTTTTGTCACTCTAGGACTTTTGTCACAGTCGCAATGTGACAAGTATGTGACATCACAGTGATATCGCGTAAGTCACCGTCACAATGTGACTGCTATGCGATATCAAAAGGATGTCACTATGCGATCTTGCAGTGACATCATATTGTGACTTGTATGTGATATCGCAGTGATGTCATCTAAATCCCAGTCACGATGGGGATATCCCACAGATGTCGTAATTTGCTCTTGTAGTGACATTACATTGTGACATGTATGTGATGACACAGCGATGTCGCTTCAATCCCCGTCACAATGTGACTTGTATGTTATCACAATGTGATATTGCAGTGGCATTGTGTTGTGACTTGTATGTGATATCCCATTTTTGTCCCATACCAATATGGCTGCAACATGATCTATGTGACCTTGCTGCGATGTCAAGTTCGTCGCTAATTCGCCACGCAAGTCACCTAGGTCGCATGCAAGTCGCAATGCGACATTGCTGCAATATTATGTTCATCACTATACCCAGCTAAAAATAAACTGCAGTTTTTCTACAGAAGCTAAGTGATTTTGAAGTATTTCTACAGTCAACTGCAGATTTTCTGTAGAAGAATGTCGACTGTAAAAAAACATCAGTTATTTTTCAATAAAATCTAAAGTTAATTTGAAGTGATTTATTTCAAAGGTTACTGTGAGCTGTTAACTGCAAAAATACTGTAGATTTTTTGAAGGGCCATCTTGATTTTAAATACTTTAACTTATCTAAAGGTGATTTGAAGTTATCTATTAAAAAAATGTTATAAGCTGGTTAACTGCAAAAAAAATGTAGATTTTTCGTAGTTCCATCTTGGCTTAAAGTATTTCAGCTATTTTTTTAAAAAACTAATCTAAAGTTTATTTGAAGTTATTTTTAAAAAATAATGTATGCGTTAACTCCAAAAATACGGTAAATTTTTTGTAGTGAATCTTTATCTTATAAAATATATCATTCCTAATTTTAAAACGCGCTTTAATTTGCAAGCTCCAATAGCGCAGTTGGTAGCGCGCTGAACAGCTACACAAATACCCCCAGATCAAATCCCGTGCTCCTGCCTTCCTACTTGGGTATAAATACAACTCAACTTCCTGATAATTATTTTTATTTATCTTTGTGAGATTTAAAAATATTTCACTAGATGGCGCCACCAGAAAAATTTTATTGCAGTTTATTTTTAGCTGGGTAAATCACATACTGGTCGTAGAAGTCAGTTATGTCACATACAACGCAAAATGCGACATTGCTGCGATATCATCGATATCCATGTTTCGTAGAAGATCCATAACAAAAGCGGATATTCAACTTCTATGTGACAAAAAAGTGACTTTGAATGTGACATCACAGCGATCTTCAGTGACTTGTATGTGATATCGCTTTTCGTCACATACTCGTCACATGGCTGTTACGGACATCCAAAAATTAAACTTGGGAACATATAATTTTAACTTGCCCTATTTACGAATCCTTCAGAAGAAAATACTTAAATAATTCTTAAAATGTTTCAGCTTTTCTAAGATTTCATAACAAAAACTATTATAATATGTATACCTATTTAATATCAGTTTTAAAATTTGGACACGATATATTCAGCATCGATGAAATTGTCAATTAGATTACTTTCTTGTGTTTCCTTTTATGTATTTAACTGTTTGTATGTAGTTTATTTGTTGCTTTCTGTAATGCATGTTTGTAACAGTTATGTATACTTTGCCAACCATTGTAATCGGGTCAAGGCCCATTACAATATGTATGTATGTCTGCTTGCCTGCCTGTCTTTCATTTTTTTTTATTTATGCGATTGAGTGTTGTTTATTTTTGTTTTTAAGAAATATCTCGAAGATATCGGATTTTTACTAATTTCTATGTTGCTAATTATTTAAAAATAAGATGATTGCGTTATTTAGGTGTTGGAGACATTTTCAACACGCCAATGTTGCCGGAACGAATATTATAATTTAACCCGATCAGTGATCTTGTAGTAAGATATATGTGACGCAAAAGTTAGGTCAGTTTTAGGAAAAGACAAAGTCAATTAAAAAAATTCGTTGGTTTGATAAAAACAATGATTTTGCTGTATTTTATTACATTTTGCATATAATTTGACTTAATATTAACTATATTCTGAGTTATTGGTTTAAAGTTAACTTCTATGTAGAAGTTCAAAATTTAAATGATAAAACATACTTAAATTAATATGCAGTGAAATTTTGAGATTTTCAAAATATTAACTAGGTAAGTTAGTCACAGATTGATATGATAACTCTGATTTGACGTAAGCCACTTATTAAAATACACATATATTTAAGACGATGTAAAATATATTAAAACCTCTATCTAAAATGCAAAATTCCAGCATTGTAGCCTATGGAAAAATTTTGTATGATATAATAATATATTTTAAATGAATTTTAGAGACGTTGCCTTATTGTTTTATAATGCTGGAGTATTTATTTGCAAAGACTATGCAATATGATGTTATTTCATATGATGTAATCGCAATAATTGTTTATGAAAAAAAAATTATGAAAGATATTTTGTGTATTATATAATAATAAATTTTAAAGGATTTATATATAGTGTTTTGCGTTATGGTTATGTAACGCTAGATATTTGTATTGTTTAGAAAATGCAATATACTATCATTTTATGTGATGTAAAGTTTAAAAACGAAACAAAAATTACCATGGTTACGGTTGTGTTTAAAATTTGTAATTTTGAAAAATAAAGAATGATGACATTCAATACTAGTATCTCCATTGACAATGGTTACAAGTTAAAAGAGTTTCCCTTAAGAGTAAGAATCTGGTAAATGTACCTTCCACAAAACAATTTAACTGATAAAGCGACACAGTCTAGGATTTTTTAAAAAATAATTGCTCTAACCATTACAACCAGATCTTTTTGAAAACGTATTCTTAGTGTATTTTATCAGTCTATACTCATTGAAACTTTTAATGATTGAAATAACACTTTTAAACGCAGCTTTTCATATCTAAACGTATAAACTTTTTCGGATATTAACTAGCTTATACACTTATAGAAAAATATCTCTCTCTTAGAGTATTTTCATTTAATGGTTTAACTATCTGAAACTTTCTTAAACTATTCTGGCCTGCGTCATACACGCGAACAATCCAAGTGTCATTTTATTAAAGGTATATTTTCTCGAATGTCCTTCTTTTGTCACCATTTCCTATAGAAAGATTCTATATATGACAGATAGCTTCCATTGACATAAAACTTATGACGTTGATTGATTGGAAAAGTATTCCAAATGTATTTCCCATAAAGTTATGGAGTAGAAATATATTCCCGATATATGACCGTTAGTACGGGAATTTAATTCAGTATAGGGGTTAATTGAAAATATTTTTTTTCCAATTAAGAAAAATTTATAAATTTTAGTACTTTTAATTTTGATATATTAGTCGTTTTAAACGATGCAGTTGAAAATAAACACTTTGTATACAGTAAATCTCCCCGTGGCGCAGTGATAGTGCTTTGCATTGCTGTGCCACATGTCCGGGGTTAAAATCCCGGATTTCTCGAGGTTGACCCATTCTTTCATCCTTTAAATGGGTCGATAAAATGGGTACCAAATATGCTTGGGAACTAAACACTGGGGGTACAGCATGAGGCTGACCACCTTACCGGGACATATGCCTAGCACCCCAGAGCCCTAGGTCCCTGAGCCCTAGGAAAACTGAAATGGGCACGGTAGGCCTTGGCCCACTAATGTGCTGTTGAGCCGAGGAGTAGTGTAGTAGTATTCAGTAAATCTGTTTATAACTCTTGTAAACAATTAACTTTTAATGTAGATTAAGTTAAATAAAAATACAAAAAAAATTAATTTAACTAGCGAGTTCCCATTTCACTTTTGCTTCACTGTAAAATATTTACTTAAAGTATTCCTTAAAGTTGAATCTAGTCAGGTTTCTACCAGTTTTGTAGCGTTAACATTATACAGCACATTTTTTATTTTCACCGGTACCTGGACAGCATCAAGCTGTGTTATTTCAAAGAAAAGAAATAATAAATAATATTTTTAAGTACAGAAGATGTATATAAAAACTACAAAACTAAAGTTAAAATTAAATAAAAAAATAACACCACCACAATTTAATCCCTTCTCCACCTATCACCCACACTCCCAAACACTCTCCACACACCTCCTTATCACGCCCATTAAACTATCACCAGACAATAAATTGATTCCCCTCAAAAAGCAACCGATCCTTCGCACCCCCAATCTAAACACTAATACTCCGCACTACAATAGATTTATAGAGTAGCAGCGTCTTAACAGCAAAAAAGCAAGGGAGCAATGAATGTACCGTGCTTTCAGGACGCCAAGTGTTGTTCAATTTCTTGGGAAGAGCTGTCCAATTTCGGCGGGGATTTATAGGAAGAGAGTATCAACACCGTCCAGGAGACCACAAAAGGATCGGAAGCTTGGGGATCGGAGGGAAAAGAACTCGATGTTGTGAGGGAGATTGTTTGTTTGCAATTGCAGATGAAAGTTTTGTCAATCCTTTAAAATGTACATTTTAAGGGGATAAGGTATCCAAAACATTATTTCAAGAAATAATAACATAAACTTGTAAATTATAGTGGTTTTATATAATGTTCACTCTAAATAAACATTTTCTAGCAATAAAAACAAATATTTAAAAGTAATTTTTAATTTTAAAAAAAGTCAAAATTTTGAACTTTTTTAAAACGCTAATCCAATTTCAATTTTGAGAATAACTCCACTAAACTTGTATATTTTGGTTTTAGCACTGTTTTTTCAAGAACTGTGCATGTATTTTAGAATGTGACCTACAGTTAAAAAGTAACATGCATTTATACTGAAAATCTCAAAAAATCACAAAAAAATACAAATTATTGAATTCAATTAAAAAAACCTACTATACATAGTAGACCTTATTCCATGCACAATTTTGTGCACCATATATATAAGAACACAGGTTAAAAATTTCAAAATTCTAACTTAATTAGCAAAAACGCCTTAGGGATTTATTAAACACAAGAATTGAAAAACGCGAAACAGAAAAAAGGTTGAATGCAGACGAAATACGTATTCAAACTTATAGGAATGTGTGACTCCAGAAAATATATAATAACTTTTTTTCTATAGAAGATATCATTATGAAACTTTCAGTAAATGTTCAGAAATATATTGTGAATAATAAGAAGTAAAAACTGAAAAATCCATATTTAGACCAATTTTTGGGTACCATATCCCCTTAAATATTTATTTTATTCAAATAAGTTAATTGTTTTCGCTGAACAGGCTGTAATTTACTCTAAAAAAATATGGGGCTCAGATTAGCCGACATTTTTCGTTTTTTATAACTATTGATATTGTTTCCAATTTTGACTAATTAGATCAAAGTCTTATTCACTAGATCAATATTTTAAAATGCCAGAAAAATTTATTGTTATTTATTTGCTTCAATTGCCGATTGGTGTAATCCACAAACCTTTGTTTTTGACATTCACAAGCGGTGCTCTTGCTCAAAACGCTTTAGTAAATAAAAATGTTAGTTTGTTTACATATATATTCCGGTTTCTGATGTTCTTGATTAGAGACCCGCTTATAAACCCTCGTCAAGTAAGATGAAAATGTTAGACTATCCCAATTGTCGTTAGAAAGAAATTCAGAAAAAAAAACTTGGTTTCAGCCTTATGTACTATACTATATTTCAAACATTTATGTTTACACAATATGAGTTTTGATAACAAAAAATTCGTGAAAAACAGCTAAAGCATGCATAAATATTTGAACAAAGACAATACTTTTTCATTAAAACAAAGTTTAATTGATCTAAATACAAATTTGTGACTATATTAGTAAAACGTTGAATTCCAATGGAGAACATAAGTCAGTTACCGATTTTTCTGATTTATGTGAAAATAAACGTCGCCAATAACTGATAAGAACTTTTCTGTGAAAAGAACATACGTTTCCTCTACCTTTTCAAAACCTCCACCCCCTTCCCTTTCTCGATTTTTCTTAAGAAAAAGGGGTGGAATGGGTGAAAAAAAAGAAGAAAAGAAACAGAAAAGTTTCCGCCATCCTTCCAAAGTAATTTAAGAGCATCTCGTAAAATCCTAAATCCTGATATATGGCGTCCAAGGTACAATTTCGATTCCTTTCGACTTTGTTCTACGGTAGGCGGTTTTTCCTTCTTAAAATTGATATCTGGATTCTGTATGCGGCTATTTCCGTTACTTTTGATCGCTATCGTGAAGAATTGCACCTGAATCAATAGTTGGAGTTCCTAGAGTAGTTGCGTTTTTAATATATGATCTTTTTTGTGTGTGGGTGAAATATTTTTGGGTGAAATGAATATTTTGTAACTAGGTTGGATTTTTCGTTTTGTTGTTTGGGTTTCTTCAGGGGATTATGATTTGGAATTATATTTTGAGATTTAATTATGGATTGCTATCTGCTCTGTAAGCGTGTTCTATATATGCTTTAAATATGGAACTTGTGAAACTGAGAATAAAATAAAAAAGTAACAATCAAGTTGATTGAAAATTCAACTATTGATCTACTTCGAAAACAAAGGATGTTAGATTGCTAATTTTATTTACTTAAATTGTTGTAATAATTTGAGTGGATTGGTTATTATTTATTGAAAATGATTTAATGTAAAAAAATGTGTTTATTTTGACCCATTCAAGTCTAAAACGTAGCGGAGCCCAGGGTCCCGTGTATTTTCTTTTTTGTGTATCTATATTTATTATATTTACTTATTTTGAGAGTAAAATGATGTCATACCCTTTATTACACTTTTATATACAGACACGTTTTACTGCAAGGCATATATGGTTGGAATTCGTACCTCATACAATTTTACAAAATCTACCCCGCTACCATATTTTGACCTTAATAGTACCTTGGCGTGTAGAGGTTTTACTTATTTTGAAAACAAATACATTGTTACGTCGAAAAATGAACCACATTTTAGTTCACGCAACGATTAAAAAGTAAATTTATAATCGTACGCTTAATTTAAGTATTGAAATGAGAATGAACATTTACTCAACTTTGAAAAAATATTCTAAAACTCTCTACCTACCATATGACTACACCAACTGAACAAATATTATTGTCGGTGACATATTTCAAGTTGCTCTTTAAACCAAGAAAACAGTTGGCCCATCTTAACAACTCATTTTTAAAACAAGGCCAAAAGTTAAACATGCCTCATTGGAGAACTGGTCCTGGTCTCTCCTACAGTATTTTTGCATGCGATTTGTGATTTGAAATACTCTTGGAATGAGACTACAAAATATTCATGGCAAATTTTCTGAGACAGAGGTTATTTATATAGTATAATCTTTTTAAAATAGATATATATGTTTAAACGGAGTGTATTTTGGGAGTGGTAAATTCATATTGAAAAATTATCTTAAGAATAACTTTTGTCTATGAAACGCAACTCAACAAAAAAATACTCAAAAAGTTTGTATGCAAGAAAGCAACAAGTTCGTAACAAGAAATTTAACCATATAAAGTTATAAATAATACCTTAAAAATATTTAGGTTCCTCATTCTTTCCTACTCTGGAACCGGATATCATTCCTGCCGATAATACCTAAAACACCTTATTTTTATTTAAATCCGATGCCGATTTTATTTTCTGGAATTTACAGAAAATACTTAATAAAATCGATTTATTTTCTGCATATCCAAGAAATGTATAAAAAAGAGAAGACAAAAACAATAAAAAAAACTTTTCAATAAGAACGCATTTCAATGACGTTCAATGATGACTGATGAATAGTCTTATACTTTATTTCATTCCTTATTCTTTTTTCGCTAGTTTCTCTGAATATTGCTTCCTTATTATTTTTTTCTATCAAAGGAGATATATTTTAAAAAGCTAAAGAGAGGGTAGGGAGATATTGTGGGAAATTGAAGGATTTAAAGTAAAACTAGACTTGGC
Organism: Oedothorax gibbosus; assembly: GCA_019343175.1. NCBI lineage: Eukaryota > Metazoa > Arthropoda > Arachnida > Araneae > Linyphiidae > Oedothorax > Oedothorax gibbosus. The sequence continues at coordinate 18,792,830 of CM033273.1, forward strand.
GACATTTCACTCATTTGACAAAATTTACCGTTAAATAATTTTTGTTTAATTGTGAAACTCTTTTACAACTTTGGTTTTTATTATTATTTTCTTTACAGTTTTCTTTATTATCTCTTTCTGTTTTGCCTTTTTTATTTCCTTTATTTTTTATATTCCTTACTTAATAATAATAAAAAGAAAATGGACGATTTTCTAAAATAATAGCATCTAGGTTCTGACTCTATTAGTTTATTGACTCTTTATTTGGTTGGAAACAACTTTTGTAGTACAAAACTTATTGTAATTCTTGTAATAAAGTCTTTAAATAAACGAATTTGCTTATTAACTTTAACAAATCATCACGTATTCCTTATTTGGCGCTTAATTAATTGAATTTAGAGTTTTTTCCCTATTTACATACGGCAACCACGTATGCATAACGTAACAAAGTTATCGAAAGCAGGCACTCTAAATTAAGTAGGAATAACGATGAAAAGAGAATGTGATATATTTAAGAATGCGATCCCTGTAAAGCTATCGTCTTTATATCCCTTGTTTCAGAAATCAGGAGGTTTAGAAGCAGTATAATGGTTTCTGTGGTTACTTATTCTTGGGTTTTGTCCGTTAAGTGGCAATATGGTAGATTTATTTTGTTGCTATGACTTTAGCATTTTATTAAATGAGAATGCTTTTGGAGGTTACTTTATTGCAAGTTGGGTATATTAACATTATATTGGAAAGAAGTAACCTCCTTAATACTGCCAACTCATTTTTGATAATTAATTTTTACTTTAAGTTTTGCCTAGGTTCAGTTTTAATTACCCTTAAAAGTAAGGCATTGAAATATTTTTCAAAAAATTATAATAGTATCGCATCAATTATGCAAAGTTCTATGTTATGTATTGTAAAATTGACAAATTATCTTTTACAAATCAGATTATAGGGCAGCTTGGGGTAATTGATGGAAACGTATGCCTTGGGGTAATAAATAGACACTGTTATTATTATTTAATTACATTTTTATAAAATTAAACCACTCTTAATTTAGTGAGGCCATGCATAAGCCACATTTTTTGGTTATTGTCAAGAGTAAGTTCTCTACGATCAAATAACTATCGAACGTCCGGAGAACCAAGATAAATTTGTTTACACATAAAAATATTTAAGTATTAAGAAACTACATTGTTTTATTGCATTATTAATACCTTCAATTAGGTTAAATTATAGTCTGATATTTCTGACAAAGGTAATCATAATCAATACGAGGGTCTCTATTTTATAATTGATTATATACAATGAAATATTTAGGCTTCTAGTAAAATAAATATACTATGGAATATAGGAAGCTGGTAGAGGGTAATCAATCGTTTCCGGTTGTCTATTTCTGGCCTTCCTCATAAGGAGTTTTAACACAGCCATAACGCCTCTCAATTTAGAATGACTAGGGACGAGGTCGACACCTGAGAGGGCACCCAACGAAACTTCGAGCGACATCGTCGACGACTAACGCCGTCAGGACTTTAGACTTCACATATTTAACGAGGAAGCTGGTAAGATTACGAACTAGATAAGAAAATGGAATTTCTCCAAATTAATAGAAGATACTGGAAAGGTAACAATTGTATTTTGAGACCCGGGAAACTAATAACAAAATTCATTACTTATGATTCTAGCATATACTTTTCCCTTTTAATGCAATTTTTCAACATTATAACGAATAAATTGGCCGGCTGAATATATTTTGATTTAATATTTTATATAAAAAAATCAAATATCACTAGTAATAAATACAAAATATCTGGCATAAGTTATTAACGTTTAAATTGGGGGGGAGGGGGTTTGATAAATTATTTCAAAACCAAAAACGGCTTCGCTGAGTAAAATGACAAATTCCAACGAGGGTATACCCACGTTGGAATTCGTCGTTTTACTACTGATGACTACGTTGATTACTACTACCCTGACTACGGTGATGACTATTACCCTGACTACGGTGATTACTACTACCCTGACTACGGTGATGACTACTACCCTGACTACGGTGATTACTACTACCCTGACTACGGTGATGACTACTACCTTATAATTTTAATTTACTATATTTAATTGCTGAATATGAATTTAATATGTTTATAAGTTTCAGAAAAGCTGAACTAAGTGCGTCCCTTTAAATTCAAGGTTTTCTTTTTTTTATTTTTAATTAAGTCAAGCCAAAGATATTGAAGCTTAAATTTGCCATTTAAGCTCAACTTCTAATACAAATGTTATTGAAGACTAGCAGCTTCTTTGCTTCGTTCAATTTTTTTTAAAATTATAATCCCAATGTTTTTTATGGGCCAGCAAAACCATTTTCTTATTTTGACAATAAGTGTGCCTCCATAATCTGTCATGTCCACAATTGAAGAGCTTAGTGGAAGAACGTGCTAAGTGACAAAAAGGTGAAAACGAGATAATGAGCTTCAAAGTTTTTAGTTTGCAACTTTTCTTTTATTCACAAAATCATAGTTTTTTTCTGCATGATAATTTAGTTTGGTTCTTCAAAATGCTTGGTGGCTTTTGGCTTAGCCGTACTTTACGTAATAACACGTCATTTACAAAACGCGCTTGACGCCTCCTGCACTTGGCACGTTCTTCCTCCGAAGTGCTTCAGATTTTTTCAGTCGTTTAGTGGAAGAACGTGCTAAGTGACATTTTTTAGGTATATTTGATACATACGAGTTTCATAATTTCTATACTAACATTCCGATTTTCAAAATTCTTTTTTTGTTTGGAAGATAGGACTTCACAGATTTTTTTAAATACTTTTTATTTGTTTGCCTGTACGTCCATCATTTTGTCCTTCCGTCCGTATCTCTTTCAATTTCCGATCTAAACTGTCTGATTTTGAAAATTCTGTTTTGGTTCGAAATTAAAAAATTAGAAGACTACAATGTATAGTGTTCGGCCACCTGCCTGTACGTCTGTTTTTCTGTCTGTACGTCCGTCTACCCCCCCCCCCCCTAACTTTCTTTCTATCCGTCCGATTTTTAAAGTTATTACTTTCAATTATCTAATATGAAATATAAGGTAATGAAACTATTGCGATGGAGGTCAAAAATCCAAAATAAAGATTTTGTGCTTTCTACACGTTTTGGAGGGTGCTGATTACCAAAAACTGTTTTTTTTTATTGATTCGTCTGTTTGTCTGAAACTATATTACAGTTCGAACTAAAAGAGCTACAGACTTCAAATTTAGTACACGGGTTCCTAGTACCTGTTAGAAGTCATAATAATATTTTCGAGAAAATTGCGCATGCGCAATTAGCAGCTGCTATAAACTTTTTGGGTTTTAAAAGAGTGCTGAAAAACGAAAATAGATATAGACTTAAAATTTGATACACTTGCTCCCAGTACTAGTCGGACGACAAAATAAAGTTTTCAACAATATTTTGCATGTGCAAAGAGTAGCTGCCATAGAACTTTTTAGGTTTGAAAGTAATTGAAAATACTTTATAAGGTATATCATAACTTTTAAACGAGCGTATTGATATATTAATCGGTAATTGAAAGTCGTATAGTGTTACTCAACCCTAATTTTTTTTAGTGTATGATATCAGACACCTATCTTATATACTTTTTGTTCGTCCGTCTGTCCCTACTATAAGGATTTCTTTAAATAATTTAAGTTAAAAGAAAGTAGGTTATATTAGTTATTTTAGAACTTCTTGCTTAATGTTAGATGAGTAAGTTTTTAATTGAAAATATTAAAAAAAATATACCATTATCACTGAAATTATAAACTAATTACTTTGAAGAATAATAAGACAAATCTCAACTTAGTAAAAAGTATACAAAAAGATAGTAAAAGAAACACAAATGCAAGTGAATAAAATAAATATTAAATTTAAAAGATTTATAAAAAAAGATAATAATGTAAGATGTAATTTTTCACAAACTAAATTTTTAAACAGTTTTTGGATAGGAATAATTGATTGTATAAACAAACATTGATATAAAAAAAGTAAAAATAAGATGTCTGGCAAAATATAAATCTAAGGTTATATTACTAAGGTTATTTATGTTTTTATTTCCCCTTTTCAATTAAGGATTTAATCTATTTTAAGAAAGCTTCTTTAATTTACAGCATTTCTACAACAGCTTAGCATGATCGTTTAAACAATTTATTTTTACAATCGTGATGCAAAGCACTTTTTTTAAGTCATCTATATTTTAATAAATATTAAGAATTTATAAATATAAAGAGATAGAGTATAAAACGTTATATTGAGTTATTACAATTATACTAGTTTTACATAACATAGCAATATCTTGATTAAATTTGTACTTACCGTATAAGCTGCTATTCGCACTTTCAAGCCAAATTACAGCTTTCCGCTTATTTCTTAATTCCATTTTAATAATTTTAGGAGTTTAGGACATTGCACAAAATGCGATCGTCAGCTTTAGAGATCAAACGTAAAATTGCTTTAAACGATTTTTGCACCCCTAGTTCATTTTTTTAACAAACCAGATGCTTTGATGTATGTTCGGGGTGTTATGTTGTTTAAACGCGAACATGCGATGTCCAAAGGGCAGGTGCAACTTTCTTTTAATGATACCATCTGTTCAATGCTAAATAGACTATGTTTATTAGAATAAAAAACACAAGACTTTAAAAGCAAACGATATTTTATAAAATATTAAAACTTTTAGCTCCGATTGAATTCTAAAATAAAAGTGCATTTTCTACTATTTTCCTAAATGCACTCAAAGCCTGGTTATACGCTATATGAATTATAATTCATTGGTTATAATTAATAATTCAAGTTAATTTGAAAAAATTAATGACATTTTAAAATTCTTTTTGATTAAAACTACAAAAAAAAACCAAGTGTTTTACGATTAATGCGACATAAATAAAGCGAAAGTCTGACAATTTTCTTCAACTTTGTCACTTAGCACGTTCTTCCACTGAACGATCGTCTGAATCGGGACGATTTCGGAGGAAGAACATGCTAAGGGTCCTTGGCACGTTCTTCCATTGAAAAAGTGACGAAAACGCGTGCACCTACCAACTTCGTTCACGAAAAATCTACGAAATCGAATGTTTTCTTAAAAATTGAAAGCTGTTATGTTTAAAGGAGGTAATAACATGATCATTAACACAAAAATCTCAATTTTTTCAAAAATGTCACTTAGCACGTTCTTCCACTCAGCTCTTCAATTACAAATTCACAGTCATAAACATTTCCTCTGGAACAGCCAAAACTTTTTTTGTCATGTGTTCTCTACTTCCCATTAAGATATTATACCGTTGAAGAAAGAAAAAGTACGGCAGTATGGCTTAGCATGTAGTGGCTTTTCCATATCGTAATTTTCATCTAATGTCCACTGACAAATGCGGAGTGATCGGGGAGTCCTCTGAGCTTCTGAATACGCGACTATTAGACCTATAACTCTAGAAAACGAATAAAATAAAATACATTTTTATATTTAAATTTTTCCAATGTATTTTTCGCTTTAAATTAGTCTCTTTGTCATCTTATCGGCATTTCTCTGTTATCTTTCTCACTACGTAGAGTAAAATGAAAAAATGCTCCTTTATTTTAGTTGAATATATTTCAGAACTCGAGGGGTGAAATTAAGACATTCGAAATAATATTTGATTTTTTTTGCACTAAGGTGTAGAAAGAAGTGTAGGAAAAAACTATGCTTTCGGTGTCTTTTATTTTACCGAGGAAAAAAACATAAAGCTTAGGTTCTCCATATTACCCTATATATTCCAATATCTTATATTTTTAATGTTATAATAAGTTTTCAAAAGTCATATAAATTTCAAATTTGGACAACATTTCAAATGCCCAGGAGAAATATCGAAATTCTCATGCGTGCACTTCTACCAAATCACTTATTTTGAGTCCTCTTAAGCTTTGGATAGACTGATGGAGATTCGCTTGAAAAGCTTTCCCGAATTGCGAAAAAACTTCTGAGTGACGTTGTGATAGCGCATAAAAAACACAGTTGCAGTTTCTGTGGCGCGTTGAAAACATGCACTCAGCATGGTCTGAGTGCACCTTGATAGATTAAGGGAAGGAAGTATTTTTCAAGGGATCGGAGCCACATGAGAAGAGGATTATGTTTTCTAAAAATAACAGTTGTTTTCAGTTGCTTTCATTTTGACAGAACAGTTGTTATATTCTTCCTAATTAGACGGTCATAGGATTGTTTCACCAAAAATTTCTTAAAGTAATATTCTGTTTAATACAAAAATACATGTAAGTAAAAATATAAAATTGATCATTAGTTACTAAAAAAGCCGGTGATGTTTTCACCAGGTGTTTAATATTGTCTGGTAGAAAAATGATAACCCAATGACATAATAGTACACTCTAGATGAAAAAAATTACAATGGTTATTATGTATGAGAGAATATACAAACTATTAAACTCCCCTTAAATATTTAAAATTCGTAACTCCTTATGAAAATGATCCTTAATTGTAGCTTTGAAACAAAACTGCCCAAGTATTAGGTAGTTCACAAAGAGCACTTCAAAAGCGCTGAGTTACCATCGTTTTCGCGCTTGGATGGACACGCAAGCACTACCACCAATCTTATACATTCTTCTCCACGTGAGCACTAACACTTTCCACGCAATCCTATACATTCTTCTACACTTCTTAAAATGCTTCCATACTAATTGCCCCTTTTTTGGGCTGGCTCGGGCATACCTTTACAACTAATATACAACAAATAAAGCAAATATAAAAACACATTTCGAACAAATAAACTACTGTAAAATCCACTAGTTTCCCTGCCCTTGACTTCTTATTTATCATGTATTTGATTGTGACATGCATAAATATTATAATTATCTATATTTTTTTCTCTCTCTTATTTAAACAATCTATTTATTACGAGTTAGAATTAAATTAAGATACCTTTCAATTAAATTTGAATAAACACGCTAACCAAAACCAATCGTTATCTGTTTTACATCAATAGCATACGAGGCTAGCCTCTAGTGAAGGCGTTGACACTTTTGGGAAAGTTTGTGTCACTCAGGCCCTGAAATTCAGAAAAAGAAATGCAAGCAGGGTGTAGAGAGTAAGTTAATTTTGTGTCAAACTTTTCTTGTGGAAATTGCAGGGCACTTGAAATGCAGGGTCAGATTTATTTCTTGGTGAAGCTTTGGTGAAATGATAAGCTTGCAGTTTTTGAATTGGATATGAAAGAGTTATGACTACCACATAGTATATAAGAAAGGATCTGGGTGCTGATGTATTGATAACATGTATCTAAGTAACTAAAGTTTTATTTTTTTCTTATCTGACGTTGGTTTGATGGGAAAAAAATTGTGTTTCGATATAAGTGATTTGGAGAGTCTTTCCAAATGCTTTATGGTCTGGAGTGCCCAGTCGGTTAAGGTGGTCGCCTTACATGCGAAAGATCCCATGATCGGTCCCGGGCATCGCCAAAGTAACTGCCGTGCCGCCAAAAAATGTCCGACGAATAATACCCCGTGGAGAGGGAATAAACGTTAAATATGCCCTTAAGCCCTGAAGCTGCGTGCGATGCCGCCCTTAAAAATGTGTTGGGTGCCTACTCAGGTGTCGGCTTGTCGCTTGGTTGTGGTTCTACGTATAATAGGACGCCATTAGCCGATGTCCGTCGTGTAGCTTTAGTGAGACTATAATTCAACCTTCCCTAACCAAATGTTTTACATTGTCAGAAAAAGTCATGTTTTTTATGTTTTAAATTTATACGAAATCTTTAGAAACGCAATTCTGCAAATTCTTTTTGAAAAATTGAGGAAAAGCAGCCGAAAAACCTTTATTTCCCCTGTAAACATACGTATGAAAAAAATGTGAAATTTTCTCTTCCGGTCACTACGTTTTCTTTAGATTACAATAAACAACTGTCAATGGCTCACTTCTTTGACAGCTTGCTTTGCCAAGTTTTGATTGGTGCAGCCGACTGCTGCCCATTTCGGTGAGTTTTATTTATTATTTGTCCATACATTTTTATATTTCATGCTAATCTTATTTATGTTTTTTATTCTTATCCTTCTGTGAAATATAAACACACACGAAAGTTTCTACAATTGAGGGATATTTTCATTTCCGAAATAGGGAAAGAGTAGACTTTAATCTTCGTTAATTTGTCAATATATAAATTAAATATCACATTAATTTAGTTTTTTATTTAAATTAAATATTAAATATTTTTATTCAGAAATATTTAAATGAATGCAAGAAAGTATTTTTAATATTCTAAACTATGTTATAAAACACTAAAAAAATGAAGTGTTAATTTTTAAACTAAATGTTTAGATATATACTTTTTTAATTATTAAAAATAAAAAGTATTTGGTCAGTCATACTTTTTTTAGATTACCGTTTGATTAAAATACACTAAAACATATTTTGAACTTTTTATTCTAATGGGGCTTGAATTTTCATACTTAAATCTTACAAATGAAATTTGGAATCCAAAATCAAATCCTCAAATCAATTCATACTTAATAGCGCCAATAAAACTTCTCAAATTTCACCCAAACTTACAAAATATATATACCAACTTTCTAGACCACCAAAGATATACGATTCTTTATAAGAAAAGAAAAATATGAACTAGCAGCGAGAAATAAGAAAGTCGGCGAACTAAAGTCCTAACTTTATTATATTTTCCTACTCGTGCACGCTTTTTCGACGATTTCTCTATCTTGGAAAAGCTGCTTTTCGAGTGGTAAACATAGGAGACAAAGCCCTACTTCTCTTAAAGTGGTTTTCGGGGTTTCGAATATAACCGCACGTTGTCGGAATTTGCAAGATGTTCCACCATTTATGTAAGGCTGGTTTTAAAGGCAGCCATTTTTGTCTACATAATATGAAGCGATATTTGAAAGTCACTGTAAAAATATATTGATGATGAAGGCTTTACACAACCTTGAAAATAAGTGCGTTTTGTAGAAATACAAGATTAATAAGCAATATGTTCCACTGTTCATGTAAAGTAAGTTTAGAAGGAAGCCATTTTTGTCTGCATAATGAACAACGATATTTGAAAGTCGCTGAACAAATATATTGGTTAAAAAGAGGGCTTTACATAAACTTGAAAGTAAGTGGGTTTTTTTTTTTTAATACAAGGTTCATGAGCAAGATGTTTCACCGTTTATGCAATGTAAGTTTTGAAGGCAGCCATTTTTGTCTACATAATATAAGTCTATATTTGAAAGTCCCTGGAAAAATATATTGGTTAAAAAGAGGGTTTTACACAAACATGAAATTAGGTGAGTTTTGTTGAAATACAAGGTTAATAAGCAAGATGTTTCACCGCTTATGTAAGGTAAGTTAAGACGGCAGCCAGTTTTGTCTACATAATACATTGTTTGTCTATACATGATATTTGAAAGTCACTGGAAAAATATATTGGTTAAATAGAGGGCTTTACACAAACTTGAAAATAAGTGTGTTTTGTAAAAAAAAATTTTAGTGAGTAGATACATATGTATTTAAAATTGTTTATTTAATGTTAAAACAATTCATAGAATCAATTGTTAGAGATTGCATATATCAGTTGTTAGATTGTTAGATACACAACAGGGACAAGTCGTCTCGTGCATACCTTTACAACTAACTAAAGTACAACACCAAAAATAATTTAATTTAAGTTACAGCAAAATCTACATTTGTCTTCATACTCAAATTCAATGTTTCATTTTTCAATATTTCACTTTACAATGTTCAAAATGCAATGTTAAATCAAAAGGTATGTAGTAGTAATTATAATAAAATAACACTAGGGCAAAGAAATAATGTTTTCTTCAACAACTTCCATCGAGCATAAATGATAGAATATAGAACGTGTTTTGATAAGACATGATTTAAAAATTCAATACATACAATTTAAAAATCTTCATTTTATTTCTTATGACTTTTATTTGCACGAAAGAAAAATTGAATACAAGTATGTCATCTAAATTTAGATTTACTGCGCCCCTTAAGAAATAATTCATTTACTCAAATGAAGCATTAAAATTGGTTTTAATGAATAGACGCAATCATGAACTTGATTCTAAGAACAGATTATTTTTAAAGATTTGATTGAAGTAAATATAACGATGGCGTACTCTTATAAATAGGTGCTCAAATATACGAAAATTTTCGTCTTCTTTGATGAAATGAAAATTTTCCGAATGAACCTTTCATCAGAGGAAATAAATTCGTTGCATTGGCTCTTTGATGAAATAAGTTTCATCAGATAAATAATAAAAAGTTTCTTACTTTTTTTACAAAATTAATATCTTCAAAAGAGTGGAAAATATTTCGTTATTGTTATTTTAATTTCGATTGACGCCGTAAAATATTGTAGTCGGGACTCAGAGGTCCTCAAATTTAAAGATCGTGTCTGTCCCAGTGTACACTCTAATCCCCATGATTAAATTGATTTTATTTTTCAGCACAAATTGGCTTGGAAGGTGTGTGAGTTTAGAACCTAGAAACTCCTTGTTGATCGGTGGATGTTCTGACGACTCGCACATGGCGGCTTATCTTTATAATGTGTGTAATTATATGAATTATTATTTTTAGGAATTTTAAAACTTATTGAATAAAAGTTCTCAAAAAAATGTTTGTCAAATTAAATAGTGTCAATTTTTTATCTGATTCTGTATTTCAAAATAGTTATTTGTTATTTGCTTACTGATCGCGAGTTGAATTTGAACTTGACTGCTTGGCGAGCAAAAAATTGAGGAAATAATTTCGTTGAGAAACTTGAAAGTGTGTGAATCGTCAAAATTAGCATGACCTCTTGAGGAAAGGATTGTGAAAAGTGACGAAATTGGATTTGACGATTGAAGATTCCTCTTCAATAAAAATTTTATTTCTGACAGTGTGTCTGTGAAAAAAGGGTTTTTGTTTAAGTACATTGGATGTGACAATGACTTTTTTAATACCAAAGTACAGATGGAATATTGGGTACAAACTACCATTAAATTTATCTAAATAATTACTAAATATATATTTATTTTTATAAAAAAAATTAAAAATACATGGATATTATATAATTGTTCTATTACCTTTTTCAAAAACAGAAGAAATGTATTATTCTATTTTGAATGCATTATTTCATACGATGTGATTTTTATTTAAAAAATGTCATTATATTCAAGTCATTATATAAGAAATGCATTATTCCCCAAAATAACGAAACAAATTTTTTTTCTTCATTATTAGAAAAGTATGATTAGGAATTTAATATTCTAGGTTATTTCAGGTTGGGCGCATTTCAAAATTTTCAATGTTCTTATCCAATCTTGAATATACACAAGGAAATATCTAATTTTATTAATACTTAATGAAGATATCTCCAGTCCAGATGAACGTTGAGTTTTTATCAAGAAATTTTTACTTCTTTTACATATTAATGTTATTTAAATTTTATATTAAATATATACATCAAGGGTATGTACATTTAGATGCACTGAAACATAGATATTTCAACTTCGAAGAAAAAATTCTGAAGCTCTTTTTATGCATCAGTTCATTTAATGTCTATTTTCGTAACATTATTTACTCAACCCAAGAAGCCAAACACGAAAAATAAAGTTTCATAAGGCTTCATCTGCATTGTATCCATCCATGTCATCCACCCTATCCATTAAACTTAATTTTACTTGCACACAGAAAAAAAGAAAAAACCTATAGCTCGTAGTCGATGGCCTTTATTCTTCATGCAAAGTTCAGATAAAAGCGAAGTGCATGTCTTAGCATTTCTTTGCTATACCTTCTTACATCATTAGGAGTATCAATAAGCAGTTCGAAGCATGGATAAAATCCATTAACAATATCATTCTCAGATAACACACATAAAACATTCCGTGATTTTGAAGACTGGTGATTACGACACATTGAAACAGTTTACTTTTTCAAATAGATTTAGTTTTGAAATTTACACGCAAACAACATAACATAATATGAACATTTTATTTTAAATGTTTTCGTTAAAAGTTTTATTTAATTTTTTCGCCGATGGACTTATCAAATAGAGAAAAATGATCATTTGAGCAAAGTCTGTTATTTTTTCGAATTTCGAATTTTCTCTATATTGAAAAAACTATCAGTTAACGTTAGTATTAAGTGAATCTATCTTTAATCAATCTTTAAAGTATTTTACATCCTATCACATCTACAGACAGAAGTTTTCTTTTATTTTAATAAGTATAGAATTTCATGAATACATTTTAACTAACTTATTTTGACTGCTAGCTCTAAGCTTTAATTATTGTTATTCCTTAACTTCCAGAAAATTCGTCTTATTTTTCAATTTTCGGAATCTACTGATACTGCATCAAATGCATGGAACTCATTAATTACTAACGCAGTTTTAATGCCTCTGGATTTTTATTTCCTTAGAAATGCCTGTTTGATGTTTGGTGAGAAAGGGCATTTTTAGGGAAACTACTTTCAGAGAAAACAATTGTTGCGGAATTGAGATCAAATTCTTTTGAGAAGACCGCATTAAAAAAGGAAAGTTTGATGCGATAATGATGAATATTTGAATAGAGTATATCGCAATTTATAAGAGATAATTTATTTAAAAACTGTTTTGTTATTTATTACACTTTTATCTGTTTAAATACCTGTAAAATCATATGCAAAGTTTTCTTTTCTGTTTTGATGGATTCGCAATTTGCAGAAAATATAAACATTATAAAACTACATTTTTCTAAAAGTTCTTTTTGCTCGAATACGCATAAATTGTTAACGATGAATTAAGTTATTAATTTATCTATGGAATTCATTTTGTTAATTTCAATATAAAAGAATAGTAATCTTTAACATAAATAGACAGTATAAATATTAGTATTAGTGATTTAAGAATATTTGCTATGTGTTAGTTGTCTTTCAAAGTTTATTTAATGCAGCTATAATCTCACAGTAAGAAAAACAATTTTTCTTGGTTAGGCACAAAATAAGTTTAATTTTAACTAGCAGGGTGACCATTATATGAAATATTTTTATTGAAAAGAATGGTTTCTAAGAAATAATCAGATAGATTATCTAACTTTTTGCTACTCCCTACGAAGAAAAATTTAATAACCTCTAAACTGAAAATAAACATTGCATTTAAAGTCAAACAACATTCATTTTTTTGTTTGTGGCAAACAGTTTTCTCGAGAAATACGAACTTTTTACAGCATTAAATTCTTAAAACTACAAATTGGTTTATACAAAAACAAATTTTCTTGAATCGAGGTAAAACTAAAACCAACAGAAAACAAATTTGTGTACGTAAACGCAAACCCGATACAACTAGCTAGAAGAAGGAGTGAAGCAAACATTTCCATGCATTTACAAAAGCTCCGGAAGTAAGAGAGAAAAATAGTCGGCTTTATCCTGCGTACCAAAAGCTTCTAGACAACTGAGGTAAAGTAAAAGTCTATGTATAGTTTGAAAAAGCTGTAAACTTCAAATGAGTAATTTTAAGAAATGAGTTTTATAAATAGAGGGAAATGCACATGTAGATTTACTATCAAAAACAACTGCTTATTTGAAAAATACGGATATCTAGATTACAGCATTTTCCATACATTCGAGCATAGAGCTTCACTCTTTAAATATCTTTTTGAATGGAATTTCTTCAACAAAGCCAAATTTAACACTTTCGCTACGCAGGATTTTTGTTTTTGCGCAATATGTGATAGGAATATCATTATCGAATCCTTATTAGTACGGCCGCCTGGGACGTTTTAGAAGTGAAAAGGTTAATTTATTGCTTGAATAAATGAGGAAATATGGAAATTATAGAATAACATGTATGATGCTTTTTAGCACATTTTTTTGTTTTGTTAAAATTTGTTAAAAATATTTTTTTCATATTTTTTACCGTTAATTTTGAATTGTATGATAAATTTAAAGAATATGTATTTTTACTCAATGTAATATACCAGCCTTCATTTCAAATTCCCAGCCTTCATTTCACACAAAAATATATTTTAGTCTAGATTTTAAAATTGAAAATTCGCTCTATTTCTAATTAGCTTTTATTCAATGTATTGCTCAATGAAGACATTTGGGTGTTCTATTTCCCAAAGTGATCCAAGTGAAGTTTTCCCATCTCCATTAGTTTGGGAGATGAAAGAGCGTTGTATATTAAGAAATATAAACGAATTTACTCTAGTTTCTTCTTCGTAAGCGTATTTTGAATACTTAAATATTTTTTTATAAAATAATTCGTATATCCCTATACAAATATTAGACAATTACAAACCCTAATGAAGTCTTTTTAAGCAGTAATTAAATCCTCATGATGAATAACATTAATTTTGAAAAAAACGTAGTTCAAAAATGTAATTTACAATATCATCAGACCAATTCGAAGAAGTAAGGCGGAAAAAAGCATCCCCAGCAAAGCAAGAGGTCGAGAACTATTTCCTTCCTCCTAGCCTACGCAAAAATGGCAACGTATGAAAGGATAGAGGTGTACTTCGGTCCCTGTTAGGGATGCATTATTCATCCGTTCGGCTAGATTGTATTATTATAACTATTTTTATTCATATTATGTTAGGTACATTATGTTTTGTCTGGAAGTTTTTCCTTCCCTATGTAGTTATATTACCTAGAAGCTGTGTTTCGGGAAGAGATTGACTATTCATGGAACTGTGATTAATTCGTCTGGCCCAATTTAGTCATTGAACCGAAAGACTGGTAAACTTACTGAAGAGTAAAATAATAACCTAGGCTTATACAAATATACTACAACAAAAATGTCTTATAAAATACATAATAACTTCTGAATTTGATATGCATCATCTATTAGTTAAAGTATTTTTTATTATTTTTATTATTATCGAACAAAAAAGATTAATGCAAAGACGGTTTATGTCACTAGATATCACTATTTTTTTTAAAAAAAGGCTTTGTGTCTATATATTATGTATACTTGATGACCAATTACAATGTGGTTTATAATACGTGCCATTTTTTTATTACAATCATATTTAAAATAGAATTAGTTGATGCTAAAATCGATTAAAGGTATAGTGAAAAAGGCTTGATTCTAAAAATAATTACAAGGTGTTACTATTTTTAGTACTAAAATCACCTCAATGTATCGTAAAACAGCCGTACTCTAAAAACTTAATATTACTTGTGAATGGCACTATGTTTGTTTTATTTCGAAATAGTTTTGAATATTTTTATAACTTCGCATTTGACTTATATTTTTTTCTGTAAGGTTTTGATAGTTTTTTAAAGATGTTTAAAACAAAAACTGTTATTGTAAATGTGTTATTAAGTAAGTAAAAAATGAGATAATTTAAATTTTGCAAATCACTTTTGTCGATCAGCAGTTATGTTTAATATGTAACGAAGAAACATTGTTATTTTATCTGATTATTATATTACTGTATTAAATACATCTCACATTAAAACGATGATACATAAAAGTTTTTAAATATTTTCTTTTAAGGAAGTTGTCGAAAACACTTGCTAAACAGTCACTTAAATGTTCTAAAATAATTTTACTTCTTGTTATTTCCTTGATTTGGATCTGGGTTGTACTCTCCAAGCGACGTAGAACTGGGGTTAGGGAACTAACAATCTCTATGGTAAAGAACTTAAAACAAACCATACCTCAACGATACTAAATAGTTTTTATATGGTTCATTTTTACCTCTTTCTCACATGTTAAAATTGTATCATTTCCATAAAAACATTTTTTTGTAAAAAAAACAAATCGTAAATATTAATAAACGCAGTCCCTTGAGTTATATTAAAGAAACCAGTACCTTTTCATTCTTACAGCTCTCCTTCTTTCTTTAGATAGAAATTTAGAAATGTGAGAAAGTTTACTCCTGCAAGAACAACAAGATAAAAAACAAAGAAAGTCGTAAATTAAAAAGAAAAAGAAATCATAAATGAACATAAATAAAGTCAGAAAACAAAAGAAACCTAATGAAACTTATTTCACGCACTTGAATAAAAATGAAAGCCGTAAACAATTTTAGTATTTTATTCTCTATCACAATTGTTGGTTTGTAAACCTTGTGTGTTATTTTATAAAAATATTTTTGTATTTGATTTTATGTAATGAAACCGGCTTTGTTGGTAAATTGAAAGAAAATACGAGAAATTTGAAGGAAACTTACCAAACACTAATAAAAACCTCCACAAAATAAAGAAGGCAACAAGCAGAATATTTAAATCCATTAAACTAAAATGTTAAATATGTGATATATATGACTAAAACCCTTAAAAAGTTAAGAATTCAAACGCATATTTAATTTTATAATTTAAATTTCTTATTGAATATATCGCTAATATTACCTTGCTAATTCTTTGAAATCACCAAATGTATTTACGCAGATAAGTTTCCCACGAAAACCACTCACTAAGCAAATATCTTTCTGCAACCCTTTCATATTTTCCATCATTGCTCTTATTTCCTATTGGTCACTGAGCGGTATTATTTATATTATTTTATGTTATTATATAATAGTCGTAATGCGTTAATTAATTTTAACAATTAATCATTTCTCCGTTTTTTAATTCCTTTCGCAGGGTCATAAATAGAAATTTAGGGTAGGTTTAAATGATCACAGATTCGGATAACGGGATCGTAAATTCATTTAGTTTCTCAAAGAGACAGTTTGAGTGGGTTTAATGGGCAGATGCATTGTGTGGTCCCAGAGAAGATGGATCTTAATTGGTTTATGACTTCTTAGAAAACATATCTGAAAAGGACTTTCTCCCACATTTTTGATTTGAGAGTTTTTGCGCCATGGGAGGAACTTTAGCCATTCACAAAGAATTAGAGAACGTTCCATGGAGAGACGAGGCAACAAATCGGACAGCAAGCTACGCCTACCGGAGATGACAGGAGAAGAGACTTTACCTCATTCCATGCAAAATATATATCCCTGGTCACAATTTAAAGAAATATAAAACTTTCCAAGTCCCTCGAGACTCATCTCACCATCCTACTCACCGGTAATCCACTTGAGCATCAATATCCCTGCCACAAAAATAGCCCTCTCTCCAATGATGGAATCTCAACTACAGTCCCTTGGCTACCTCTGATGTGACAAACACAGACGTGACAGACAATTCCAGAGCCCAGTTGCCAGCTACAGCAACCCACTGCCTATGCTGAGCTGACGAGCCAGTCAACTCTAGTGCGCTGATGTCCCCATCTAGAATATGCAAACAACTCCAGCGCTGAGTACCCAGATATCCCCTCTGGTAGTCTGCTCTATACACATCTGTGAGTCCACTTTTTATATAGTTTCCCAGTAGCAAATTTTAGAGATCTCAATAACCGCAATTTGTATTTAGCGTAATTTTCTTAAATTTAATCATCCTAATGCAATTCATTCTTTCCCCAAGCAAGATACAATTGTTTTATTTTATTATGCTCATATTAGACTGATTAATAAATTCGTTGTTTAACTTTTTTTAGATTTGTTTATTTTATTAATTATTTTTTAACTTGTGCTTGATCTTATTGGAAATAACAATATAATCTGGATAGGTTAAAGTCTTGAAACCTGTAAAAATATACACAATGCAATACACCACTAAAAGATCCCCCACATCACGACAATAATTATATTTGTTTCGTTGTACTTTCTAGCTAATCTCGAATAAGTCAGCAGCGCAAAACTGCGCCTGTGTAACTTACAATAAAATGAACTAAAACTACTAAATTGTCGTAGGCATCTTTATGACACATATTTACTGATTTAATGAACATTTAATTTTTTGACATAAACTGAGTTTAAAATGTCACTTTAAATTAACTCACTTAATTATTTATTTAAAATATAAGAAAAATATAAAATAAGGCTTGGAATTTATTAATATTTTCTAATTTGCATAAAAAGTTAAATGTCGTTACTCATCCAAGGGGAAAATATTAAATTAGGAATCTCATTAGTAAATATTAAATATATATTTTTTTGCTTGATAATGTTCGGCGTTTTTACCAACTTGAATCTTTAAAACAACATCGATAACCAACTGTTGATTAAAAATGTTAAATGTCTACATTGAGTTTTGTAAATAAATAAACTAAAACTACTAAAAATACTCTTTCAAATAAGCACAATATTGTAATTATTTTTGTAAAATATTGGGGCAGACCCAAGTTTTCAGTTTCCATATATTTCGGATTTTAAACATATTTTAAAAGTCGTCCTTTGCGTATTAGTTGCAACTTTTGTTAAGCAACGAAATCTTATGACTACTTCATTACCGTAACAGTGCGTTTCCATTGGAGCTTTTATTTTTACTTGTAAGTTAAACCTCTTTTGATTTAGACTTACTTCCTTTGTTAAAATTTCTATTGTGTTATTTTGACTGAAAAACTTTAAAAAGAACTACTAATGATCTTAAATTTGGCAACTGGGAGTATTATCCTCTGGATTGAAAAATGAAGATTCTTTTCCAATATTACTTGTTACCAATATTACTCTTGCATCATTATTTCAGCACTTTTTGTTATATTTAGAATATCTAAATAATTTGATTTATAAACTGCAACATTTTATTCTTAAGTTAATATTGTTACGAACACTCATACCAATATCGGCACAGTTAATACGTCTGTTTACAAAAAAAACTGATCTGGTGTGCAAGAAAAATGTCGTATAATTTATAGAGAAAATCTGCTTATTTTATGTAAAGAATTTGTAATTTTAACGCAAAAGCTGTTTTTAATAGATATAATGTAAAGAAAAGCAAACCTCTACCTCCCTTCTCCCTGGAGAGGGATCGAATCCCGGATAACCATCGTGTCAGGTTGGCACAATGACCACAATACTACCGAGGTTATATGTTAAGTTCAAAGAGTTCTATAGTAGGGTAGAGGAGAGAACGACTCCTATTGAGCTGCCATCGGCAGCCATGGCTCACTACGGAGCCCGAATAGAGTGGCAAAAGTACTAGTTAATTTATAATTTTGATATTGAGAAAGGAAGTACACCCAGGGCGAAGGCGGGAATCGAGCCCGCACCTGTTACAGCGCGCGGACTGCAAGCGTTATGGCCTGCGATCCAAACCACTCGGACATCGGGCACCACATGCCACCCTATATTGTCTCCGTGCTGGTCCATGGTGCTGTTTCCATGTTCAGTCTCTACCCTAATATAGAACTCTTTGGTTAAGTTAGGTAAACGCTTCAGTTTATGTGAATTCTAGCTTCAAAGAAGCTTTAACACAACTACATTATGCTTCGCAATTTACAACCACGGTTAAGTGGCGAGGTCGACAGCTGAGCTGACACCTAACTGGACTCCAAGCGACATCGAATGCTAACGCCCTCTGGACTTTTTACTCTACAGATTTAACGAGCACGTCTGCCTCAGTGTACTCTAGCCTATCCGTGATTAATTGTGGACTTTTCATTTATTTTCTAGTACATATCCAATTTTATAGGATAACTGGTAGTAACTGAAGTTCGATCCTTTCCACGTCTGAGGAAGTTCAATTTCAAGGCTGACATCTTAACCCCCAGGCCATGGAAGGGTCACCCACTTAGTTGAGTCATTTTTGGATAGCTGGTTTATTGCTTAGCTCGATTCGGGATTATACCAAACATCATACTTAGTTGGTCGGTTGGTGCATATATACTCAGGCTTTTGTGCTTGATCAGAGACCCGCTTATAAAGATTCGTCAAGTAAGAGAAAGAAAGATAAGGTACACACAGGGCGAAGGAGGGAATCAAACCCGCACCCGTTACAGCGTGCAGACTGTTATCGTAATGGGCTGCGATCCAACACACTAGGCCATCCGGGCCCATCATCCTTAGTAATGGTAAGGTAAGGTAATCGTTTCTTGCTACCTATTTCTAGCCTCCTTTAAGAGCTTTAACACAGCCAATAAAGCCTCGTATTTAGAACCCTGGTCAAGTGACTAGGTCTACACCTGAGTGGGCACCCAACAGAACTTCGAGCGACAACGTACGCTAACGCCGTCGGACTTTGGAATCCACAGATTTAACGAGCACGTATTTCCCCTTGTACTCGGGCCCATCCGTGATGAATTGAGGATATTTTACTTTTTCCAGCACATATTCGATTTATAGGATGACTGGCAGTAGGTGGGATTCTAACTCCCACACTCCTGAGAAGGTGGAATCTCTAGGCTGATGCCCTAACCACTCGGCCACGGACGGGCCTCTTTAGTAATTTGGAGCAGGCATCTTACTTATACTAACTCTAAATAGCCAATAAGCCTTGTAATTTAGCACAGCCAATACGCCTCGTACTTTAGAACCCTGGTCAAGGTACGAGATCAACACCTGAGCGGGCACCCAAAGCAATCCAATGGCGCCACCGTGTACTTGTTTGTTTAGATCTTTAGTTCAGAGCTCTTTTAACTAAGCTAGTTCAGCACACATATTTTCAATAATTAAATTAAATTGCTTGTTTGGTTGCAGTGAAAAATCTTACGCCCGTTTAAAAAACGAAAAATACTTTTTTTTCTTTGAGCAGCATATATTTTACAAAAAAAAAATGCTTTGATAACCCTACATTGCCTTGTTAATAATCACAAAAACTTTACTTAAATTCTCTCTAGGATTTCGAAAAAATATACTACAATCCATATTTGATGCATGGAACTTTGCAGATTAAATGTGGTTAAAAAATGATTGGTAAAATGTGTTTATTTTTGCCATATAATGATCATATTTTGTCATTTTGTATAAACTGTCAGAACTATGAAGAAAGAGAGAACTGTCTAACTAAAAACTCAACTCAGAAGTAAGTGACCAGGAGAACATGAGTTTCACTTTTCCGTTGTTTTCCGACATTATAGGTTGTAATGCTTATTATGATTCTTTGCCAAATTTTCATCATTTTTAACATGTCTCTATTTCTACTTTTTAACTAATAACTTTTCAACTTATGAATACATATTAAGTTATAAAATTTATTAAACTATAATATCCTTAACCATTAATGAAAATATTAAGAAAAAAACCCATTAAACATTGTTTAAAATATATTTCGTTTATAAATGATACTTTTGAATAGTCGAGTCTTATAAGACATTTTATTTAATCTATGTATAACTTTCTAACACTACACACACAGTAAGAAAAAATCTTACTTAAACATTTATTTTTGTTCTACATGACTTTAAAAATACTTCTATTTACCCACAACCAACAGTCGTTAGATCCTTTACATTTAATTCGATGACTCTCAGAATCTCATAAAATGAAAATTCTTTCTTTCAATGATCTAAAATATTTTGAAACCTTACCGATATTTAAAAAAAACATATTTTGGTGTTTTTAATGAAAGCTGGAACACTTTTATTTAAAGTGTATAGGGAATCGGCTTTCAATTTAGTCATTATTTTATTCCATGCATATTTTATTATTTCCTTGACCTTTTTGCTTAATATTAAAAAGTACGAAAAAAACATATTTTTTCTGAGGTTTCCCATTCACATAATGACCTTACTCGTTAGCTTCATAACGACTTTCCTTGAATTTACTGATCCCGTCCCATAAATATATTTTCTAGGAAATTTAAAAGTGATATGAGTATGGAAATATGGGCTTTTTATAATTTCGATGGCTTGGTTTGAGTATGTAGCATCTGTTATTTGACAAATTTGAAGTAAAATGATTTTTTATAAAATGTATGGTAAAGAATTACAGATCTAATAGTTGCTCTATTAGCTTCCAACTCTTTTTAATACACGTCTATAAATGTTTTCTTTTACTTGTTTGAGTAGGGCAAAAATTTAAGAAAAGTTCTTGTAAGTTATCGAATTTTATTTGATTGAAAGCAATGGAATAATGTATTAATGGATTATATAGAATCAATATTCACTTTTAGTCCATTAAAATAATTTATTTGCTAATTAGATCGAACTAAAAAAACTTTTTTTTAGTTATGTTCCTTGGAATGTAGGTTATAATTAGTTTTTATCTTACTTTACGTTATCCATAGCTACATTACAATAGTACTTCATTGTCTTTTCTAAACAGAATGTCATTGTTTAATTACAGTTCTTAAATTTAAATGTTATTGACTGTTTTCACTTATAAGACACGGATATAATGACACACACACATTTTTTCATAATTTGAATATTTATCATGAAGTGTCTTCATCTTTTTTAATCAATTTATTAAAACACTTATTCAATAACATATATTTTGATACAATATTTACTATGATACAGACGTAAGTTACAATTGTTTATAACCAATGAAGTCCACTTATAACCTTTTTTGTAAAAGTGCCAGATCAAATGAGGGGGAAATTTCCTATAACTGTTAGATAAACTATTTTCGATTTTGAAATAACAATTTATTTCAATAAATGCATTAAAGAAAATCACGATTTTTCATTAAGACTGAATTTTTCAATGATGTTTGATTTTTTCTGTATATTAAAAATATATATATATTAAACTTATCTTACCATTAAATAAAATTATTTTTCGATAGACCCACTTTTACGTTCTGTCTAGTACAATGTTTTAAAAAAAGAACTTTAGAAGAATAAATAGTTAGTATTTCATTTTACCAATAATATTTATGTTGTTTCTGCAAATTTATGTTTTCAAATCGCGTTGAATTTAGTTATCGAAGTATCATATTACTAGTACGATAGTAATTAAGGAACTATATATGTTGTGTAGGTTTTAAACTAAATTTAAAATTTACTTCAGAATTAAAAATCTTCAATTTAATTATCTGGTAATTGTAAACCAGTGTTTTTTTATTTATGTTTTGTTAAAAATTATTTTTATCCTGAATATTTTATTGTTTTTATAATAAAAATTCTAAATTAATTAAAAAAATATACGCACCCTATCTATTATAATAATTATTGTGATGAATACTTTTTTGTCTTATTTGTTAACAAATTTTGATTGCGCTGTAAAACTAGGTCTACCAAAATATATTCGAACATTAATAATTTTAGGGACATAAAAAACATATTTTATAAATCTTGTGTAAATAAAATCTCTAATAGTAATAAATTGTATCTCTCCACTCCTTCGGATGCTTATTACTAAGAAGATGAAAAATGACGCATTTATGAAATTTGACATTATGTAGCTATTACTCATACACCACAAGAATTATTTGAGCCTCAAAGTTTGTTCTTTTTTTCTATCTTTTGTGGAGTTTTTGTATCTTTGGCGTAATTACTTCTCCAGCTTATCGCCAAAAAAGCAACGTAAAAGATTTATTATGAATAAATCAGACTGTGTTAACTGTGGCCATAAAATATATTTAGGGCTGACCTAAAGACTTGACGTCACTGAGAAAAATTATGTTTATAAAGTAAATGATAGTTACGCTGCTGAGTCAATATATGTATGCTGAGTAAATCTACGTTTTCAATTTGATATAAAACATGTTATTTCCATTATGACAACCCAGTGCTTCTTAAAAACCAGACATATTTAGTTTCAAAGAAAATTCCTCATTCAAAATTTCATAAGTTAAATGCAGAAATTTCTTCAGGGTAATTGATATCATTCATACTATTTCACGTGTTGCGATTTTGAGCGAAAAGCTTCTTTAAGTAATATTTTATTACATGAAATGTGACGAACTACATATCACACTGAAGAAATGATGCTTTTTATTCTATGTAAATCAATTTTTCATTTTTAAAAAGGATAATTTATTTCAAATATGGCAATCCAATGCTTTCAATTCACGAATGCCAAACATACTCAGTTTCAAACAAGATTATTTCATTCGTTTAATGTAGTCAATTTCTCCAGGGTAGTTGGAATTATTCATATTATTTATTTTTGTTACGATTTTGAACCAGTAGCTTCTTTCAGTAATATTTTAATGCATGGAATGTGGTTTACAAAAAGTCATTTGAACGTATTTTTGAAAGATTTGGTTTTTGTGGAACAAACGACGCCTTAAAAGCTACAGGAATGCTATTGGCGACGGGCCTCATGATTTCGATGGTTAAGTGACGAGATTGGAAACCGTGTTGACATCCTACTCAACCTTGTACCGACATCTTACGACCGCGTATCTTCAAAACGAATTCATCTTTAATGTATATTGCTATACATATTTCTATTTCATAACCGGGTGAACATGCCCTGTAAGTGTTACTAAAATCTAAGAAGTTATGTTTCCTAACTTGCGTTTTTTGACCCTTTTCCCGTGGTTCTAAAATATGACGCCCTTCGCCAATAGTGTAGCGCCTTCGTGTAGCTCTAGTGCGACGATAATTCAAGCTAAACTGACCCTATTCCAAAGCAATGACTCTTAAGGGGAGTCGGGTGGGTGCTTGGGTCAAAAATTTTGATTTTCTTTTTTTCTTCTTATCTTTAGCTTTAATTTAAGACCAAGATTATCGATTTCTGTTTAGTGGTTTTCTTTTTATGAGCATTTTTGAGAAACTCTTAATATCAGTTCTTACCTAAACCTTACTTTTCTTTTGCGTTTCCTGAAATATAAGGTTTTTCAACAGTTAGGAATATTTTTCTCAGGAACTATATCAACATATATCAACATATTTTAAGATATCAACATATTTTATTTTGTTATTTCTTCTACATTAATAGCTCTTTGATTTATACTGATGAATTTTAAATATCTCTGCTCAAAAAAATATATAACTTTAAATTTGATTTTTTTGTGTTTTTCAATACAAATGAAAAAAAATCACTTTTAAATTATTTTTTAATATTTTAAAATATCCTGAGTTAAAATCAAAGAGCTATATGTAAGGAACAAACTACAAAAAAATTATAATGATATCTCATACAGTTCCTGAGAAAAATGTTCCTAAAGTTAGGTAAATTGACATGGGCGAGATAGATCCATCCGACTCCCCTTACTTGAAACTCTTAAACAGCTAATATTTTGCGAAGCCCCCTTATCGGTCATGCTGTGGTGTCTGAAATTGCAAATAACGTGGGTTAAACAGGTTTAAATATTGAAATCACTGTCATTGAAAACTTTTTAATTCAACTTTTAATATATATGTATACACATTCATAATAAAATCTAAATATGAGCTAAATTCCACTCATCTTTCATCAGAATGTACTTAAAATTCATATCATCCAAAAATTTCTATCGAGTATCCTAATGCTCTCTCGATCCTAATTCTCCTAATACCAAACATCCTAATAAGTCTCCTAGCCCTAATACTTCAATATAATGAATGTTCACGTATTGGGAGATGATGAAAGGAAGTTGCATATGCAGTTTAAATTTAAATAACTAGGAGAGATTTCACCAAATGAGAAGATTATGGTTATATGCCTTTCTGTACATACTCGAATAACTTAACCTTTCATTTAAATACTTCTAAGCATATACTTTTAAGGGTGTGACAAAATTGTTACAGCCAATCATTCTGTTTTGAATAAAAGTTTTTTTAAAAAAATAATGTTAATAAAAATGACCCTAATGAAATAGAATAACATTCACTAACTGAATTGTTTTTTTATCCAACAGTTGTTTAAAGTAGGTCATACACTGTAAAAATTTTGTAACGTGAATATTATTTGTTTTTGATGTAACTAAAAAAATAAACTTCTCGGCGCAACAGCCCATCGGTGGGACAAGGCCTGCCGTGCCCATTTCAGCTTTCGTGACCTCGGGCTCCGGGGTGCTAGGCATATGTCCCGGTAGGTGGTCAGCCTCACGCGGAACCCCCCAGTGTTTATTTCCCAAGCATGCTTGGTACCCATTTTATCGACCCATATTTTGAATGTAACGCTGCACCATTTTCGGGTTAGCCTATCAATCTCTAAGTATGTGAGGAAAATTTCACAGAAAGACATGTAACTGGGTGCACTTTCAACATATTCCAATAGTATACGCAATTAAAAAAGTAGTGAAACAAAAAAAAATTCGGATTCTAATAGCTAGTAGTTTAAAAAATGACTTTCGTGCTATAAAATTAGTGCAAGGTCGTACTTCGTACTGTACCTATATTCCGGAGGCTCCATAAAATAGGAGGCAGGACTTGCTGGCACATATCTTTTATAGAGTAACGTTTAACCATACGTTTTACAGTGTAGATGATTCAAACTTATCTAAATATGGTAATAGTCTTACAAGATGAAATCGCTAACAGTTGGTACAGCTTTGACTGCTTTGAAGCTCGTTGATCGGCTATTCGTACAAGATGGTCTAAGTTTGTACATTTCTATTTTTAGATGATGAAGTCCGAAACTGTTATTTAACGTCATTGTGTCCTATTTTAAGTTAAATCCATGAACAACACAGATCTTTGATTATTAAGCATCTTTTATTTGCGTCAAGAAAGTTGGTTAAAGGCCATGCCACGTACTTGAAGCCAAAAAATATCACCTAGTAGAGAGAGTTGGCACGTGGAAGTTTTTCGGATTCTCATTTTCGCAATCGGTGTTATTCAGTATATCACACAATTTCCTTCTAAACATCTGAAGACGGTTTAGTTAAAAATCCGGTTTGCATCGACGTTAATACACTTATCATAAATATTTATTAATAAAGTTGAAACTCGCCAGTTAATAATGATTTTGTGGTTACAACTATGTCTAACATAAGTCGACATACAGGAATATGAAACACGACACCCATAGTTGTATTAATTTTGGCCCATACTAAGACTGAGAGAGTTCTGAGCAGTTTAGTATTGAATTTATGGTTGGAAGGAGAGATGGGTAGAGGTGGTTATTTGGTTTGGAAAATGTAGGCAGATTAAAATCACATTTTCTTCTAGTAAAATTTTTTTAATTAAAATTTTTAATGTTACACATTTTAAAAATATGAAATGTTGTACATAATTTATGTTGTGAACAAATTTACATTATAATATTTTCCAATTTTCTGATTATATTTTTCAATATAATCAGAAAATTTGTAGTTTATTAATACCTTTTATTTAACTATTTCAAGTTCTTTGGGTTTATTAAAAATAACTTTATTTTTATGTTTCACTTGAGATCTAATTTTGTGTGCTTGTATATTAAAATGTAATCAGTTGTAAAATTTATTGTAGTACTAAAACAAGTAGGTTTGTGATAAAAAGGTGACTTTCATTATTAAAAAAGTGTCTAATTATGTTATTTATATTATTAGAAATCAGCATTTTTTGTAATTGTTTCACATTTTGATTGGCTCCAAGAGTGTTTACTACAGGGCTTTGCTTTACAGTTAAAATTTATACATTGTATCATTACTATACATTAGTTATTGAACAATAATTTAATGAATAATCTAGTATTTAATGAATACTCAAGTACATAAACACAGATAATAAACATCACCAAATAAGAATGTTGTAGTTAAATACCATTGCAAACACCCGACATAACTTAAACGTTCATTTAATACTCTATATCTAGGAATATGAAATGCAGCACCCATAGTTCTATAAATCTAGACTTGTGATAAAACGGAGAGTTCCGTTTGGGCCGGATTTTATGCAGAATGGATTTTATGATAGCCGAAGTTATGGTGGAGACTAGCTCTGGGTCAGATATTACGATTGTGATAGAGTTGGTTATGGAGAACATTCGTCTTAAAATGGGACATAAATTTGAATTTATGCAAAACGAAGTTGACTTGGAATGCGGGGAACATATATGAAAATGACATTTTGTAAGAATGTTAGGATTTTTTAAAAATATTTTTATTAAAAGTTGTTTGATACGGGTTGATGGTATATTTGGCATAATTAAGTATATTTTTGAATTATTTTTAAAAAATGTAAGAATGAATTATTTTTATTTAGAATTTATAATAATGCTTAGAAGATTTTGTGTTGTAATTGTTGATGCAACTATCTACGTTTTGATTAAAGCCAGCCTCTCCGGAGCATATCCTAGACTGCCTGGCTATAAGTTTAAAATACCTTAAATCATCTCGACTTCTTGTTATAGACTTTGCTAGAATACAAGAACTCATGGACCAGATCTAGCTGTTACTAGGTCATGAAGGTTTAGTAACAACAACAACATTTTGATAATATATTTTATTTAAAATAGGAAATATTATTTATTCATATTTATGAGTGGTTTTTAGGTAAAACACTTAATTATATTAATACGTATTTTTTGTTTTATTAACGGTCCCTTAAAAGTATGAAAATTTCTAAACACATATGAAAGACAATTTTAAAAGCAATTGGAACTCAAAACTTCAAGTAATTGTTCTAAAAAGTTGAGTTTTTCTTTTTCACTGAATTAAATTAGCCATCTTAGAAGTGGTGTTTAAAAAAATAAATTTTATTTCAGCTTACTAATTTCTAAATATCAACCAAAAGCATTGAAAAATTAATTGTAAGTATTTTAACAACAACAATTATCATAAATAATTATTAATACATACTTAAAATGCTTAAAAAAGTTATTTAAGCCTAATATGCATCGATTTATATTTTGAACGGTAACCAGTTTTATGATTTTATATATGAACCAATAAAGTCTAAATTAAAATAAGTGATCTTAATAAATTATTCTTTAAGCGTTTGAAAGCCCCTTAATGAGATTTTTATTCTTTTTCATACCCCACTTAAAATTGGGGAGAAAATTAATTGTTTTCAAAGAACCGTTTATTTTAGTAAACTAATTTATAATAATGGTGAGGCAGTACAGGCAAGGGAAGAAAAATTAATGCTTGTGGTTTAAAATGCAAAAATATTTCCAAAACTAATTGGCAAAGCAGTTTTTACATAAAAACTGTAGAGCATTCTTACAAATTATGTTAAATGAAAAACATACTTAAAGTGTTACATGGTAAAACTAATTTTATGAATTTTAGGATTATTATGTATTTTTTAATAATATCAAATGTATATAATAAACAAAATTGGGTCTTTAGAGTAATCATGAAAACAAAATGTGTTTTTTAATGTATGACCAGCAAACTATAGTGTTCTTATTTATATAAACTACACTAAAATCTAAATTTTTTTCACTTAAGGGGACTCCCTTGCCAGTACCACAAAATAGCAAAATTTGCGATTTTTTTTTATCGGCTGATATTAATTTCTGAAATCTTTTAAACTTGTTTGGAAAATTTCTATTGTGTAACTGCTTTTTTTTTTTAAAAAAAGTTATATATTTAGGTGGGATGTTAGTACTGAAAACGAAATCATCAAATTGAGTCCCATTTTCTTTAAAAGTTTGCTATAACGCTTGTCGATGACCTCGCAAAACATGTCATTTGAATGCTTTAGTTTTATTTCAATAAAGATTTTTAAGGAGGCTAGAAATAGACTACCGGAAACAATTAAATTACTCAACAAACGAGTTTATAAATGTTTTCAGGAGACTATTCAGCTTTTTTTACGATTTCGAGATAATTATTCGGTGTTTTACCTACCTATCAACTTATTTCTATTTATACTGATTCCTTGAATGCTGAATAAATTGTCCAATATTAAATGAAATTTATATAAGAAATACGTAATAGCTTTTGCTATTTTAATAAAGTTTTATGTTTTCTTTTAAGCAATACAGTTAAATTTGTAGTAATTTAATTTTTAAATAAATGTATAAAAATTATATTTCAGTTGTATGGCTGTATATAATTTTATAGTTTAAATTTACGGAAATTCAAACTTTAAATGCATTTTTCTCAGTGTTCAGTTTTCCTAGATTCTAAGTTTTTCTAAACGCTGATACTTTTTAAATTATTTATTCAGTAATTTACTTTTTTGTGAGTAAATTAGAATATATGTGTTTATCAAAAAATAGCTTTCCAATTAATTTTTTGAGTTATGGTTATTTTGAAAAAAAATTGTTAAAGTGAGAACATCTTCATTTTTAGAAACTTTTCAGATATTTCAAACAATTAGTTTATACAAAAAAAAATTCAGGTTATGCATAAAATATAGAAGCTAATTTTTATATATCATAGTTTAAAGTATCTAGGGAAAATTGGTGTTAAAATATTGGTAATTAAAAAAAGGTTTAGCATTTTTAAAAATTGTAATTGTTTAAGAAAAAAAAATTAATTACAAAAAACTGTTTCAAATATTCGTTATTTTTAACGTTTTTCGTCTTGTTATTTTTATTAGTTATTTTTAATGTATTGTTTTTATGTGTTAATTTACATAATAAACCAAAGAAATTTTAATCAATAGCTCACCTTAAAGGTTAAACATACAGAATGTATTTAATATACAATTTTAATTTATGGGCGCACATTAATTAAAAATTGTAATTACATTGAAATTATTATTTTAAAATGAAATTACATACATCGTTATAGAATGTGTAGCAAATAATACTTTTTGTTGCAAACGCGCGATTGACAATACTTGTCATTTAATCAGCAATCGCAACAAAAATATGATATTTTTATGTTATTTAGAACTAGATACACTTTCTAGATAACCGCGACTATAATGAAATATTATATAATAACAGCATCAAGTATTTCTAAAAGCTAACTTTGATCTGTAACCTTCAATACAGACACAAAACATTATCAAAAAAGTTCTTTTAAAAATAGCGTCATCCCACTACAGCTGCAAAGTAAAGAAGGATTAAGACTTTCGAAGACAACCACAGCTTAATCAATTACTGCTAATTATCTTCAAACTCCTATTTTCCGGTAATTGCTAAAGGTAAGCCGTATCTTTGGAGGAACAACCTCGTTGAGGATTTCCTGAAAGGATTCGTTGAGGAGAATCAATACGGACAGAGAAAAGTTTCTTAGTAAAGAAAATCTAATATCCGTAATCAAAAGATTCATGCGTCATTTTTACTTATAATCAGTAACCCTCCGAGAGTTAGACCCGGCTTTTCCGTATTTTGTGCATCAGTCTTTCTTACAAAAAACTTATAACCTTAAATTTTAAAATTTTATAATTAATAAATTTTTATTCATAATGTACGTTTTTCATTTGGAAATGTTTTTAAGATTATATCTTCAAAAATAAACCATTTTGTGATTTTTTAAACAAATATCTTATTTGAAATAAATTAAATTTATAGAGTGAAAACAACCATTCATATTTGCCCATTTCCAGGTCATTCGGAAAGCTATAAAATATAGATATATAATATATTTTTTTTGTCAAAAAATATGTAAATAGTTTTATCACGTATTAATTTTAAGAATGAGTATGCAATTTTCTTTTTTTTATGAACTGAAAGATATAACATTTGCTTTGTAATAGTTTCAGATCTTATACATTTGTATAAAACAAATTACTATTTTAGACTCCGAAATACAATTTTTTTCAGGGGATATATCTCCATGAATACAAAGCTACATCTTTATCAAAGGAATACAGAACACATATAAGCCTTAAAAATCTTTAAAAATTGTATTCGATTGAATAATAATAAAATAAGACTTTCAAGAGGTATGTCTTCATTTTGTGTGGCTTCATTTTAGAAAGTCATTGACATCGCCATAAAACTTTCCATTCAATAGAAAAAGTGATGAGTTTATGTTTCAAATGATTTTAAGATAAGATTGAAAAATTGTTTTAAAATAATGTATAACATTTCGTTTTCTCATCCTCTATTTTTAGCACCATTAAAAAGCTAATTTACAAATTGATAGGGTTCGACACAATTTTAAAATCATTAATTGTTTGACGTGTACGACTTATGTAAAAAAAAAGAATAGCAATTGTAAAAAAAAAAAAACTTAAATAAAAATGAACTTCATTTCTTAAAACAAAACTGTTGTTAGACACTCAAATATCAAAAGTAAAAACATAGTTGCTGTCACAACATAAATTACAATGTTATTTTATATATTTTTTTCCAATAAAAATACCAAGCTCATAATAATAATAACAAATGTTTACCGTTGTTTTTGTAATGCTTGGCAAGTCAAATAGTCAAATTTTACTGCATTTAAAACGCTTATAAATGCATTAAGTTTTTTTTAAAGCGTTAAAAGCAAAATCGAAAGCAATTATATGTTTTCGATATCAGAAGTAATAAAAAATATATTTTTATTTTGAAATGCATCTACTCTTTTATCAAGAAGTATATTACTTTTATTCTAAACGTCAAAGTTAAAAATACGTATCTCTGTTGTTTCAAACCATTAAAAACAAACATAAGTTTTTTAAACAATAAATCAAGATCATCATCACCCTTGAGTTACTAACTACCGGTTTAAGTGAAGAAAAATAAGGACCGAAATTATCAATAAGGAAAACAAAGATTCAACAATAAGCAAACAAAAATACGGAGGATGCGACGACTAAAGCTATGATAAATTAATGGCTCGTAAAAATTTTTCGAAGGTAAAGAAGCGATAGATAATAATTTTCAGAGTCCCGTTCTTCTTCGTATTTTTTTTTAGAAAGTCGCCAACGGCTCTATGTTACTCTCATATACTTTAACGTGTTTCTGAAAAAAATCCCTCCAATTTGTGAATCGTTTCCTAATGGAGACACCAGAGTTGGAAAAAGTATCTTTTTATGAGTCACTGAGCAAGGAACGAACCAGTTACTGAGAGTAATTCCGCTGTTCGTTTTATTTACTTCCAGTCGCTGTGCTTTGTAACAATAAAATCTGGATTAAAGGGGCTGCTTACTAGTAAGCAGAGGTTAAGGGCTATATTAAAGAGCGGCTGTAATTGTTGGGAAGCTTTTTCAAAACTTGTTGGGGCGAAAAATTATCTATCGGCGACAGAGCCGTTGTAATGATTTTGTAGAACTTATTTTAAGGTTGAATTAATTGATTTGGAAAAGAAAATGTTAAAAATAAAAACATATTAAAATATTTGAAAAAACATATATTTAAAGTTTGCATTGGCAAATAAATATTAAAATTTACTTTTTACCAGTTCGAAACACTTATGTAACTGAAAAAACTACT
Source organism: Oedothorax gibbosus (assembly GCA_019343175.1). Taxonomy (NCBI): domain Eukaryota; kingdom Metazoa; phylum Arthropoda; class Arachnida; order Araneae; family Linyphiidae; genus Oedothorax; species Oedothorax gibbosus. The sequence goes on from CM033273.1 coordinate 18,825,594, forward strand.
AAATAAACACAAAATATGTTAATCATATTTACTTAAATATGTCACAAATTATTATAAATATGCATATTTAATTAAAAATTAAATGCTTTAGTAAATTGTTTTATTTTGGCCCTTTTTTGTTCAAAAAAGCATGTCAGAAGTTATAGAAAAAGTGTTTCGAAGTTATAGAAAAAAATTACTTCAAAGTGTTAAAATAAATGTGAATGCATTTAAGGAATCGTTTTATCTATTATTTTTAAATATACGTCTAACTATCGACTGAACTTTCAACTTAAAAAATAAAAGTTACCTTGCTTATAGGTTTATTAAAATATATGATTAAAACCTTTTCGGGGAAAATACAGAATTTTCGTTAGATACAAATTCACTATTTGTAAAAGCATTATTTAGAAACATATATACTTAACGAATGAATTTGAAACATTGATAACTTCATTAAACTCCACTTAAATGTCTGTCTAATACATTATGCATTTGCAGGTAACTAAAAATTTAATTCCCTAGTCAATTGGTAATGGAATATTCGTTAACAAATTAATATAATCCATTATCAAATTTTGTTATTTTCTTAGTTAAACAAGTTATTTGAACGCTCTATATTTGATAATTAACTAAGGGAATTTTTAAATTTTAATACTGAATACAATGCTTGATATTTTTTCTGCGCCTAATAATATTTTACGATCATCTAGTAAATTTTCTGTCTACAGTAAATTTTTAAAAAGATATTTAACACAATTTAATGTACATAATTTATAAAAACTTAAAGGTATTGTTTAGTGTGTTTCAAAACTTTTCTTTGTTTAGTTTACAGGTATAAATTTGCTGGTAAGTTGCTTATTATATTGTTAAAAATATTGTGTATCTGCTGTGTTTGTAAATAAATGTTATATTTTTAACACTAAAATTTATAATGTTTTATTTAAAAAGTTTATTGAATTGGTTGATCAATTTTAAATAGAAATACTAATAACTTTAAATTGATAATAAAGATATTTAAACTTATTAGTGAAACATAAATATCCACTCAATAGATATATGGCAATACAATAACAATAGCCCTCATACCTGAATAATCCAGAAAGTTGGCTATTGGGAAAGCATGCAAGAGATGTCGGGTTCAAAAACAGTTCGTCCCGTAGCACTTTCACATCTGTCATGGAAAAGGGTTTTTCCAACTGACACAACATTTTATTATATTTCAATAATTCTTGTTTAAGGGGGCACTTAAGTAGGCTTTACTGTAAAAAACTTATTGATTGAATTAAGATATATTTTGTTGCAAATCCATATTGAAATCTAGTACAACAAAAAAATGGACAACTGTATATGTCTTGCAGGAATTTTTTAATAAATCGCAGCTTTGAACATTCAATAAAAAGTAAACAATATTTTTAATAAAATCCTTCCAAAAGATTACTATTAGATATGCAATAGTCTAATACATACATATTTATAAAGAATATATGTGTAGGAATTTGCACGTTCGTGAAGAGGGTATAAAACTCTACTATTCACAGTAATCATCTAAATAACATACAACATTATAACTTACTTTTAAATCACTTCAAATATGTTACATTTATTTTATTTAAATACAAAACAATTAAAACAAACAATTTATTTCTCGTAGTGCAATATTTTTTTTTGTTTCAAAGTTGCTGTTCGAAATAAAAATAAACATTTCTAATGTTCTTTGTCACCAAGCCATTAAGAAGTCTGAAACAACTGAGAAGAAGAATAAAAACAGGCAAAGAGGTAGTGGTTAACTTATTTTTATGCTTTATGGGTTTTCATCTTTTTTATGTTTTGCACATTCATTTATGTTTCGCCTTGATAAGTTTCAAGACCGTAAAGAACAATGTATTTTAATCATTCTAAATAATAAACTTACTTTCACTTGAAGTATTTTAAGGAAAAAAGAAAACTAGCAAAATTAGTTAATTCTCAGTTTAAGTATGTGATGTATGCACGGGGCATAATTACAATTCATACTGTAGTTTGTTTTTTAGAATTATTAACGGTTTCCTTCTCAAGAGTTTTTCGTTTGCTCTTTTTCAGTTAAAAAAGTAAAATATGCAATATAAATAACGCTCATAAAGTGTAATTACAAGTTGTAGCATTTTCGTTTTTCTGAGAGTAAATTTACACTTTGTAAAAAGTAATATGTTGCAATTTTTTTAATGAATTGCAGTGAGCATTTAATAAAACACTGCATGTTAGATTTTAACATATTAGCATAAAAAGAAAAATTTAAAAAATAACAGAATAATTTTTAATACATAATTTAGAAATACAAATGAATTCAAGTTTTTCTCTTGCGTAAAATGTAAAAAACAAACATATTTTTGACTGGAATCGAAATTTATGCATTTGCACACTTAGGTAAATTGAACCGAACATTTGTTTTTATATATAGGGGCAACCAGGGACATATGACCCAACTCGAAGTTTTTTGCTTGTAACTTTTAAAAAAACACTATTTATGAATGTGTTAATGCAGATAATTTATACTTCATAAAGTAGTACACAATATATATATAAGTATTTTTCTGCAGTATTAACTGCAATAGTAGTAAAATATAAATTATTTAAAACTTAAGTTTTGGGTCATGTTTCCCAATGCATAGGGATACATGACCCACCCATTAGGGATACGTGACCCAACCCAAAAATTTGTTAGTAAGACTTAAAATTATCAAAAAACTTTTACTTAATAACAATACTAATATATTATAAAGTTTATATAGATTTTATAGTATTTTCAGACAAAATTATTACTTTTTATTTTTATTACATTAATTATGCTTATCCTAACAAAATAATCAAATTTAAAAGTAAATTCTAGTCGAAATACAAAACTGAGGCTTCTTTTATTTTGCAGAGAAAACACAGGTGGTAGAAGAATTGCTACTATTTGATCAATATCAACTTGGGATGTATTATCCATTTCAGGCCATTTAAAACATTTTCCATCGATTCTTTCTGCATATTGAATTGTAAGCTCGTTAAAAAAATTACCTTGTACCTTCCCAACAAACCTTATATTCCGTTAAGAACCCAGTCATTTACTTTTGGGACTCTCGTGATTTTTAAAAAAAAATTACTTGGTCCACTTCTGTCTACTTTTGTGTTGTTTACTTGGGTCACATATCTACAATTGGCTTAGGTCAATTATCCCTAGTTGCACTTTTTTGTTTAACCCCAAAGCAAAGTCATTTGCGAATAATTGCATTAGCACTATTATGCACGTAACTGTAGTTAATAGCATGAACTAAACAACTAACTAATTGAAAAAAATATTTCCTTGAAACCAAAAAATGTAGACCAAAAAACCTTACGGCCTCAAAAATTTACTTTCAGTGCATGAAAACGTATTTCTTCGAATAACTAAACACATACGCAATGATTCAGCTCGCTTTTTTCACCATGTGATCAGCTGGCTGAAAGGAAAAAAGTGATGCCACTTTCAACTCATAAAACTTTTCCATTGATGAGAAAAAGGCATTGGGTCATGTATCCTTATGGGTCAAATGTCCCTAGTTCCCCCTACCAATTATAGTTTATTATTATTTATTATGATTAAGTTTTTTTATTAATTTTTATGCCTAAATGATTTCAAATTTTAATATTGTAATAGAGTTTTGAGCACTTAAAAAGTTAAAACTTTAATACGAAATTATTTTATTTGAAATTTAGTTCACAATATAATTCTTAACTTAATTGAAACACTTGCTTTAATATTTTCGGTGAGGCTTCAATGTAAAATCTTCAAGTCAGGGCATTTTAAAATGCCAACCTACGATTCATTCGATTTTGACTAGGTTAAACTAAAGAGTTACCGTAAGCAGTAACAGTTTTTAAACGCTCAACTATAAAAAACATTTCCTAATTTCAGAAAAAGTTTTCTAAAAACAAACACATACAGATCCGCTCAAAAGACTAAAAATATTTATTTACCAAAGGGTTTATTTCGACTATAATTAGTACAATAATCGAATACCAACATAGTACTTACTAATCTAATATCATACAAAGACAAAAGGAAAGTGGACTAAATAAAGAAGTGACCAGTAATACTCTTACCATGAAATCTTAAATTTATCAGTTAAAATTTAAATACTTAGTATTTTGCTAATTATATTAGACATTCAAGTCATTAAGTAAATTTCACTAAGGATTTAAATATTTATACCTTATCTTTGGTTTATTTTAGGAGTTTTTTGCACTTGCGTGATAATAACTAGTAAAATAATAAAAAGTGAAAACAATCGATTTCAGAAATGAAATTTTAAATTGAATTCAATGTGATAAATTCACATTTCCAATTGTTATATTCAACCAGCCTCAAAATATTCCATTATAATTTCGTCTCTTTAACAATAAATAGTGTATAATATATTTTATTTACCATTAATTGCCAATATGGCTTGACTTATGACTTGAGTTGGGCGGCCCGTAAGGGCCAAGCACTGCAACCACTGGTCTATTGTACTAACCCCCCTCCCTATGGCTAATAATTAAATAAAATACGTTCACGAGGTTATATCAATTAAATACAAAAAAATTAAACAAACGCATTAGAAATTATAATTATTAAATGGTTTTTAACAGTTCAACAATGAATTCCCAAAACTTTTAAACAAGTTTATTAATAAAACAAATACTTTTTTGCCAAAATAACTAAGAGAGAAACTCCTAATGTTATCCTATCCCTTTATAAATCTATAACATAATCTTTAAGTCACTAGAGACCTCTTTCATCGAGGTTAGCCAATCCTCACGAATTCTTCTAAACACATCATTGAAGATTATCAATGTTGTTTGAGTTTGGCCCCTGCGGGATTTTTTACGTTGTATTTCACACTGTAGGATGTTGTTTCTGTTTACTATTATCGAAAACTTACTTTGTTTTCTAGTTTAGTTGTGTTTACAGATAAAAACAAAATCATTTTATATGTTTTAGTTTTTTACTTTAAATGATTGTATATTTTTTAATTCATTTTTTTAATTATTGTAAAGTCTGTATTGCAATCTATTGTGTTTAGTGGCAATATATTAATCTGTATTAATATTTGTTTTATGTATGAGTTTTACTTATAATTTGAGATAAATAAAAAAATTTCATTTTTATTAAAACATATGCGGTAGTCTTGTTTATATTATTATTAAGTTGTATATTTTGTGAAATTCTGTAATAATAACTTCTAAATACTAAATATGATGGCATAAAACTTAACCATAAATAACTTTAACAACATTTAAAGAAAAATAAATAAATATAAATTTATCTTCAGATCATTTTCTTTAAGATTAACGAAATTCAATTGATATGTCATCAAATAAAATCTTTTATAAATGAATGAGAGTTAACATTTAATATTTTAATGATAAATATATACCAATTAATCATGTATTTTATTTCACAATGACCTCATATTTTTTTTCCTTCACACGCGATTTGCCGTTCAATTCGTTCAGCCACTGGAAATTATTGTAATACCCAACTTTAAAAAAAGTTTTATCGATCAACATTGGATTAAGTTCTTAATTTTTATTTTACCACAAATTATAATATTTGAAAAATGATCTTTCTTACACTGTTCATTATGATCATCCATCTTATCAGCTTCCAGAAAATGTTCATCTAAATATTATGTTTTCTCTGCGTACCTAATTAGCAAATGTTCTTAATTTTAAGCTTCCGGGGTTTTTGCAAAGACGTATTTGACATCTAATGCGTTATTTGATAACTTCAGGAAAGTATGTGATTTATGGAGCAGGTCACGGTATTGCTTTGTAATTTTCTGTTCGATACTGCTGTTGAAAATTTTTGATAAATTATTTAAATAAATTCTTAAGTATCGCAGATTCTTAATAATATTTGAATAATATTATTTAAATTTCAATACGTATTATTTTAATGACATATTTGGAGTTCTCATAGTTTCTTAATAGTTTTATATTTTTTTAATAACACAAAGCAATGGGATTTTATTTTCAACAAAAATCCAAAAATGTGGACAAATTATTGCATTGTACCTCATTAATATTAACAAATTGAAAAAAAGCTCTATAACCGAGATAGATTGTAAGACATTAGTTTTATTTCACTTACTTAAAAATTAAATATTAAATATGGTTATAAAATGTTATCATAGCAGTTTAAAAATGACTCTAAATCAGTAAAAATTCCGTTGCACCTAAAAAAAAATTCACCATTAATCTAAAAAAACATTTGTGTTAGTCCAGATTTCTAAGCGCGTTGAACAACATAGCACATAAGTATAAATAAATAGAAGATAGTTACAAACTAGAAACATAATTAGAAACAAATATCTAAATTAATTTTATTTTGTTACATTAAAATGTTCCACAAAAAAAACGAATATTTTCAAACTGAAACATGAAATTCATACAATAAGTGTGATAGTAATCACCACCCGAATTGTTAACTTTTTTATTACATTTTCGTATGTTAACTAAGATTTCTGAAGAGTGTAAAACATTAGCAACCTGAAACTGTAAAAAAAAGGTGGAACGTTACTCCGTAAACACTGTGACAAAACATTATCCCAGCTTCGACCGTGTTTATGGATAAAAGTTTTATAAATTTTTAAAAGTGCATTTTGGTTATCGTGTACATAATGGCGCATAGCAGGACCAATCTGTAGCTGCAGGTGTTCAAAATATAACTGTTCAAAATACCGTTATCAAGTCTATAAGGTGGACATGGCAAAATATTCAGTTCGAGAACATACATTGTCCAGCAGGTGAATGTATACAGATATAGCCTTGCATGAACTTAAAAATACAGTACTTTCTTGCGACAGGTTATATAAGAATATTTGGTCTTTGTAGGTTTTGGTCTCATTAAAACGGTTGACGACGCTTCCACACATCACTAATACATCGCATACACGCAGACAAATTGTGTAAAGTTTAAAAAATCCACATTAAGTACCACAATCTGCATGTTTATTTTTTATTTGCCTTTCACCAACTATAAACTTAAATAGTAAAAAAAAAGAAAAGCAATGCATGTATGCTACTCACACCAATCTCCAAGGAAACTCTAAACAGTAAAAAATTACACAAAACCTAAAGTCTTTGAAAATGAAAATAAATTTTACATCCCTTGGCGTTTCACCACGACATGTCTCATTCTGAGTACAGAAGGTAGTAAACGTCTCACAATCCCCATTCCAAGTTCTTCAAATCCCACCTCTGTTTCTCTATTCTGAATCGTACGCCTAAATGGAGATGTAAAAGAATACATGACACTGTTGCTTGGAAAATGCTTTCATCAACATTGTAGTATTATATTCATGTACCGGGTTTGGGTCCGGTCATAGCCCTAATAAGTGTCAACCAAGCTTTTTTATGTTCTTTTCTGTAGAGTCAGAACCTTAACAGTAGGATTTTTACTTCAGATACAAAATAAAACTGTCTGATAGTTAATGTTTAACGTAAACATTAATCTTATGGAATGAATTTGTTGATTACATGGTGGGTACATTTTAAGTCAGCTAACATCAACGTTTGTATCTTTAATGGCAATATAAACATGTAGATTTGAAAAAAACCTGCGATAAAAATACATTTTTATATATTTTCTATAGCTACCATTAAGTAATTATCTACCATTTCAGAATACTTTATATACTTGTTTAGCGTGCCTGCGTAAGATGTTATCGAAAATTCAAGGCAAAAATACTGCGCAAATAATACATATTTTTTTTTGTTTATCAAGTTAATGCGAAAAACTAACATAATACAACGTGAGCAAACAAAACTATTCCTACAAACCGATGCTCAGTTAAAACTGGTCAGCAGTTTCAAACAAAATTATAAACAAATGCTAACTGTGCTTCTAAAAAAAGCTTGTTTAACATACATTGCTTCTAAATGCATGCATTTTACTGGATATCTTTTTTAGTAAAGCCGATGCAAAAGCTCGACAAGGCTGCAACTGTACCTGACTGAGTTTTGGTAAAATGAGTGAAAATAAGAGTTATAAACGGAGTACATAAACAAATGAAGTAGGAATTTCTTTTAACTTTACGATTTTAGTTACACATACTAACCTGTGTTTGTTTAATAATTCATTTCATCAGTCTATTTATCTAATCTAACCACAATTTCGACCATTTATGAAAAATAGATATCTAAGCTTGTGTCTTAATTTAAATTAATATTAGGATTCATAACTTCGAAAGGTTTAATTTAAATGATTTCCTTATTATCGAAACCTTTATTATTTTCATCACTGAATGTAAAAAAGGGTAATCTTTTCACTTATTATTTCTGTGAAAAAGGAGCAAACATGGAAAAAAGAAACTTGGTTATTAGATAATAATTCCATAGAGTGAGTATTTTTTCTTAACGTCATCACACGTTAATGGGATGGAGGAAACGAGAACCAAACCAGTCCTACGCCTCAATTTAAAAACATACAACTATTAGAACCCTACTATTGCTTGTACTGAGAAGGTATTTATACTAACTTATTAACTGATAACCAAACATGTCTTAAACATTACTCCTACGTCTGTTAACATATATTTTTTGAACAATTTCAGTATTTTTCTCAACGATTTCAGTCTCAAGGGCATTAAACCTGTGAGTTTCGAACTTGAAATAGTAGGTTACTAATTGTATTGGAAATGAAATTGGCTTAACCCGTCGGTTCTGAATTAATTTCAAGCCTGGTAATAAATCTTGATTTATATTTGATGTTGCGTTTCCAACTGAACATAATTGAAAAAAAAAATATCTTCCGCAATGTATTATTTGAAGTAACTTGATTTTTAAGTTTAAAATAACGAAAATTAGTCATATTGAATGATGTAAAGGTATCTTAAAAACCTACGACGCTAGAAGGCAGAAGTTGAAAAAATGTTATTTACATGTTTATCAAACCAAATATTCAAAGTCAAAAAAATAAACTTAAAAAATCGCATAATTTGGGCCCTGCCCCGGCTTCTTCTCTCTGTCCCGATGTCTTACCGTATCGATCACACCCAAGGAAGAAGATCTTGAGTAAACTTTGAAGGGTTTTCTCGCCTGGAATCCCGAATTTATTTTTCGTTTTTACATCTTCTGCAGGATATTAAATGTCTAGAGAGAGGGTCGGAAGAGAAAATGTTCTTATTTTCGAATGCAACGTTTCTCTGTCTCAAGGCGTCACGTTAGTAGTCTTATTTTTTTGCCTTTGTCCTCTGGGGTGGGAGTCGATTCGGGAGGGAATGAGAAATTGATGCTTCTGGGACTGTAATTACTGAAAAAGTTTGAAAACTGGAAATGCGTTTTGTCGCAGATAGAGACACCGTTTGATTGAAATTGGATGACGGAAGCACTTTCGATACAGATGCGTTGATATCAAAATGATTTTTTGACGCAAGATAAGTCATCAAGTTGGAGAATGTGTACCAGAATGGGGGCCTGCACAATATGCTTCTTGCATAAATATGTATTTGAAATAAACTGAAAGATGCATGTGTAATATATTTAGAAAAGTCAATATTTAAAACGTTCCATATAGATTTGTTTAATAACACATATTAAAGTACAGCTTTCACTGTTAAGGTATTATTAGTTCCTTAGAATAAATATCTCCCTACTTCTAAAAACACCATCATTGGGAAGATACTGAATGTTTTATTTCCAAATCTTTAACAATCGATGATTAGCTCTCCATATCGATGTAAGACCGTCTTAAAAAACATACTTTTTTTTCATAATACATTCAGCAAAACGATTGAAAGTTAATTATTTGAAAAAAAATTCTTTATATATACTATATTCAATATTTAGTTTCATTGACCGCTATTCCCTTAAAAAAATGTTTAAAACCTGAATTGAATTCACATGCAAAGCAATGTTAATCACTTTTTACAGTCTAACTATACTGAAATATACGCACACAATAAAAGTTTAATTTAAAATCAACTTATATAAATACTAGGAAATTTATACCCGTTCTTCGCACGGAATAAAACAATATCAAATAGATTCCAAATATGTGTACCATATAACCTGTTATAGGATCATAAACTTATTATTGTTTCCGCTCGTTATAAATTATAAAATCCCGTTTCATTGCCTTAAAATTCCAAAATGAAAAATACGGTATAAAATGCACTCATAAATGTCATCACAATTCCCTCATAAATACATAAAACCTTTTAGCTCATTTGGCGCGTTTTGGGAGATAATTTGGCGAGAAAATAGATATAGCTACCCACACCCATTATACAGCTCTAACACATTGACCTTCGAACAACCGACCAGCTTATAAATTATTTATAAAAGAAATTGCCTATTTGGCGAATTTTAGTTAATAATTTGGCGAACTTGGCAACGTATTTGGCGAAAAATAAAGACAAAAAACACTAATAGCTCTAGTGTGATGGCCTTTATTAACCATCATGGTTCAGTAATAGCTTAACTATACATTTATTGCTTAAATATGCATACATGCAGTCAACAGAAAAATCCAATGAAAAAATCATCAAATAAACCTACAATAAAATCCGGGAATGAAGACTGCCGGAATTTACGTCACTTGAAACATGTCAATTATTTTTCAAATAATGAATTTAGTTTCTGAAAGTAATGGCAAAAGAATAAAATAACCATTTTGAATTTTAAATGTTTTCGTTAAAAGTTTTATTTATTTTTTTCAGCCGATGGCATCAGGAAAGAGAAAAAATGATCGGATTTGAGCGAAAGTGGTGTATTTTTTCAGAAAATTCGAATTTTCTCTAAAAATGGAACAAATATGAACAATCTAAGCCTCAGGTGCACACGTTGGTATTAAAGGGAATCTATCTTAAAAATTTCGAATTCTGAGGGCAGTATAAGTAGGTCTTTTACTATCCGAAAACAGACACACAGACAGAATCTTTCTTTTATTATTATAGATATCACTAAGATTTCCAACAAGCTTTCAACGAGATACTTCACATATTCAAAACTTATCACATTTCATTACCTATCAAACCTTATTACAATGTATGCATTAATATGCACGCAGTTGATAGTCCTCAAAAGGAGCCATAAAACTCAAGTAGGAGGCGACATGAAATCCCCCTTAATTCACCATTCACTCCAATGTGTTCAATATTCATATAAGCATCGTTATGAGTATTGAAATATAAAGTCTAACAATAGGGTAATTGCCCACAATGCCGAATGCAAATGTAGCTGGACGTATCTGTAAGTATTTCATTAAGAGAGGAACTATGAGTTCAGGCTACAAAGCATAGAAGCAAGGGGGTGCTTCTATTGCAATTTTCAGGGGGGCTTTCAATTAATTCAATTAACGGGGCTTAACATTTCCATCCTGATGCAGTGTGGGGGTCTTTGTCGCATTTCATTAGGAGTCCGCCTCGTGTTTCAACTAGCATCATTAAAGAGCGCCTTAGAGTGGCCGTTGCTGAGAAGGTTAAACGTCATTTGATAGTGTTGCGAGAATGGAGATTCGGTGTAATGGGATTATAGGATAAGCCTCTCAATGTTATTATTTTATTGTTTGCTTAATGTTAAAAAATAATGTTTTGATCAATGTATATTGTATGTCAATATTAGTAAGATTAATTTTTCTATAGTGTTTATTAGGATAAAATGCTGTATAATGAAGTTTTAGGAAAAAAATATTAAAAAAGGTATTTCTTGAACATAAAGAATAAATAATGCAATGCCTTTATCAACTATGCATATTGTGAACGTATATATATGCTAGACGAGTTACAATGCAGAAAAGAGACAGCCACTGAGGAAGACATTTCTTTATTCTTGTGGTTTTTTTAGGAAAGTTCATAATTTGGAAGCACTTTTTAACCCTTTCAGTCCCAGTGATGTCATTTGGCATCATCATTTTTCTGATCATAATTTTAAAAAAATAATGGGGCTGACATCTATTGGGATTAATAAAAAATATTTTCTAATAGAAAAAAAGTTTGAAGAATTGAATGATTGGCTTTTTGATATCATAAATGGCTATAGACAATCAGAAAAAAATTTCTAAAATGATAATGCCAAATTGTCATTGGGACTGAAAGGGTTAAGAATTGACACAGATGTTTGCTTTTATCCAAGAAACTTACTTTTATTCTAAGTACTTTTCAAATGATAAATTTGTAGTCTTGAGTATCGAAATAAACTGAAATGTTGTTTAAAATTGTTAATTAAAAATATCAGATCTATCTTGACAATAAAAAATGTTGTTGGTTAAAAAGGAAATTTTTGAGAAACAAACTGCCTCTTGTGTTTCATAAAATATATCTTCTTCAACTTATGGTCGTTATTAATATTCACACGGCTCCCGATTTACTCTCCTACCACCTAAAATTATGCTTATTATGCTGAGTGTGGAAATACTTAAAATAAAATCACATAATCAAAAACAGTAAAACCATGTTTACGATTTGAGAAAAATACTTCTTCCAAACAACCCCCAAAATCGTAAATGCTGGACTTTTATTCCATCCTGTTCCTATGCTAGGAAGTTCTCTAGAAAGACTGAAGATTTTCCATCTCTTTCCGTCTATTTACGGTTAAATTTCAGACCTTTTGGCATAGGCTATGATCGTAAATGCCTATGGCGTCGTATAAATTTCAGCAGCCGTTTGGATCTACCGATGGCGAAGTACCATCAGTTCTTTTTTGTGTGTTGTACCGAAGTAATATATTTCTGCAGATCAAGTAACGGATGGCGGTAACTGAATATGCGTTTATAGTGTATGTTTTAGTGGTTTCTATTTGAAACGTAATTCTCTGGTTCCTAAGCTGATTGGAAGTTCATTTTGAAAGGTATTTGAAGATGCGTGTCTGTTGTAGTTAGATTAGGCTCGTAAGTTTCACAAGGAACTTTATACTGCATGAATGATTTTAAATAAAATTCATGCATAGTACCCGGGTATTCTTTTAGAGTAGAAATAATAGACGAATCGCATTTGTAGAATTTATTTGAAACGTAATTTACTTTGTTTTTGAGCAGGCGGGCTGTAGGTAGATGGAAAATATGTAATTCCTGCCAACGAAGTTTTCACACAAATCTAAATGATGCACAATTGAATTTCAGCAAAATGGTATTGTAATAAAAAAAATTGTCAAATGTTTTGTCCTAGAAATTCTTTTAGGCTGCAATAGTTTATTTTCCCGAATATAAAGTAATGCTACACTAATAATTATGTTTCTATCTAATACGTATCAATGTCATTTCAATACTGATTTGTAATAATAGACTACGATTGTCTTAATTTTTTACTTAAAATATCATGTTACTATGTTATCGAGAGGCTGAAACTTAAATCAAATAAGTGCAGTAGGCGGAGAGGTAGAACTTTAAACTACCATGTCGCAGGTCTAGAGTTCAAACCACGGATCGGGCATTCTACTATCAATTTTGCTAACTTTAAGTGTGCCAAAAAAAAAGACCAAACATGCTTGAGAACTAAAATCTTTAAGTACTTGTGTGATATTGACAACCACACGGGAGTTACTTTTTACATATATGTTTCAATGTATTCTAAACGTGTGCTATTTATAATTACAGTCCTTTTTCTTATATGTATTACAAAAAACAAGGCAAAAAATAAATTTTATGTTATAAATAATTGATAAAGAACAAAACATCTAAAAGCATAGTTGAAAAAAAATCTAAAATATTTCTTTTAAAAGAACATTTATTTTATGTCCATCATAATATTTGTTTTCAGTTCCAATAAAGTTTTCAATTTCCCATCCTTATGCCCCAAACAAAACTGACAACCAAAATAATGTTCGAATTCCAACCACACATTAAAATATTTCAAAAGCCATTAAATCAGCCGCGAAGCGGAGTTCTTCACGGAAGAAACAACACGAATATTCCAGAACCGAAGTGCATAATACAAATTTATAGCGCATAATACCACACCAAAAAACTTGAAGCTCAATAAAGTACATCCTCCCAAACAACAAGTTAAAATTTAAGGTTGGAAAAATAAATTGCTCGGCTATTTCACGAAGTACAGTTATATCACCTGGATAAAAAAAACCAAGAAATATATTTCTTTATGCTCCGTTGGGAAGATTCCGTACTAGGCCATAGGACGCTGGGTGTCCTGGGCACTTGAAACTTGAAATTGGGCTTTTAGTCATTGGAAGACCATTGGAAGAATGCTGCCGTAGATCAAAGGAAACTCGGCTATTTCTAAAGAGTTAAGCGATTATACTTACTTTTTCTTTTATCTTTAAGTACTTGTTAGGGAGGTGTCGAAGAATGTATTGCCTTTTATTATTTTTTCTGATTTTATAATTGAATAAAAGAGTGTTTGACTGTTGTTTCAAGAAAGCATTCCTTATAGTAACTTTTGCATTTTTAATGTTGTATTAACAGAATTTTTAAAAACTTAATTATTTTATACATTTCGACTAAAATATCATAATAAAATTATACAAAAAGTGTGGATAAATAATGAAAAAAAGTTTCATACGTAAAACTGTAACTTAAAACTTCACAATCAAATGTTTATACAAAACATTTCATTAATACCTGATTCACAAAGATCTTAAGAAACGATTTACTGTCTTCTTTGGTGCAGTCTTTGGACAGACATACCGTGTGCATTGCTCCCACTTTCAATATGTCTTGAATAAAGTTTGAAGCAATAAATTCTCAAAATACATGCTATTCCTCACTTAAATGTGAACTACTTCTAACTATTTTTAAAGAATTTAATGCATTTACACTTAAAAAAATAAGTGAATGCATCTTCCTAGTAAGAAAAAAATAATATTCCTTTTTTGCAGTTTTCTTTTTTATATGAGTCATTTTATATTGTCAATTGATCTCTAACTGGAATATCAGTGGATGAATGACTTTTTTTTCATAATAAAAAAAACTTTACAGCAAAACTAAAATGTTTTCTTTTTCAGTGATTTATAAAAAGTTACAAGCACAGTATTTTTTTATTTAAGTAATATATTTTAACATTAAACTAAGTGTAGCGCATTTTTCAATTAATTTTGTTTTTTAGTTTCACAAATCTTGTGTAGATGCATTTGTGTGTTAGCAGTTACTGAAATAATAAATAATGTTAACTTTACTTTTTTAAAAACACAATAACACAGTGAGGAATTGGGAATTATTTCATTAAATAAATAAGTGAAAAAATAAAATATATATTGGTTATAATTTATCTGCTTCAATAAACGCTTGCAAAAGTTATTAAATCGAACTTTTCCATTTAACTTTTTCTATATTTTTTAAATGCTGCTTTCAAAAAATCAAATGGTTCTCATTTCATCTTGTTTTACGAACTTTCCCTCTCATCCCAAGCTTGTATTTCTTTGCATTTGCTCAAGGGATCCTCTGCATCTCCTATAAGAAACGCCGATCGTGCCCAAGCAAGTGTGAACACAGCAGCTGTCGCAACATTGGAGAGAGGGAAAATGATTGTGTCCCCTCTCTCTCCTCTCTAATCTTCAAAGAGAGAGGGAGAGAGAGATGAGAGTTTGAGAGAGAGAGTGAGAGTGGTAACTCTGCGTGCTATGTGGAAGAATTCGTTGAAAATCGATAAGGCTATTCAAAACTCTTTAGAATTCATTATGTTTTAGTCTTATGGGGTTTAGTATGTAGCATAGCAAATGGCGGAACATTGTTTATAGAACTGGTTGAGTCATAATGTGTTGACTGAAACCCGGTCTTCGGATTTAATTTTTTTGAAAAGTTATATTGTTTTAATTTACCTTCATTTTTCACAAAAGCTTATTGCATAAATTGAGTTAATTTTTTATGGAATATTAGAAACTCTTTCTGTTTTAGGGTTTGGATAGTAAGACGCCTTTATACATCACATTTAAGAAGAAATTTTTAAGCTTTTTACCTTTAAAATGCTGTTATTTTTAAAAAACTATTGTATAGGCACAATATTATTTCAATTTTTTTAGAAGTTCAATTGGAAGGCAGTACCTTCCTTAGCTCAGAAAATAATGGAAGAGTTATGATAATTTATTAAAAATATCAGGGCAACCAATCGATTAATATTTGTTTACAGTTTAATTGAAAAACACTAATTAAAATAATGTAAAACTTTAAGTTATTTTGTAGATTCCAGCGTGGAGTGTGTGCTGGTATATTAATAGAACGATAAAAAGTAAAAAAATTCCAGTTAACGAAATTATATTTTAAATATAACTTCAAATCCCTCAAAGATGAGTCCATTGAATAAACCGCTAATGAGTCACACACATTCAGTGCCACAGAAAAGGTATTTCCGTAAATTATTCGGAAATACCACCTTTTCAAGAATCCGCATTCAACGAAGTTTTGAATAAATATCTGAATCATTCTCACTTTAGCACTGATTAAAAGGAAGTACTACTTTGAAGTTAAAACTTAGTTCGAGACTTCTCGGAATCAGATTTTCTCATGTTAGGACATGAAAGGAATGATCTTGTTGATCAAGTTTTGATCAGCAGATTTAATTTGAGGGTAATAATGAAGTGAAGTAAATATTTAATTTAACTAACTTTTAAATACATTTTAATGCAAATATCTGACATATAACCCGAGTATCATTTTTTTTATATATTTATATTTAGAAATAAATTATTAAAGATATTTCATTTAATTTTTTTAAATTAAATTAATTGTTTGGTTTAACTATTTCATTTCAATTAATTAGAGCATGTAATAGAGTTTCATTATATCGCAAAATAATTAAATATTAACAACCCAATACAAACAATAACTTAGAACCCCTAAAAACAAAATTTCATTTTTTTTCGCATTTTTTAAATGCATAGTATTATGAGAAAAATATAGAATTTAATTATAATTTATCCATTCTTTTTTAAGAGTTTTACTAGTGAAAGTAAGCAAAATTTTTGAAAGAAAACTTAATAACATTAAAGTACCTTGAAACTATTCACACAACTTAGGATATTGGAAGATCCATTTAATTAAGTATATAGATTATTCCACATTAAAACTTCTATCGATAATAAATAACTATTTTGATTACATTTTTTACGCTATATTTTTTTATATTTGTAATAATGTACTATATAATTTTATTATTATTTATTATTTAGTTAATTATAAAAATAACCTAAATTTTGTTGTAACAGTAAATCTAATAATTTTAAATTACGATAAGTAACTTTAGTCCAAATTTTTCATATGTAAATATAACTTTTCATGTTTGTTGCTGGTGTATTAACTATTCAAACTTATTTCAAAAATGCAATAGATTACTCCATCGCCATATGCTGAGAGCCATTTCGAGAAAATATCCTACAGCGGAAATTTATTTTCCCAGAATTTCCTTGGTCGAATTTGAATCGACCTCACGTATTTAGAGCCTTGTCCACGATCAAGCAAAACATAGGGAAAAGAAATTCTTAGAAAAAAAAGAGTTAAAGAAATAGCTAAATAATATTAGCAAAGACGGAAAAAAAACATCAAGCGAGAGCAAATCAAGTAGAAGAAAATCCTGAGTCGAGTGTGGAATTCTATTTGCTCACTGCTGCCAAAATTAGATTTGTTCTTTACGGAAATTCTTCTCACACCTGCGTTTTATATTATACGAAGAAGAGAGAAAAAACACGAAAGGAAGCGAAGTGAGCTGAGTAGGATTTGAAAAGTTGCGCGCGAAAGTAGTAGAAAGTGATCCTTCTATAATACGAAATAAGAGGATTTTATGCATTAATGGCCGGATATTGAAGAATTTTTTTTATCCTACTTTAAATTTCCTGTTTGGTTAAAACGCTCTTTTTAATGCACTCCTCCGAGGTTGAAAATGAATTAATTAAAGATTAATTTTCAGTTAGTTTCGGATTTTAAGTCGAGGGGTTTATGAAAGAAAAAAAAATGGGAAGGAACTTTTTTTGGGGTAGTATAAAGCGTGGCGATCGGGAAACTACAATTAAGTAGATTATGGTAATGCTAAATGAGAATCTTAAGTAGTTGTGAAACTGAGCGGTTGTATTTTTTTTTGTAAAGAAATAATTGGTACTTCTTTTTTTTTTCGGTTTCTCTATTTTAATTATTAAGAAAATTTTATATTTAAAACTAAAAAGAAATATTGAAATAGCTGGGTGCCTAAGTTCAAAGTGATTACATTTTATATTTTTTTTATAATAAAATATAATTTTTTTAAAAAACAAAGACTCTTATTGAAATAATGATTATAGGATATTTATTTTTTTTACACCGATTTGGGATAATCGAACTTTATTCTTGAATTTTTTGCTCAAAAGTCAATTCAGATGTGTCGCATCTTTAGAAGAATGTTTTTAATGATAAGTTTTTAGCTTCAAAATTTTGGGCCGAAGTTTCCCAATTTGAGTACTAATAACAAAATATTCAATTTTAAACTAATTTTTGTGTTTTAAGCATTCAATATTTGTTTTAAAAAATATATTCGACATTTTATGTTCCAGTAAAATACATAAAGCTATATAAAGAAAGAGTTTAGATCGAAAATTTGCAAATTATAAAAACACCGTGCGTGACATAACATAATTTTTAACAGGAAAACATATTTAAATTCATTGATCACCTAACTAAACAAAGAAACATAGTACTGCAAAAAAAAAAAATGCTAAACACTGTGTTTATCAAAGTACTTCAACGAGTAAGAAGACATTTACAAAATAAAAAAAAACTAACGCAAACATACATTTAAAAAAATAAAAATGTCTAAAAACACTGTAAACATAGAATGCAGTCCGGAAGCACCCTAAAGTGATTTTGAATGAAAAAAGTTGCCTCTTTTTTAAAGAAAAAACTCCTAGTACCCCAAACACGCACAACCCCCCCAAAAAACAAACAAATAATAACAATGATAACATTAGGAGAAAAATCCACCTGGGCTCGCCAAAAGAACTTAAGGAAAATGCGCTTGGAATTGGGCCAGAATTTGCCCTGATCATGTGATCATGGTGCATTACGATTGGGACTCCTTTCTCTGGTTGTTTCCACTTCTAATAGAGGGCGCTGCTAGAAGGACGTAGGTGAAACTAAGGCTTTGACAACATTCTAACTTAAAGTTTGATTAAAAAACAGTTTTATATTATTTATTTCATCTTAAATATGTTACTTTTTCGTGTAAAAAACTTTTGATCGATATATTTCTGGATTTTTTTAGAATTATTTATTCATCTTTCAGGTTCCTATGTTTTGTTAAAAATACATTTTACTATTTTCTTTTTTCTTTTCAGAAACAACATTGTGTAACCAAAAGCCTCGGAATATACTTCGTTTGGCACTTTATCGCTCATGTGCTTAATTTCATCAGTAATGGTGCTAATACGAAGAGATAGTTAACTCAATAAAGCAGTATACGAGTATTGAATACTGATACATTTTTGTTTCTGTTGGGCTTTTTCGGAGAGAAATGTATCCTAAACATTCATAATGACCCATGGGTCAGAGGACGAGGATTGGTTTACTGTGATGTTTATAAGATTATTCTTATAAATAAAAGATAAACATTATTGTTAAACCTGTTTTTTATTTGAAATAACTAAAAAAATATATCTTAAAAAACACAATGTTGGAAAAAATAAATGATGCTAACTTTGTGTTTGTTAGGATGAAAAAAATAGACTTCGTTTGACAATTTACGTTGGAACATATTCTATCAGCAATGTTACGATAAGTTGGAAATAGTTAGAAATATTTATTGCATTAAAATATTGGATGTTAATAGAATTTTCTTTTTGTTACTTACGGAGTTCTGGTTATTATTTTAAATTTTCTATTATGCTTTAAACCTTATATATATACGACAACGTAAAAATAGTAGCTGTTTCTTAAATAAATGTTATATGTTCTTCTTTTTAAGCCCTTGTATAATATACTAAAGTAATAAAAATGCCTTTATTAAAATATCTATTGGACAGATCAACGTTTGTTTATTAATGTTTTTATTAAAAAAAATACGCATACAGATTTTTATAGATTCGACATTTATATTTTTTAAGTCTTACCACAATATTTTTCTAAACATTAGGTGATTTTAAGGCTAAATAGAAATGTTGACATTTTGATTGCATAAATAACTGATTCTTTTATCCATTTAAATAATTATCTTTATTTTTATTCATAAAAGAAATCAATAGAAATTCAAAAAAGCTCCGTTTCTCAAATATTTACATATTTTTACGATGCTCAGGAGATTGTGCTAGACACAACGTAGACAATGTTTATTATACTATTTCTGTTTATTAAAAAATAATTTTATAGAAAGTCAACGTTTGCATTTAATTAGCTATGATATTAAGATAATAATGATGAAAGCTAAATGAATATAAGCTTATATAAATGTATAACTCTGCTATGCTTTAATATAAAAATGTGTTACTGAATTATTTGGTTATATTGTCATTACTGTACTAGCATGTTAAATCGTTTGTTACTTTGTATTTCGTTATATCAATGTTATTATTGTACTGCGTTACTTCTTATTGATAATGCTGTCGATGATTATATTTGATTTCAAAGTTCTTATGTAAAGTTACGTCATAAGTTTTCACGATGTTTCCAAATTGTAAAATATTGCAAGCTAGGTAAACTGATAGTAAAAGAAACAACGGTGTAATGATTTCATTTTATAGTTAGGAATTTTTATTAAATGTATGTTTTAGCAATTTATGTTGTATTTATAAATATATAAATATACATACAACCAGATTAATAAAAGTTCAATAATACAAAATTTATTATAGACAATTTCATTTTAATTGAAATATATTAAACGATAAACATATCAAAAATATATAAATAACATATATTAAAATACAAAACAATATCAAATTTTCAATAAAATCTTTAGCCAGGTATAACACTATTGTGGGATCCGTATGGGCCCATTTCCGTAATGTGGGCACTACCCTTATTGTGACCAGAATGAAACGAACCCCATTATTTTTTGTCAAACCACAAAGACCCACATGGGCTACTCCACATTTTCATTTTTGTCCCAATTTTTAGTAATGTCTAAGAAAACTATTCAAAATAAGAAACAGTTAAATTTTTAAAGTAGAATCTCTTTTCAAATTAAAAATTAAACATAATTTTACATTTAAATTAATCTATCCAAATCATAACTAGCATGGTGCCCTAGATAACTTCTTTCGATAACTGTGGCCTCATATGGCAAGCCCATAATAAATTTTTGGTTTACCCATGAAAAACCAATGCAAATCAAATTAACATTTTTTTTTCAAACAAGTAAAACCACATAGGCCAACATGGGGAGTGTGGGAAAACTGTAAAGATTATTATGGGCTATCCATATGATGCCCATGTTATCATATAATAATAGAAGATAAGTATTAGTTATTATTTGGATAATATCATTATAACTTAACTGTAAAATTATGTGTCATTGTTTTTTTGATGAAATTCTGTCTCAAAAAATAGGTTTGTAAAAGAATCTGTCACTTAACCCGCTTCCACACAACAGCTGTGTTAAACAATTAAAAAGGCGCCAATCACAGCATTAATTCAATATTAAACATTTACATGCTAAATTTGGCTAGTTTCATTTATTTTATTTCGAAAATTCAATAATTATTACTTATCGTTTGCAAAAATTAATTTATATTTCAAAGAATAAATATGTAAACGCTTTTAAATAGAATGAAAATAATTAATATCAACATACAAAGAATCTCGTAGTGAAATATATTTGACGTCTTTTCAAATTGATTGATTTCGCAAAATAAATTTATTTTAATTTATTGTATAAAAGAATTAAGTTCTCGGGCGATTGTTGCGAATGGCACTGGTGATTTATTTCTAATAACAAACAGTACCTTTAGCTATTTGTAATTCAAACTTTTAAGCGCCCAAATTAACAATTTTCATTAATCATCTTTCTCAGATTTAATAATTAGACTTTATCGTTTCATAAATTTGTTTGAAGTTCGAAGAATAACGATGTAATATTTTTTAATAAATATCTTTGTGTCGCCACAATTTCCCATTTACATTTCTTTCAAAAATTCACTTATTTATCGTTTGCTAAATTAATTTACAGTTTAAAAAAATATATAATTAGTACAATCGATGCTTTAAAAATAAAAGCGAATTTTGCATATTTTTTATGCCAAGTTAGAATTCTCTATGCATCTTTCTTCATACATATATACTCTATCAAAAGAACTCTATTGTGATATTACAACAATCCAAACTGAATTATATCACATAAATAAATATTCTTTCAAAAGTTTTTATTTTTATTTTAAAGTTTCTCGTACGTTTAACGAAATGGCAACAGTGAATATATTGAATAAAAATATAATTTGCATGTTATTTCAATGTAGATTAAATTTTTAGTTATTTAAATTTTAAATAGACTTCTAATTTAAATTTTTAATGAAATTTGGAATGTAGCCTAATCTGATTTTTTGCTTCAAAATGACATATCCCACTTGTCTGTGGGACTTGTGGATGGAAACAGTGAAAATATTGAATAAAAATGGAATGTGCATGCTATTTCAATTTAGATTAAATTTTTAGTTATTTAAATTCTAAATAAACTTCTAATTTAAATTTTTAATGAAATTTGGAATGTAGCCTAATCTAATTTTTTGCTTCAAAATGACGTATTCCACTTGTCTGTGGGACTTGTGGTTCTTTCTGTGAAAGTGGGTGACGGACGGACGGACAGACAGACGGACTGAACGATTATAAAGCCTTCCACTTTTTACGTTATAAACGTAGTGTGGAAGCTAAAAAGTTAACTTTTCCAATTTTTGAATATTTATTTAGAGATAAATTTAAGTATGACATAATTGAAGATGCACTTAGTGTAATACCCCAGATGGGCGTATGTGGTTTGAACAAAAATCAAGGGATTCGTTTCTTTCTGTTCCCCCATATGCGTAGTACCCACATTAACCAAGTGATTCCACATAGAATCCACATTAGTGTACTATCTGAGTACATAGTTCTTGTTCAACGAAAAATCCATAAATATTACATTCTACTGATTGAAATTTTGCTACTGGATACATTCTTATTTGCTGCAAACCTGTATTTTTAATAAAACTTTATGATCACTCAACTTTAATAAATATGAAATGTTAAACCTGGCGTATTTTAATAAGACTAAAAGCTATTTCTTTCAAAAACTGGTGGTAAAACGGAAAATATTAAAGTATAGAATGGCTCATTGTTGAAACTCCATTCTTCTCATTAAAACATTTTAAAATGGTTCAGAATTATGAGACCCATTGTGAAAAGCAATAGTACATGGTGGCCCAAAAGTAGGTTTACAGTTGGTTATGTATACAGTTATTTTTACAGAAACAGTTTTTTATACTTTAAGTACAGGTTTAGTATAGTTTGGTTGAATATTGTCGCACTAGAGCTACGAGAGAGTTATTGGAGACATACATCGTAATTAAGAACCACAGTCAAAAGTGACAGCTTTATTTACATACCTATATTTACATACTTAATCCCGAAGGTGCTCAAATTGTCTACCCTTGACATTGACGCATTCCTGCAACCTATCCTTGTCACTCTCACACACAGTGCGACACAAATTCAAGTTGTCAAGAATGTTTTTAAAATCATCATCGATGAATTTCTTCAACTGGCTCATTGTGGAGGGTTTTCTGGAATAAACATTATCCTTTACTACTCCCCAGAAAAAAATCCATGAGTTGAGTCCGGGGAACGTGGGGGAAACTCAATGCTCCCCCGTCTCCCTATCCAATGATTCGGGAAGGTCAGATCCAGGTATCGTTGGACCACCAAAGAATAATGCGGTGGAGCACCGTCCTGTTGAAAAAACAACTCCGCAAAGTTGGGCTGTGCGTGCAGTTGTGGGACTACAACTTGTATCAACATATCCAGATACCTGATGCCATCAACGGTTCCATCGAAAAAGACAGGACCATGACACAATCGCAGGATATGCCACCCCACACTGTGACGCCTGGCTGATTTTTTAGGACTGTTTACGAATGTAAGGGCTACATTCATCTAATTTTCCTGTGTCAACGTCGTGCGTGGTCGTCCAGACTTCGGTGCATTGGCAACGGAACTCGTCTTCTCAAACTTGTCTATGACGCGGTAAATCGCTTGACGGGACGGCGCAGGCAAATTAAACTCATTTACCCATATCGTAAGCACAGTCTCCGCATGTTCGTACTTCCAGTAGGTCTTAAGTATCCACCATCGGTGCTCCTCGCTCATATTTCCATCTGCCAGAGTTAATGCTTACGGCAAAAGGTTAAATCGTAATAGTAATTAGTACAGCTCGTGTCAAAATGAACAACTCCAATGCGCAAATCTAAATCAATGATTTATTTATGTACTTTACAAAGTATTTAAATGACATGTCTGCAAGGGGACCCAAAAAGGTGAGTGAACGCTGCACAGTTCAAAAGGATACATTTGGGAATACCTGAGGTCAGGAGATCAGAGTCTACGTGGAGTTGCGGGATGCTGGCCGGAAGCTGGGATATCTTAAGTGGAATGCTAGGAGCTGGCTTGGAGTTTGCTCCCGAGTTCGGAGCACTGTGGACCTGGCATCCTAGGCAAGAGGCCAAGAGCAGTAGACCGGGAAAAGACGAGATGGAGCCCGCGGTTGAAGTCGGATGCTCAGGGTGAAGATGCCGTCACGGGACCTGAAGGGACGGGATAGGGCCCACTGTCCGCGTTGGATGCTCGGGGGAACGATGGAGAAGAGCCCTTCGGCCGGAAGTTTGCAGGACGAGAGAAAGTGCAATAATGATAGACTCTCTACGTCATTCCGGCGGTGCCTGTTGCCCCCTTGTCAATCAAAGGGGTCCAGATTCCCTCATTCGCTGAGACAATTCTACGCTCTTCCCTCTCCCACATATATTAGGAAGCACAGCCAATAATGGCGCACTGACCTCTGATATCCCAACTACGAATTCGCAGACATAGTGACTCGTTTTGTCCCTTCAATCACACTAAAAGGGGTCAAGATGTCAGATCCCTGGTATCTGGCATCAGCCATGGTTTACACTTATAAACAAAAGTACACATTTTCCACCAGCGCAAATCCTTTTATAGGATATTTGGCAGGTGACGGTTTCGAAGTTACGCCTTTTGGTGACATTATTTGCATATTTCTAGAGCATCAAACAAATAAACCGAAGCTTTCTCAAAACTAAACCAAACATAGTCCTCAAATCGCCACTCTTTGGATTCGATAAGGTGTAGTACGGTTTAATTTTAGTCAACCAACAAAACTAAACACGACCATGTCAAATACCCGTTCTGAATAACCCAAAGTTCTTACCAATGGTACATTTGGTCCGGTATTAACTGTAAGCCTACTTTTGGGCCTACTTTATATATATATATATATATATATATATATAAAATATATATATATATATATATATATATAATATATATATATATAATATATATATATATATATATATATATATATATATATATATATATATATATATATATATATATATATATATATATATATATTATATATATATAATATATATAATATACATATACATATACATATAATATACATATAATATACATATATACATATACATATACATATAATTATACATATATACATATACATATACATATATATATAATATATATATATTATATATTATATATATAATATATATATATATATATATATATATATATATATATATATATATATATATATATATATATAATATATATATATATATATATATATATATATATATATATTATATATATATATATATATATATATATATATATATATATATATATATATATATATATATATATATATATATATATATAATATATATATATTGAAACGTTGGTTCCATTTTCCTTAAGAACCAATCCAAATGTATTCAAAGGCTTGTTGCATGCAACGATAATTCTCATCATATGCTAAATTTTTCTCCTCCACTTTATGAAATTGATTGGAGCGAACATATGAGTTTGAGTAAAGAAGCTAACTATTCGAATTAAATTATTTCAAGAACGTTTTGAATGAAAAAAAATTGTGCTTACAAGTGGTGAATAAAAACAGTCAAAATGATGATGACAAAAAAACATTGCTTACAAAATGATTACATCTGTAAAATTAACCTATTTAATTTTAATGCATAATATAATGATTTGAATAAAAATGCAACTAAGATCACTTTAACAGCAAACTTTGCAAAACTTTGTATAACATTGACATAGATAATTGCTATGACACACATCCATTAAAAGTGTGTATTTATGAGGAATAGATCGAGATAGAAATAATAAATCAATACATAATACACAAACTTTGAAGATGAAGTCCAGAGAAAATTTCAAAATTCAATATCAAATTTATGTCCAATTACTCACGGGCGAAGTTTTTAATATTGTTGATAAAAAAAACCATTCTACAACAATCAAAAATATTTAAGCCTCCACAACGGTACTGCATTTTGGTTTCGTAATGCCACAGTTGAACAACAGATTATAGTGTTTCTTGGTCGAAATAGAAAATAAAATATCACGCCTCAGGACTTTTTACAGGTGAAATGGGAAAAATTTCTAAAAAATACAAACATTACGTTCTGTTGTGACAAAAAAGTGAATCCTAAAGTTTTTTTTTTTCATTTGGTATTTCCAATAATACTAATATGATCTTCTAAATACCTTGTGACATTGTTGATTTTTAAAAAAAATAATTCACGTAACGTTTACGTCTTAAAACTTGGAATTTTTTTTTTGTCTTGACGTGTTTATGTATGTCATGTACAATCACACATAAAAACTAAAATACCATTGAAAAATGCAGTACGTCTAGTAAATGCCAATTGTCAAATTATTCGTTCCAAATATCAAAACATGATATTTTCAAAATTCTACATACTTCTAACGATTTAATGCCCATTTAATAAACATTGGGGAGAACTAGGGACATCTGACCCATAGGGATACATAACCCAATTCCTTTTTATCAGCATTTTAAAAGTTTTATAGGTTGGAAATGGTATAACTTCTTTTCTTTCAGTCAGCTGATCCCATGGTGAAAACAACCCAGTTGAATCATTGCGTACGTATTAGCTATACGAAGAAACATATTGTCATGCACTGAGAGTAAATTTTTGACTAAGTCTTTGACTTGGACTAAGTCTTTTGACTTTGAAAAAGTCGATATAATTTTGATTTCATATTTTCTTTTTAGGGCCGTTTTAAATTTGCAAGCCGATTTTATGTTCTAAAAGTAAATAATTTTTTCCTTTAAAAATATTTCACCAACACTGTGACCAGTTATTTTAATACAACTTATTTTCTGATTAAAATACACCAAACAGATAAAAAAAATTAGTTACGTGGGAAAAAAAACATTTATAAAATTGGTTTCTGCTTTCTTTGTCCGTCTTTTGATGAAGATCCTGTAAAATTTAGTTTTTTTAAGCTCTTTAATGTTTTTCTTTTTATTTGTAAGAGTTTTTTTATAACATAAAAAAATTATTACAAACAATATCTTATATAAATATGGCTCTTCAAATCCATGTTAAGATGTTTGTTTTTTTCAGCAAAATTTAGTGTCCCTAATTTCTGTAATTTCTGTCTAATCTTAGTTTCCACTTGAAGTATTTTTTCATTCTTGTTAAAATTTTAATACATTGGACAAATGTGACAGTTACAGGTGAACAAGAGGCCGTAACTTCTGTTTACACATATAAGTAATATAGGTTGCAAGATAGTTACAAAGCATACACAATGGTAACGTAAGTTATATAAAAAATAAAAAAATAGAAAGTGCTTGACTTTTTTAATATTTGCTATACTATAAATCTTAACACTTATATAGCTCCAATGTGCCGTTGTTATGGTTAAATTAAAGATATTTTTTACTTCATTAAAAGTTGAAAATCGTTTGATAAAACTGAAATATCCCTTTAAACAACTTAAGTTTCTTGAAGAATACTGTTGTGGTAATATAATTATCTAATTGGAATAGCGCTAATGTTTTGTTGGGATACATCGCAGAGTGATGATGTCTTCATTTAGCAAACTGGGTTTTACTTTATTTCTCTTCCAGCAGCACCTCCATTTTGTTTAATATATATTGTGTGTGTTTGGCCGGATAAAATATAGTTAGTGGTTAACAGTACATTGCGTTACTTTTAATAATGAAGACCTTAAATATTAATTACTTCCATAAATAAAATAACTAAATCATAAATTATTAAAAACTATATTAATTACTCAATTCTACCGCTATTTCCCTGGACAGCAAATGAGAAGACAATTGGCTAACTGACTAAGCAGTTATTAACATACACAAGTACAACCGCGGTTCATACTGGACAATAATAGTTCGAACGGGGTGGAGCGTGTTTTTTTGTGTGGAAAATAAAACAATGTTTGACGTAGCTGTGGCATCATTGTAGGCTTAGCCTTTCTAATGTTGTTTATACGTTTTAAATATTGGTCAAATATGTATTAAAATTCAAAATCATATCTTATTCTTCCACTATAATACGATAAATTTATACTAACATGGTTGTCTTGTGTATTTCTAAAACTAACTTAAAAATGAATTCAAAGTTGTTTGTTCTAACTTTAAAATGAATTCAAAGTTGTTTGTTCTAACTTTAAAATGAATTCAAAGTTGTTTGTTCTAACTTTAAAATGAATTCAAAGTTGTTTGTTCTAACTTTAAAATGAATTCAAAGTTGTTTGTTCTAACTTTAAAATGAATTCAAAGTTGTTTTAAAGGCAATTAATCCAAATACAGATATCTATTACAGAAGATTCACAAAATACATAATGGTAAATGTAATATAATCTCTATATTCAACAAAAGCTTAACACATGATCAGATAAAAAGGAAAATAAAACATCTGTTTCTGTATTATCTGGAGGTTTTTTGTGAGTAAATACTTTTCAAGTGGCTGGGTGGGTGAAATTACGTTTTACTAGAGCTGATCACAATTTTTTTTTTCTTAGAAACAACGCTTAAAATATCGTCCCGTTACTAAAGTACCTCTAATGCTTTATTTTTTTTTCACCAACTAAATAAGTTAAGTGAAAAAAATATAAGTTAGGCTAGGTTGAATGCTTCTGGCCGTCTTTTTTGTCTCTAAGGAGTTTTAACACAGCCAAATTAGAACCGTGGTTGAGTGACGAGGTCAACACCTAAGCCGGCACCCAACTGGACTTCGAGCGACATCGTACGCTAACGCCTTCGGGATTTTGGACTCCACATATTTAACGAGCACTTCTGTCCCTGTGTAATCGAGGCACCCCTTAATTAATTCGGCTTTTTTTTTAGA
The DNA here is from genome assembly GCA_019343175.1 of Oedothorax gibbosus. Classification (NCBI taxonomy): domain Eukaryota; kingdom Metazoa; phylum Arthropoda; class Arachnida; order Araneae; family Linyphiidae; genus Oedothorax; species Oedothorax gibbosus. The sequence goes on from CM033273.1 coordinate 18,854,892, forward strand.
ACGCTGGACCCTCTGTATGAGAGGCCGATGTTCTGACGACTGGCCTACGGTAAAATTACAGAATTCTCGTAAGACTTATTTGAAGCTGCCTATTTTTTGACACATCTATGTTGACAGATCTTTAGCACATATATGTACGCTCGTGATTTAGAAACGCGATTAATTGACGAGGTTTACACCTAAGCAGGTACCCAATAGAACTTCGAGTATGGTCTTGCGCTAAAAGCATCGGGAGTCAGAAATCCACAGATTAAACACGCACGTCTCTCCCAGTATACTAGAGGACCCCTTGATTGTGCAGTTCACAGTGTAGAGTTTGAACCGTACTCGAGTCCCCATCCGAAACAAATCCTTCCCACCCACTATAAAAGTACAAATCATACCGCATTGCTACCGTTATCTCCAATTTGGCGAGCTGTTGGCGGCGCCCACTTGGCGCAGTGTGCTACAACCCTACCTTTGTGGAAGATCCCATCGACCGGCCAGTGCTGAAGATCTCGCCCGGAACGCAACGGGACTTATCCGCAGTGTGCTCCATCCCGCAGTAGAAAACCTCTCTTTTTGTAGAAAAAAAGGGTTCTTTAGCACCAATTCTAAGTCCCGATGGACAAAGGTTTGGCAGATTCGGTGTGAGAGACTTGAGTTTAAGTTTCTCGTTGACTTTTTCAAGGACTTGAAGTCGGTGTTGTGATTTGTGGGATATTTAAAAGTGCACGTTGTGTTGTATGGATGTTTGGTTATATTGTGAGAAATAATGGCTTGTAATCAAATGGATAATTTAACTGTGTACTGGTCAGTTGAAAGTGTTGTATATATACGATTCATGTAAGATATTAAATTATCGTTTGTCTAGCTGTCGGTAGCTACATTTTACTAAACAATAATTCCTGACAACTTTTGAAAGCTTTCGAACTGTTTACTTCAGGAAGTAAAAGTTTTTACGGATATCTTGTGAACAAAACTTAATTTCCAATCGTTGAACTGTGGATAAAAAACATTTGTATTCTGAACAACTAATGCGTAATATATAAACAACATTACAACTATTGAATCCCGTGCTGTTTTTCCCAAGATAATTCAATAAAGCTCTCATAAAATGGCCCGCTCTAACAGAAAATCTGGAGCAAGCTCTAATCTAATGCAACTGGCTCGGATAACTTTATTGTGCATGATTCTCACCATGGAGCTGAACAATGCCCTCAGTCGTGCAGAAGGTAAATGAAAATTTATTCGTTTATAATAGTAGAATGAATATTTAATATTGTTTTCTTGACTTTTTATAATGTATATGCGTAATCTTCTTTTTTTTTGGGGAGGGGGGGTGGTTATAAATGTAAAGTATGAATTAAGTGAACGATTTTTTTAAATCGATGTATATCAATACTATACTTATTAAATTCGGTGGAAGGTGTGTGAAAAAGTTTTGCTTCTCTAATATATTTTGTGAGGTTTATTTGTTAGTGGTTCTTAAAATTAAACGTCAATATCCCCGTGTTGCTCTAGATTGACGTTAATTCAGCCAATGTTGACCTTAGGACCATAATCTATAGGTTTTTAACCACTAATCCAATTGATGTTCGTAGACGTTATGAAGATAATTTAAACAGTGTATCACAATCCAATAAGTTCTACTAAGCCAAAAACAAAACCATCGTGGGCGCTTTCAACGAAAACACCTTTGTTTGCGGTAGAATGCTTGAAAAACCTTTTTAAGTGATTAAAAATATTATCATATCATAATTTTATATATCTGAATAATGTGCCAAAACATTTACGTGAATATATCTTTTTTGTAATGTTTTTGTTACGCCATTGCTGGCATAAGCTTATCAAATTTAGATTGTTTACATAAGTTTGGACTCAAGCAAAATATCCCAAATTATTCTTAAAAAATTGTGTATTATTTTAATTATGCGAATGTTTTAACAAGTAAAGTCAATTCAGATTTAATTATTTTTAAATCTTTTTGATGATAGATAACAATTTTATTTTAAATTTTACTTCGGTGTACAAGGACGATTTTTTTCATTCTTGCCTTTCCTTCGATCGGTGCTCCGATTGGTTTTCTGTTTTCTCGTGACACTGTTTCACCAATCGAGGCTCGATAAATAGTTCATTCGCATCCAGGGTTTCTGTTGCCACTCAAGACCTTAAACACGACCATTGATTGGACGCTTCAGATAATACTTTTATATCGAATGTACATTCATTGATTGGCACAATATTTCCCTTTGAAAGGAGTCGTTCTTTTGTTAATTTTTAAAATTTATTGATTATAAAAATAAATGTAATTTTAGCATTTTCCTAATGGTGTAATCATCCATAGAGGTAAGGTTTGTTGGTAAATATTTGAAAGATCGGCATTATGATTATTATATATATAAATTTGAATTTTACCCAGAGTGACTCTTGCCACAGCTCGTTTCATCTAGATGGGTATTTAGATTTAACTTGTAACGTGAAGAATTCAGTAGTAACTTCTTATATGTAACAAGATAAGTAAAATTTTAGAGTAGTTCCTATAAGGTAAACTTTGATAAATTTTGATCCCATATTTTTGTTTAGCAATAAAACATTCATACATACTTTTATTACTTATGCTGGGTCTGTCAAGAAATACTCGAAATTTTAGATACCTCTCCTCGGTTAAAACAAGTAACCTGCTGAATTCGACGATGCAGTGTGTGGCGATAAACGAACATTTCTCAACAAATATTCTGCATACTTTTACAATGAAATTTTAAAAAAAAGTATTTTTAGATAAATTTTACCACAACTTATATTTAAAGAAAAAAAATTGTTTGTTTTCCCACAGTTTTTTTTAAATATTTTTTATATATTTATTTTACAATTGTCCACAAAGCTGAGGAAATAATTAAGAAATTTTTGTAAGTGTTTTGCCATTAAGCGAAGAAAAAAATATTCATTTATTTTTTGACTTTTCACATTTTTCCTATAAAAACCAAAACAGAATAAATATTTTTCTATCCATGTTTTTGTAAACTACATGAGCGTAAATGAAAGATAAAAAATATTTATATATTGTTGTTTTTAGCTTATTGTTTGTTTTCTTCAAAGGGATTTAATTATTGTACAAACTGTAAACATTGAAACTGAGATACATGAAGATAAAGTTGGCTCTTTTCTATTTCAAAGGCTAGGAGAAATCTCAGAAAATACTTTATAACATTTTTTACTCAAGATTCAACTATAAAACTTTCCAACAATGTTGAAAAAGTTACACAATAAAATACCCTAAAAATATTTTTTTTAATTTATTTTTTTGGTACTCTGTCTACTTAATCCAAAACAAACAATAATAATATATTGTGAAATGTATCTGTACTTTTCCTGAAAAAAAAAGGAATTCGATAGGGAGCGCTGTAAGAATAACGTTATATCCGAAGAATAAAATGTTAAGTTATTGTAAAAGTATTATTTTACAACATATTTTTTTTTAAAATATATATGCTTACTTTATCGGGGCTGGGGATCCCAGTCGGTTAAGGCGTTCGCCTTGTATGCGGAAGATCCCCCAGGTTCGGGTCCGGGCCAAAATAACCTATAAACTGCCCGTGCATTAAAAAATGTCCGACGAATAATACCCCGTGTAGAGGGAGTGTACGTTAAATATGCTCCAAAGCCCCATCGCTGCATACGATGTCGCCCTTAACGGTTTCGTTGGGTGCCGAATCAGGTGTCGGCTCGTTTCTTGACTGTGGTTCTAAATTACGACGCTCGTCACCAATACCCCTCGTGTAGCTCTAGTGCGACGGTAGTTCAAAACTAACCTGCTAACTTTATCTCCAACAATTTATATAATTATTTATTATTTTAGTCTTTAAGAACATTATAACAAGATAAATTATTGATGTATTTTAGTTTTAATATTCCTTAGAAAATATACGTGAATGAGATAAAGAAAATATAAAGAAATTCAAAAAAAATTTTGGGGATAGACTTGCCTTTATCGTGGCTTGAAATTTTTAAAGGATTGGCATATGAATGGCATCATTTTATATGAAGTAAGGCGTTAGCCTTTAATTAGAGATTCCAGACGTCTCGACAGAGATAGTGCGTCTTCAGAGATATTAGTCAGTTGTAACAGATAGTTCTTCAGCGATATTAAGGAAAAGCAGAGATAGTGCGTTTTAGACACTGCCATTATATTAACTGGTGATGCATTGTTTAATCATACGAAAATACTTGTCGAGAAAGTTTTTATTTTTAAAATCTTTTGGGGTCTTGTATCCTCTTTGCGGTTGAGCTGGGTTCTCGATCAGTTGTTTTCCGCATCTCTTGATCGCTGTTCAAGATTGTAAGGCCTAGCATCATAAATTTTGAATTTAATTTCTTTAAAAATCGTATTAGTTTAAAAACTCAGACAAAGGTTTATTTTTAAAAAATATGATCTTAAGATCAACTTCTACTTGAAAAAACTTGAATGTCAATAAAAATTAATTATTAACAAAATTTATTTATATTGCTGCAAAAACTGGTTCATAAATTGCGAAACCAATTCGGGTCTAACGTTTAAAATGTTCAGTTGCATTATATATTTGGATATAAAGCAAAGAAGAGAAAGCTTAATGCTAAAAAATGGTATATGTTAATGGTATATGTTAACGACGAGTTGAGTACTTGATTTATTTCGCTAAAAAAAGTAATGGTTCATATTTTTTTAGTTATCACACACATTTATTAATTTAACAAAAACTTTATAGCCTTGCTTAGAAAGAAAAACGTGGGCGTTGTTAATTCCGTATGTTTACTTCAACAAAACATGTGTTTATAACTTTCATCGCGACCACCTTGTTTTTAGCACAGTTACAAGCACTTAAACTAGTAATATTGTGTGAATCATAGTACATGAGAGACATAACACATGTGTAGGTAAGGACTAATGCTCTACACATCCTGTAATTAACATTAGCTATTCTGCACTACACTCCCACCGGCTGTGTTAATGTCTTTCACACCTCAGTGGGCATTTTCTGTTCATGGTAGCTCCTCCCAGGTTCGTCATTCCATGATTCAGAACAATAGTTATTGAAGTTAATTCACAGATGTTTCTTGTGACTAAGTGTATTATTGAAGTATGTCATTTAAATACAGTTTGGGTTATGCAATTTTACTACCGCCTGCTACCGACTATATGTGTAGTGACGCACGGTGCTCTTTTATTTAGGAGTCCACTCATTACGAGTATCAAGAAATAAGTATTTTAAGATTAATTATTTTATAAATACATTTGTGTGTTTACATTTGTGTATTTTGTGAGATCCCCCGATGAAAACAAATTTGTCAAAGTATCTCAACGTTTGCAGAAAAGCGGCGGATTAGCAAAAAGCCCATTTTTAAGTAGAATTGTCTGAATTTTTTCGTAGTCCATTGTATTTATTCTATATGAACAGCTATGAGATCAAATATTTATAGACCGAAGATGGTATCGATCACTATAAACATGCAGCAATTAGAAAATGTGTATATTTTAAAGCTAAGAAATTTAATTCGAACAGTTTAATTTGTCAGTTGACCGTGGAATGTTTACTATCTTAACGTACTTGCATTTAACCTCTTGCTTCCGAAACTATATTTCATTTTTTTAAAAAGTAGTTATGCTAGTTTATAGATAAAAGTATAAGGAAAGAAGATATGCCATATATTTTTTATTAAATTAAAGAAAATATACAATCCGAAAAAAAACATGGAAAAACTATTCGCGGTCTCCCCAGCATTTATGTTTAATTAAATTTTATATAATTTAAAATACCTAGCATTTTAAGATATTAAATTACAAAATGCCATTTCTTTTTATTTCTAGGCGAAATTTTCTAAGTTACGTCATCAATGTCTGTAAAAGAAGGATGAAACTAAAATTTAGCAATTAAAAAAAGTTTATTTTTATTCATTGGTGTAAAAGTACTTATACATCATTAAAAATTAATTCTAAAGCATAATACTATAATAGACTATTTCTTTAGGTTTTTAATAGTTAAACGAAACTTGAAAAATTATTTAACTAGAAGATTTTTTATCGATAAAATTTCTTTCTTAGAATTTTATTCAATACATATACCAGACAAACCAGAAACTTCTTTGTAAAGAACTTATTCACTTACTTTGTTTTTATTATAAGAACTTTGAATCCAATTTTCCATTATTTTGTTTTTCTTTTCCTTTTGTAACGGTTTTATGACTTGGTTAAAAGATTCTAAAACACGCATATAGAATCTTTTATCAATGAATTATTTATTTCTGTAGTTGAATAACATATGAAGTAAATAAAAAGGGTTTTGAAAACCTTGTTCTCTTAAGTGCTACCAGAAGTTTGAAAACTAAAATTGTTTGAACTTGTAATAGTTTTCAAAGAATTATTTCTAAAAAATCTCTTAGATTTGTTTTATTTAGTTCAATAACAGGTATTGTAAGATAACCAATATTTATTCAGTCCATGATATAGTATGAGATGGATGGATAGCAGAATAAAATATGTATAATATGCATAAACATTAATTTATGTACCGACTTATAGTTAAGAAATATTAAACTATTTCATCTATTTTATTAATATAGTTTCCGTTATACTGTAACACAAAACAATGATTAAGTTCTTATATTGTACAAGGGTATGATTAATTCATTTAAGAAACAATGTAACTTTTCAATTTGAAATTAATAATCATAATAACTTTTACATTTTATTTAGTTTAGTGATTATGTAAAAGTAATGAAACCTAAGTAATTATCTCCCCATTCTAAGCGTTAATTACTTCAACACTTCAACAACTTTACAAGTAAAGAAACTTATCTAACATTTCTAAACGTTTATCAATGTAAATTAATGTCTAGAAATTTATTAATAATTTATTTTTAATAATTATAAACCTCATAGCTTATTAAAATATAATGTTTATCATATTCCAAATTGGAATTTCTAACAAATAATTAATCTTAATCAGCTCATTTATACTTGTGTTAACGTATATAATATGATATATAAATTATTACCTTATTTAAAACTGAATGACTATGAAAATGTAAAGATTTTTTAGTAAATTGTGTAGCTTTTTATCTGGTAAGATAATAGCTTTCATTACAAGATAATTAGTTTTTTCATTTGACATATGGCAAACCTGTTTAAATAATGAATATAATAAATAAGAAGTGTAATATACATGATTGTATTAAATTTTTTTTTAAATTTGGCTTTTTGTTCTCTTTAAAATTCTGTAAGGGAAACTTTGTGAGCATAAGTGAACTTTTATTTGTTCACATGATGGAATATTTCCATCTTTTTACATAAATAATACAAATTAGTAAAATAATTGGTAAATATATTATTTAAAAAATTCTACGCTTCTATGTTATAAATATTTTTAACCTATAAAAAGAATTATAATAATAAATAAATCTTATTAATATACAAATAAAACTTGTTCGTCAATAATATGAAGGGTGTAATTACAAAACATATGAAGAGCTTAGTGGAACAACGTGCTAAGTGACATTTACAAAAAAAAAAAGATTTTTCTGTCAAGGAACATATTACTAATTTCTTTAACGATAAAAAGTTTCCTCTTTTTCATAAACTTTAAATTTAGTATATTTTTAACTTTTTCAAGTACCGATTTCAACAGATCCGAGTGCAAACGAAAAACTTTCAAGCTCTTTTTCTCGTTTTTACCTTTTTGTCACTTAGCACGTTCTTCCACTAAGCTCTTCATATATTCTCGAAGTATAACTAAGGTATAGGGTCCGGTCTGTGCAGTGGCGAATATGTTTTGAATATTCGATCGCCAAGAAGTGAAAATGAACGTACCGGACACTACACTGTTAAAAATTTTGTGCTTGGTTTCACCATGATATTGGTTCCTAGTAGCTGCAACGGCTGTGTGGTGAAATGTTTCACCTTTCGGTGTTTGGTTGAACCATTTTTCTGGAATTGGCAACAAAAACCTGAGAAATAGTTCAACCGAATACCAAAAATATGGTTTAACGTTTCACCACACAGCCGTTACAGCTACCAGGAACCATATTTAACAAAACAAAGTGCCTAATTTTTAACAGTGTATATCTCAATTATACTTTGAAAAATGATGCGAATTTTGCAAATAGACCCTTCATATACGGTGTCATTTTTACGAAAATGCAAATAAAAATATAATAAATATAAGATAAATAACTAAATTAAGTATAAAACTACAATTTGCAGTGATATTATCCTAGATTTCATATGAGATAACTTAATAATCTGCTGACCAGCGCTTTTATTTCCGGATTTGTGTAAGATAGATGTCACGGTTGTAACTAAATATACCCAAGAGGCACGGTCAATTCCCATTCTCACTCTAACACGAACAGTCATTAGCCTATAATAATGTCCTAGATGACTCTATTCTGACCATGCTGAGGAAATGTGGTTTATAATAATGTGGGATTTGTAAGTAACATGTTAGTAGAGCTTTTTAACAAAAAATATTTTTCGAGGATAGTACATGAAAATATATAAACATTAAAGAAATTGATAACGATATTCTGAAGCACATTTAATTTTTGGAAATTATGAAATCAAAAGAAATACATATTTAGATTCGTGAATACGTTAATTCAATCAAGCCAACCATAAAGTCGGAATATATTTATTTCAAAACTTAAATCCATGGAATTGAGGACGGATTGTGTTTTTGTTGATTTTGTTATTAAAATTGCTTACGTATTTTTTTCGGTCCTTATATTTAGTGTTTTGGTGGTATTCTAATAGGCTCACTTTACTATATTATTATTAAAATCTCTTATGCCTTTTCTGCAAAACCCCCTCTAATTTACAAGTGTATGGTGACGGCCTTACCCTATTCTGTGAATTGGAAATGATTTTAAATTCTCTGTAATTTATTCATCCTCTACTGAAAAAAAAAGTGTTTGCGTGTTTGGATAGCAATTCTTAATCTGTTTGAAACACTATTTATGTTACTCTTTACGTCATAAACATCAGTTCCCTGTTAATCTTGTATTGAAAATCATGCAATAATTAACTGCAAATTATGGGGTACATTTTAAAATCTTTTTTAAGCAGTGTTGACGTATCCCATTAATTGACACTTCTTTGCATTTTTGTTAAAATAAAAATATAATCTCCATATTTTTGAATACGTTAAAGTTCTAGCATTATGCTTTTTTATAAGTTCAGTAACACCGATCTGTTTTATTCACCATTTATTTTGGTTATTGGTATTCTTTGTGCAATTTCGAAGCATATATAAAGCTATTTACATCTATATAAAGTTCTAGATACCTAATATGTTTCTTCAGAACAATTTCACATAGGAACGGAAAAAATTCGATCACATCAAACATTTGCAAAATAGTTATATATTTTATGTCCTTCAAAAGATGGAGGTTAAAAGGATAATCTTTTCCGTCAACTTCTGAGAAGCATTTTATTTTTGATCCTTTGAATACCTCCATGCTAATCTGGCGGCGAACCTTGCCCTTAAATATTCCAAGAAACCCGCATACATGGTTATTTGAGCGGAATATCCTATTTTAAATCCGTAAAGATGAAACTAAGGGTGTAGCTTAATGGTTAACATTGTATCATATATGCTGGTTATAGAATATCAAAAAGATTCAAGGCCACAGCTCTCATTTATTAAAAAATAGATGAATCTCTAATAATTTGTTTAGTACAGTTTTTTTTTGACTTCTTACTTTTTGCATTTTAAATGATACTTATTGAAACAATGTTCCGATTGCGTGTGAAGCCATGTGAAAAGTGTTTTTAAAGAAAATAGTTTCATACTGGATGGTTTTATATCATGCAATCATTATTAAAATTTAACTTATTTAGAAAACTTCTGTTGCAAACATTTAGTGTTTGGTATGGTCGTATATTATGTTTTAACTGATTAATTCACAACTAGATCTCATTAATTTTTAAGTTTGTAATTTATTATAAATTTTAAAGTTTAGATGCAATGTGTTCTAATTTATATTCATTCAAATATTGTGAGGTATGTTTCGTGATTAAAATCTGTACTTGATTCACCCAAACTCTAGTTTCTAATTATCATTAATCATTCTTACCCTACCTTCACCTATAAACTAAATTGAGCCCTAATAATTACATCAACAGAAGCATCCCTCCAACCATCGAATATGATTTTGAACGCTTCAAAATGTTCATTTATTCTAATTCGAACTTCGAATCTATAGGAAACGATCCCTGATAATAGTGTTCGTACGTTCCACACGAATGCTCTTCTTAATTGTGCGCTAATTACGGAAACAATTTTCGCTTCGGTTAATTGAAATTTCACCGGTGAATGACGAAACTATAGAACTCTTCTGGTTGCAGAATAACGCATGGGTTTAGAAGCAGAATAATTTATACCATAGGCAAATTTACACCAATTGACCTCTCAAAGGTTTCTTTAATCAGAATCACTAAAAGAAATATTTCGGGAGTCAAACTGGTGTGACATGTTCTAAGGGTTACATCAATTTGCTTCAACAAAATTCTATTTATAAAAATTGTATTGGGATATGGGTGATATGTGTTAGTATAATTGGTGTTAAATAGCTCCGTTTCTAGATGTTAATTAAGTTTGGGATATCCATCGGCTTTCGGATTAGGATTCAACTTGAGACATTTTATTTAAACTGATTACGCATATAAATTAACGAGTCTATGTAACTTAAAATAATTAGTCATTTGACTGCTTACCTCCGAGTAACTTGTAAGAGTCAAAATTGGCTATTCAAGCTAGTCGGGCTACTCCTCAGATGAGTCAATTAACATAAGAAAAAAAACCGTGATATTCAAGGTATTGTCCATGGTGATGTACTAATACTTTGAGGAGGTAAACTGCTAACGCGTCAAGTTACGCACTAGATGAGTTAATATGATTTAAGACACAATTCACTTCTCTTCCAAGGGCATGTCTACAATAGAAATTGATAACGTAAGTGAAATGATGTCAAAAGTAGAGAAATCTTAAAATCGAAATTTTAAAATTTACCGCAGTTGACTCGTTTGCTGAGTAAGATTAAATTAACCATGACCAATTATTTGTTTCATTTTAGCGAACGAGTCAAATAACTAGTTGATGATTAGTCAGATAAAGATAAAAGATCAGTTGATGAGTTAATTAATACTTTACTGAGATTAAATAATTTTCCCTATGTACTTATAAAATAAGAATTTCATATAAGAAATGCGTGATTAAGTGTTTGTGTCTTTTATTTTCTTAATCTTTAATAAAAATTGATGTTTCAGTTCAGGTTTCTATTTTTAAGAAACCTTAACTTGAATTTTATCCTGATCATGCAATTTATTTGTAAAGTTCTTGCCTGTAATTTCGGTTCTAAGAAAGTTATTAGTATAAGCATAACAAGTTTCAATTTTAAACTTAATACTTGATCTACCAATCAACTAAATTTCAACATAGTCAAAACATTTCAACTTTAAAATAACTGAAATGAACTAACCCCATATGTAGTTAACTAGTAATGGTATTGGTGAAACCTGATAAAGTTAATGACTACAGTTAAAATATCAGCTTGCTTTAAACTAAGTGTGGTGTTATGAAACATTTATCACTGCTGATGGAACTTTAAAAGACCAAATATAATATTTAGATCAAATAACCTAAACCCACTAACTAAATTAAAATGTAACCAGACTCTAGTTAATTTGAAAACGCTTAAATGCAACCTTTCTGGATTAGCTTAACAATCCTCCAAATAAGCTGCAAATATTCAATACACTTACTAGTTGTATATTAATATCCACTTTTAAACCGCAAGGCACTCAGTGGTTTAGAAATTCAGAGGCCCCCTATGGGTATGGCAGCATTAAATTTATACTCGATTAAGTTTTTTACAAGTTACCGGTTTTCTCACAAGCCTCATTTCTCATAGGCTCTGATAACTATGCGTGAGATTGATTTGCTGAGATATTTAGATTTCAATGACACATATTCAATCTATGACCATCAGTTCAATGCGTGATTAATTCATAAAAAATTATATTAGTTTGGTTTCTTTTGGTTAGGCATTTTTTGGCATTTTTGTATTTATCACTGTTTTTATTCATAAAAACACTCATTAGTCCATTATTATAAAATTATAAAGAGAGAATTTACCTTAAACGTTCTTCAAAAATGTTACTTTATTCTAGCGTTTAGCTTATTAAATGATTTTCTACACTGTTAAAAATTTGGTGCTAGGTTTCACCATGATATTGGATGGTTTCACCATGATATTGGTTCCTAGTAGCTGCAACGGATGAATGGTGAAATGTTTCACCTTTTTTCGGTGTTTGGTTGAACCATTTTTCTGGATTTGGAAACAAAAACCTGAGAAATGGTTCAACCGAATACCAATAACATGGTGGAACGTTTCACCATTCAGCCGTTGCAGCTACTAGGAACCAATATCATGGTGAAACCAAGCACAAAATTTTTAACAGTGTACTGATAAATGATTCTTAAAATTAACCCTCTGAGGGATACAGTTGTATATACCCGTCATCTGACTGTCAGGTTTTCCACCAACATACAATTTTTTTTAAAAATTTATAAATATAATAATCCTAAAACATGGAGGAGTCATTTATAACCATCTGCTACAGAAATATAATTTTTAAAAATTAAGAAAGACAATTTTAATTTAAATCTCATTCAGTTTCTCTTAACTTGGTTTTATAATATATTTAGCGTCTGTAAAATAAATGTCTTAATCATTTTTAAACACTGTGTGTGATGTTTAAACTATTTTCCATTCATTTCATAACTCTTAACTCAATTAGAAAAAATTTAAATATCAAAGGAATATATAAATACGTTTTTCATAAATCTAAAAAACATATTTAAGTAAAAAAAATGACTACGCAAGTAATTTTCCGAATGAAAAATTATTATAAATGAAAACTTCTTTCAATATTTTTACCCACGTAATCACGCGTGGGCCTTGTTAAAGGAATTCATTACTTTACCAAGTTTCCAATAATTTGAAACCAAGATTCTGGGATCCGTTTCTGCTTTAATTATAAGTTACTTGGGTAAGTAATTCTGACATTCTTTCTGTACATTGAGTAATGAACCGGGGTTATATTTTCTGGATATTTCCTTTGGGAATTTTTACGCAGTTTGTAATTGAAAATAAACTAATTTCTCGCGAGGCTGTATAAATTACCCGGAAAATAGTTACAACCGTATTTTTTGTATACATTTTAATGAAGAGTTATAATTGAAATTTTTGTTTTAATTTTATTCTCGAGGTTCGAGATTATTATATGTGTTCGTAATAACTATACATTGCTTATGAATGAAACATGCGAAATGCCTCTTTGAAATATTTATTTTATTGTTTTACACGTAAAACATTGAAAATAATAACAGAAAAAATATTTGAAAATTCATTAAGAAAGCCTTTGTAATCAATTTACTTGTATGACCTTTTTTACTACTCATTGTTTTCGTGTGACAGAATATTAGGTAAAATCTCAATTAAGAGGGTTTTTTTATCTCATAAAAGATAATATCATTATATACGATAAGTTTTAGTCAAGATAATTAAAAACATTAGGCTATTATAAACCAGTAACGTTATTTTAATACTCCTCAGGGTAAAAACTGCTCTCTTATATATTCATTTAATTAACTTTTATAGTCTTTTTGATAATTAAGAACATGAAGCTATTATAACTAATAGTATTAATTAATAGTCTCGAGGGCAAAAACTTCTTTTTTAATGCATCCATTTAATCAAATTTTTATTTACTACTATCAAAAATTTATTATAAAACATCAGTTTTTCTCTATAGTGCTAGTTTCTCTGTGAGACCCCATTGAGGCTACTTTCACAGGATCTAGTTCCCTTCAGCATTTCTATAAACGGATCGTGAAGGAAAACTAAAAATATTAGGACACATTGCACATTATGAATGATGATACTTCGTCTCGTTGAACCTGTTGTGTTTGAAATGCAATGATGGCATGGATGATTTCTTCTGAAGCCATTAACGGGAGTTGGCTGGGTATTTGGGTCAAAAATGTCGATTTTCTTTTTTTCTTTTATTTTTAATCTGCATATCTATAGTTTTATTTTAAGACCAAGATTATCGATTTCTGTTTAGTAGTTTTCTCTTTATAAGCATTTTTCAGAAACTCTGTATATCAGCTCTTACCTATACCTTAATTTTCTTTTGCGTTTCCTGAAATATAAGGTTTTTCAACAGTTATGAACATTTTTCACAGGAACTATAAAAGATATCAACATGTTTTGTTTTACTATTTCTTCCTAATTAATAGCTCTTTTTTTTAAACTACAGAATTTTAAATATATCTGCTAAAAAAAGTTATATAACTTTAAATCGGACTTTAGTGTGTTTTTTTTTAATTCACTGTAAAAGTATTTTTTTATGCTGTGAAATATCATCAGTTGAAATCAAAGAGCTATATGTAAGAAACACACTATAAAAAAGTTCATAATGATATATCATACGGTTCCTGAGAAAAATGTTATTAAAGTTAGTAAAATTAACATGGACGAGATAGAACCATGACTCCCCTTAATAACTTGATCGAGATTCAAAATTACGAGGTCCTTGACTAATTAAACATAGCGAAGTTTTAGTGCTTTTCTGTCGTTGTTTAGTGCTTTCCGTTTGTCTGACGAAGTCCAACAATATAAGTGAAGTCATTGACATTAATGAAGTCTGACACAAGATGTGGACAGATATATATGTCATGTCAGTCCAATACAGTAATGTGCTGATGTGTTATAATTTAATTTTGGCATTTAGGGCAAAGAGGAAAATTTTTGTTACCTCCCGAATCTGTGAAGCTTTTTAAGTGTCCGCTGGCAAGTCAGGACAGTCGGGATTTGGTTTGCCAGTGCCTTCTTAATTAACAAAAACAATAGTTTATGTTAGATTTTTTTTAAAGTTATACTGGTCAGAATTCCTAAATTTGACAAGTTTTCCACAACTGATCCCATTTTAAAAAAAATTTCGGAGCGTGAAAAATTTCTCAAAACCATATACTTTGGTTTAAATTTTTTAAAAAAATGATATCGTATTTAATTATCAGAAATTACAAATGAAACAATTTTTTAAAAAAAATCTATAAAATGTATTTTTGTTTTGGCGGTTTTCGTAAAAGACAAAAACTTGTTTCCATGGAAACCCTTGTTCATTTTTTGTAGACTTTTTTACTTATGCTTTTATACATAAATTAAAAAATCTTTTTCCATTTCTATAACTAACGATCATTTTATTGCATAAAATGTTCGTATTACTTAAATGTTTTATTTTATTTTTTATGAAAAAGATTCAGTTTCATTTTCTATTCGAAATATATTTTACTCATTAAAATAAATGAAATTTAGAAAAAAAAAGTACGTTTTTATGCAACATTGTGTACGTTAAATTGCTGTTAAAATTTTAGTTTTTCACATTATTTGATTCAATAAGAATCATTGAATTTAGGTTTAGTTTTCTTATTTAATGAAGTGGAAAAATAAAATTTTGATTTTTTTTTCTAAAGAATTTTTTTGTCATATCACAAGCAATGATTAAACACGAAAGTTTAAATAAATTATTATAAAAGTAAAATTTCATAATGAATTTTACGATTATGTACTTTTATGTACATCTTCATTATGTACTTTTTCATTATGTACTTTTACGATTCTGTTGAGAATTTATATGCAAAATCTTTTATAAATTTTACAATTTATGTTGCTTAAAACCGATTACCGCGCCTTTTGCTGAAGAGTGACGTATAAGCAAAAATATAATGTTTCAGTTATATATGGGTTTTCCATTCCATTTTATTATAGAAACATAAAGGATCTGCCGACTGTATCTAAACTGCTATAACGATACCTTATAGATTTTGCTAGATACCAAACACTTAAATTATATATTTCTAACTGAAAAATACAATATGTGGTGTCGTTATAGTATGACTATTTAAAGGTTTGTATATATTTAACTGTGCCCATATTCGCCTTGAAGCAAAACTTGAATATTGAAAACAAACCAAAAGTGGTGGAAGCTATTATTGATATGGATAATACATTTCTGTTAAAATGACTGTTGAATGAATTTCTGTTAAATTAAATCTCTTTCATGTAGGAAAACAAGTAGCTTTAAAGTTTTAATACACTAACAACACTAACATCTCAAGGCATTAAATAATAATAAGAGCGTTAAAACAAGACATTTTTAAAGAATTAAAATATGCTACTTTTCGGTTTCTTAAATACTCACTGCAATTCGTATTGAATAACAAGTAGGTCTGTGACAGTTACTATCCCCTATGACCGCCACCAATAATATAATCACTAAAAACCGCTACTTATACTTAGAACCGCTACCGTAATTTTAACTTTAAAAATCCAAAAAATGAATTCTTGAATTTTCTTTTGCAAATTAAATTTAATACTATTTATCATTTGCTAAATTTATTTGTAGTATCAATAATAATTATGTAAAATTGCTTTGGTTAAGTCCTAGACGACGTTTGCTGCTTTTGATAAATTCGCCAACGCCTTAAATAAAGTGAACTTCTTATATAAATATCAACCAAAAAATTTATAAAGACGCAATATTATCGATACATTTAGTAATTACAAAACATGAAACAAAACCAAATTACATTAGTAAATAAAACAAATAATTTAAAACTAACCTTCTTTTGTATGCAAAACAAATGAAAAGCCTTCCACTTTCTTCTTAAACAAATAATGCCCAGTAAAATAATAAATGTTTTTGCTACACTTTATGACGTAATTCCAAGATGATTTATATGGCACTAATATTTTTTTCCCAAGGGTCAGACGGACGTCTGTAGCATGTCAAAACCTGCATTCCACTATGTTTAAATTCTTCTGAATTAAAGAAATAAAAAGTAGGCTATACAAATTATGGTAGAAATTTTAATAATGTCATTTTGAATAATGATAATACCATTGTAACAGCAATTGTTATCAGTTTGTCGGATCCTCTTTGAAAGAAAAAAGAAAAACGTTATTATGTCTGAGTTTAAAGTTTCTTTTTCAATGTTTAACTGTCATATTAAAAAGCGTCTTTCTAGTTTTATTGTTTACGACGTTATTCTGACAAATTTTAGCTTTGTGTTATGTTAATTTATAGCTTGCGACAGTTGTTACAAATTTTCCAATCGGAGAAATTTGACAACAAATTCCTTTCCGTAGAATACTTTGTTTTGCATAAGCATTTCGCTTTACCAATCTTTCTCTAATTTCACGTTTTAGTTGCTACCGTGGGGTAACTTTGGAAATGGAGGGTAAGTTTGACACAAGCATAAAATCGTAATACTGATTTTTAAAAAATATGTTTTGCTTGTATGCCAAGACAAAGTCAAATTGCCTACAACCACATTAAAATGGGCGAGCACATTTGTTATAGAACTAAATGCTGTGCTTGGAAGCAGTTCTAATTGATAGTTTATGTTACAAACCCACTTGTTTATTACTTTATTACAATTGTTCCTACCATGTTATCTAGTTGTTTTTAGAGACAAATGCGAAATTTGTTTATAGCTGTGTGCTATAAAATAATATTAGTAAATTAAATCAATTAAATATTTTTTTTAAAAAATGACAAATTGAGATATTATAAGGACTGGTGAGACCTGTCTCTTAAAGCGTTCACCTTGCATGTGGAAGATCCAAGGTTCGGGTCCGGGCATCGCCAAAATAACTGCCTACCTATAAACGCCTGTGCAGCCAAATATGTCCGACAAATACCCACTTTAGTGGAAGTACACGTTAAATATGCCTCAAAGTCCCATCGTTGCGTACAATGTCTCCCAAAATAAGTTGCGTTAGGTGCCTACTCAGGTAACGGCTTGTCTCTTGACGTTGGGTTCTAAATTAAGACGCCCGTCACCAATAGCCGTCGAGTGGTTTTAGTGCAAAATAATTCAAACTAACCCTAACGTGATATTATATATAAGTACGTGTGATGTTTAAAATAAATGCAGTGATTTTAACACAGTTATATTTAAACGTTTTTTTTTTTTTTTTTTTTTTTTGTAATTGGGCTTTACAACTTGAATTGGTGTACTATGTTTATTGAAATGTTAAAAATAATAAGTAAAATTTTATTCACTGCTTTAAACAATCAGACCAATTGATTGAGTGAATCGTCGCTCTTTGACTAATTTAACGCAATGGAGAAACTTTGATGTGACTATTTCTTCTCAAATTATTATTAAAATAAAAAATAAAAAAAGTTTTTACAGTTATTTTCACGGACGCATTCAATAGTTACTGTATGCAAGTTATTATACCACATTTTTTTATAAATAACTTATAAAATTGTGCCCAAAAACTTACAAGCATTTACAGCACATCCTTAGATAAAAAAAAAACCGTACTTTAAATGCCAATACGATCGTTATTCTACCCTGCTGTACTCGAACATAAACCAAACACGACTTATACAAAAAAAAAAAAACACATTTCCACAAACGAAATTAATTTCACTGGTTTTTCGAAACCCCCAAAAAGAATTGGACCAGATGAGAACCAACCCCTACGATTTGGGTCTTCAGAATGAAAATAATGAGAAGAAAGGGAACAAGGTAAAAGTTTCATTTATCAATCGACCGTATTCTTCTTTCCTGCCGTCTGTGGCTGTGGAGAAACTCCCTACATTGTTTTTATCCATTAAGTTTATTTTCTTGCTAAATTCTTTTATTATTTTCTGCATTGGCTTGAAAAAGTTTCGACTAAGAATTAAGTGAATCTTTTAAAAGGGATTTAAAAGTGTGGATACGAATGAAAACTTTGTACATAAAAATTGCATTTGATGGAAGTTATTTTTTTAAGTTTAATGGAACTTGTTTTTTAATACTGAAGATCCTTGAGTCTTTATAGTATACAACGCTTTGTTGTCCTAATAAAACTATTTAATACGCATATGTAATGAAGAGTTTTAGAAAGGAGATTTTAGACATATCTAATATACATGTTATTATTATTTTACTTGATCGCATAGATGAAAATTGTTTTTGTATTTGACTATTATTTTAAATTCTTAAAAATAGTTATGTTACGCATCTTTTTTTAATTAATGTAGGTATGCTCTTCCATGGTACTTAACTTACTTGGAATAATACAATATTTTTTTAATGACATTAATGATTCTAATAAGAATACTTGTATTCAATAAATTTCAAAAAGAGCAAAAAAAAAATTGCAAATGAAAAGTCTCTAAATAAAATATTTTCAATGAACAAATGAACTTTGAACTTAAAATATCTACATTGTTCCACTATCATGGGATCCATTCAGGAAAATAGTTTAAATTTTGTCGAATCTACAATAACAAAACAAGATTCGAATTTATTTTATTAAAAAAATACATTCAAATCAAGGACATTCAAAACCCATGTCAACAGTACCAAGTACAGGTTAAACTATTGCCTGACACGAAATGTTCCACAAAAAAATATTGATTTTCAGTAACCAATACAAATTTCCTCATTTAACAGCCATACCAGGTACAATCTTTTCAAACAAATTGTATCTCCCATTCTCCGTGTTATTTTATTTCTTTTGAGTTGTTTCTTTTCCTGTTTTCTTTGGTCGACAATAGCATCTGCCCCGTGTACGGGCATTATCCTACAGGGTTCTCCTTGGAGAGCTTGTCAGGAGCATTGGCAGTGGCCGTTTTTCCTGTTCCAGATAAGGTTTTACTATCAGGGACAATGGGGGGAAATGCCCGGTTGGGCCAGTGAATGTTCGGTTACAGTTAAGGATTCGCGTTAGTAATTGCAGTTGGTTAATGGTGTGTCGAGATAATGGTATGTGATCGATAGATGATGCGTTTATGACATGGAGGGTTCAGTCACTTTACTGTTTTAATGTAGTACTAAGTTGGGAAATATTGAATTACATTACATGTATATAAGAAAAGTGTCTTTTTTTAATTAAACATCTTTTTGCTTGAAAAAACGAATACTGGCTTCAGTTTAGAAAGTATGTATTCAATTTCAAGAAAAGTGAAGATTATTTTTTATTTGATAAAATACTATGACTGTTCTTTATATAAAACAAACATGCGACCGTTATTATGTATGGTAGGCTTGTTAAATGCATTAGTAATCACCGGTTTTCGATAACAGTTACTATATTTGGTACAAAAGGAAAAAAAAAATTGTGAATAGTTAGAATAACGATGTTTGGTTAAAGTTTAAGATTCCCGTTAGCTATTGCAGTTTGTTAATGGTTTGCTAAAGTAATGGTTTATGATGATATGTGCATTATCCTACAGGGTTCTCCTTGGAGAGATTGCAGGAGCATTGGCAGTGGGCCGTTTTTCCTGTTCCAGATAAGGTTTTACTATCGGGAACAATGGGGGGGGGTATGGCCGGTTGGCCAGTGAATGTTCGGTTACAGTTAAGGATTCGCGTTATTAATTTCTGTTGGTTAATGGTGTGTCGAGATAATGGTATGTGATCGATAGATGATGCGTTTATGACAAAAATGAATAAGTCATTGTAGTGCTTTAATGTGGTACTAGGTTGTGACTACATTATATAACGAATGCGTATATTTTTAATTTTATACATTTTTACTAAAAAAACACGGATACTTTTTGTAGTTTAAAAAACACAGAGAAATCCAAAAAAAAATAATTGTTTAATATTTTGAAACGAAAATCGAAGTTCGATTTTTATTTGATAAAACCACTGTCTGCTCTTGATAAACAACATATGGCCTGGTTAAAGACATTATCCTACAGTGTATGTTTGGAAAGCGTGTTAAATCCATTGGTAACCACCGATTTTGTATAATAGTTATTTTACTTGGTACAAAAAGAGAAATCGATTGTGAATAGTAAGAGAATTGTTTGGTTATAGTTAAGGATTCTTTTTAGTTATTGCAGTTGGTTAATGGTTTGCCTCCACAATAGTTTATGATTGATAGTTAGTGGAAGGTCGCATAAAGGATTGACGCAATGTCAACAATTACAATTATATCTATTAAATGTCAAGTGTTTGAGTAATACATTACAATTAATATTATGAAATAGTTAAATGTAATACATAAACATAAGTTAACAACTGAAGCTTACGATGACCAGCAATGTCCTTATCAAAATTCCCAGCCATAAAACTAACAATAATATTTTTCCTACATATTAAACATAAAAAATAACTTTTTATGTAATTGAATTTTTATATGAGTGTATAAATACACGTAATACGTTACCTTTATTTTTATTATAATCAAAAGTAAAATAATACAACTCTTACATACCATTAGAACCATCTGAAAACTAACCAGCATAAACTATACCGTTTTACTATATTAAACGCAATAACTACTTGTTCAGCAACCCTAACTTAACTCTAAATAAACCCTACAAAATTCTGACAACAATAATCAGTCTATCTAAGTTAATATCAAATTATAAAAATGATCAAGTTCATAGAAATATTTCCATAAGAGCTTCTTCTTTTACTACACTTTTGAAAGAAAGAAGCGTAGTGGGAAATTCTTCAATGGGCATTTACCTTTTTTTTAATTTAATGACTCAACTAACTTTTCAATTTATTTAGTTACACAGTTCATTCAGCAAAAAAGAAACGTAAAATTAAGTATTAACCCGTTAACGACGCTTTTGTGAACACCATTAACGCCTTTATTTTTGAATAAAAACTTAAACTGCAGTTTTTTTTATGGTTTTTCGTATAACTTAAACTTGTTCTACATACATTTTTCAGGACAATGGTCTTCATTTGTCTCATATTATATTTTGTTTACTTAGATAAACTTAAGCAGAAAGCTTATTTTTGCGTGGCAATTTTCTTACCAACGGCCCTTCATGAGTTAAAAAAATATTTTTTCTTAATAATTAATTTAGAACATAATAATGTGTTGAATTGAATTTTAATATGCAATTAAGCTTAACACTTATTACGTAAACTATATTTTAATGTCAATTTATATAAAGTAAAAATCTTATCTCCCGTACCATTAGAAGCATCTGTAAACTCTTTATCGCGTTACCCAAAACAACAAAAACACTATACAGTATCCCTTTGAACACAACAAAGGCTCATTCAACCACACTAACTTAATAAAACTCCAAAGAAACCCAACGAAATCTTAACAAATTAGTCTTTCTAACCAACTTTTCAATTCCTCCAGCTACACGGGGCATTCAGCCGAGGCCCATCGTTAGTACCAAAAAGCCGCCTTTCTGGCGCGGGACTTTAACACAACCGTGGACAGCAATTAGACAAGGTTTCTTGGTGTAAAAGGGCCCTTCGTGACTATTCCTAAATAAGACTAATTCCAGCAGACTGCGGAGCTTTGTTGCGAAAAGGTCTTTTGTGTGTAGTTATTTTCTTTGGCGTGTTTTTAACAGTTGGGTTTCCTTTTCTAGGTATGTGTTTTTGATGTTGTTGTTGTCACTTTTGTTTAGGTGTACTTTTTTTTTTGGGGGGGGGGAGGGAAAGTATAGTAATAAGTTAGTTAAAATAAATTAGTATGGTTAGCGGGTTATGTTGTTTATGTGTTTGGAGTGGTGGCTGGATTATGAGTTTATTAAGTTGAGTTATGATGTAGAATTCATTTATTATGAAATTAAATGTGTTTCTTTTTGTATTATGCATATAAATTTAGCCAGACACCTTTCCATGTACCTTTCCATGTAATACTAAATTATCATGCGGCACATAACATTAACGAAAATATTTAGGATTTCAAAACAGCTATAAATATTAGTTTGTATAGCTGTCTGCAAAATCCCTTATTGACAAGAAAGTAGAGAGAAAATATTTATAAAAAAGTTACACTTGATAGGCACATATTTTTTAAAAAAGTGTGTTTCACATCATAGAATCGCAAAAAGTATTAAGAACTGAATTTTCATCTAAAAATATCAAATGTTTGAACTAGTAAACTTTTTTACTTCTTGGTTTTTGGTATGGATTAGCACTAATAAAGAGTAAATAATTATTTCCAAAATTCATATCGGTATCGAAACTTATTTGTTCGATAACGATTTGTCAATTATTTAATAAATATACAACAATTTAAAGCAATCTTTCAGGTATTGGATATAAACATTGGGTTGCATATCTTTTCCGACTTCGATTACAAATTAACATCAGTTTTGATAAATGTTTGAAAAAATCTTTATTTTAGGTTATTTGCTAGATTTTATAATACATTGATACGAATTTGTTAATGACATTTGAATTACAAATTTCAATCAAGTATTTAAATATGCAATTCACAACTCCACTTAAGTTCAATATCAATTTAAAGCAGTATATTTATAATTACTATCCTTCAACATGAAACTTTAAATCTGTGTTATTAGCTTGATTAAAAACTCTTTGCTAAATGATGATGCAGAAAAAATATTACGTCACCACTCTTCTTAAAATCCTAAAAGAGATTTACGACTTAAAAAAGAATTTTTAGTATTCTAAAGACAAATTAAGTCTTGGAAACTTTTCGTTGAATATCCTACTTTTTTTAAGTTCACTTTTGTGATTTGCTTTCTCAATTATTTAATTATTCTGTAAGTTGTTTCTAAATGAGTTTTTTTTTCAATCAATGCAAAGTAGACTTATAATCTTTCAGAGATTATTTTATTTGTTTAAGAATATTTTCTTTAAAATTAACTTATTTCATGCGATAATTTATGTATGTTTTAGTAATAATTGCATCTTTAATTTTTGGCTGAATAAGGCTTTAAACCTTGATATTTTTGGCATTTGTTTTCTAAATTAAAACCTAATAAAATTCTATTCACTAAAAATTAATAAGCTATAATTTAATAAAGCAGTGCATATTTTTGATTTTAACAGTGAATCAGTTTTAAGATGAATTAAGAAAAAATATAACATATATTATCTATAATATATGATGTATTATAGATAATATAGCAAGTTAAGCCCTTATTTTACTGAGTTTAAATCTTAATATATGAAAATAAATTATAAAAATTAATTCGACATTTATTTAGGATTAAACGCTAATACCATTTACTGTAATTTCTATCGAAAATGTCCAACCCATTCCCGAATCAATTTGTTCTCCCTGAGTACACGTACCTTTGCTGGTACAGTGAGCTTTTTGCGGTAGATTACATCTCAGAGAGATAGCCGATCATAATGTTCAAGAATGATAAAAATAGTTTAACATAGATTAATAGCTATAACTAGAGTTCCATAAATCAGGTGAATGACTTTTATTTCTTTTGTAATATGGGAATAAAGGCTGAAGTATAACGGTGGATTAAAAACGGATGTCTTCAACTTTCTGTTCCACATCAGAAGTGCAGTTAATTACATGATATTATCACTGTTGTAATTCAACCATGTATTTCTGTCTGGATCATTAATTATCTGAAAAAGTATATAATTCAATGTTAGCTGATGTTAGAGAAAGTGGTTATTTGTAAGACAATCACGTTTGGAGATTTTTCATTTTTTATGGATTTACTTTATCGTTTTTAGATCAATAAATAATCGATAGATTTAAATAAGTTAAATAAATAGTTTTTTTTTATTTTGATTACATTTCTCAGATGGTTGGGGCTCAAGTGATCGCCGGGCACGAGATCGAAATCCGCCAACTATGCCAAGCTTGGCGTAAAGATCCCCTTCGCTGATAAGGATTTGGGGTTGTCTTACTACTAATAGCATGTTGGCGAGTGTGGTTCGATCGTATGCGCCGTTACAGGCCAAACAAAGGCCTTGGTAGAAATTAATTTATACAATTTTCAGATATTAATGCTAATGGTTATCAAGAATACCATCCCCGTATAACATTTAACATGATACACATCACAACCTTGAGCATGGCTTGCAGAAAATGCAAGACAAAGCCACAGGCCAGTGCCTTTGATCGGAGAAAGGGGAATGGGACGTCTCCCCCTTAATCCGCCTAGACAAAAACAATTTTCTTGGGGGTCCTACAGATTGAGATTTTTTTTTGCTAGACTCTTTATTCTGTTTCTAAAAAATTCTCTCATCATGGTTTCTTGGGGAGATAAATCGGCCAAGCTGGTAATCTTATAAACAGCGCAATTGGAAAGTAATGTCCAGGTTGGAACTGTTATCGCTAGAATGGTGAAATAAATACACCTGAATTCGCATGTCGATCTCATGCCCGGCGATCCCGTGTGCCATCACGTCTCAGGTTCTTGAGTTTTATTGCTAGTGAATATTACAATATAACCAACGCATGTATTATAAAACTTTATCTCTGGATCAGTTGTCAAACAATATTCTTTCTGTTAATAACTATTTTATATTAATAATTAATTTTTCCCGCATGAAACTAAAACAGGAAAGTTTGTAACAGAAACTGTCACTTAGAACTCCTTCCACACAAAATTCATCCTTCGTAAAAAGTGCCAAACTCAGCATTTAGTTCTAGATAAAACTTTGTAAGCGTCAAATTTGACTTCATTACAAACTGATTTTTATCACAAAAACTCATTTTCTTAAAATGTGTTTATCAAAGATAAAGTTTCTCATGCTATTATTAATTGGTATTGCTGATTTAATTCCATTAAAAATGGAAAGAATGGAGTGCCTCAACTATTAAAAATTGCTGAGAGAGAGAGAGAAATACACGGAAAAAAAAGGTATGTAACCGTTACCAAATATATTTGGTGATCAGTATTTACTTGCGGTTACCAAATTATGCTCGCGATTAACAAAAACATTTGCTACTCCCTAGCAAAATCCTTTGCTCAAAATCTAGACCGCTCCGATTGGCTGGCAGCTTGGAATCCTGGGTGTTTGACGGCAATAAACAACATTTACAATGGCGGACGCAGGGTGTGCGAATTTACTAAAAGCTTGGGGGTTTTCTCATACAAAAGTTTCAAGGTAAGAGATAATTTATTGTGTTTTATAATGTGTATATTTAGGTAAAATACTGAAATGTATAGCTTATATTAGCTAAATATATTTTTAACTTTTCTAATTTTAAGTTAGTCACATCAGATTAATATACTCTGTACACTACTTTCCATGTGCTTCGAAAAGTAAGATGTTTCTTATATTTTCAGATTTCCATTTTCATAATCATTTGTTATATTTATAGTTTGCTATTGAATGTTTTATCTCAATATACCTATTTTTAAATATATTATTATAGTTATATATATTTTTAATACGCCATTAGGTTTAAAGTCGGCGTGTCTCGTATTTTTTCCTTTTGTTCGGTTACTTCCGCATACCTGCCAACTACTACGGATTGTCGGAAGTTTCTACGGACGAGGGTATCAAACTACGGAGTTACGGAAACACAGTCAAAACTACGGATAAGCTTTGATCAAAAATACAAAATTTATTTTGGAGATTTGTTTCGCCTTGGTATTAGTAATGTTTTAGCATTTAATGAATCAATCGTTCGTCGGCCTAGAAAAACAAGGCTGATTTAATGGGATTTTTTAAAAAAAATCTAAACGATGTATATTTCATTTGCGGAAATAAAATGCCCAATGCGGATCAAAGTATTTTTCTTATTCGTGCGGAAAGTAAACCTACCCACGACGACTTGTAACATTTGCTAAGTAGCCGCGTAATCGCAGAAGGTTAGTGTTCTTTTTATAGTTCTAATTATGATGAGATCGGATTTGTCAACTAGCCTCAGCGCCCAGTAATATTTGCTCGTTAGAAGCGTAATCGCAGAAGGTTAGTGTTCTTTTTAAAGTTCTACTTGTGATCAGATTTTTCAACCAGCCGCTTCGCCTAGTAATATTTGCTAGTTACAGTAGTAAACGTAATCGCAGTAGGATATCGTTTTTTTTAAAGTTTTCTCTCTGAAAAAAATCGCTTAACCAAACCACAACTCCTCGCAATATTTACTGGTTCGCAGCGTAATCGTCGTATGATCAGGGTTTCGTTTCTTTTTAGTTCAGGATAGATCAGTCAATCAAATTTTAGGTACTTTGTTACTTTAAAAATTACGATCCGTGGCGCCAAGGCCCGCTACTTTGGAATTTTTTTTGTTGCTGAGTGAATTTAATTGTGTTTTTAATTGAAACTAAAGAAGTTTTTAAATTCGGAAAGGTTTGCGGTGAAATCGTATTTTTTGTTTGATTTCCCACAAAATGACCGACTTTGGTATTTGATTTTTCTCCATCGATCGGCCGATTGAAAATAAGAATAACCGGCAATCGAAATTTTTGAGTGATTGGGAAATAATCGCAATATAATTGGTAAATAATCGTCCCCCACCCCGCCAAAGAGACTACGGACATGCCTCTAAGGAATGTTGGCAGGTATGCAGTTCCGTTTTAAATTTTAAAGAATTTATTGATGTTTAATTTATGTATTCCACTCTTTATACATTTCTCTGTCAGTAATATATTTGGCATTTGAAAACTCCAATATATTAAATCCTTTTAATGTAAAATTTTAGTTCTTTTAAATTTTATATTGCCAGGGTTGAAAAAATAGTCAGACTACAATTTAATTTTAATATGAATTTCCTAAACAAAAACATTTTCGCTTGTGTTGGAATTCAACGATTTTGTGACTCTTACGAAATTTAATTTTTGCAAATTGTACTAAATTATTGCATAAAAATAGTCAATTTACCTATAATTTGACAAAAGCAATTTTGTGTTTTATTTAAACTTAATTATTATATACTTCAGTTTTTAAGATGCTTTTGATGATTATATTTTTGAACAGCTTTATTATTTTTTTATATTAAAAGTTTTCATAGAGTTTACTAAAGATAACAATGAATCAAGATTAAAATTATATTTAATTTTTACATTGTATATTACGAAATCGAAACTGATTTTTGTTGTTGTTTTGCTTTTAGATGAATATGTGGATGAAGAGTCTCTTAAGTCCTTAACTCCTGATTTATGTGCTGAATTGGTACCGAGGTCAATATTTCAGGTCAAATGTCTAATTTAAAAAAAAAATTTTTTGTAACCCTAAAGAAAAATTAAGTTTTGGGGAAATTTTTGGGGGGGGGGGTTAAATACCTACTTTTTTTTAAGTTTATTTTTGGGGTTTTTTCCCTTTCCTAAATTTTTTTAATTTTTGGGGGACGTTGTTTCTAAATAAAGTTTTTTTTTTCAATAATTTGCAAAGTAGATTTATAATTTTTTTAAAGGGGATTATTTTTTTTGTTTAAGAATTTTTTTTAAAAAATTAAATTTTTATTTCATGCGAAAAATTTAAAATGTTTTTTTTTAAAAGTAATATTCCCAATTTTTAAATTTTTTTGGTTTGAAAAAGGGTTTTAAAAACCTTTTGATATTTTTGGCTTTTGGGTTTTTCAAAAATTAAAAACCTAAAAAAAATTCCCTATTCATAAAAATTAAAAAAGCAAAATTTTAAATAAAGCAGTGCAAAATTTTTGATTTTAAAGTGAACCCTTTTAAAGATGAATTAAGAAAAAATATAAATATTTTATCTAAAATATATGATGTATTATAGATAATATAGAAGTTAAGCCCTTATTTTACTAGTTTTAAACTTAATAAATGAAAAAAAAATTATAAAAAATTTTTAAATTTGAAAATTTATTTAGGATTAAACGCTTACCATTTTCTGTAATTTCTACGAAAAAGGGCCCAAAAAATTCCCGAAAAACAATTTTTTTCTCCTGATAAAACCCTACCTTTGCTGGGACAGTGAGGGTTTTTTTTCGGTTTGTTACATCTCAGAGGGGACACGGAAAAAAAAGGTATGTAACCGTTACCAAATATATTTGGTGATCAGTATTTACTTGCGGTTACCAAATTATGCTCGCGATTAACAAAAACATTTGCTACTCCCTAGCAAAATCCTTTGCTCAAAATCTAGACCGCTCCGATTGGCTGGCAGCTTGGAATCCTGGGTGTTTGACGGCAATAAACAAAATTTACAATGGCGGACGCAGGGTGTGCGAATTTACTAAAAGCTTGGGGATTTTCTCATACAAAAGTTTCAAGGTAAGAGATAATTTATTGTGTTTTATAATGTGTATATTTAGGTAAAATACTGAAATGTGTAGCTTATATTAGCTAAATATATTTTTAACTTTTCTAATTTTAAGTTAGTCACATCAGATTAATATACTCTGTACACTACTTTCCATGTGCTTCGAAACGTAAGTGTTCTTATATTTTCAGATTTCCATTTTCATAATCATTTGTTATATTTATAGTTTGCTATTGAATGTTTTATCTCAATATACCTATTTTTAAATATATTATTATAGTTATATATATTTTTAATACGCCATTAGGTTTAAAGTCGGCGTGTCTCGTATTTTTTCCTTTTGTTCGGTTACTTCCGCATACCTGCCAACTACTACGGATTGTCGGAAGTTTCTACGGACGAGGGTATCAAACTACGGAGTTACGGAAACACAGTCAAAACTACGGATAAGCTTTGATCAAAAATACAAAATTTATTTTGGAGATTTGTTTCGCCTTGGTATTAGTAATTTTTTAGCATTTAATGAATCAATCGTTCGTCGGCCTAGAAAAACAAGGCTGATTTAATGGGATTTTTTAAAAAAAAAATCTAAACGATGTATATTTCATTTGCGGAAATAAAATGCCCAATGCGGATCAAAGTATTTTTCTTATTCGTGCGGAAAGTAAACCTACCCACGACGACTTGTAACATTTGCTAAGTAGCCGCGTAATCGCAGAAGGTTAGTGTTCTTTTTATAGTTCTAGTTATGATGAGATCGGATTTGTCAACTAGCCTCAGCGCCCAGTAATATTTGCTCGTTAGAAGCGTAATCGCAGAAGGTTAGTGTTCTTTTTAAAGTTCTACTTGTGATCAGATTTTTCAACCAGCCGCTTCGCCTAGTAATATTTGCTAGTTACAGTAGTAAACGTAATCGCAGTAGGATATCGTTTTTTTTTTAAAGTTTTCTCTCTGAAAAAAATCGCTTAACCAAACCACAACTCCTCGCAATATTTACTGGTTCGCAGCGTAATCGTCGTATGATCAGGGTTTCGTTTCTTTTTTAGTTCAGGATAGATCAGTCAATCAAATTTTAGGTACTTTGTTACTTTAAAAATTACGATCCGTGGCGCCAAGGCCCGCTACTTTGGAATTTTTTTTGTTGCTGAGTGAATTTAATTGTGTTTTTAATTGAAACTAAAGAAGTTTTTAAATTCGGAAAGGTTTGCGGTGAAATCGTATTTTTTGTTTGATTTCCCACAAAATGACCGACTTTGGTATTTGATTTTTCTCCATCGATCGGCCGATTGAAAATAAGAATAACCGGCAATCGAAATTTTTGAGTGATTGGGAAATAATCGCAATATAATTGGTAAATAATCGTCCCCCACCCCCGCCAAAGAGACTACGGACATGCCTCTAAGGAATGTTGGCAGGTATGCAGTTCCGTTTTAAATTTTAAAGAATTTATTGATGTTTAATTTATGTATTATTCCACTCTTTATACATTTCTCTGTCAGTAATATATTTGGCATTTGAAAATTCCAATATATTAAATCCTTTTAATGTAAAATTTTAGTTCTTTTAAATTTTATATTGCCAGGGTTGAAAAAATAGTCAGACTACAATTTAATTTTAATATGAATTTCCTAAACAAAAACATTTTCGCTTGTGTTGGAATTCAACGATTTTGTGACTCTTACGAAATTTAATTTTTGCAAATTGTACTAAATTATTGCATAAAAATAGTCAATTTACCTATAATTTGACAAAAGCAATTTTGTGTTTTATTTAAACTTAATTATTATATACTTCAGTTTTTAAGATGCTTTTGATGATTATATTTTTGAACAGCTTTATTATTTTTTTATATTAAAAGTTTTCATAGAGTTTACTAAAGATAACAATGAATCAAGATTAAAATTATATTTAATTTTTACATTGTATATTACGAAATCGAAACTGATTTTTGTTGTTGTTTTGCTTTTAGATGAATATGTGGATGAAGAGTCTCTTAAGTCCTTAACTCCTGATTTATGTGCTGAATTGGTACCGAGGTCAATATTTCAGGTCAAATGTCTAATTTAAAAAAAATGTATTTTTATGTAAGACATTTCTTTTAGTATCTTTGTATTTATATCTTTGAAATAAATACTTTTGGACTTTGACCTTGATTTTAGTATTTAGTTCTTGTCCTTTAGTATCTTTATTATGTCTGAAATAAATACTCTTTTTGAACTTTCTGGGTTTTTGTTTTAGTTTTTCCAGCGCTAATGAGTGACAGATAATTATAGTAAAAGATATATTTTAAAGTTCATATTTAAAAAATTAAATTTTTCATATGTTGCCCTTCAATTTAAAACTAACTTCATATAGTTTCACGAGTTTTTACTGAGTCATGAATGCTATTTTGGGTAAGTATCGTCACCAGCTTAATAAACTCAATCGAAACAAAATAGGAAGCCAGTTTTATAATGCTTTATTTTTATAACATGCAAAACCTAAATTTAGTTTTAATAATCACTTTTAAAATTTTTGCTGCAGGTACCAAAAAATTGTCCATTTTTAAAATTGATTGCTTAAAAACCAGAAATTAAGTAATTCAAATTGGATGGAAAACACATCTTTAAATTACTTTAAAAACAAGATATAGTTCAGTTAGACTTAGTCATAATATTTATAGGCACCTTTGAGCCCAACACACTAGGCAGTCATGAGTAGGCTAACACTGCCTAGTGTGTTGGGCTGAAAGGTACCTATAGATATTATGACGGATGTCCAACTAGACTACACCTTGTTTTTAAGGTAATTTAAAGCTCTGTTTTAACATCCATTTTAATTACTTCATTACGGGTTTTTAAGCAATCTATTTTAATGTGGCCCGCGTTTTAACTTGATTAAATATTTGGTAATATACAACAAATACTTTTCATTCGTTTGGTTCTGTATAGTAAATAATTGGTACTTGACAACAAATATTTGGTAGAATATAACATGCGTTAAAATCGTTTGGTAAATATCACCAAATATTTGGTACTAGATAAAAAATATTTGTTAACATAACCAATTATTTTAATTGGTTTTGGTAATTTTTACCAAATATTTGGTATTCGATATAATAAATATTTGGTAATATATACCTAATACTTTTAGTTTATTTGGTAAATTCGACCAAATTTTTGGTCCTTGAAAACAAATGTTTGGTAATTAATAGCAAGTATACTTTTCTCGTTTGGTACGGTTTACTAAATATTTAGTAACGAAAACCAAATACATTGTGATAGTTACCAAATTTATTTAGTATTAGCTACAAAATTACATAGTAGCTGGTACCAAATTTTCGTTACCAAATCATTTGGTAACGTGTACAAAATACCTACTTAACTCATATACGACCAAATAATTTGGTACTGGTTACTCAAATTTAGTAATGGTTACTAAATTTTTTTTCAGTGTACTTAGAATTCATTTTCTTTTCTTAGATTGTCAATGCTTTTTAAATTTGATGCACTGAATTATTGACTTAGCGCTCTTAAATGTAGCAATTGAAGCTTGGGCTGTGAAAGTGAGTGACGGACAGACGACCCTTATAATAGCTTCCACTTTTTACGTTAAAAACGTAGTGTAGAAGTTAAAAAAAGGAAACTAAAAAATAAAAAAGTAAAGTATTTCATATTTTTTTATTTCATAAATTTGCTCAATTCTACTATCTTTAAATAAGTATTACTTTTAAACAGTTTAAAAATTATAAAATACTCTAACCCGTTTTAAAAAAAAATTAAGCAAACAATGAAAGAGTTGAGTTTTTCAATAAAAAAAAAGACCGCATATTAAATTGAACTAACAGACATTACTTAACGTTACACAGCACGTCCGCACACTTTACCGAGCCCATTATGAATCCCCCAAAGTATCTGTAAGCAGTATCCAGCCATTTACTTTCTAGAATAGTGTCTTACTCAACTAAATTTCGCTTTTATTTTCTGAAAGGTCTGCTGAGAGAATTTAAGGGGGGGGGGGATAATTTTGTACACACAAAAAAGGGCCGGTGTTCAATGATAAAAAAAGTAGGATTTTCTTTACATTTTAGTTCTTGATTCCGTTACTTTGTGTTTCTTTGAGTCTAATCAGGAAAGTCAAGCAGAAGTTTGTCGGATTCTCGTGGGAAGGGCTGCAAAGTTCTTAGCAAGGATATTAAAGATAAAGTTAAATTACTTCTTCATATGCTGCTAAATCAAGAGTTACACTTTTTTAAAAATTTTAAAGGTCTAAGAAAACTCTTTTACCTTTAATTTTTTTTAATGAATTCTAAAAACACAGTGTACGCCTGTGTTATATTAACAATACATTTGATTATTTACGTAACTTGATTATTTCTTATTGTTCAATATTTGTAGGAATTAGTTTTCAATATGTGATAATAAAACTCATCGATCAAACTTTATTAGGGTGGGGCCAATCTTAAGCTGAAATACCTAATTTAAACTAACGTATTATAGTTTACATATTTTTTAATAAACTGTTCTCAAATCTCCTACGAATAGAAACAAAGTTTTTTTTTTAATTGACACCACATTAGAGGTATCGAATTAACAAGATATTAAACATAAATATATTATTACATGAACTAGTAGTATAAATTTATTAATTATATTCAAAATCATTTGTCATCTTTTATGTGCTATAAAATCAAATTGTCTTTTTTCTTTCGCTTTGAAAAAAATATATAAATTTCAAAAGAACTGGTAACAATAGCTCTTTAAAAATAATATAAGCTTTTAAGCTCTTTGATCAGAGTCTCCTGTGCTGGTCAAAACTTTACAAGAAATCCCGAGAAGGGATGTAGCTCAAATATTACTTCTGTTCCTCGTCTCTTCTGAGGATTTTGCTTTCTCCCTTGCCTAGTAGAATAGTTTTGTTTGAACTGCATAGGGGAGGAAATCTAGCATCGAATTTTCAGCTTCGCCATGCCTTTTCTCCGTTTGATTTAACAATTTTATTTCGGGTATATTCGATTTGTATCGGAATTTGTTGTATTTTATATAATTGAAGTGGCGTTGTTGACTCTTTTTGTTTTCCCTAAAAGTGGTTCGTGTTTGCTTTTCTTAAATTTTTGTAAACAAATACATTTTCAACATTCTTAGGACTAAAATATTTTATTTTGTAATAATAAGAAATGGTACTTATAACTTAAAAATCTTTATTTTATGTTATCTTCGAACTGCAACTTATCATCAATAGACTATAGGAATTAATTACTATAGATACACAGCGAAATATAAACACAATTCAACTAATTATAAAATTAGTCGGAAAATAAATTTTCGTCTTAATTAAATATCAATTTACGCCGCACAGTCGATAAGTTTACTTTCACAAAATCGGTGATAGCCCTCGTGAAGCTCTAGTACAACGATAATTCAAACTAACATAACAAACAAGTGTCTAAACTGCGATTTTAAAATATGACGCCCGTGTCCAATAGCTCGTCTAGCGTAGCACCAGTGCGACGATAATTCAACCATAGATATCACAGTATACGTATTAGATCGGTGGATCACGTGACCTCCAATGCTGACGACGGGACGCGCATTGAGACCAGAATTTAAGGGCAAAAATGTCAGTGTTGCCACCACTTTAAGGATCAAAATACCACGGAGTCATCGAAAAAATACCATATCTAATTCTAAAATTACAAAAAAAAAAAATATCATAAAAATACTAGCTGCATTTTAGAATTTTTTGAATGGTATTTTTTGCATTTTTACAATTAAATTGTATTTTTTCAATAACGCCGTGATATTTTTATCCTTAAAGTGGTTGCAACACTGACATTTTTGCCTTAAATTCTGGTCTCCATGCGCGTCCCGTGCGTCGTTAGCATTGAAGCCCACGTGATCCGCCGATCTAATACTTTTACTATGATACATACGGATTCAACTCAATAACTCTCTCAAGGAAACATTCCAACCCCTCCCCCCCCCGTGCCAATTCGGAATACTACAGAAATTGTTACAATTCCAAATGAATTTATAGATTGGACCACATATGCCCAAGAACCCATGTCCTAACACACCTCAGCAGCCAGTTGCTAGTAATTTCGATGAGGCATATAGCGACGCTTGAGTATGGTAAAGTGGTCGATATAACATTAGTCAATTGCTCTGCCCAACAAATTTCGAATATTCTCTACTCGGTACTTCAAAATGGGTTTTAATGGCTACGTGCGTGCTTGATAGCTGGCGTCGAGAGTTTATGAAACTGCAATATCAACAGTAATGAAATATTTAAACTTGGTGGAAGTTTCTATCTGCAGTGTGTTTGTATGCAGTAAATATTTTGCCGTGTTTTCAGTATTTCACTGTGCGTGGAAAAGTGGAATTTTTTCATAGAATATTCCCTGGGAAAAGCACCATTTCTATATAATACTGCATGATATGTAGGTAATGTTTTAAATAAAAATATTAAATTTGTCTGGACCAGTAAAATCAATGCGATATGTTTTGACATTTAGAACTGATATCTTAAAATGTATATTTAAATAAAAATGACGTGCAAAATGCATTTTATTGTTTTGTTTTATAACTGCTGTTTTAAGTTAGTTTTAGGCATATTTGAAATTTAAATATAAAAGAAAACAAGTCGAAAATAAAATATTTATCTATTCGTTTTTAACTTGAACATATTTTAATATCAAGTAGGAAGATAGAAATGTTAAAATACAAGACGACCAAGTCAAAGGCAAAATTTCTCCACTATTATAATTTAAAAATGTAATATATTACAAAGTACTACTCAAATTATTTATTCAAAACACATGAATATTTATACTTACATTTAAACTCCTTATATTCGTGAAATGAAGCATAAGGATGCAAATGATAGTACAGTAGCTCTGATTTTGGGATCAGTGTTTAACTCACACCCTATTGGATTTAATTCCCGTAGAACAGAACAAAATCACTATTTATATTGACAATCCGTGACACAGATGAATCAAACCACCATTTTATCGCAGTTTTAAAGGTTCAAAATACTGTTAGTGTTCTTTTTTTGCTCGTAGAATTTTTTCAAGTTTTTGGATGGTTTTTGATCCAACTACCTACAAATTTAATTTTGCCGTGGATATCATATTTAACAATAAAACATTCTGAAGGATCTAAATTATCCTAATTTCCTGTTACTTAAATATTTGCTGCATTCTTATTGAAAAAAAATATATTTGTAACATTAACTTTCAAATAATTCACATCAGCACACCTCAGGGAAAAAAATCGCCAGCCACAGCATTTAGTTCTTATTTAAACTTTTGAAATCCAAAATTGGTAACTTTCCTAGATTAATATTCTTCATCATTTGTTGAATTAAGTTACAGTTCTAATAGTATTTATGTAAATTGTTTCCTTCAAATCCTAGTATTCGTTCCGGCGACATATGGCACGGATTGAAAATATCGCCAACGTCTTAAATGACACGAGCTCCTTATTCTTAAACAAGTAGGTTTGTTACAGAATCTGTCACTTAAACCGCTTCCACACAATATTTATGCTCAACAGGAAACACACTACTTATACACATCAGAAAGAAATTCGCCTATCATGGACTTCTAATTCAAACTTTTAATCGCCAAAATTAACTATTTTCATTAATCATCTTTCGCAAATTAATAATTTCTCATTATCGCTTGCTAAATTTGTTTGAAATTCGTAGAAAAATTATGCAATTTTTTTAAATAAATATCTTTTAGTGCCACAATTTAATTTACAGTTCGAAAAATATAAAATTAGTAAAATTGATGCTTTAAAAATAAAAGCGAAACTTTGCATTTTTTTTTTGTTGCAAAGTTAGAATTCTCTATGCATCTTTCTTCTTACATATATAATGAACCATAAAAAAAACTCTATTATGATATTACAACAATCTAAACTGAATTATATCACATAAATAAATATTCTTTCGAAAGTTTTATTTTTATTTTAAATAAAGTTTCTCGTACGTTTAACAAAATTACAACAGTGAAAATATTGAATAAAAATGGAATTTGCATGTTATTTCAATGTAGTTAAAATTTTTAGTTATTTAAATTTTAAATAAACTTCTAATTAAAATTTTAATGCAATTTGAGATGTAGTCTAACCTGATGTTTTGCTTCAAAATGACGTATCCCACTGGTTTGTGAGACTTGTTTGTGAGACGGTTCGTTCTGTGAAAGTGGGTGACAGACGGACGGACTGAACGGTTATAATACCTTCCAATTTTACGTTATAAACGTAGTGTGGCAGCCAAAAGTATCACATAAAAAATGTAGGTTGCAAAAATGTAACTAAAGTGAAGCTGCTATAAAATTAGGATTTGATCAGTTTACAAGATTTTAAACAAAGTGAAATTCTAGGAGGTTATGAAACTAAATGAAACAAAAAAAATAGAAAAAAAACACCAGGCAAGGATATTTTTTATGTCAGCGAAATTAGTGTAACCAACCCCGTCTTTAATACAACGAAACAGTCTAAGAGAGTACAATATTTTCTTTAAAGTACGTAGTTCGTGTTTTTTACAAATATTTTACATTTTAATTTCGTTTATATTGACAATGTTTATTATATATGTGTGTTTAAAAGGCAATTAAATACCCATTTAAATATATTTATTTTAATTTTGTTTAATGAATCAAATAATGCCAAATTGTTTTCCTTAAAAGTAATTATTAGCGGAAAAAGTAATTAGACAAGGATTTAAAGGATTTTGGGAGCCATTTTGAGGTATCAAAATGTCATTTGACAGATGTGATTCACTGAAGTGGGTTGATGTATTAATAAGGAGATTTTAACTTATGTTTCTATAACTTCAAGTCTATAAAATTTTTAAATACAAATAAACAATGTATTTTACTCTTTAACAAAGATATATTTTATATTATACCATAAACAATATGATAAAAAATAAATTTAATATTAGATTTTTGCAATTATAAGAAAGAAATTCTCTCCCCACCCTATAAATTAAAAAAACTATCGGAATCTGATCCTTCAACATGAAACCCAAAGTATCATATTTAAATCCTAACTGCCTTTTCCTCTTAAAATCCATTTTCATATTTGATACCCCCACGCAACACACTTTCTATTGAACTATGATACAATTATACATTTGAATTGCCGACTGAAAATATCCCTAGTAATTACCTGCCGAGCAAACATTTACACCAATCAAGTAAACACCTATCTTCAATGAGCCTCAACATCGACCTTGCATTAAAGAGGTTGTTGGTTTAATGCTCGCAACACCTATATTTTCCAGGTGCGTGATACCTATGTTTGTAAATGCGAGATTAGGTCTAGTTTCGTGTGTCACACCCATAACAAGGAGACTGCAATGACTCAACAGTGTTTTTATGTGCCTTGTTGATGAGTGCATTATTTTTTTTATTTGGAATATTTTTTAAGGCTGGAGATTGTGAATAATTTGATTTTGTAATTTGGTTCAATATATAGAAGCTGATAAGTATAAATGTTTGTAAATTTTCGATACAGATTTAAGTAGTAATTAAATGTTATATCGCATACTATATTAGACAATGATTATTTAGTATTTTCACAGCTCCAAATAATGTAAACCAATGACTTACGTATAGCTTTAGTGCTCTTCAAAAAACAAAACCTCAACACGACTAGAAACTCATAGAAGTGTCGCCAATTAACATATTAGAACAATAATAATGTATTTGTTATTTTGCTCATAAGATATAAACGTCAACTAATTTATGTAAAGGAATATCTAAAAAAAATTATTATTGCTGCACATTTTTATCTATTTTCTACTCCTTAAGTGCTCCGCCTTTATAGTTCATATTATACTTTTGATCATTTTTCCTTGCATTTATACACATTCCTTGAATATAACTTATATAAATAATGTTAGATATTACGTCAAAGCCAAACAGAATTTGAATATCATGCATGACTTAACAGGGTAGAATAAACAACTCACAGTTTCAATCGAAATATTCAAACGAATTTCATACTTAGATACATTTTATATACAGACTGAAACAGATTATCGTCGTTTAGAAAATTCTTTAGGCATAGGACGAGTCGTTTTTATTGATATTTATTCATTTGTTTTAGTATATCATGCGAATGATATTTTTTCTTACTTTCCAATGTTCTTCGTTTGATTTATTAATAAGGTTTATGGGTCATTTCACATTGCTAAGCGTCATCAATAGTACAATGTTTGTTATTCATTGGGGGAATATTAAGGGATCAATTTCAACAATATTGTGAAACTATGGCTACCAAAATATTATTTTTACAAATTATGGTTGTTCACAGTTTTAAACAATTTATACAATAAAACATTTTACTTCGCTTTTTATTGTAAAATTTACACAATTCATTTTAAAAATGCTCCAGTGTTGAACACGTTAAACGTTATGTTAAATTCTAGTTCATTATTTATTTGTAAATAATCTTTATATAAAGTGAAGTTGGATTTGTTTTTGTAACGAATAGGCTTATAAACTACAAGGTATAAATTTATACAAAATTTTCTCGATTATAGGTTCACGTATCGACATCACTAAAGAACAGTTTTGAGAATTTATCATTCTATATTTTCTTTTTTAAAAAAACATCATTTGCAATTTATTAATTTGCTCTTTAAATAGCAAATTATAAGATATTATTATTAAATTACATTTACATATTAATTGTATTGTAATATATTATATATGGTAGATAAATAAATTGATTGTTTTATATTTTGCCAGATTAGTCATTGTTGTAATTGTGAATACAATTGATGCATAAAAGGGTGTTTCAAGATCAAAACTTAATTCCCTATTAGCAAGAAAAGGCTTTTTTGGATATTTTGCCTTAACATATGCAAATAGTTTGAAAATAATTAATAAATTTATAGTGTGATGTAAGGTTCTAAAAAAAATATAATTTCAACCACTCAAAAGCACATGTAACGACAATGTATATATAACAATAAGATATAATTGAAAAATAAATATTTTTAGGCTATAAATTTCGAAAATATAAGGTATATTTTTCTCTATTTGAATTTCAAAACATATAGTTGGATTTATAATTTACAGTTTTGTAACTATTTTGATGTCAAAATTTTAAACAGTAATTGGAGCTTGTAATTAAAGAGCTTAGTGGGAAAAGCTGCTAAAATTGTGAAAGCGAGAAAATGAGCTTTAAATATTTTAGTTTGAACTTGAATCTAGTTAAAACGGTACTTGGAAGAGGCAAAAATAATTCTTGACTTAACTAGTTTCCCCTTTTTCAATATATTTTCAATATCTTTACAGGAAGAAATAGTATGTTCATTGACCAAAAAAATATTAATTTTTTTAGAAATGTCAATTAAGTTCTTTCACTAAGCTCTTCAGATGCAATTTCTGAAAAAGATTCATCTGTATATGTTGTTTTGCAAAAGCTTAAATATAATTAGGAAGGCTTAATTTTTAAAAACAAATATATATTTCAACGACGAAATCAGGACACAATTTATTAGACAAAATAAGCAATATTTAATATTTTTAAAATTAACATTGCTTTAATTTAACAAAAAACTTTACAATATTATTTAGAAAGAAAATCATACGTGTTGTTACTTTCATAGGGGCAATTCAACAAAACATTGTTTTTCTATTATTCGTTGCCACTTCCTTGTATTTACCACAGTTACAAGTTAATACATTAAAAATGGTATTTGTAAATTATAAAAAGAATACTTAACTTAAATGTTATGAAAACATGGAGACTTACCACCTCTGATTGAGGGAATAATATGGCCATTGACAAAAAAATTCATATCAGTCATTAGCATTCATTCAGTCACATAGCACGTTATTTCCCTACTTCATTTTGCAATTAAATAATTAATTTAACGTTATTTTTTATTTTTTTTTTATTTTTATTTTTTATTTTTTATTTTTTAAGTTTATAAATTAATATAATGAACTTTATAAATGTACTATTGAGGAAAAGGGGAAAAAAAGACATGATTTAGTCAATGAATCAAAAGCGACATCTTTCGTTCACTGTGGGATATTTAAGAACCATCTAAGATTTCTTTAAATAATTATCACAGTCCCATTCTCCACCCTATTACGGTTATCCGAATTGCACGAACAGCAACTTCGAACGCATTTGGAACGTTTCAAATCATTTACTGCATTTACGACCTTCCAACGTCAAATAGCTTCGAAAAGCCCACAGTCTGAAGGCAAGTCTATAGAATTGTAAAAAAAAAGAAGTAAAATATAAGAAAAAAGTAGATTGAAAAAGGGAATAACATCCGCTTTTACGTCCGAAACCTATCGGTAGAAACGATCCGGCCCGATTAGCTGGACATAAAGGCGAAATTGCAAAGCGAGGCTAAAGTGAAATCTTTTTTTCTTGGAACGTTTTAAAACGAAAATTGTTGCAATGCTTTTCGGAAAGTTTCAATTCAGATGTTTACTGGGTAGTTTTAAAATGTATAGCATTATTTAGGATTTTTATTTATAGATAAAAAGTAATTTTTTTCCGACCAAGATATGGATTAGTTGGAAGTTCTAAAATGCCATTCTAATTTTTAACTGAGTCGGAATTAAATGTATACATAAAGAATATTTAATAAACAATGCCTTTTTAATATGACTATTTTAGTTTTCTTGTTAGCTAAAATTGAAATTAAAATATATTTTATTATTAATGCTTTTATACAAATCTGATTTTTTTTCTTACAAGATTCAAAATCTTGTAAGTTAAAACCTTTTGCAATTATCTACATGAAATAAATACTGGGAACACAATTTTAATGTTTTTTTAGTATTACTTATTATTCATTATGCCATAATGTTTTTAATTTTGTATACGCGGCCCAAAAAAATCACATTTCAACATATCCCTTATGATAAATTTTTAAGTGTAATTAATTTTTATATATCTGAATTTTCTTTGTGTGCTTGTGATTAAACTGTTTGTAACTTATTTTTTAAGATTGTAATTTATTAAAAAATATTTGTAAATCATTTTTATCGAACAAACAAATAGTAATACATTTTATTTTATTAAACAAAAATTTACCCTAGGTTTTAAAATTAAAATAAGTTATATATTAACTTTTATTAATATGTTATTATATATTAACTGTACCTGATGTTAACATGATGTTTTGTCAAAATACATTTTATTAAGAACAAAAATTACTCTTATCATACAAGTAATCAATTTGGCGACATATTATTACGATTATTTTTATTAAACACAAGTTTCTAAACACATATGATTGATAAAATAATACATATACATCATCATGTATCGCGTGAAAGAAACAATACATTTAACGATACCTGTCAACAAGAATAGATCTACACAAACAAAAAAAAATCCAAATAGTCGATCCCTTTTTATTTTTATCAAATAAAAAAAGTCAGGTGCGTGCGCAATCGAATTTCTTATTTCAATATTTTTTTTTATGTATCTCAATACTTTTTTATCTCAATATTTTTTTTTTCTTCATTTCGATAGTTTTCATTTTTATTTCAATACCTCAGAGCGAATTGGATGTGGATAGCTTTACAAAAACCAGATATATGTTTGGCAGATCGACACGGTTTGATATTGATTTTGCCGGATAATAAGAACCCCGGATAGAAAAAAGACCTATGTCAAATTTCAAAGTGTTAGACTTCGGTCTCTTTTCTAATAAGGTACAGTAACAAAACCGAATAAAAGAACTCTCTGATGTCACAATGAAGTCTTCTAAAATGAAGACAGGGAGGTATTTTTTGTTCTGAATTTGGAATATTTCTTATACCATATGTGATGTTTCGTTTTATTTGCTGTATGGGGAATGCGGATTATATTTTTTTCGATCGAATTTGTTCAAAAGGAATATTTACCGTAAATAAATATTAATAAGAGGGTGGGATGGTTTCTTTTAAAATAGAAAGCTGGTTTGACCTATATTTACCTTTGTATTTAGACTATACAAACGGAAATGTGTACATAAAAGAATTAGGACAAAGTAGTAAATTTACAAATACTTTTTTGTATGGAATGTAAAATTCAAAAATTTCCATAGATTAAAATATTATTTGAGGTTTTACATGCATTTCAACTTTGTGCTTTAATTTAAGGTGATGCATCAAATCAATACTTTTTTTCAAGTATTTTTAGGGTGAGGTTTGGTTAAATTGACATCGCCCCAGAGCTACACGCAAGCTATTGACAACGGACTTATAACTGATATTTTGCAAGAAAAACTTGATGAGATAGACTTATTTATTTAATTTAGTTTCAGCACCGAAAATACAGACATCTATCACCTGCTTTTTTTCATCGCAGACCTGTGTTATGATACAAACATACAAATCACTATTAAACCTACTAAAATTCCTTCACAACAGTTTCAAATCCTGCCCAACCCAGATCTAAACTTCTAGCATAGAGCAAATATCGCCAAATCCCCTATCCTATTCTGTTCTCAGCTGAATATATTTCCTAATGCTCTCCAAATAGAAAATCACCTTGTCCACTGTCGGTCGCAAACACTATATAACGATTTACCACTCACACACGAAACAACTCTGTGGAAAAGTTGGGAACTGATTACAGCCAAGTTGAGGGGTGTTGGTGACCGTGTATAGGGATTTTGGTAGGGTTGGGTATATTAAAAATAGATAGAATAGGATATATATTAAGGGGTCAGCGAATAATTGAAACAGGAGATAACGTTAATTTGTGTAACGATTTCAAAACAATCATAAGGATTTGTAAACAAAAGTGCGCCAGATTGATTTTAAATATACATATGTATAGTTTAAATTCAATCCCAAAAATATATATCCATCAATTCTATGTTCTGATAGAGGTGTCCTTTTACTAATTTTAATGTCGATCAAAATTAAGGCATTAAAAGGTCGCCTATATCAGAATAATCTCTTGTTGAAACAAGAGCTAATATTTTATATTTTACATTTACTTGAAGAAAAACGTTACAAATTAATTTAAGCGAACTAACCCGTTTTGTGTGTAAAAAAAATAAGTAAATGTGTGTAGATTGAAAATTACTACCGAAAATATGTCTCATTTTAATAAGAGAAGTTTCAACTAAAATATGGTGGAGTTTTGCTTCGTAAGTTATAGAAGAATCATATGGCAAATGTATCACAATGGGAGTTTTCCATCCGGGATCAATATCGTATTATATCTCAGCTTTAATTACTGTTAAAAAGTTGGAAATTAATGAAATTTTCTTCACTGCTTAATATTTGTTTGGAACAGGCATTATTTGGAAAACCTTTGCAACAGATCCAGCTAAGTTCTGACTGAACGAAAAATGCGGCCTAGTTCACTTAAAATTATTTGACGGTTTATATTATAGCGCATTCAGTCCTCTATGCCCAATCAAACCCACATAATCCAGATATTCATCCAGCACCTAACACTTGGTCACTTCCCACACCAAATCTCACTCACCACTAGTAACATAATCCAAAATCCCATCCCGCCCACTCTACGTCCACTCTTACAGTGCAAAGCCATCATTGCCCACGACCTTCTGTCAACAGTACTGCTGTGTGCTTTTCGTGACAATGGCAGCTGCACGTAGTTTCAGCTATCCTTACATTTACCAGGATTCGCATTGGAAGTATTCGCCTGGACAGTTTGCTGATTCCGATGATGCACTTCATTTGTGTGTGTGTGTTTGTGTTTTTTTCAGAAAGGAACTCGTATACCTGGTTCGTTATTTTCTGCCAGTGGTGTTGTAATAATATTTTAAAATGTATGAATTATTTCGTAAATATAAATATGAGAATTAGTGAAAGTAAATGTAGTTCAGAACTACCACAAAATATTTTGATGTTTTTATTAAGTAATTTACCCTTGAATAAGGACGCATATCAATTTTATTATGCACTATTATGATTTTATTATGAAATTAATACTTAGATTTCTTTTAATTTAAAATTTAATTGTTTTCATTGGGAATTCAGATTAAACTAACAAATTAAT
This sequence comes from Oedothorax gibbosus, assembly GCA_019343175.1. NCBI lineage: Eukaryota > Metazoa > Arthropoda > Arachnida > Araneae > Linyphiidae > Oedothorax > Oedothorax gibbosus. Next base: position 18,899,857 of record CM033273.1, read on the forward strand.
CGAATTTCCCTCAATTAACATTTAATTGTAAAATCCGTTTTGCTGGATTATTTTGGGAAGGTCATTTGTGAATGGCGTTTCACCTTTTTGCGTTGTAAGCAAATTCTGGTTGACGCTAAAAACTATTTGCTTTCCATTTGCTGAAAGACAACTTATGGCAGTTAATGTATATTCTCTTAAAGTGAATCCAAATCCAATTAGCCGTTGCTAATCCAAACTTTACCAGGTAATAACAAAAAATTAAATGTTAGTGGTTAGTTCCTTTTGGAAAAATACTTTTCATTTGTGGGTTATCGTTAGGCGGGTATGAGTGTCTGTGTGTTTCGATTGAGAAGTATCGTGATGGTGATGCCGTGTTAATTTAGGACAGGGGTTATCATATACGTAAAGACCTGGGGAATCATATCCCACTTTTACGTGTTTTTGTGGATACAGTTCCACCCTTAAAAGCACCTTACATTATATACGTAGGAAAGTGAAGTACATATAAAACACAATATCTGGAAAATCGTTTGAAGTTTGGCTCTTCGATTACACTTCATCTGCGGAAAATTTGCGGATCTGCTAAACATAGTCCAAAATTTATAAAAATCGTTTGCAATAATTCGTATCAATCAATAGATATTTTAAGTTATGTAAGTTTTGCAAGTTTTGCAATTTCAGCCAAAAAGTCGTCATTGTTAGTTCCTCTGCATAGTTCATTCCGTTAAAGTGTTGTTAGAATGTGAGAGTAAACACTACATTTTTTTAAATTTATTCCATGTTATAGATTTTTTGCAAGTTACTTTTGTTTATTAAACTACGTTAATGCAGTTTATGTGTGGTAAGTTAGATTTAAATTAGCATTTAACTAAGTTTACTTCTTAATGTAAGCGGAATTCGGTTTTTCGCATTTACTTAATGGATGATTCACATTTTTTTCCGCACACTGCTGTGTAGCGTTTAATTACCAGCAATGTATTGATTTATGTTACGAATATCAGACTTAAGTTTGATGTTGGTATGATGTTAGCCTATTGTCACACGCAAAGGTTCATGTTTGCTGTAATTACGATGCTGCTGAATGATGTCATTGTCAATGATAATCCAATTGGACCTTTCTGATGCAACACAAGAAAAAACCGCATCTACGGTTCTAAATCAAGTAGTGGCCATTTTATGTGAATTATCACTGAAGATCATTTACCAACGCCACTACTTAATCAAAACCCCATTTAAATTCGTAAGTACGGTTTTCGCATCCGCCGTAATGAGAAATTCAATTGACTTAACATTGTCAATGGGGATCATCCGGCACCATGTGTATTGTGAGCAGTACCGGAACCACTTCAAGTGAAATGGGCCTAATGGAGTATTGAAAAAAAACTGTAATAGTTGTGCTTGTATTTTTAAATGCTGGTCATCATCAAAAACAAGTTCATATTAAAAACCTAAATAAACTAATAATAATGTCCATGTTATCAGTATTTAAATACACACTGACACATTGATGTTTGTTTTCAAGGTGGCCACTCCCACATTTAAGGACTAATCATAACAATTCTGCTTTTTTACTGTAAAAAAAACAATCGTACAAGTTTAAAAATTACTAGTGTTTTTTAATGTAAATTCTAAAACGTATCTTATATCATATAAAAATTGTAGCCTTTGCTCTTTGAATTTAACATTCGAAGATAAAAATTCATTGCTCCAAGTCTCAATTTGAAATAACACAACTTTAAATCGTCCATTCAATCCACCCCATTTCCCTTCAGTTTGCAAAGAGAATATTTCCGTTTACGAAATCTTCCTTGATACGAACATCAATATATATTTATACGGGGTATCAAGTACGGAAAGGGGTCGACTATTGATTTTTCTGCAAATACCTCACCGTTGGAAAGTCAGCTTTTGAAGAAATGCTTTAAGAAGCGTTTTTTTTATTTATTTTCGCCTTTGAAAGTCGGAGACCGACTTGTGTTATCGACAGCTTATGTCTGATTTTAAATAAAATGATTCTGTATGCAAAGACACCGAGGATTTCTTTTACAAAAAGAGGATTGTTTTCTAATCTCTAAGGGAAGTGAAATTGTGTGTACTTTTGGTGCATTTTAGTTTCGCTACTAGAAAGTTTTAATTACTTTGGGAGTGTGTACGAAAAATATAATAGTAGTTCAAATGAGTTTACATAACAAAGTTCGAATTCCTTGATACCTATGAAAATGCCTATAGTTTTTGAAAAATATATTGGATTTCGCAATTGAATCAATGACAATGTCAGACAGAAAAAAAAAATCTTGAAAGAATTAAAATTGTATATAACATGATGTGACGGATCAACTTCTGTGGAAATTCTTATATATTTCAAGTTTACATTCACTTAGGTTTTCAATTTTCTAGAAATAAACCCTTTTCTATATTATCGATCACTTGGGCTGAAAGTATACAACAACTCGTCAAAGGACGCCAAACGAGCTCCTAAATTTCCAAAATATATTGTTAGAAGAACTACCTAAACTAAGTTTTGCTGCCGCTTCCTCAGATCGGAACTGCCGTAGGACAGCGCCAAAGCGGGCAAAAAGCGAATCTCCAAACAGGAAAATAACTATGAGATGTAAAATAAGTATGTACCGCGTTATTTTGTACCGGTTGTTAAGAATAAACAGAAGTAGGGTGCCCTCGAATTACAAAACATTGATCAAATGTTCGAATACAATATTTTTCTTGTTTAACACACTTATAAAGTCCTTATCAGCATTTCACATTTTCATAGTTAAGCTTCCTTATATTTTGAAGTTGTATGGGAGAACGTATTGGTTCCAAGAGGTCTTATATCAAATTTTGTGTTCGAAATTGCATTTCTGTTTAATGGTCGTACAGGTACAAATACTAAGTAAAATATTTCATCTAGGCAAGAGTAAATATACACTACAGTCCCTGGACAAATTATTAGACGCACTGTATTTTTTTACTAATTTTATGTTTTTTAAGAGTTTTTATGCAATAATGGTATATTTAAACTGCAATATTATTATTTTTTAATTACAAGAATTGTTGTAAACTACATGTAATTATTTATTTTTAACATATGGCAACACTGTGTTTTTGGCAAAACTTTTTTACATGAAATCTAGCAGTGCGTCTAATAATTTGTCCAGGGACTGTATTTTTTTCGCCGCGGATCCAGGTAATGAACTAGCTTCTGCAAGAATACTTTGGGTTGGATGCTTGCTATAAGTTCTTTGTAAGTTACATTAAGTGAGTAAGATCTTTGGTTGCGAATGATAGTTATGAGATTCACCTCAGGAGCCTAGATGAAGATCTAAAATGACGTCATTGCAGCCAAACAGCAGTCATTGCTATTTTCAAAATAACATTATCTGAGTGAAACTACCTATTCAAAATATCTCACATACCCACGTTGAAAAAATAACAAGCCGGTGTGTGAGCACAACGCAAACTGGTGAATCCTGGCCCTGGGCGACAATCTGATATATTCGACGAAAAACTACTACGAGTAAAGAAATTTTCGTCACCGAGGTAATGATATATCGCCTTTCTTATCCTCTCTATCAGAAGTACGTTTTCCAGCAATATTTCTTTAATATTTAGGTGTGCTGCTATCTTGGAGACAAATTTTTCTGTCGCAAGTTGTTGCTGTTTTTTTTATATCCCCGCAAATTGTTGTTTTTTTTGCGAGTAGCGTTTAAGATTACGTGCAATTGATTATGCATCTGCATTTTTTTGGACTAGGTAAGTAAATTTTTGATGCATATATCACCACTGGCATTTTGCATGAAGTAAGTATGAAAATATCAGCATAGGATATTTGATGTTATGTATGGGTCGATATTATTTATGTATTGGAAGAATTTCTAGAGGATGTGTAAGACAGTAGTGCATATTTCTATTTGAGAAAAAAGTTTCTGGTTACAATCATAACTTTCAGATATCGAACTACAGTTTCTGAAATAGATAAATTAAAATATATATTCCATTAATTCATTTCGTTACAATTGTTATCATAATTTTCATGTATATTGAGTTGCGGGAAACGGCCGATCCTGTTTTTAAGGTATTAGTGCCTTTTGTAATTCTGACAAAGATAAAATGTTAAAAACAGATTCTCAATATGAAAATAAACAGTATAATGCAAAACAAATACTATTTATTTCTAATGCATTCTTTTTTTATCAAATACACTATCTACTTATGTTTCCTTTGCCAAAATAAACAAATGGAATGTATTACTGATGTTTACACACTTCCATTTACAATAACTGTATAATAAGTTATAATGTCAAGAGGCACACTATTTTTAAATGACAAAATCAACCACAAAAACCCAATTTAATACATCCTTTCAGAAAAAAAATTCATGAAATTAAACATACACCCTACACACGATAAAAATAGATTAAAAACAGAAAGTCCTTTCAGAAAAAAACACTGAAGAAAAAAAAAGTCAAATGAAAGTTAGAAAATCGATATTATTTCTCTTTTCCCCTTGCATGGCGTGCCACGTCGCGTTATATTATGCAGATGTGATAGGAAAAGATTGAAGTTCATATGTTGCAACGTTCCCCATATGTGAACAAAAGACGCAGCAGCCCTTGTTGTTAAGATTATACGGAAATTTTCTCGGTTCTTCGCGTAGCTATTTTTCCCCTCTTCTCTCTTTTAACTATAAGATGGCCCTGGCTTTATGCTAGTTTTTTTTTGTTGTGTATTTTATTATTTGTGCTTTCCTTAATGGCTGAGGAAGAGAAAAAAAGTCGCTTCTATGTCGGGGCGAATGGGTGACAGAGGTGTAAGTTATTTTTAAACAAAAAACCAATGGATGTTGAAACACCATATCCATTTGCTTTCAGGCATTAATTGGTTATGGTATTTCATCGATCACAACACATGAAGCTATTGATCCTAATTGATTTGTTAACGAAAAGATGAATACTGAGAGAAAATGCACACAATGAAGCTGTTTTTCCCATCTTCTCTCCTTTAACTATAAGATGGCCCTGGCTTTATGCTAGTTGTTTTTTGCTGTGTATTTTATTATTTGTGCTTTCCTTAACGGCTGCGAAAGAAAAAATGAGTCGCTTCAATGTCGGTGCGCTTGGGTAACAGAAGTGTAAGTAATTTTAAAAACGATGGATGTTGAAGCATTCCATCATTTTACTTTCAAGCTTCCACTGATTAAGGTATTATATCGATCACAACAATGTGAAAATTTTCGTATTCTTATTGTGAGAAAATGCACACAATATTAACCAGTAAATCTAAATTTAGACATTTATAAACATAATTTTCCTTTCCTTAACCACTCTCTACAAAAGAGTAGAAGTTTAAGAAATATTTCTTTGAAACTAATATTTTTTTTTAATTTTTAAAAATTGGATAAATAAATAAAAAAAATTAATGACTATTTGTTAAATAATTTAAAATTTAAAGATAATTGGGTAAATAAATAAAAATCTAAGGATTAATTGGATAAATAATTAAAAATATAAATTTAACTAGATAGCTCTGTTGATAATGAATTGGGCTTCAACGTTGAGGCAAACACTATCTATAATACTTTCTTCGCTTAAACAGATTGGATACTATTAAAAATACTCCTATAAGACTTCCGATTTTTTTTCCTTTTATTTATAAGCTAAAAAACTCATTTGAGTCCAAAAGTTTGCTACATTCCTGTCAAACCACTGAAAAAGCGTGATTTTTTTGGTGCTTCTGCGAATAGAGATTCTTGTGTGTAATATGCGAGTAGACACGCTTGGCTTGGGTGACATGCTGAGTTTCTTGGTCCGTGAAAAACTATGTACACAGTGCGTCAGTTCGGAGAGGTAATCATATGCAAAGTAGAACAAGATAACTAGTATACACGAGAGTGAGTTTTGTGGAAATGCATACGTTTTAAGTGCTAAGTAAGACTCAAGTCGGTAAATGTGTGCGTTGTTTTCGCTATATAATGCATTTTAATTAGAATTTAAAAAAAATAGTTGGTTTTTAAAATGTTGATGAACTTAGTTGAGGAAAAGCAAAGTATTAAAGTAAAAGTTTCGTCAATATCTTTTAAAGTTATATATTAATAGAATTTAAAAAAAATACTTTAAATATTAGTTTTTCTCAAAAGCCACCTTCTAAAATTGTATGTATTGGATTTAACAAATTATTGTAACTAAATATTTTACGAATATGCATTCTGTAATCACACACATTAAATACAAATTAAAATTGTAAAATCCTCAAATAAAATTATAGGAATTCAGAACATTCAAAATTAAACAGTGTGTTGTTTCACAGTGAATACTCTCAGAACAAAATTAATTATTTTTAAAAATTAATACAAATAATTTGGTCATAATGGTTGGCTAAATGAATATTAAGGTGGGCGATACATGTAATAATCATTTTTTAAATTTTTTTTAAATAATTAAAATAACTTCTTGAAAATATGTCTGCAAATTTTTAGAATGAAATTAGCATTATTTATTGATTAAAAGCTCATTTAAATGCTCCACCTCAACTCGGAGCTTGAAGTCTTTGTCTAACTTTAAGCACGTTTATCTCAAAAATACTTTTTTTTAATTGGCGGCAAGATAACTCAAAGTTCTCAATAGATCCTTCTAAAATTTAGTATACGTCTTCTCTATAGTATTATCTTCTAGTTGAACCTCAGAAATGTCAAAAGAATTTAAAAACTACAGGTTTTTTAACCCAAAAAACCTTTGAAAAAGGGTTTAAAAAAATCGAACTTTTTTATTCTGAGGCTTGCCGATTTACAATTTTTTTTTAATTGGTTTAACTAGAAGATGTAAGTTTATGAACATTTTCAAATAAAAAATTTTGATTTCAGATCAATTTTGGAGTAGCTAGAACGCCCGCCGATTGATACTTTTATATCCACAAGGGTCTCAGAAGATTAGTTACTGCGGCGGCCATTTTGAAAAAAACTAAAACAAAAAAAATCTAATTTTTGTATTTTAATGTATAATGTATAAACATACTGAATTTGAAAACGATTCATGTATTTCTTCTCTTTTAATAAAGTCTCTAAAAAACGATCAAAATTCAGGTGGTTACATGTATCGCCCACCTTAAATGTGAAATTCTATTTTTTATCATGCTTGTAAAGGATCTAATTTTTCACGAGAGCTTAACGATTTCATAATATAATATTCCCCCAAAGTAAAAGTATTTAACGTATGGATTAAATTATGTATTTTTGTCATCATGTTGAAGTTGAAAGCATAGTTTGTTATGTATTTAAAATAACTTACACAATAATTTTTATAAAATCTCTTTACTGTATTTTTATTTTAATATATAAACTATTCCTTATCAGTATATTTCTAATAAATAAATTTACCGGATATTTAAATTAAATGCTTTATAGATTTATATAATTTCAAGAAAAAAATGGCACATAACAATTACGTACTAACATTTTTTAATGCATACAACAAAGTTCAAATATTACCAGTATATGCCCATTTTTAATATAAAATACTTAATAAATAATTTGTTTCTAACCAAAACGTAATATATTTTGACTTTTTAAAATATCTAATGGTATGGTAACAAAAAAATTGAACAGTTATTAATCAAAAGAAATATTTTTTGCTCACTCTTATGTTTTTCGTGATTAATTGCCCTTCAGTTGGGTATTTTAATCTACGATCAAGACCACTTTTATGCTTAAAAAACAGTTAAAAAATCATTGATTTCCTGTCCAAAACTAACTGAAGTAAAAGCAATTAATCTTTCTCATTTTTTATAGCCGAACACGGTTGGTTTAAATAATGCAAACCTATACAGATATACGCTAATTTAATAAAACCGGTATAGGTTTTTAGTTACCAAAAAATAAATCTTATATTTGAAAATTTTACGGAATTTAATAAAAGCGTTTTGGCATAAAATGATCAATAAGCTTAGATCTAAATATAAATACATAAATAATGTTATAAGGTTAAAAAAAAAACATTAGAAAAATGAAATATCCAATAGACCTTTTGACTTTAGGTAAATAACATATTTTTACATTATAGTTTATACTCTTGAAGAAACCTCAATTTGAACTATATTGTGTTATTTGTCAATTAATAAAAGGTTTACACGACATGATACTTAGTATACAGGCTTATACAGGCCATAGTTTTTAATTTTTGCAAATGTCAAATATTTTTGTAACCTACATCTTTTGAAATCAAGTTGTAAATTTTCAATTTCAGAAATAATATTCAGAATAAAGTTTAATTTTTTTCGTTTATGTAAAACTGGGTTCTGAGATTTTTCAGTCTGTTGTATAACATTTTTCTCATTTTTTCCTCCCAAGAATTATTTAAGTATAAAAATCTTGACCTCTTTACATTTTGAAGGCTTAACTAGTTTTCCATCCGATATCAATATTTCCTTACAACAAAAACGAGAATACTAAATAACCCCATTAATGCATATCAATGACACACATCAGCCCATTAAGTGTGGATAAAATTTAAAAAATAAAGTATTGAATTTAAAATAATCAATTCATTTTGTCACAGAATTAATTTTGAAAAGTGAATCTCCAAGATTTCCAAAAAGTCAAACATTAAAACTTCGTTTCTGGGTGTGCAAAAATACACGTACGCATTACAGAAACATACTCAATAGCCAGAAACATACTCATATGTTCTCCCCTTCTATTTCGCCAAACTTCTGGAAACGAAATGCGCCGCTATAACAAAGAGAGATAATCTGAAATTGCAGTTGAAAATATTTCGATGAAAAGTATGTTCGGGAGCAATCATAACGCGTAGCGCCCATATCTTATTCTATACCGGAAATTGCCTTCACGCCAATATGAGGTAATACCATCCTCTTTTTTTTTGCTCTCGTACTTCTAGGTATAATCCTCCCAAACTATTTCTCCTTTTGCGTTTTTTATTCATTTTTTTATCATTTCCTTCGAAACTTTTAACCTTCTACTTCTCTCGGTCGTTGCAACTTACAAGTCAATTTCTATTAGACTGATGATTTATTTCGGGATATATCTATCGGAATGGGAATTGTGATGGGGAATACGGGTCAAGGTTGTGGTTGTGATACTTTTTCTACCGGCACGGAAGATGGTATGATTATATTTTAATATCGATTATATAGACGATATCAAAACGAACTAGAGGTAATCTATGACATACTAGATAAGTTTTTAAGAATTCGTTCAATTCCAAAAAAAGTGAACGTAATATTTTTTTTTCAAAAAAGGAATGGAAATGCTTTTATTTTTTTCTGAAATACTTCATACTTTAATAACAATTCAAACAACTTTGGAACTAATTAAAACTAATTCAATTTCATTGATGACAAAATTAATTACTCGCTCAAATTTTTTTAAACGAATATTAATAACTTGAAGGAATAAACCGGTTTTCAAAACATGTTATTTTTTATTTATAAAATATTTATGCTACATCATATTTTGAAATAGCGGTTGAAAATATTAAGTTCTGTACTAACGGAAATTTATGAATGATGTTAATGGTAAATGCTGCAATTGAATTTTAATAATTATCTTTTAAAAACAATTCTGAATTTTAAAAAAAATTATAAATAATATTATAATACTAATGTAAGATTTCATTTGATCAATCCACTCATATATATATATATATATATATATATATATATATATATATATATATATATATATATATATATATATATATATATATATATATAATACATACATACATACATACATACATACATACATACATACATACATACATACATACATACATACATACATACATACATACATACATACATACATACATACATACATACATACATACATACATACATACATACATACATACATACATACATACATACATACATACATACATACATACATACATATACATACATACATACATACATACATACATACATACATACATACATACATACATACATACATACTACATACATACATACATACATACATACATCTACATACATACATACATACATACATACATACATACATACATACATACATACATACATACATACATACATACATACATACATACATACATACATACATACATACATACATACATACATACATACATACATACATACATACATACATACATACATACATACATACATACATACATACATACATACATACATACATACATACATACATCATACATACATACATACATACATACATACATACATACATACATACATACATACATACATACATACATTACATACATACATACATAATACATACATACATATATATATAAATTTGACTTCAGATTCTTTAGTATATTCGGAATTCTACCTAAAAGATCAGCACTATAGCATTAATGAGTGGCATAAATAACCAAACAACCTTGGAACATGTAATCCCGCCGTCAAAATCCTCGATCCCCCTACACAATGGATGAATCCGCTCTGGATTTTAAAATAAAACTTTCAATCGGAATGGAAGCAAACGAGGGCATATTTTCTAATCTGCAATGTTCTAATTATACCATACAATGATCCCATTGTACGCATCCCGTGCTGCGAGAATTATCTCCGGAACAGAGATTCATTTTGAAGACGCTCCTTTTCCAGACAATGGTCCTAATTGATTATTTGTTGGGCGGAACATAAATTAAGACTCGTCCCCCTAATGAGAAAATTCTAATAGTTGCGATGGGAAGTTTTGGAAAAATAACCCATTGCATTATCGTAACGATCATATGCATGACCCCCATCCATTTCCCCGGTTTGGAGAGAATGTGATTTTTGAAGAGCTTTTGGGTTCGTCTTCAATCTTCGAGTAAACGAAACATGGACCAGGAGATTTAACTATTAAGGTGTTTTTAACAATTAAAATATAATTAGCTGCTTTTTAAGTTTTATGTTTGATTTTTCTAAAAGAAGAACCATAGATAAACGAAACGTGTTTACGAATCTCTTGCGTTATCAAAGAAAGTAATTAGCGTATACTAAAGAAATTCTTTGTAAATTAATGGAAATACAAGTGCGTAATCATTCAAGGTTCCAGCTTCACTTTTAGTAAAAAATGGAATCTCTTCAATAGGTCATATACGTGTACCTAGGGTCGGAGTTTTTTTTTAATCCCCATCAATCTACACGTGAGCTGATTTAAAGTTTGTCACTTTTCAGCAGATATTCTTATACAATTTACTTCCTGCTGGAATTAATTTTTATACTTAAAATAATATATATGAGAAAATACAAAAAATAAAAATAGATATTAAAAGTGTCTCCAGGTTTATTATGGTGGATTGCAAATCTGGTAGCTTTTGCACTTTTGCCTCAATTCAAAAATTTACTTTTAACTTTAAAGTGAGTAAAAATCCAACATGCAAATGTGGTTTTCATCAATCAAGTTATTTAACAATTCATTAACTCATGTGCAACAAAATATTAAATAATATTTTTTAAAAATAAATTATTAAATATCAGCTTATAAAAAACAAATCCAACCTTCCATCTTAAATATTTTTCCAAAAAACACTTCACTAACTAAAACACTCTCATACACTTGACCAGTAAGTTAGCCAAGAGGAGATTAAACTGCGCACACACCACCCCGGATATTGATAGCCAGAGATCTCAGACTTGCCAATGCATGTTAAGATGGACCAAGAAGGAGATTTTAATTAATTTATATCTCGTAAGGGGAGAACAGGAACGGGCCATACGTCTTTGAAGTCGAGTCGTTGATCAAAAGGGGCCAGGAAATCCTTTAGTAAGTTGGGCTTAGGGTCTGTTGACAGGCTTAACGTAGCGTCTTGTCGACATGGTTCTTCGTTTCTCGGCCACTGGTGTTGTGAATGGTTGCCAGATAATGTAGATTTGTGCTTGGCTTTAGTCCAATGTGAATATTTTTGAAAGGTTGAAATATATTAGTGTAAATTGATATTTTAAGAAGATGAATATTTTTTTTATGAAAAGCAAGGAATTTTTGGGGGATTTTATTTAAATTTTAATCAATGTAAGATATTGAGAAATGGAGCGGTGAAGTAAATTATAAAAAAAATACTGGTTTCATTACTTGATATATTTTATTAAACTAAATGTAAAACTTTTTTAATTAAAATAATAGTATTTTAAAAAAGAAAACCATATGAAACTCGAATGCTTTAATTTTTAAAAATACAAAACAAACAAAAAAGTAGTTTGTAAACATTGAAACGAATAAAATAAAAAAAAAACCTAATATAAACCATTCTATCTTTTGGTATAAAGTAAATGCAACTTAACCCATTAGCAAGCCATTACCGAACACCATTAACGCCTTCTTTATCGTAATAAAACTCCGTTTTGTGCGTAACTTAAATTATCCTTAAATAATTTGTCAGTACTATGATTTTCATTTGTCTTTTATTTGGTTATTTGGATAAACTTAAGCAAAAACCTCATTTTCGGGTGAAATTTTTTTTTGCCAAGCGTCGCTAATGGGTGAAAAAGCAAACCTAAAAGTTTCAAAACACATATCGAAACATAGTTTGGTTTGGGTTGAACAAACATCCAGCTAGAGCTACACGATGTTTATCGTCGACGAACCGTGTAACTGTGGTCAAGCGACTATATAGTGCATTAACCATCACAATTGATGTTTAGCATGCACGGTGTTTTTAGTATAAAAATAAAAAAAAAATGAAAAAAAAACACCGACAATCAAATCGCCCCGAACTGCTTGATTTGTTTTGTAAAGATTATCCCAAGCCAATGAGCCTAAGCCCATACACACGAGAGCTACATGAGGGCTATCGTATTGGGGAACCTGTTAATTGTGGTCAAGTTAACTTATAGTGCAATTGAGCTTCATAATGCCTTTTGTATTTATTCTGAAACGAAAAAACTAGAAAAAAACACCCACAATCAAATAGATACAAAAATATTTCATTTGTTTTTGATTGATTCTCTCAAGCCCCATCACTGGCGCCATCCCTCCCGCACTGCATTCCAATCCCATCTTGCACTTAGAGAGGGATGAACCCAATCGCATCACATCATCTCGGATGGCGAGTCCTGGCTCTGGAAAACGGTCCCTCTTTAAGTGGTGTTAGCTAAACGTTCATTCCAAATGATCCTGTACTCTTAAGAATCTGTAGCTTCTTCTCATTCCTCCGGATGCGATCTTCAGGCCATTTGCACTGATTGGATTCTCTGATTGGCCGCCCTGATGGCTATTTCGTGATCCTATTGTTTTGTACCCATCCTCATCCTCTTTGTTATCTCCATCTTTTGTTAAGGGTTTGATCTTTTATGTTTTGGTTCGTGCTGTAAAATGGGTCGTTTTTGGTGGGTTGATGCCTTGGATGAATCTTGGCAGAGGTTGGTGTTGATGGGGATGTTTACTCGTTCTCTGATTCGATATATTTTTATAAATATTGTAACCATGACTTTAAAAGGACAATTTTGGATATAGTATCGTCAAGCTTTTGCATTTTTGTTTTTTTAAATATGAATATAGAACCACCTTAATATCATAGTTTTTCTGAAAAACCACAGTAATTCGGTACATCTTGAATTCAATTGTTTAAGTTTGATTCTATTTTATATATTTTTGAATGTGACATTGGTGGAAATAAATTGTGTTGAATAGTTAGAAGTTAGAACCACAAAACATATCTATAAAATTTCACAAGCATGTATAATGTTATTGTTCTATAGTTAAAGAATTTAAATTTTACTGTACATTTGGAGACAGCTATGGTTTAAAATTTTATTCTCAGTTTTTGTGCTGTAACGTTACTCCGTAAAAATACAGGAAGCACTTTCGTCCCCCGCTTTTACCGAGTAAGTTTACAACAAAAGTTTTACATCCCAGGGGTAGAGTTATACATATTGCATTAGTAAATACAAAAACAATTTATTATTATTCCTGATTTTAAATTCTTGGTAAAACAACACCTCTTTATATTGAATTCATTGTCCTATAAAATATCCATTACAAAAAATATAGTCCTGCAAGTCATATGAGGAGTTGCCCCAACTTGTGTGATTGATTAGCCTGGGCTATCTTCGCTGTCAGGATGTGGAAAAATCCCCAGAAGAACGTCTTTTTTACGGTGAACTACTTCCAGAAGGTGAAGAGAATCGATAATCCTAAAAGAAATGACGGTATTTGAAATATTGGTCAATTTGCTACAAGATATCTTCTTTGAAGTTGGTGCTTTATCAAGGATTTTCGGTTCTACTAAGCGAAGGGCTCTTCCGTTCCACAACAGATATAGCTTTGTTTGGTTGAATCGTAGCCATTTCAATTCGTATCAGTCTACGAAATTTAACAATATATATAAATTAATTTAATTGTGGTATACCTTATTTTGATTTTTTTCATTGTTAAATTAATATTTGCTAGGAGTGTATTTGTATATGTATTTATTTTTCAGCAGTTTAAAAGGCTTGTTTACAAAAAAAAAACTGATTCGCATCCAGCTAAATTTACAATAAAAAAAATTTAAAAATTTACTACAACTAGAAAAATTGTCGACCATAACAGGTCAGGGGTCCAGCATGGTTGGTTATAATTTTTAAAAAAATCTAATTTTTTCACCAGTCTACAATAACTATTGAGAATCTTGTTGAATTTTTCTACTCTCTTCGAAAAAACAACATTTTCTAGAAAAGCATTCCAGTCCACTCATTGACAGTTTTATTGAAAAAAGTTTCTTACCTCCTTATTGAAGCAGTCCCCTTGCTCGTCTATTTACGTTCAAACCTCCATGTATCCCTTCTTGATGAATTTGAACAACTAAATTAAATCGCCTCTAGTACTCCTATATTCCAGGGAATACATGTTTAAAGATCTTAATCTGTTATCATAATCGATACCTGATAAACCTAACATTTAAAGATCGTAACTTGTTAACCGTATCGCTCTTTTACCAAAAAAAAGTTATTCCTCTCGAATTTTATGATGCATATCAAATTACGACTGGGGATAGGCTTGCACGATTTTGCAATTGGCACCTTGGCACCAGGAAAAGTGAACGGAATCAAATAAAAAAAATCCCTGCCCAGCTAGCTTTTATTTCGATCAATAATTTCAACTTCGGAGGATTGTGCAAAAACAACAAACCGCCCTCCATGACACATAATGTGTCTGGAATGCTATTGATGTAGTTACTATCTGGTAATATTATTGATAGGGTTACTATCTGGTATTGTTATTGATATAATTACAGTGCAAAGTTGAATACGTTATGTAAAATTTTTGACATTTTTTCTATTATTATGACTATAATTTCTTGATATTCGTTGAAAGTTAAATTAAATATCAAATACTTTTAAACCTTTTACAACATCAACTCACGACAAAAAATGTCTACACATTTTTCACCAACATTATATTATTATATCCATAAACCTTTATTCCTAATAGTTAGTCTTTCCACCCATAATAATTCTTCCTCAAATGACTACTCTTCTTGATGGTAAGTGGCGACCAAACACAGTCCGTTCCGTAACAGTAAACAAAAGCTCACATATCCCCATGCTACAAATGAGGTTAAGCAAACGCCACGGAAATGGAATACCCAGGAAACGAACGCCAAGAAAAATGTCCGGCAGAACAAAAACAACAGGCCCAATGCATTCGATGTCCTGCCACGAGAAATGGGCACATCCAGGACAATGTATCCTGTCCTGGACACTGAATCTTGTCCTGGTCATTGATAAACATCTCCTATGTCCTCATACCGGGCTGTCATACAGTGACAAAGTGCCTCGGACCTCCGACCTAGTCGCTGCTGGGAGGATGGGACGAAATCCGAACAGACTAATTTATTTCTGTGTGACAGTTGTTTTCTTGATTTGGATGCGCTGTCTTTTTTCGTTATTTGGGGGACCGTTTGGGGATATGTCGTATTACGGAGAAGACTCTTTTCTTTTATGGAAGAGTTATATTTTGTGTTTCTTATATGGAGGAGTAAAAATACTGTATATATTAATAAATATATAAAAAAAAATTAATACCTTAAGACATAATGACGTTTAAAGAATACTTGTAAAAATATTTTATTATTTTTTTATAGCTTAAGTGCATGCTTGTGGCTATTTTAAACAAGGCTAGCAACAAGTTTATTGTTTATGCCCTAAAATCAAACTGATATCTCTTTCACATGTAAGTTGTTAGATTGCAAAGATTTGCAATTGCCAAGAGACGACAATTAAAAAAAAATTAATTTTTTTTAAAGTTTTGTAATAAACTCATTTTTCTAAAGACATTTTTTATAAAAGACAATAAATTACTTTAACTGCTTATATATTCAACGACAAAAACTGTAGACCATAACACATAATCAGAAAATTATACTATACATATATCTAAAATCACTTTATAAACATATTTTAATAATTTTAGATACAAGAAGAAATTGCATTTCCGTGCTCAAACAACCTCAACGAAACACAATTACCCATCATACGAGCTGTCCACAGTATTTTTAAAATACAGTCTTATAAAAAAAAACATTGAGCTGAACTTGCGCATTTTAGTGTGATTACCGCGATGACAACTCGGGAGAGTGGCAGATATCTGAGAAGCTCCCGTTGTAGCAGCATTTACTTTTGCTTAGGAAGACATCCCTTACAAAAACAGACTTTGACAAAGTAGAGAAAATGTCGTGACAGGTGAAAAAAAGAAAGGGAACGGTGTTGTTGGGTGGCTTGAACGAGTATCCTACTATCAGGTGCGACAAATGATTTTGTTGGTAAAGGAGTTGAATTGTCATACCTATAAAAGGAAATACTATTTTGATGTCAGTCGTTGGCGTTCACTTACTTTTTTGTTGTTGATATGAAATGCGACATCTTCTATTTCTCTGAATTGATTTTTCTTTTATGGTTTAACAATGCTACACTACGTTCAAAGATTTTTTTTTAAATAAATCTTAAAAGAATTATAATAATAAAACTTCATAACAAAACGGATATTTAACGCTAAAAAGTACAGTTTAAAGAAGCAAGGTAAAAAATCAATATTTGCAACAAAACAATATCTTTTACCAGACAGTTTTAGGTGGTTTGACAGGACTAACTTAAGAATAAAGCCAATTTTAGGCAAATTATGATGGACCTCGAATTAAGGTGCTTATAATTGACGTAATTGACAAATCGACCTCTCTATGGACCTACTTAACGGCACCTTACAAAGACATCGTATAAGGGATTTCAAGTCATCGTCACACGACTGATTTAACGTGTTCCAACCCTTACACACGTTTCATTGGATCTGCTTAATAAATAGATTTTCTCATTGAGATAGTCGGCTCCAATCAGAAATTGGAATAATGAAACATGGCTTACATTCCTCCTCGACCGAACAGTCAACGAATTCGTGGATCTTGTCTGAATCAGTCAAACAAGGAGAATAAGCAACAACAATACTGTTTAACCGCATTCGTTTGCATGCCTCTTCAGATTTATATGCTTGAAGGTATGGACTACTCGATGTCTTATATTTAGTATTATTTCCGCTATAAAGTGGGATTACAACTTCATCTACCTTGATGACAGTGCGTGCGCTCCTCGGATCGGCACACAATCCTGGAGCATAGTAACAATGCAAATGTTAGTATGAAACAATTAGCGTGTTTTGTTTGTTTGATGTTTAGTGTCATGATCTTGCGCGCTGAGGGCAGTGACATTTACCATTGCATTACGCTTACAAGATGTATTTAATAATGGAAGTGGGTGCGTTTGTTGTTTCGGATGTTAAAAATGTATGATGTTAATGTATGCAAATTAATTTTTGAAGGGTGGGATTGTAGGAGGTTTTGTTTCAGGGTAAAATATTTGTTGTCTTGGGATATAAAGGATGCTGTTCTATATAATAAATTTGGAGTCTGGTTAAGTATTTAATAATGAACATATCTATTTAGAAATAAGCTTAAGAATTATAAAAGAGAAAAAAAATGATGGTTTTATTTATGAAAATCTTTGACTGCATTACAGGATCTGTAAAGAAAACAGAAATTATTTCAATAAAATTTAATATTATATACAGTAATAAATACATGTAATACATTGTTATTATATTTATTAGGAATGAGAATATAATAAAAGTATAAAATTAGTCATTGAATTGTACTATATTGACTAGTTTCACAACAATATATCTGTACATTTCTAGTTTTTTTAATAGGTATCATACCCTAGTTAATCGTGGTTCACACCACTTATTTGAACTTAATTTAATAAAGAATTTAAAAGTGCAAATATAGAGAATTTTAGCCTGCCTAGAGAAAACAAATTGAGAAAGCCTTGGTCTACACAAGGTTGTAATGATGTTAAAGATAAGGATAATATAGCATATAATACATTTCAACTTTTTGTATAAAAAGTTATTTTACTTTAATAGAAAAAAAAATTGCAGATTAATTCAATATCAGATTTTCAAAGATAAATATCAAATACAGAAATTAAAAAAAACTTTGAGCTGTTATGTTATATAAAAATTAGTTTTTAAATCTGAAAATAAACGTTAAAGGATGTTAAAATAAAGGATTTAGCTATTTAAGAAGTTTAACGATTAACTTCAAGAACATCTATTAAAAACATATTTTTGTTTGTAAATAGTGTTTTATTTATTAGTCAATGGTTAAATCGATTAAATAAACACGAAAATAAATATTTTTGCAAATGCACAAGTAAGAGATAGTTACACATGTCAAAAAATAGTTTTGCTCTCGTTTTCATATCCGTTAAGATATTATTGTTTCACTTGAATCTTACAAAGAATTATTGCATTCGCGCTTTTAATAAATTAACGAATGATTTTATCTTCATGTTCAGTTACAATAATATAAAATTCCTAAACCTTATAATATTGTGACGCATTATCCACACTAAATTCTTTTGTCGTAATATTTCTTTTGTCTTTTGTACTTAGTCATCTATAAGTTCTTATTTAAATAAACACATACAAAAAAATCTACTTAACTTTCTTTTAACTATTTCTATTTCGAAATATCAAACCCGCTTTTCTTACATAAAGTAGTTGTAAAAAGGAAACATCAAAAGACTCAATCTGAGAAAACTTTAATGCATTCTAAAATGAATATAAAACATGGAAGTAATAAAAATTCTGAAATATATGGTTTTAAGATAAGGCTTAAAGGTATTTTTATACATCACCTGGGACCCAGAGAACGGATTTTAATGGATGCCGATAGTGGTAGTTCCTCGGTTTCTTTCCGTTGTAAACTAATACCCGAGAGATCCATTGGAATCGATAAATGAATATCATATGCATTTTGAAATACATTTTCTGCATTGAGTATTTCAGAGTATCCTTAGTTAAATGCAACTAACACAAAATGCTGATTCATTAAATTTCATATTTATGCATTGCGTAATTAAACTTTTGAAATGTAACTCATAATTTGTCTTTTAAATATTACAACAAAATTTATTGGCTAATAAGTCGGTCGAGGTGCATGAATTGGCACAAACTAATCTTGTAAGCTTTTATTGACTTTTATAAAACAAAACTTTTTTGGGTTAGACAAAAAATATTTTAGGTTAACAAAAAACTATTGTTTCCTTGGGAATAAATTGAAACATAAAGGTTTTTAAACATAGAATGGCATATTCTAATTTAACATGTGTTAACATGTTTACATGTTTAAATAACGCCATACGATTGACATCCAATAATATTTAAAATAATATTAATTATTTTATACAGTATTTAGTTTTTATTTCGACAAATTTAATTTAAACAACACTTGCTATTGCGACAGTTTGCCAGCACCGAATAATCATTTGTTAATAAAATCTTATATTAATTAAAGCTCATTAACTTTATCACAAATTTTTTCTTAAAAAAATCTCTACTTCCTATTGTTGAAAAAGCAATCGAACTCTCTTTAATCTAAAGTAACAACACTTCCTTCCTACCACCTAACATGATTTCCTCTACTTGCAAATTTCCTTAACCAACTCCGGATATTTCGTTTGGTGACGAACAAAGACAAATAACCAAACAATTTCACTTCTTTGAATCTATTTTTTATTCTCAATTTCTTTTTTGGAGAGATTGAAAAAAATCAACTTGAAAGACCCAAAACCTCTTCTGCCATGGTAATTAGCATCTAATAGAAAGCCCCCACTCAGTAAAAATCAAATTCCGCATTTAATTTATTGATTTTAACTTAAAGCCGTCGGACAAATTTTTAACTTGGAAATTAGTTCCGAAAGCAATTTTTCCCTCTTTGACTTTACCAATTTAGTTTGACAAAAATATAACTATTTCTTCTACACTTTAAACATTTTCTATAAAAATACATCATATTCTCCGCATATTCACTACGAATTCTACTGTAAACACAATTCCGCAGCACTATGATACAGTTCTGATCTTGCGCATATACCGGGATCTTGGTCGGAGTTTCTGATTGAACAATTCATCACATGTGGGGGGCATCACGTTAATGTTACTGTATCACGATTGCTCTACTTAGATCGAATTTTTCGACATTGTAATCGAAATTAAAATACCGATTAATTATGCCTGTAAAACGGAGTCAAAAATGTTTAATTTCATATTTAAATTTGTAATCATTCGAAATTTGTAAGGTATCAATCAATGTCAAAATAGAAAATACTATTTGCATTTTGAATTTCATTCCTGCTGTGGATCTTGAGAACTCCGTTGAGTTCCAGCAGAAGTTCCGCATCTGTATTGAATACGGGTTTGACCACCTTTTCCTACAAACAGATGGTGAGAGTCAAAAATCTATCCAAATCAAATCAGTGCAAATGGGGATTTTCTTAAATTAAATCGTAGTCAATTGATCTGACGTCGCGCACTGTGTCACTCTTAGGAGACATCATGTGCACGTTTTTTAATCGACCGTCCTTTGAAAATACGTTAATCGGTTTTCATTGTTTTTATTTAATTCCAGTGTAACATTATATAAGTAGTATTAGAGAAGCAACATTATATAGATAAACATTAACTAAATATACATTATTAGTAAAAGGATTAATTTATTTGCAAATACCAGGTATCGTCATATCATAGGGCATAGTAACAATAGGAAAGCTATGTGTTTTGCTCTTGAAAAAGCAACGCAATAAATATGGACCATTGTAGTGAAGAGGTTGGGGCTTTTAAGCCAGATAAAAAGTTCGCCCTTTCTGTCGCCCTGTTTATCTCAAGAGGCAATATCAACCTGTTTTGGACATAGCGCTTTTTATGGTCAAATATCCGGAAAGCTATATTATTCATCGTACTTTTACCATTGATTCATTCTTTTGCTGTTTTAATCCAATATGTTTCATTGAACATGAGTGTTTTATCGAATTTTACGTGATTCCCTTCAATGACACTCAGTTTGCAGTCTTATTAAATTTGACTTTCTATTATAGTTACTCTGTATCAACCATTTAAAGGGTCTAGTTGCAAACACCACATTCTACAAAGTGTAACTACGATATAGGGTCCGATCTGTTCCTTGGCGAGTTCATCCAATTGAAATTACGATTGTCAATAGTCGCCATTGAACGCGCCAGATCCTATAGCTTAATTATGCTTTGGAGGACAAGAGTTTAACAAATGTAACCGTTATATCAGTTGAAACTTTGTTATACTTACCAGGTCGTAGAAAGAAATAATTGACTATCGATTTTTGACTTTCAACGAATCGTGTTCTTGGTTTTTGGCTGATTCCTTCTTGTACTGTGTTTCGAGAATTTATTTCTTGTATAATTTCATTCTTCTTTACTCAAAGATTTTTTTATTTGTGATTTTTCAAACGTAATAAGAAGAATAAATAGTCTGGTTATTTAACCTTCTCTTCCAATCAGCCACAAGTTTGAAAGAAGATGGAGTTACTACTTGTTTAATAAAAAGGGTTTAGAATCAATGTAGTGTAATAAATCTATTAATAGATTGTTTCTACCTTTTTCTACCTTTGTTTCACTGATTGTTTCTTTATTCATTGAAAATAAATTCAATTAAATGTATCTGGATTTTCGTTATAAGCATTTTATGTTTGTCATAAACGTTGATTAATTCTGATGTTATGGGAATGTTTTGTACAATTTAATGGAGTTTAAATTAAAAAATAAAAATATTAATCCTTTCTTATAAGCGTTTTATTAAATTTGATATAAACAATGGTTTTATTTTAAATACGATTCTAATATATTATTCATAAAAAGCATTTAAGAAAAAGATAATCATCCCTAAATATATTACTTTTATGTTTGACTATTTAATCAAAACAAATCTTTTGATAATAATTAAACAATATATGACAACAAAATTAAAAACTTTATATTAGATATGTATTTCTTATAAATGGTTTGACGTAACTTAAAGAGATTGAAATATAATTAAAATATTGTTTTTAAAAAAGAAATTTAAAATGTTTTAAGTTATTTTTAACAGTACTGATAAAAAAAAACAGAATACATATTCCAGAACAAAAAGCATGCACGAAATATAACAGGGTTATATTTTGCTACATTAAAATACGCAAATCATATGTGCATTGAAAAGATTTCCTTTACTGACAATATTTTACTTGCTTATTTTCATTTATTGATGTTAAAATGTAGCGGTTGAAAACAATTTTGCTGATAGACAAGATATGCTGAAAATAAAAAGTAGTATACAAAATAAACACCAATTTTTAACAAAAAAAAGTTTATAAGAAAATATAATATCCGCGCGCAAATGTAAAAAAAAAATATAGTTAATGTTTTAATAAAATTGAAGCAGTCGTTATACATATAAAAAACTATTTATATTGAAATATACTTCCCAATTACAAAAATTTAAGTCGAGACAAAAACAGGTATATAACGTTTCAATTTTCAAAACGTGAGATAATATCAATCAAAATAAATAAATAAATATATATATATATATATATATATATATATATATATATATATATATATATTATATATATATATATATATATATATATATATATATATATATATATATATATATATATATATATATATATATATATATATATATATATATATATATATATATATATATATATTATATATATATATATATATATATATATATATATATATATATATATATATATATGCATGGCTCTTACACTTTTGTTTGAAATTTTTTTATTATTAAGATATTCAATTCAAAAGGTATTTATTAAATAAAAAAAATTTGTTAAGTCTAGCGATTTATAACTGATTCAGAAATAGCAGTTTTTGTATTAAAAATATGCTACAAAAATTACAATTATTTTAATATTCTAAGATATTAAAAAAAACAAGTCGTATTTAAGGTCCAACGATTTATTTTCAGAAAATAAAAATTCTTCTTAAACTAGAGAATCCGTAACTAAAGAAAGATATATACCTATAACCATGCTCCAAACACGTGTGCAAAAATACGACCAAACATATCTTCATTGCTCTCACAAAAATAGCGATACATTCTCCCGCACTTTCTAAACAAGAGAACCTGCCCTATAAATTCCCAATACCTCGTTTCCAGGGGCACAGAATCCCAAGAATCCCCGTCTCCATATTTAACGACCCCCACTAAACAGCGCCATTAGGTGTGGGGATAGTGGACAGAAGCAGTAATCCCCTTGGTAGTTTTTAAATTAATGGTTATATTAGATAGCCAATAACGAAAAATATTTTTTAAATTCATATATTTTGTGTGCTATTTAAAAATTATTTGAATAAAATTTATATTTATAAAGAGTCATCCTTAGTAAAGGTAATTGAGAGAGCTTTCTTTTTTAGTATTACAATACTAGTTTGTTTGAAAATATTTTATTATAAAGATAATCAATTCAAAAGGTAATAGTTTTATAAAAATTTTAGCAAGTGTAGTAATGTATAACTGATACAAAAATTTCAGTTTTTTTTTATATAAATACTTTTGTTATGATACATCTTTACAATGACAATTATTTTAACTTCCTAAGATATTGAATAATCAAGTCCTTCTTTGACTTCTACAAATTATTTTTGTAAAATAAAACTTTATCTTAAGTTACTGAATTCGTAACTTAAGAAAGAAATAATCCTAACCATATTCCCAACATTTGTACAAAAGTACGACGACAAATATATTTTTGCGCTCGCAAAAATAGCGATACATTCTCCCGCACTTTCTGAACAAGAGAATCTGCCCTATAAATGCCCAATACCCCGTTTCAAGGGGCACAGAATCCCTAGAATCCCCATCTCCATATTTAACGACCCCACTAAACAGCGCCATTGGGTGTGGGGCCAGTGGACAGAAGCGGTAATACCCTTGATAATTTAATTTTTTTATAAATACTAATTACATTACATAAATAACTAAAAAAGTGTTGATTTGTATTTTCGTATATTTCGTATGCTAATTATATTTTTTGTGCAAGAAAGAGTTTGATGCAATTCTTATAAGTATTGCAACCTCAAATTTCATAATTAAGATAATCAATTTAAGAGATATTTGTGGGATATAAACTTCAATCAGTCTAAAGTTTAACGATGTGTTACTGATTTAAAACTAGTAGTTTCTAAAAAAAATTGTAAACTACATTTACAATGAATTTATTATAATATATTGAAAATTAAGTTATTTCTAAGCTCCAACAATTTACTTTTGTAAAATAAAATTCTTCATAAATTAGAGAATCCGTAACTAAAGAAAGAAATGTACCTAACCATGTTCCCAACACGTGAACAAAAATACGACCAAACATATCTTCATTACGCTCACAAAAATAGCGATACATTCTCCCGCACTTTCCAAACAAGAGATTCTGCCCTATAAATTCCCAATACCCAGTTTCCAGGGGCACAGAATCCCAAGAATCCCCGTCTCCATATTTAACGACACCCACTAAACAGCGCCATTAGGTGTGGGGCCTGTGGACAGAAACGGTAATCCCCAAGGGAGGAATGATAATTTCCCCCCAGCACTATTTTAATGCACCAATAAATAAACATTTTAATGAGGGCCACGCGAGTTTGACCTGTGATGGGTTGGGGTGTCACAGATAGCCGGAGCTGTTTTATTGGATTGGGTTTATTAAGATTCAATGTTAAGAGAGAGAAACCGACTGGGGAAGAATACCTGTCTTTTATTCTTAAGCCCTGATGTATTTTCCGGGATTTATGTCGGGATCTTAAGATTTCAGCGTTGATTTCCCAAGATGGTGCTGACAGATGCGTGCAATCATTTACGTGGGAGAAATTCCGAAAACGAATGTAACAGGTTCTCGCTTGCGTCCTGTGTTTATGCAGCGTAAATGTTTGTATTTGAGAAGTTTTAAATGTTGTTGTTTGTGTAAAGTAACAAACAACTTAAGTTCATAAACAACTTTAAAAATATAGATTTTCTTTAAATATTTCCAGGACAGTATTAATTAGGTAGAAACATTTTAAATTAACCTATTCAATACGATTGGCAAAATAATTTGCCACGCATAAATGAGCTTTCCGGTTAAGTTTATTTAAATAAACAAAATAAAAGACAAATGAAAACCATAGTCCCGAAAAATATATGCAGAAAACTTCAATGGTGGAAAAATAAAGGATAAAAATAATAATTTAAATTTAACTCTTTTATTTGTAAATGCAGACGTTAATGGTATTCACAAAGTCATCATTTTTGGGATAAGTAAACATTTATTTGGTTTTAAAATATCAACCAATCAACAGTAATTTTATAGTGCTAAATTACCATACTTTTTTCAATAAAAAAATGAAAACCATTATATTTAACTATAGTTAAAAAAAATAGCAATTTAAGCGCAAAAAAAAAACATTCATATGTATTTTTAAAATACTTAGAATTCCTAATTAAACCCTAACGAAATGTAAGTAATTTTATTAACTTTTCACTCATCCTTGAAGTATAATAAAAAAAAAACTTTTTTAGCTCTATTTTTTTCTGCTTTATCTCACTTTCGGTTGGCCGCGCTTTACCTTAATCCTTTTCCTCTATGGCTTCCCTTGAAGATTCTAAAAGATTGTTCTGTCAAGTACAATGTTTTTTCGAACTAGCTAAAGGTGACAGGTATGTTTTTGCAACTCATAATCCTTTCGAAGGTGGTGATGATGGTGTAAAGCTTAGAGTGTCTAACTTCTTATCAACTGAAATGTATAGCATTTTTAAACACAGAAACACAATTAAATTGTAATAATATAAATTTTTAGATATATAACAAAATAAATAAGCTTTGAAATAACAAATAATTATAACAAAATAAATAAGCTTGAAATTTTTGAATATGAATACTCAATGAAAATATTTACTTAAGTCCCTTAACATAAATTCCTTAATCATATTTGACACATGTTAATACTGAATTATTTCTTTTGAAAATATTTCTTTATTTTATATATAATAAAGTAGGTTCGTTTTAGTATGGATTTTTTTTCCTTCAAATCATGTTTGGATTCAAAAGTAGAATAGCGAATATGAATACGAGTCGGGTATCTAGCCATGAATTTACGCTCTTCCGTGCGTACTGAGTAAATAATTAAGTATTAAACCTTCTTTGCACAATGTTCCATACTTGTCCCAGACTATTACTTAGAATTATAACTAGATATATATACTTTTCATGCAATATTTCATACTATTTAGGAATGCCAATAGTATCTAAAAGTAACGAATTGATTGAAAAAGTCTATTAATTAAACCTACTCAAATAATGGACTAATTATTTTTTATTGTTGAATGAGCTGTTGTTCTATTTAGCCTATTTTGCCTGCATTAAAGGGTTTTTGAATCGCCTTCAACCAGTGTATCTCGTAATATAGGTAAGTATATAATTACTTTTTTACAGAGAGGTATTTAATTTAATACTTCTCAGATAAACAAACGGTTAGAACGGCAAAGAATTTAGAAAACTGTTTTTTATTTATTTTTTCTAGTAATCTGTCCAACTAAAGGAATAAAGCCCTAGTTGCTAAGCAGAAAAAAAATCGCGCGGTGAAAGTTTTAACTCAATGCACATATTACTAGTTGTTTATCATTAAACCTAGCACTTAGAATTAACAAGACTGATAGAAGTATTTCAGGAACAGTATCTACTGTAGTTTTAATTGAATTTCTTGAATTTCCTGTCATAGAGGCTTGGGTAGACTAAAACTTTTGAAGAATTTAATGCTTGATGTTGCCGAAAAAGCTAATAAACATCATCTGCATGATAGGCTATTCTTAAAAAATTTACACTTTATCTAAGTGTAAAAAAGAGATCTTGATATATTTCTGTAAATTATAAATACGTTATCCTATGTGTTGTGATAACAAGTGTGTAAACAGCTTATCCTCTAGCATTTGCGGTTGAATCATCTATATCATATGAAAATGTAAGAATTATATTTATCGATCCAACTAATTTCTATCTCCTCATATCTCCATTTCAATTGCACATTTCTGCAGTATTAACAATTCAGATCAAATATCTGAAAAAAAATAACGATTCGAACATTCAATCCAATCTCTACTGCGACAGAAACGTCACAAGGTCACTGTATTATTAAACTGATTCGAAAGGTATTTCACGTTCGCTTCCACAAAGGAAATAAAAAACCCTACACAAAAACTATTCTTTCTCATAAATATTTATACTTTCCCGACACAATCATGGCAACAGAAATTTCACAGTAGACGGGACAAGTATTACCGAATCCTCTGTTTTCAGCAACGCAGAGGCTACAGAATTTACAACATTCTCTGGACAATAGCCAAAAGTACATTCAATTCAGTGACTTTTTCTTTAGTGCGCCGAAATGCAATGTCTGTAAGTAACTGTTTTTAAGTAACTTGGAAACACAAAAAAAAACAATTCTGAGAGACATTCCTTTTGCTTATTGGTTACTCTTTGAGAATGAATGGAGGAAATTGTTGAATTTAAAATCGTGCGATATTTTTTTTATTATTTAACTATGCAACAAAAGTATTCTATTGTTTGAGATGCAACCTGGAATTTTATTACTTTATTTTTAGAATTATATTTTGTTTTTTTCCCCACCATATACATCAAACATTTTGGTGTATTTTTTATATGCTTGCTCCTTTGATGTTTTTTGAAAAGTATTATTTTTTTTTTCGTTTGAAGGATACGTTTAAAGATAACAAGCAATACAAACACAAATCCTTATTTATGTGCCAACTTAAGGAAGGAATTTCCGGTCTTTGCATCAACAAAATAACAAATATTATTCGCACTTCGTTTACAAATTTCATAACCTTATTTTAACCCTTATCTACGCTATTTATAAATAATATTACACTTATAAAATGTTTTTCTTCATCTATTTCAAAAAATATTTTTGTAAAAGTTATTTTATACTTACTTCTGATTTCCTTGCATTGTTTTTACACGCATATACTTCAAATTGTTTTCGGCTTATTTTTAGATAAATCATATGTCTTGTAGGTAGAAGAATGCAGGATTGTGATGCAGAAACTTTAAATATATTTATTATTTACAACGTCATAACAAAGTTATAAATTGTATCTAAATGCATTTCGTATTTCAATTTTTATGAACGGTATTTTTTCCACGTTACTATATCATTTACATAAAGTTAATGCAGCTTATATATTTTTTAGTAACTAGTTATTTTATTCATTTCTACGAAATATAAAAATTACGATTAGTAAAAATGTTAATTTGTAGCATATAATAATATATATTGCATTATAATTTTATTAATATAAACAGCATTCTAAAAATAATGAGGAAATTATTCATTGCTAATTTGAATTAAAATATTTTTTTAACATGACTTTCAGGAAATAGGAATGTGGAATATACAAGAGGAACATTTATAAAAACGAAAATGGTTTACGGATTATAAATTATTGTAAGGCCCATTATTTAAATAAAATGTAAGAAACAATTTTGCTCTAAAACTTTATGAAGACAACAACGGCTAAATATTTTAGTTGTTAGAGGCAAGAGAGAGCCGGGCTTAATGATTACGTTTTTAGTAAGTACTTTCCGAAAAGTTTTACACGGGGAATGGCGAAATTTATTTTCTCCGAGTTTCTCTAGTGATTAGCACAAGTTTCAACATTAAATTAGTTTTGCAGTAATGGGTGCCAACTAATTATTTATATTTGGCAAGTAACAGATGTACCCAACAGTATATTTCCTGAAACATATTTTGGAAATAAAAAAATGCTTCTCTTTTCCGAAAACTCATTTCGAAACATTTTAACGTAATAGGTAGTGTATGTAAGGTTGTGTTTATATATTGTTGGTAAAGAGTTTGCGATACAATTTATATTTGGAACATGAAGCTGATTTTACTTTCAAATAAAGAGATTGATCGAATTTGAAGAATATGTGAACTTTTATTAAACATACAGCAAGTATATATAGATTTTTTAAATATGTTCCTAAAACTATTTTTATAAACATAACTTTTTAACCTCTGAGAGATGCAGACGTAATTACCCGTCAACTGACATCAATTTTCATATTTGTTTTAAATAAAAATCAATTTTATAATTGTACTAAATTTTAAAATTTGAAGTATGGAGGAATCATTCATAAATATAAGCTACAGAAATATAATTTAAATAATAATAATAAATGCATTTTATGAACAATTTTAATAGTTTTTTCAAGTGATGAAAACTTGTTTGCACTGCAGCCAATTTGTTTATCCTTCACAGGGTTAAATTATGTACATGATATATTTTGTAAAATAATAAAAATAATTATGTATCAAAAAATAACTGTGATATATTATAATAATACATTGTACACCAGAGAAAACTGAATTCACAATTTATAATTAAAAATTAATATTAATAAATTCGTTATAACTGAAAAACTTTAGGACCAGTTGAGATTTTTCCACAAAGTTTTTTTTTTAATTTAAGGGAAAGGAGTGTCGGAAATATATCGGTTGACTTAACATTTTTTATATTTTCCTATTTTAATTATATGCACGGTTCAGAGTCTCATGGCAGTACGTTTTTTACCACTTTTGTAATATCAATTTTTCCATGTGTGCTTTCTTAATAAAAAGCTTTAAATTCATGTTAGTAATTCATTATTCAGATATGCATTACTGACACAAATTTTGTATTCTAATACGTCTTTAATGATATTCAATGGGAATTTTTGCATATAAACCATTAAATTTGAGGCTAATGTAAAAAGTTTCACATCATATTCTAAGATGAATTTCATGAATGCCCCAAGGGTCTGATTGATGCCACCAAAGATAATATAAATCTCTGTAACAATGGGTACTATCACTTTAATGATTTTAAAATGTGCTGCCCCTGGTAAAAAATAACAATAGCTTGGTACATACGATATAGGCTATTCAAAGTCTTTGCAACAATGTTGATGTTTTCAATGCATCAGAATGCAAAATGTTATAAAATTCCCTAATATCAATATTGTGTGGCAACTAATGCATGTGATATAACAAAAAATGTATTTGAATTTTGGCGTTATGTTACGGATAGATTATTTATGTAAGAAATTTAAAAAATGCTCATTTTAAGGTGTTATTATAAATTATATTTATTATTTTATACCTAAATTTAGAATACAAACTGTTTAGGAGGAATAAATTTTATTTTTAGTCTACAAAATTTTCATGCATTAAATAAATTTTATACAAAATAAATTAAACATGTCATTACTTAAAAATATTTAACACGCTCAATTGTTTTCAAAAGTATATTTTGTTTTATTTCCTAACTTATACGTATTTTTAGAAACGTGTTATTAATTTTAAAAAAGCAATTTAATTTCAAATAAAGAATTTAATAAAAAAATAAGTGTTTTATGTACTGGCTAATGAGATTCAATCAATTTCTGAGTTTTAAATGCACATATTTATTATCAGATACGAAAAAACAGCTGCATATGACATTTCATGAAAAAGAATATCATCCAAACCTTTTTGAAAAATAGATTGAAAATTGAACAAAAATGAGAAAATTATTTATAAGTACCTATAACTGTATACTAATTGAAACTTTGTTGACATTTCTTCGCTAGAAGACAATTGTGCACAGAAAATAATTTTAAATTGAATTTGAAGTGTTAAATATTTTTATGATTTATATAAAATATAACACTCTTGAATTTCGGGTATTTCTTTATTTACGTACTTACATTTATTTGCAATTTGGCAAGTGTTTTTAATTTTTAAATTCAAAATAAATAATTATAATTTTTTTCATTTAAATAGTATTAAACGAAAAATAACGAACATATATTTAATGTGGGGGTTTTACTAGCATTTTTAAACACAGAAACACAATTAAATTGTAATAATATAAATTTTTAGATATATAACAAAATAAATAAGCTTTGAAATAATAAATAATTATAACAAAATAAATAAGCTTGAAATTTTTGAATATGAATACTCAATGAAAATATTTACTTAAGTCCCTTAACATAAATTCCTTAATCATATTTGACCCATGTTAATACTGAATTATTTCTTTTGAAAATATTTCTTTATTTTATATATAATAAAGTAGGTTCGTTTTAGTATGGATTTTTTTTCCTTCAAATCATGTTTTATCATTTTTGTAATTTTCTTATAAAATCTTGGGTGATATTTTCAGTTTCCAAAATTAAAATATTCGCGTTATTTAACGAACAAACTAAAACAGGTTGGTTTTAAGTTTAGAAATTGTTCGATATTAACTATTTTTATACTTCTGTCTTTAAACTTTTATAACTTCATTCAGTTTGATCGCTTGGTTGATCTTTGATTAAGTTTTCCTTAAACTTTAGATGATACATTTTATGCACTAAGTACTAAAACTATTCATTTCTTTTGGACAACATTTTGCGTGGATCGTGATTATTCAGGTTTTGGATCGTAAACCCCAAGATGTATCAAAAATGCTATAATATCATTTGGATCAATTGACTTTTAGTTTTAGAAGTATTTTATTTTTTTCATTTCAAACTCAATATTATCTGCAATTCTTTGAGACCAATATTCTATCATTAAAAAGTGCAATGACTTCATCATTAAATTTCTTTTTGGTTATTTCTGTTTCCTGTTACTCAAAACTTTATTATTTAGAGAATAAGAAATTTTCAATACATTACTTATTGTTTATTTTTACTACTTATGTACTTTTTATAATTCTTTTATTTACTTATTGTTATTAATTATTCAACGTTAAAAAATTAAATTACTTATAGCGTTACTTTTTTAATATTTAAATTGGGTACTTAGCCTTTACATTGCGTGCACTGTAACAAATTTGATGCTTGGTGTCACCAGAATAATGGTTTCTAGTATGTCTAAAAACCGAATGGTGAAATGTTTTGACATATTTCGGATATTCAATAGAATCAGGTTTGAGGTTTTGGAGAAAGAAACCTAACAAATGGTTCAACTTAATGCTAAAAATATGGTGAAACATTTCACCGCCCAATCGTTGCAGCTACTACGAACTATATTTTTAGTGAAACTTAATATTTTACAGTGCATCTCTATGAATATTTTTCGCCTGGGAAACACCTGGTTCCAACTTTTTATTTTATTAAGTATTTATTATAATTACATAGTTATTCAACAAACATTATTAACTATGCAAATTCTTTACTCGAATTGCAATATTTCGATTTAAAATAGTTACTAGCAATAAGTATACTGCTTTTTTGATTGTATGTACAAATGTTTTACGCAATATAAAATGTAATAATGACAGCCCATAACTTAGCAACAAGACAAACTTGCCCAACATTAGACACTTTCCAGAACCCTTTGAAATCCCTTCTAATTGTCAACAGCCTTTCTAACAAGCGGTCGTTCCTCTGATGTTGCAATCACGGGACCGAGCATGCTGAATCCCAAATTAGGCCAATTGTTCCAAGTCAGTTTTGTAGCATCTTGACCGACCAGTGTTGCCAGACTTGGCTGAAAATGTCGCAGCATGACAGTTTTGGGGGTTCTAAAAATAATTTTGTGATAATTACATTTGTTCCTGAATTTCTTTTGCACCAAGCAGTTCTTAAGTAGACTTTAATCTACACTACAATACAAAACACACTATGGCACTATAATAACTATTAAAACGTAAAATTTATATAAGTGTAGAAAGGAGTTGAAAAAATTGAAAATAAATAATTGATAAATAAAATTAAATAAATAACATATCTTAGAACCAAATATTATAATTCATATTGCCTAAATGTTAATTCACAAATTCCTATGGAATAGTTTTACTGTGTTATTTATATCCTCAACACTAAAACATTATAAATTATGGTATTAATAATGTCTCACAGATTTTTAAGATATAAACTTAAATTATGTAACTACCAAATTTCGTGAAAATTGATGATTTTTTGCTACATATACATTTTGTTTAAAAATTAAATGCAAAATACCGAAGAATCCAAACTCCCTTAAAAAACAATTTAAGAAACATAAATCATCTAAAAATAACTTTATAATTTCAACTGTAATCTTACAATAAATTATGACATTTTAAACAATCACACTAAGCCAACTCTTGACACTTTATCGCCAACAATTGGCGAAAATTAATATTTCAAAACGGCAACCCTTATAACCTCCACAGTTTGCAATGTGTCCACCAACTTACTAAGATGGCTGTGGGTTATTATAATGTCCAGCTTGGCTTCGTCGTTGTACGAATGGCTGCATATATCTTAACGTTGACAGCCATGCATTAGAAGTTGTTGATAGTGAGGGCGTATCTCACAAAGTGCGCTCTGTTAGTTTGTTCCGCGAGTTATGCCTTTTATAACTATGGTAGATTATATTTTTAATTACTTATGTTGCATTGAACACTAGAAGTGAGTGTATTGGTGTATCTAGTGTGTATTTAGAGAAAAGGAATTATACTTGTTTGTCTCTTATATTAATACATCTGGTTAAAAAAAGATTTATTATTATTAATTTGATACAATATATTAATTGATTTTAAACATATTAATAACTTTTGCTGTATTACTATTGTATAAGACATGTGGAAAATAAATAGTTATAAAAATACACATTTTGTAAGAAGGTGTTTTTTTAATCCCCTATTTTTTTTTGAGTATCTACAAATTCATATTAGGCATGATATGTACTTATAGGTTCAAATCAATTTAATGTAATTGCAAACATAAATGAATATGCTGTTAACTATGCATTGCAGTTTATCCTTTCACGACGATTTGCAAGAAAATTTGTCATGCGAAAATGAAGTTTTTGATTTAAGTTTTCTAAATAACCAAAACATTATAGAATTAAAGATCATTGTGAATAATTTATGTAAGACAAACTATGTTACATGACAAAAGAATTTAAAAAACTTTAAAGGTGTGAATATTATTAATAAATTCGCGTTTAGTGGGTTACAGGCAAGTTAAATAAAAAATGCCATTATATGGTTAAAGAACTTTAAATGTTGAATCCATTAGCTCTTTGTCTTTTAGCCACAATATCATTGATAATAAGTTATTAACATATAATTTTAATTATTAATTTCTTTTTTTAGGTAAGTTATTGAATTATATTGGATCTATTTTACCAATTAAAGAGTCTAGACTGCAAATCGCAATGAAAGGTAACATATTTTGCAACAATTTTAATTTTTTACGTATTTTTAACTGTTTCATAACCTAACTATATTTTTTTCCAAAGTTGCGCTTTGAATGTGAACTGTTCTTTATTTTTGCTTTAAAAAAACTTTAATCTTCTTAAGAAACCCAATTAACGTAATGTAGAAGATAAGACACAATACGCGCTTATTATACCTGAAATTATTCAAACATATGAAGAACTTGACTAAAAATTAAAAAAAAACAAGATTGAATTAGTGTTTAGTTAATTTCATTAAACATATTAAATTACTTTTTAGTTCATATTTCGTTTAACAATTAAATTGAAACTTCACCTTGTAATCCAAGTTTAACTATTCTCCCATTTAAAGATTAAGAGGACTGAAATTTCAAAATTTGGAAAATTGTCCTTTTCCGTTCTATTTTACGGGAATGTAATATAGTCAATGGTTTACAATTCCCAGTAAACCAGAACATAAATTTCCTGTTACCAAAGCAGTCTTAAGCAATTTGATTCCATAACTTGATATTACCCTACTGTTAAAATGAAACTTTAAAAGCTAATATCTCCGAACGAAATAGTTATATTTGAGACATTATAAAATGCTAGAGCTCTTTAACTATAGTACTTTAAACTAAGTTCTCTACTTTTTAAATACAAAATAATATGTTTAATAAAAATATGCATTCCTACATTTTCACGTCGAAGTTTTTTGTAAACAATGTTTCAAGAAAAAACTCATTTATTTCGGTGATTCTTTTGTTAATTCTTTTAGCATAAAAGTAATGTATGTTAACTGAATTTGTTATGCACAATTCTATTAGGATATTAATTAAGAATATATAATAAATTTTTGATCACAAAAAATCGAAATACCGAAGAGGAGTAAAAAATTTTAACTAGTAAAAATTTTAATTAAAAAATTACATTTTGTCAAATTATGCGGATTTATAAAAAAAAAATCGGCTGAAAGTTACTTTTTATAAATGTTGCTAATGCATAAAAATAAACACTTCATGTTCAAAAGTAAAGAAATAGTTGTACGAGGTATCAGACCCCCTTTTCTTCCTCATTTACTTATGTTGACAATATATATGAGCATTTATTGGTGTCTGTCTTTTATAAAACATTTTTTTTTACATATTCAATATCATAGCTTTATTAAAGATGTATTTTAAAAATGCATCAGCGCAGTGGTGCGCAAGATGGTTGGTCTTCTTAAATTATTCGCTTCTATACTCCCTAATTTTATTGCTGTTCTCTATCAAGAGATATTCCAAAACTGAATGAGTGTTGCAATTAATAATAAATTCATTTTCGTAGTACATATTTAGCAATTAGATAAATGTATGCAGGTGTTTGACAGGAATATTCTAATTATATAGCAGGAATATTATATAACAGGAGAATAATTTTGAGAGGAATATTCTAACACTATAACAAATAATACGAATATTGTAACCTGTTTTCTGATCCAAAAATGTACTTTTTCCTTTTATAATTATCAATTAAAAGCATTGAAATTTAACACAATTTGTATAATTATGTTCTTTGTTAGCACACAATATAGCTGTATTATATATATTCAGAAGACATATTAGCTAAGTTATGTAAGTAGCATGATACAATAAAATTTGATATGCGTTTGGGTAGAAAAGCAAATACCAATATTGCAAATGAAAATCCAAATTGATTATTATGTTCATAAGAGCTAAAACTTAATTTCATTCAAAATACATTTTTCTAAACAGTTGAAAAACAATGAAATAAATTTTTATATGCTACATTATTGTTTCGCAAACTTATTTCCATCATTTCACTAAACCAATAACAAGAAAACATAAACAAAAACACATAAGGCTCATTCCCAGGCAATGCCTCACGTTTTGATGAGAATGGCACGTATATCCACGTGTGCACTCTCACAAGGAAACACACAACTTGGTAGCATAAATCTATGATGAGTGGTATGTCCCTGAAAGAAATAATTCTTCCCATGCATGAAGAACTATGTAATATCTCTCTAAGTGAGATCCCTTATATGCCTGTCAAGGCGTAGGGGATATATTGAAGATGACACATTTTGGTGGTTCTTTGCTGTCTTTGCGGGGCATACTTCAAACATTCTTGCTGGGTATTTTTTCGGATAAAAATACCGTAAGAATGTTTATGTTGTGGATATACTTCTTATATAAGCTTTTCTATTTTGTTAGAAATTTTACGAGTAGGTGTGAGTAGGTAAACGATTAATTCAATTATAGAGTATTATTTGAAAGGTGTGCATATTTTGTATTTCGTAAAGGTGCCTGTATATATTACAGGAAGTATTTTATTTATTAATTTACTTTAATCAATATTTATTAAGTTGAACTAAATTATTTTTTTAAAACACAATAAAATAATTTGGGCATCATGTTATTACTTTTTCAATAAAAATGCAAAGCCTTTTATTTTAATCAACCAAACATTAAATATAATCTGCTGTTTACTGACTTCTTGTTAAAATTTTTTCAAACAAATTAAAAGTGTAAAAATCAATACGATAAACCAATTTAGTTTGTTTTATGTATTTAACTTCACTGGTATTACAATATTTTTTCTGTAAGCGTTGTTAGTACAGATTCATTTTACAAAAAAAATGTAAACAAATTTATCATCTTTTGTTACCTTTGAGCTGATGAAACATCCACAAAATATCAAATGGTTAAAGAACAATTTAAATATTCAAAATGTTACTTTTCTTGGTAAAACAAATCATTCAGAAATATCCTTCAGAGCAATCCCCACCGTGAACTTCAACTTCTGTGACACTTCTTTACTCCCGAATAATGGAAGTCAGTATTTTATTTTGCTCTCTCATGATAAATCCTTTTGTGCATCGTTTTGCCAAGCCACTCTTTTCCAAGAGTTTCCAAGACGGAATGATTTCTGACAATAAATCGGCTGAGTGGCAGCCAACTTCTTCAAGAAGTCCGATATTTTTTAGCTTATGGAGTGGACATTTTTGGTGCACTTAGAGAGTTTCTAAGTTTTGTTCCGGATGAAGGCCTTCCGTGGCATTGCCTCACTGTTTTTTGGTACTTGAAATGTTTAACGAGTCGTTTCACTGTATGTGGAATAGTGGCGATTCTGTAAAAAAGAAAAAGACCTTTAAAGATAATCGCCTGAAGTTTTGTGTTTCTACTGTATTTCATCCGTGCAAAAATAATGTATCTGATAATTCTACCATGTGCAGGTTAACTGCAGTATCTAGACTGGAATGATCTAGAATGATCTGGACCATTGTTGTAAGAACTCGATAAATTCAACCTACAAGAAAGTATACTAACCATATATATCATAGTTAAAGTATTAGATTGGCAGATCACGTGACCTCCAATGCTAACGACTGAACGCGCATGGACGACCAGAATAAGAGGGCAATGAGGCCAGTGTTGCCACCACTTTAAGAAAAAAATTACCATTTAATTCTAAAATTACAAAAACTGCCATAAAAATACTAGCTTCATCTTTTTAGTGATTTAAAAAAACGTGAAACGCTTTTCTAGTATTTTTATGGTATTTTTTGTAATTTTAGAATTAAATGGTATTTTTTCGAAGTATTTTTCTCCTTAAAGTGGTGGCAACACTGGCCTGTTTGCTCTCTTATTCAGGTCCTCCATGCGCGTCCCGTCATTAGCATTGGAGGTCACGTGATCTGCCAATCTAATACTTTAACTATGATATCTATGATACTAACTGACTGAAAATTGTTTAATCCATTGTTGAGGTTACTGCAGTTTACCTGTCTAAGACTTTGTCGGCAAAAACAATCTATTTCAAAATTGTGTCATGAAAGTTTTTACATGAAAGCAATTTTAACTAAAAAAATCTATTTTTTTAGTTACGTCACGCTATCACGCACAGTTCGTGTTATTATTTAGATTGAACTAGTTGATCTAAAATTACGTTCTTTATGTCTAACAATGTAATACCATTTTAATAATCTGATATTTCACATTAGAATTTAAAGTTTCGTCCCTCGTACGATGTTTTTCTAAAAGGCAACTAAGCTGCCCTACGCCAAGTTTTATTTTATAGTTAACTTACCGTCACGTTTAAGTGAAAAGTGTTTATTGTTGTAATTTTTACGTAGTATTAAAACAACTTGGTAACAGCATTCTACAAAGTACAGCTGGGGAAAAAAACGACTCACCCCTCGTTTATCGGCTGCTATTGATCAAGATATTTTGTGAAAGGTTTCATTTTTCAGGTAAAAGCGTAAGGAATTGATTACCGGCATTAAAAATCGTATAAGGGGTCGTCTTCATATTGAAATGAGTACCGACTTTGAAAAATCCGAAGCCCACACCCAATTTTTTTACATAAAAATGTTCAGCACCTTCAAAATACCCTAGGTATAAAAAATAATTATTTGTTTTGCATTATTTGCCGAGATATTAAAGCATTAATTTTGAACGCGCTTAGGGGGAAATCTCCAAATTGAAAAAGGTAAGATTTAGGTTGTGTCTTTTCAAAACGACAAGCTAACATATTCTCGCCAAAAGGATGCTAGAATTAAACCTTCTTCACTAATACGGTGATTTTTTTTGTATGCGTTTGTTTAAACAATTTTTTTATTTTAAAATTCAGAAATAAAATAAAGGCTAGAAGATGAAACATTTTAATTTTAAATTAAATCACACATACAACGATTATTTAAAAAGCACATATTTTCAAATATAATAATTTATTTACATAGCAAATATTTACATGAATATGATTAGTTACATGAATATGATTAGTTACATGAATCATCATCACTTTTTACAAACGTGACTTACACTACAGACAGGATAATTTTGCATGGAATTACCCATATTCAGGTTTGTGTGCTTGGTCAGAGACCCGATTATAAACCTTCCGCGATATTTAAGGAAATAAAAAATTAAAATACGTAAAATAATTTGGCAATGATTGTTAACAAAGGCAGTGGGCAGTAATAATTTTAAATAATCAATGTGGTAACAATGAAA
This sequence comes from Oedothorax gibbosus, assembly GCA_019343175.1. Classification (NCBI taxonomy): domain Eukaryota; kingdom Metazoa; phylum Arthropoda; class Arachnida; order Araneae; family Linyphiidae; genus Oedothorax; species Oedothorax gibbosus. The sequence continues at coordinate 18,939,435 of CM033273.1, forward strand.
TATACTAAAAACCGAATTCCATAATATTTTATAGTATTTAATTTTTAATCTTAAACACACTGTTTGAAATTGTATTGGAAATAACATACATTTAAACACATAGTAATCGATATAATTTAATTATACAAAAAATGCTTTGTATGCACTTGAAATAAGGAAAGATTTTTAGACATTTGACAGACATCAATAATTTGAATAACCATTTACCAATAAACTCTTTTCAACCACCAAACGATAATGCAAGTTAGGATCAAATTTGCCAAGTAATTTTTTACATGGTCCCTAAAACTCGTTTTTTTACAATAACTCGGCAAATAGGTGTTGTTGAATTAAAAAATTCGGGATTTTGGTTCTACTTGATCTACTTTATCGATTTATATAAAAAAAATGTGGGGTTGCTATTCATGTTTTATTTTTTCTTATTTAAATTTAAATAAAAAAATATAAAAATATATAAAAAATGATGACAAAACTTGTGTGATTTGTTTTTGGAAGATTAAGAAGTATATGATGAAAAAAATTCTTTGTTCAATTCATTTTATTTGTGGAGGTATGAATAAAAGTTTGTGAAACTTTTTTAACATTATGGGCGTACTTAAGTTTGAATGCTTATATCTCAACAAATAATGCAAAGTAATTAATTTTTCTTTGGATACTCATTTCAATATGTAGACGACCACTTATACAATTTTTAATGCCGGTAATCAATTCCTTAAGTTTTTTCCTGAAAAATGACACCTTTCACAAAATCTCTTGATTAATAGCAGCCGAGAAACTAGGGGTGAATCTTTTTTTCCCAGCTGTACATTATATTGTTACAGTACCGTCATTTTAGTATTTAATAGAATTTATGAAATTGTTAAAATTTTACTTGCGTTATTGCATTTAGTTACTCAAAATTTAGTTATATGCTGTACTACTAGATAACTACTATTTGCGAAAGATATTAAAAAAAGAAAATAAATTTATAATTATCCATTGAGACCTATATTTTTTTATATTGACCATATTTTCAGTACAACAATGAAGTTTATTTAATGTTCTTTAATTATATGAAATTTAAGGTTAATCTATATTTCTTCTGTATATGATTTCTTGCTCATGTTTAAGAAAAGTTTTATTTAGTGTACAGCAGATTTCTTTTAAAATAGTTAAGTTGGTTTTAAACACGAATGCATTTTTCAGCTCCTAAAAAGTGTTTTTAGTTATGTATAGTTTAGAAAAGTTTTATTTTAAGAATAGTTTGAATGGTGATAAAGTAAAATCTAAAGATTTTTCTGAAGATATCGTAGATTTTTTGTTTGAGTTTCTCAGTTGTATTTGCTGACTATGGACTATTTCTTAAGATTTCGCAATATTTCTGCTTGGATAAATTTTGCTTTCTTCTAGAAATCTTTTTCTTAAACCTTAACGAAGTACGTTTGATGGAAAGACATAGTATGCTTTTTTCACAAAATTTCAAATACGCACCAATTTTGTTTGTTCTTAGGGAACGAGAATTCATAGTTTTAGCAAAACAATTTATACGGAAAACTGATTTAAAAAATCGAACTTATTTTATATATTGTGATATTATTCATTTGTTTTTTTCTCAAATTTCAGTTTTTTTTAATTTAATAAAATTAAAACTTTTTTTTTTAATTTTATAATTCCAATTGTGTTGTCCGACACTTAAAGCTTCCGTAAATACTAAAATATGTTTAAAATTGAAGTATCATCAATACCCAAAACTAATTATTTTAATACGAGGGCTGTTTTTTTTTCAACCTCCGATGGGCTGTAACAAAAAGACGGGTCAAAATACAATAAAGATTTTTTACCTAAAGTAATGTACAATACTGCTTATTTCTCCACATAATCATCTTGGCGATTAAGGCATTTACTATACCTGTAAACAAGCTTTGAAATACCCTCTTCATAAAATGTAGCCGCCAATGATTGGGAAGGAGTTGTGACGGTTTCGTTTAAAACAAAGTAAATTTGGAAGCTTTACGTCAATTTTTTTCTGTCCTCCAAGCCACTGCTAGTCCATGATTCACTTACGGTGAACCTTTGAGTTTCCCTAAACACTTGGTCTACTCGATGAACAATACCGTCTGTAGCGACAGACTTGCTTCCTTGGTCCCCTTCTTCATGAACATCAGTATTGTTCAGCGAGTTAACCAATTGTTTCGGGAAACTCGAATGTTTACCATAAGTGAATTATTGATAAGCAAAGTGGCTTGGATTGTAGTGCTTCCAAGTTGACGTGGAGCTCAAAGAAACCGTCACAACTCCCTTCAAATCATTGGCGGCTACATTTTATGAAGAGGGTATTTCACAACTTGTTTACAGATATGACAAATGCTTTAAACGTCAAAGTGATTATATGGAGAAATAAGCAGTATTGTACTTTACTTTTGGTAAAAAAATCTATTTTGTATCTTGACCCGTCTTTTTGTTACAGCCCATCGGAGGTTGAAAAAAAAACAGCCCTCGTAAATTATATCCTAATAGCATGGCACTGAGAAACAAGCTAGATGGAATTAAAATAATTAAAGTAGATATTAATAATAAATCTTTACTTATATCTCAAATATTGCACTTGTTCTCCAATTCATCGCATTATCGATTAAATGGGCTCACATTTTTTACTAAACTTTTTTAGAGCCTTTCTTAAACGAAACTCTAATTAAATATGACTTATCAGCGTTTTGCAGACGTCTGATTAGCCTGATTCATTTTGTTTATTATTAATTCACTTTAGAATTGCTAAGCTAAGGAATGAAATTGTGTTTTTTCAGACTCTTCTGCGTATTAAACGAAATGAAAACGGATGATAATTAATTTACTGATAGTTAGGGTTTTAATAAATTACTTTAGTTTGTTGTGTGTTATCTCAATTATAATTTTCCAATTAATGAGTTTGTCTCAACTAGTTAGGAAGTTTTTTTTATGGATGTCATTCTTTTGTACATTTCATTATGGATTAGCGATATTTTTATGATAAAGTCAAAATGCATTTATGGGGGTCTGGGACGCATTAGAGTTACGTTTATTTTTTTTCAAGTTATAAACAATAGAAAATTCCAATATTGTATACTCTAATTCTTAAAATATTTTTCAGCTTAAAATTTAAACACACATTACATTTCATATTGTTAAGAAAAAGGATAGATCTCTAACTGAAGAGTAAAACGAGATTCAAAATACTATGATTGTATCTGCAAATTTCAAAGAAGAAATAAGAAAATTAACCCTCTGATGGATAAATATGTAAAAAAACGTCTCCTGACTGTCAGGTTTTCCTGCAACACACTTAATTTTTTTTTTAAAAATGTATAAATTTAATAATTTTATTAAATTTTAAAATTTAAAGCATGGGGTAGCCATTTTTTCCATCTATTACAGAAACATAATTAAAAAAAAATTAAGGAACACAATTTTCAGTTAAAAACTTTAATTTAAATATCATGCAGTGAAAACAAGTTTACACTTCAGCCAATTTGTTTTTCTCTCAGAGGGTTAAGAATAAAGCAAAGTCTACTTAATTTTAATCCCATTTTAGACTGAATAGTTTTGTATTTAATTTAAATAATTATTTTAAAAAAAACTCAGTTCCAAAGCGAAAAAAAATTAAGATTATAAAATATCTTAACTCTTGAGATCTTTTTTTTTTTTTTTACGAAGAAATGTTTCTTTTTTCCAAACTGAAAACTGGCAAAATTCCATATTCCTAACAAAAGTATACCTCAGAAACTGTGGCAATAATTTAACATATGAAAGCCGTAATTATCGCGGTGATGTGTGTGGCTTTTTGTAAGAATTTATTCGAAAATTATATTCAGTATGCATATGTTCTATTCATTCTGTTTTAAATAAGAGTTTTACAGAATACTAATCACTAAAAGAAATTATATGCTCCTTCACTATGTTTAACCAAATGTAAAGAAAAAATTATCTCCTTAATATTCAAAAGAGTTTATTCATATATTTCTCTTATTTTACTTATATTCTGTCAGATTTAGAATGAAAGTTTTCCTTTAAACATAGGAAGACATATACTATTTATTTAGGATTTTTTTTTACTTGGTTAAAATACAAAACTTTAAAATGAAAAATAATGAATTAGATTAAAATAAATATATTGAAATATATACCAATCTTAGTGTGATTATCAGACCTCTAAAGAAGAAATGCAAGATCAGTGCGATACAAGCATACGTGCCATTAAATATGTATAGGGATCCATACATACGTACCGTTTAATCTATGCAGAGAACCAGCTTATAAATCATTAAAAAATGAAACATATTTTTTCTATGCGCGTCTTTGCTGATAATTTGGTGAGTTTAGCAACGTATTTGGCCAAAAAGGAAGCCATAAAGCCTAAATAATGCAGCTTTAGTGCATGGCCTTTGACCAACAGTCATATTTACAATTCACAGTAATAGCTCGGTTACTCATATATGCCGTTAACAGGAATCTATCACCTAAAATGCCAAACCACCTTAGAAATATACGACCATTTTGGGCCAAGGTCTGCTGTGCTCATATCACTTCTTTTGTTGTCAGTTCTCTCCTGAAAAAGTATTCAGGGATTGCAAATTACAGGTCGGGCCAGGTGGTCAAGCTCACACGGAAGCCACAATGTTTATTTTTAAGCATGCTTGATTATCATTTTGTCGTCAAACTGTAGGTCTGTAAGGCTTAGTGGACATACCCGGTTTGAATATAATATGATATATGAACATTAATTTCCAAATAATTGAAATATGCACATTATTTTTTATTTTTATATACAAAATTATTGTATGTTATACTAAAACAAATTCTGATATTGGACATTTGTTTTATTAATAAACCATTCGACGGAATTTATAATAAATGAACAGACCTTCCAACATATCCCATTTCAATGAAATTTTAATTATTCTTTGAACTTAAAACAGATTTTTTTTTCAAACTCAGCAATATATTCCATGCATAAAATTAAATAAGCCAAAGAAAAATTTAAAAATGTTCCTCAAAAGAAATCTAAAAATGTGAAAAAAATGCATTTAGCTCCTTTCTCGTGATAATAAAAAGAAAAACCAATTAATAATCCATGACAAGGCAAGATGGTCGACGAATTAAGCGTAGGCTTTGTGGGGTCATTAGATAAATTCCGAACATAACTATTCAATATAATATAGGAAATATGCTGGATATTCATTTTTGTTCGATTTAATAAAGCATTGCTTCGATATTTTTCTTTTCAAGTTTTTCTTGGAATGTATGATGAAAAATTTATTAGTGGGTTTTACTGAAATAAAATTTTGTTTTATAAAAATTTATTTTTTAAGTATATCAATTACCAAAATTGCAATTGTTGTATAAATAAGGATTTAACAATTTTCCTAAATAAAATAAATATGAATGAAATTTTCAAAGATTTTTTTTAGAATTATTCAAAAATAATTAGTAACTAATTTTATTAAAGATCTAAAAATTGTCAATATAAAAATCTTTTTATATGCTAGCGACAGTGTAAAACCCTGTAACAACCTAACCATTGATCCAAAAGACCTAAAAAGTTTCGTCCCACTCATTTCTCAAATACTTCATTATTTAATATTGAAATTGATTTTTACCAAAAAATTCAGTGCTTTAGAAGTATATGGATGATATTTCAAGTTATTTGGATCATTCATTAGTTGTTTCATATATTTAATTTCAAAGCTTTAAAAGAAATCCTAAATTTAGGTAAATAAAAATTAAAATGAGTATCCTACTAATATCTTGCAAAATAACATAAAAAGTCTATAAACAGGCCGACAAAATAATAAAATTTCCACTTACGTTAGATATGGAATTATTTGACAAAAACTGTTAATTGTTTCAATATGACTTCAACTTCTTAAACAATATTTTTCAGATGTTCTACCAAAACCATTTTAGGCGCAGAAGTTCCACAGGAAATTGAAGGCTTCCATCTTGCACAATGAAAGATTCCCTACATAAATGTTCTGTTCAACATTTCTCAGTATGGCTGCTGTATCTCTTAATATGCTCCATCCATCATCATAAAAGTAGATGGCCTTTTTCCGCTACTTTTCTTTTTGCCTAAGGTGCCCATTTGGCATAACCTAAATGCATAGATATTGAATGTGCCCCTTGTCATATTTCTTAAGGAAATATTTTACTTTTGGGTATAAGAAATGTTTTTACCACCCGAAGTTTCTTAGTTTCAAATGTTCAGTCACGTTTAATAAGTTTTTAATATTTACTTTTGATAGCTTGATGGCAACTACTGCAGTTAAGATTCAAAACTAATAAATTATTATAAAACTAAGGATTGTAAATCTCTGCACCTTTCATTTATCACTCAATCAATAAATACACATTTAAAGGAAATTATGTACCCTATATAATCCCAATAACTTTTACACCTAAACTGCCTGTGGCAGTTATAATTTGCACTTAAGCGTTTTCTCCAAAACTTTGCTTTAACGCCCGACCGGGAATTGGGAGTGGGAACTCGGGTACCAAATTTAAAGTATATAGCTTTTTTAATGTTTCAGCAATACACACCAAAAGGGTTTTTTAAGGTCAACCTAGTGCGTATGCGCGATTTTCTCAAAAACCTTTTCATGACGCCCGAGATAGACTTACAAATGTTCTAAAACCACTTTTCTAGAATCAGCACCCTTCTAAACATATAAATTACACAAAATATCCATTTTGGTTTTTACAACACATCGCAATCGCATAAAAATCTTTTAAATATTAATGTTTAATATATTAGTAAGAACACTACAATAATCACTGTTTTTCATTTCTAAATTATATTTTACTTACAAATTTTATGTGTTTCATAATTGTATATAAATGTAAAAGTTACTTATAATAAAACCAAAATACATATTAAACATGTAAATGTCAAAAACAGTTTATTTTACTTTTGATTTAAGTTCCCAAATTTTAAAACATTCGTAATGGGATATGGGTAATTAATAATCAAAATATTGCATAATTATAAATCTTTTTTAATGTAATTATGTTTAAAAATGAATTTTTCACTTAAAAAGTCTTTTTTAAATATAGTTAAATTGAAGCTTTTTATAGCAAAATACTTTAAAAAAATTAAATACTTTTCTACGACAAATACAAGGTTTCTAATAAATGTGTAAATACATAGACAGTGGTTACAAAAAATATCGTTTCAAAGAAATAGTAAATATTTAAACGTACTTAGTTTTTATGGCGGGTAAATTTTAAGTTGATAAACAATAAAAAATATTTTATTTCTACATTTTAAAAGAATTACAAGATCAAAAAATATTATAAGTAAAGAATTTCTTTAAAAATAGTTAAGCTATTAAATTTTTCGCGGAATGAAAGCGAAGAAGTCACTAAAAAGATTTTTTTTTAGATTTTGAATATTCTTCCAATTCAATTCGTATAAAAAGTAAATTCATGAAAAATATCAATATTGACAAAAACGACAAATAAACGCTTCTGAGAGGGAAAAAATCTGACTTTCCCCCAAAAAAATTAGCAAATCCTTTTCGTTTTTCCTCAATCTTTGCGTTTTAAGTTTTCTCAAGAAATCTACTACAGACTTTTCCTATTTATGCATTTCCTTTTCCATTTTTCCATATCCTTGTATTTTTTTAATCTTGAGGCAGTTTTCTGCTGTTTTTTCGATTTCTCTTTCCAATTCGTTTTCCTTAGACTTTTCCTATTTGTTGGTTCAGCAAACAAAAACAAACTTCCAAGCCGAAGCTTGAGCGTTTCTAACAAATCAATAAATTTACTGCATATGGAATTAAAGGAAAAAATAAGCGTGAATGAAAATTCAGAAATTACGATCAAAGTATTCATGTAAGTTTTTGGCTTAAATTTATTGAATAATGAAAATATATGCGAGGCAGTATAATAGAGAGAGGCATATTTTCCTTTAATACAAACATCTAAATAAATTGTTATTTTAAATAATCTGAGACACTGGAATAAATTATAACAAATCATTTGAAAATAAAATGTAAATAGAAATTCTTGAAATTTTTTTTCTGCGTATTTCTATATGTTTCTATAATTTACCAAACAATTTATTACAAATTGAATAGTTCAAATCCAAAATATTTAATTTATTTTCTTTTCCTCTATTATAGTGAAATTTGTGAATTTTGTTTTTGCTTTTGACGTTTATGCCAACTTTAGTTCAATCACTTATTTTCGTGATTTATTTTTGCGTCTTACGCACTTATTGTACGATAATAAATGTGTATATTTTGATCCAACATTTAAATATAAATGGAATTGAATTTTTACATAAGCAAATATTTTATTGTTTACTGTAACACCGAAGTACTTGGAACCATTTAATAATAGTCTTTTTTGCTGAAAAGTATCTTTCAGTGTTTATTCTACTTAAAATATATTATTTTTTTCATCAATTGTGAAATTGAGTTGAATAAACTTAAACATAAAGTACAAACTAAAATTTTATTTGGGACATAAATACTTAAAAAAGGAATTGCTCAACTTTTTACCTTTCAAAAAATGAATATATTATTGATGTGAAATAGAGTTTTAAGTTTGCACAGTATATTTTGTCGTATTTTTAATATTTTCCAAGCTTTACGAATGATTTGTTAAGCGAATTATTCTACAATATAAGCACAAAATCTTCTTCAAATGGTTTTGGAAATAAAATATTTATTTCTACAAGTAAAATGGGGGATAAACCACAAAAATGTATTTTAAAAAAATTTCAAAAGCATTTTCGGGACCATAAACAAGTGGCTTAATCAGTGCTAGAAATATTATTGGTCCAGTCCTGAAATATTTGTTATCCTCGCCCATCGTGAGTAATAAAGTACTTACAACAATCTTGCAGGAAAACTAAACTGCATCTAAAACTACTGGAAACGAATAACATATTATTACTTTAAATTTGTTTTTGTAAGTGAATTGAAACAAATATTATAGTTGCGGAGAAAAAAATGGTTGGGTTAACAATTACCATTCTAGAACGATAATCTTAAACGAACACTGAAAAAAAAAGAAGTCCAGAACCGATGTTAATAAGTAGATATCGATTCAAGATATTTCGATTTTTATTTGGTCTAAGACTTAATAAGTTAATTGCACCAATCAAAATGTTAAAAAAGGGTTGGCTACACCAGTAAAAAAACGACTTTCATAATTCATATTTTATTTACATGTTTATTATTTGGAAACAAATAAAAAACACGTAAATAAAATATGAATAATAAAAAACAAAAATAAAATGAACTTCTATTAAAGCAAATTAAGTTATTTTAATAAAAAACTAAACTGTACTTCGAAATCCAATTCGTCTTGTCACCCTTGATTAATAGATAATCAGGTCGGGAGTTTTTATCTTCGGCAATACATAACAAACAACTTAAAATTCATACCAATGCATGTAATGCATCAAACAATTACTAAACCAGTGACAAATTCGCTATTCTTAAAAGAAAACATTAAATAAAACATTTAGAAGTGTTTCAAGTCAAACTTAGGCATATGATCATCTTGTGAAAAAGGATCAGTTAAACAATAGTAAAAAAATATCTGTATTTTTAAATCAACCTATTTTGAACCAAAAGTCTTAGAAATAGAAACCATTTTATTAAAAGCGAATGTGACATGATTATTGTCAATAGGAGGCAACATCAGGTCGCAAGAGTCACATCCAACTATTCTCAGTCACAATCTTCATCCAACTATTTAAAATCTATATTTAGATTCATATTATGCCCATTAAAATTATTTAAATAACATATTTAGGAAAGACTATTTATAAAACTACGTCATTTAAACATGTTTTGTTCAATCGATAAGAAAGTAGCTCTCAAGGGTATAAAAATTACTTTCAAAGCAGTTTTTTTCACCTTTAATTCTTTTCTTCAACCTTTTAAGACCTGAAATAAAAGTATAAAAAATAATGGAAAGTTTTCCAAGCCCAATGTTTGCCTTTCTAATGAAGCGATTAAGCTTTAGGATTCATGTTTAAACAAGAGAGAAGCTGGGACATTAATGAAGCAAGAACTTTAAAACCGTTCCCTTGATAGTTGTGATAATGTAATTCCTAAAAAAGATAGATTCGTCAGTTTTACTGGACTATTTTAAGAAAAAGGTTCTTTTTTGTGTTTTTAGTTTCCATAAAAGAAGAAATGTTTCTAGAAGTTTTATCTATTATTTTGCTTTTCCCTAAGGTAATTCAAAACATGCATAGTAAAATTCAAATAACGTTTTGTTGTTAGTGAAATTTAAATCCTTATGTAATTTGTAAGTAATTATATACCTTATGTAATTTGTATGTAATTATATACCTTATGTAATTTGTATGTAATTATATACCTTATGTAATTTAAATACTTATTTTTATGAATAACACTACATAATATTTTTTTAAAAACAAAAACCTGCCCTCCATATGTCTATCTTGGGCACACAGAAAATCCCGAGGTCAAACTATAACCACCCATTTTTATCATTAACTATACCATTTTCTGTATCCAGGTAATATATACCTGGAAATAATATCCGCGCAATTTCACCAACAACTCAGAAACGGACCACCAAAACCCATTGCAAATAACTTTATTCTTAACTTCCGCTCGAGCTGTCATAGCTGGTCATCTATATCTCTGCAATCATCTCCGTAAGGTTATAAAGGGTGGAAAGGTGTATTGTAATGTAAGATGGTGGGAGGAGGGGGTAGATGCATTGTAATGACGCCCACAGCTGTGCACAGTTGTGACGTGTCCAGCCCCCTTTGCAATGTTAAATTACTTACTTTATTGGTTTTACAAAGGTCCAACTGGTTAGTGATAAAAACTTTTCTTTTAAATAAACAGAATCCTTAAAGATGGAATTTTAAGGAATGATATGTTGGCGAGGCCCAGTGGCTTAGTGGTAGTGCTTTGCATTACCATGCCATATGTCCGGGGATCGAGTCCCGGAATGGGCGAGGTTGACTCAGCCTTTCATCTCTTAAGTGGGTCGATAAAATGAGTACCAAGCTTGCTTGGGAACTAAACATTAGGGGCGTCCCGCGTGAGGTTGACCACCTAACCGGGACATATGCCTAGCACCCCAGGGCCCTCGGTCATGAATGCTGAATTGGACACGGCAGGCTTTGGCCCACTAATGGGCTGTTGCGCCGAGGAGTTTAGTTTAGATAATATGTTGGCAAATATTTTCGTAAAATCTAATTAGTTAAATTGAAGGGTATTGCTTCAAAGCTCACATTCTCCAATGTAAAACTTAGATATATATAGGGCTAGACTTGTTCTTATTGAATGTTATTTATGTCAAAAGTCACCAATAGAAGAACCGGACTTAAGAACCGGAATAGAAGAACCGGACAGTTATAGTTAGGAGGATACAAGCCTTGCAAATATACTCTTCAATTGATAGAGCTTACTGATATCAGTGTTATGCCCATATTTGGTTATGTATCTGAGTCAATTTCGACTTACCATACAAGTTACCTATTGCGGGTTCAGTCCTCTCTCCAGCCATCCTATAAATGAATCGGAACAGAGGATGAGTGCAGGGCTCTGTCAACATCTTCTTTTGATAGCGCCTCTGCACTTCATTGTCCTATCTACCTAATCACAAAAGCGAAAATTAATGTCAATGCATAATTCGCCAACTGTTAGGTAAGTTTAGGAAGTAGACTGCTTTCCTACGTCACAAGTAAAATGGTAATTCGTGCAAATGCCTTATTTACATTATGCGTTGCTCTTGTACGTCAAATTTATGAAAGAATATGATGTCACAAAAGAGTATTCTTTTAGATTGAGTATGGGGAGAGGTTTTTGTCCCTCGCACTTAAAAACGCTGTTCAAAATGACCAGACTCGTAGCAAATAGCCTTCAAATAGCTATACTGAGACGTTAATTAAAACCAAATCTAAATTATACGTTATCTTTTTTTTTACTAATAATTAATTATAGATATTCATAGGAAACCTGATAACTACGTATTGTGTTAGTTTTAGTCGGCTTTTTAATATAGTTATTAAAGATTAAACATATTTTACGAAGAAATATAATTGTAGGTTATAGTTGTAATACTCACATTCAAATAGAGTCCAATCATTTCATTGACAACTTTTGAGAATCGTAAATCCAAATTGAACAAATAGACACCAATGAACAGTACTCTATACATTAGATATACTTTAGAGAATGTGAGTTTTTCATCTTAGACTCTTCAGTTACATATTTGTCAAACTGACATATCATCCAGCCGCTCACGACATTCGATTATGCGAGGGTCACCCTGGTAGCCGGATTCGTTCGGATTTTATTCGACCGGATGTTCCAGACTATTGTTCTGGATGTTCCAGACTATTGTTCTGGATGTTCTTTTTTATATATTTTAATCTCTCGTTTTCTTGGATTTCCCCCTAATTCGGAGAAACGGTTTGTCGTTTCTACGATTTCACGCTCTGATTGGTCGATGAGAGCGGGGGCTTGAAAAATTATTTAATTAGAGAAATTGCTGATGATTTGACAAAATTGTACATCACACTAGCACATTCATAAAAAGAGCTGGATTTGTTAATAATAATTGCAATTTAACGGAGTGAAAGTCAAATAGCGTTTTTCTCTTTATAGCATTTTTTACGTGGATCTGGTCAAGACTTACTTAATGTCTATAAAATATGAAAATAATGGTTGTAGAACAGTAAAACAAGTAGGTAAAACAGAATCTGCCCACTTAACCCGTTTCCACACAACAGTTGTGTTTAACAGTTAAAAAGGCGACAAACAAGGCATTAATATTCTATATTAAACATTTACATGCTAAATTTGGCTAGTTTCATTTATTATATTTCGAAAATTTAATAATTATTATTTATCGTTATATTATTTATCGTTAAGAATAAATATGTAATATTCCTCGCTTTTAAATCGAATTAAAACATTTCATATCAACGTACAAAGAATCTCGTAGTGAAATATATTTGACGACATTTCAAACTGATAGATGTCGAAAAAAAAATTATTTTAATTTATTGTCTTAAAGAATTAAAGTTTCTCGAGTGATTGTTGCGAATGGCAATGGTGATTTAATTCTAATAAAAATGGCTTCCTATGCTTTTTAAATGAGCATTAAATTTTGCAGTTTTGTACATAATTGAAGTACTTCGAATTCGAATTCTTTTTTGAAATTTTCAACGTATTCTAATTTCGATGCGCTGAAATTTTTGACGTATCACACTTGTCCGTAGCATTCGTAATTTGGGCTATGAAAGTGGGTGACGGACAGACATACGGACAAACAGACGGACTGAACGATTAAGATACCTTACCTTCCATTTATTACGTTATAAACGTAGTGAGGAAGCTAATAGAAGTATATTAGCCAGAGCGGATTGATTTATCATGGCGCAATAAGAATTAGTCAGAAGAGTTTTGAAAGAAATATTTTGTGTTGCGTTGATTGAATTTTGTTTCGATAATAGCACATGTGCAACTGCCAGATGAAATATCTATTACTAGCATATATTTTTATTATTGATTATGAAAAACAACTTTCAATTAAATTTTCGAAATGTTTAATTTTATAAATGTTTTGTTTCAGTAAATGGAAATCTAAAACAAATTCATAAATACAGCACGCCTTGAAAAATAGTTTGTTTTTTCAAAAACAATATACTCGCCTTACCCTTTGCTTACAAGTACAATAATATTATAAGGATTAAAATAGATTTACACTTCCCATTTATCGATCTATCCTGATTGTTATTTTCAAAAAATTCTTATTATTTTGCATATCACCAATTGTTTTTATAATTGTATCATCCAATAATTATAGATTTATTTTTACAATATATTTTGCAATTCAAAATACTTTTTGAAGTAAATTTAACAAATAATACTGCAGCATTTTTTAAATAAATTTAAATGAATTTTTAACGAAATTTATATGCAGACATATCATGCACCCAATCTGAAAATAACTTCCATCTGGTCAAAAGTACATTGCCTTTTAACTGTACCCGCACATACCTCAAAAAACGTGAGACCCGTAAATCTAATTATTAGAGAAATCTAACATTTACCTCATATCTACTTCTCCCATACCCATGATTGCCAGGGTATATAAATGACAACTGAGCACGTGACGATTTTCTTTGGAATTGATTGAGTTATCTAAGTTACCGCGATTTCGGCTCTCTGAATATTATTTCTTTATTCGACTTGCATTAGGATTGTACTTTTTTACCGAAAAGAACCAATACACTTTTTATTTTTCTCGAAATATTGTTATAATAAGGTTGTACATGGTCTATAAACATTTATTTGATGCATTGTTTTACATTTTAACTTTTTCATGACCGTGAAATATTTTGTTAGGTACTTACATTTTTTTAAAGGGGAAAACTTTGTTATCGATATCATTTTCTATAAAGGAGAATATTTGTTATGGTTCTTTGTTAGTGGAATATTCCTCCAAAAATTTTGAAAATGTAGATTCATTTAATTATACAAATGGCTAATTTTGGCATAAAAAAATTAGTGAACTTTTAAAAATGATAATTTTTAGTTTTATAATAGACGTCTAGATGTAGAATATTTATTTAAGGTTTTAACCTTCAAAGTCAACTCATTAGGTTTGGGCCAAACTTAGTCATCATTTGGGGTGAAGGATTCGTTTTGAATGGTGTGAAATGACTATCTATAGCCATACCTTAACGGACGAGTCCATTTGAAGTTTTACGTTAAGGCAGGGCCTGGCTCTAAAAGTGAAGGTTAAAGATACGCTATGTAATACACAATAAAATCTCATTATCTAAAATTCAATTTCGATGCAATGCCCCTTGGTACTTTTTGAATTAACTTAACTCATTTGAAAACGGATTCCAAGACATTTATCAATGTCATCTTAGTTTCTTGTTCCTGACTTTGACATGCAGTCACGTTAGGAAGTAGTTTCTTATGTTACTGTTCCTGTATGAACATGTGGTAAAAAAATCATGCGTGTGGTTAGAGAATGTAGTTCTGTATTCTTCTGTGCGGACGTACAGTATAACATTTTTGTTTTTAATTGAAAGTATGAACAAAAAGTATGTATCTTTAATTTATAAGATAGTTTAAATATCTCCAATTATATCTCTAAATTTATACATTACATTTTATGTTTGATCATTTTATTATTGTATCAATTTTTTAAAAAAATATTTGCAATACAGGTGTGACCCCACCCCATTATTATCAGTCTAATATCAATTTAAAGTACTTATCGAATTTATTTAATGATGCAGGTAAATTATAACATTGTTATGAATCCTCATATTTCGTTCACAACAAATGTAATATCAGAAGACAAAGATAGAATACTAACTAAAGATAACTAAATTTATCAAAGAACACAAAAAGATTTAATAAAGTGGATGCAGTTTTTCTATAAAGAAATAGAAAAAAATAATAAGCTAAGTTATGCTTTTTAACTTTCCATTCATTTTGAGTTATCTTAAAACGACAACGAAACAACGTAATATTTTTACAGACATTTTTTTGTACTTTCTTTGCTACTGCATCTAGTTATTATTTTCTTTTATGCTTACTTAGGAGAGAAATATTTCAGAAGAATACATACACATACCAAGCGCAGAAAATTCCATTTTATATATTTCCCCCATTAGGCATACGTTTTCTTTATTGTTCTTTTTTTATATTCCTACTCAACGTTCGTAGTTCCCCCTACTTGTTTTCTTTAGCTGCGTTCTGTGAGAACACAAACACGCGAATTTCTATTTCTACATTTTTTTTTAAATCGTTCCTTTTTCGCAGACAGAACACCGATGCTATTAACGCACCTGCTTCTTTCTCACGTTCACGTGAAACGAAAAAAAATCAAACAATAAGCAAAAAACCTACGGCATAAAAAAATAATATGGCGTACTCATGCAATGGAGACGATGGTGTGTGTATGACGTAATGCGTATAGGCGATGATGCCATTCGCGGTGCTACAAACTTTGGCCTTAGACCACCAGTTTTCTTTCATTTTTTAAAATAAGTTTTTGCTTGAGTTGAGTTGTGATGGATGCGATTTCTTTTACACTTTTTTGTTTCTTTTGCCTTTTAATGCTCTTTTAAGGACAAGTAGTTTATTGTACACAAAGAGTTAAAAAAGCATTAGTTTAAATAAAAACGTTTTTAAAAGAGTTTTGAGAAATAGTACTCAAAATCTTTTCAATGATTCGTTCAAGGTAAATATCTGCTCAAGAACCATTAAAATTTTATGGGTTTTATCATACTTAATGTTATTTTTTTTATTGGATAAGAGATCGCTTTAATATCAGTAGCTTCATTTAAAATTTGAGTGCGTAAGGAAATAAAAGTATAAATATATTATTGGATTTCAATATTTAAACATTAATTTACACATTTGTTTCTGAAAGTATAACGCTATTTTTTTTTAGATTAAGTTTTAAAGATGGTATCTTTGTATTTAATATAAGAGTTGAGAAGAAGTGTAATGGGGATAAAATTGAGCCACTAACAGAAAATTATTTTATATACTATGAAATTCATGTAATTTTTCTTTCTTCTTTAAAACCAAATATTCAGTTAAAACATTACAGTTGCACTAGTGGAATTCAATATCGATAAGCGTTTCTTAGTTTTAGTTAGATTAAATTCTAAAGCACTGTATGTGAACAACTGACGTTTTTCCAATAGAATTAACATGACTGAAACTTCACTTTACATGATAAAGGCGATAAAGAGTGTTCTATATGTATTTCTCATTAAATAATATTTTGTTATCAGGAAAAATTGTAACAGATATAATCACTTGATTGTGGTTCTAAAATACGACGCCCGTCGCCAATAGCCCTCGTGTAGCTCTAGTGCGACGATAATTCAAACTAAAAAAAAAACTGTAACAGATATAACTGATTTGAATATTAAAAGACCGAAGAAAAGATTATTTAAGATTATTTGAATTTGTGATTTATGTCAATCAAGTTTTTTAAATATTATCTATTATTATTTTAGTATTATTTTTTAAAATTATGATTGGTGTCCGTCATTATTTTAACTGTTAAATAAGACTTCATGACCAAAAAAATATTATTAAATATACAATACAAAAACTTAACAGCAAACAAAATCTAAATGAAGAAAATTTTAAAACAATCATTGATGAGAGCATTCATAATTATATATCATAGTTTTGCATTACCTTTTTATTATTTTAAAAGTATATATTTTATTTATTTTATTATTATATTTTATTATTATATTTTATTATTTTATGAATATATTTAAGCTGCATTTTTACATAATTATGTATAAACATAACATAATTATGACATACCACAATTTATAATACGATGATACGATGATGTGTACACATAATTATGTGTTATGTCTTGTGTGACATTGGCTCAACTCCATATTTAAGTTCTTATACAAAATTACTCTTCTTTACATGTTATTCACACATTTGTGAATGGACAACATAAATTTGGATAGGCACATTTTTTAACACCAGAAGCGAGATCTCACAGCTACTTATTTCCTCGTTGCGTGGAAAAGTAATTTACGATGTGGTGCTTGAGACAATGAAACAGAGGATGCATCAAAAAGACATAACGCGAGAATTATCACGCAACCAGGCTTGTAAATCTATTGGAAACGAAATTTTATTTTGCTTTGTGTTGCGCTATCGTATTTTATTTTAAGCGATTTTCATTTGCGCCGCAACTGGTTATGCTTAAAAATTTTAGTTTTGTTCATACTCATTGTGAGGATTCTGTTAAATGTGATTTATTGTTAGATATTACATTTATGGAAATCTGTTTGACGTTAATTAAATGTGTCAAAATATGTTGCTTTATCTTTTAATGTGTATGCAAGAAGATAAAATCACTTAGAACAGCTAAATATTAGAGGGTAAAAGTATTGGTGGAATTCAAATATTTTTTACACGTTTTTAAGTCTAGTATATAATTAATTACAAAAATATTTTTTATGTAATTTACTCTTCTTGATTAATAATTATGAACTGTTTAGTTAGTTTTTCTGAAGCTCAAACGAATTACAATTGATATATTTTAAACTTAAAATTATTTTATTCTGAAATTTTAATAGAGCTGAGTTCCTACACTAATCAACATAGTTGTTAACATTTTTAGACGCTTTGCATATCAAAGCAATATCGCATAATTGTCCAAAATCAATAGTGGTCATAATGTATTCCATCAAGGAAAGATTCAGTGCATTACATATTAAAACAAGTACGTTTGTAACAGAATCTGTCACATAACCCGCTTCCACACGACAGTTGTATTTAACAGGTAAAAAAGCGCCAAACACATCAGCATTAATTCTATATTAAACATTTACATGCTAAATTTGGCTAGTTTCATTTATTTTATTTCGAAAATTCAATAATTATTACTTATCGTTTGTAAAAATTAATTTATATTTCAAAGAATAAATATGTAATATTCCTCGCTTCTAAATAAAATGAAAGTATTTCATATCAACATACAAAGAATCTCGTAGTGAAATATATTTGACGACATTTCAAACTGATCGATGTCGCAAATATAAATTTATTTTAATTTATTGTCTAAAATAATTAAAGTTTCTCGAGCGATTGTTGCTAATGGCAATGGTGATTTAATTCTAATAAAAATGGCTTCCTATGCTTTTTAAATGAGCATTAAATTTTGAAGTTTTTTAAATAATTGAAGTACTTCGAATTCGAATTCTTTTCTGAAATTTTCAATGTATTCTAATTTCGATGCGCTGAATTTTTTGACGTATCACACTTGTCCGTAGCATTTGTAGTTTGGGCTATATATAAGTGGGTGACAGAAAGACGGACTGAACGATTATAATACCTTCCACTTTTAACGTTATAAACGTAGTGTGGAAGCTAAAATGACCCATATTTTAAACAAAATATTCATACATTTTTAACTTCCCCAGATCTTACAAAGTGATTTTACCCCGTAAGACTAAATTAAAAAACTTTTAGACATATCACCTACGCAAATAAAGATAAAGAGTATATTCAAATAGGATAAGAAGAATGTTTATTTCTGTGAGAAAGCGAGAATCCCTTTAATAGTGGTGTTCTTTATTTATGAACTTTCGGGTTATGAGCTGCGTGTTCAATTTACATGTATTATGTATTCATTAATTTCCTTGTAGACTCTGTGATATAAAATATCCTAGAATTATCTCGCATTCATAGTCTCTTAGAAGAAAATATATCCTTAGTTTTTAATGTTTTATGTGCGTGTGGTGTTGGTTGGGGATATATTTAATTCTGTGGTGAATTTTTAATTCGTTTATTTTAATGATAAAAATGCATGTAACTTTAAAAAAACGCATTCTTATTATAATGTTAAATTTCAAATGTAATTAAAGTTGACTGCTAGCTTGGGTAAAATATGTTTTTTAGGTTCACATTTATTACATTTACATTAAACACTTGCCAAAACTATGACAATTTAATTATTTCTACTTTTTATATGACAATTTCCTATACAGTTTTACATTATTCCAAAATTTTCAAAAATCCAATTTAAAAATATTGGTTTCCATATTGAGGAGTTATAAACGAACGCATGTTTTACTAATACCTGTAATGTCCACAGTACCCACTAATACCTATAGAACCTAGTTTGGAAATAATACAAAAATGAAAATATTCAGACGTAATTTAGATTATTTGTTTGAAATGTCTGTTTAAATTGTAAAATCTCTGTAATAAAAAAATTAAATTCTACAAGAAAGTTTTTGCAATAATTTTAGTTATATTTTAAAGTGTACATCTTAAGAATACACAATTCTCTTATTGAAAAAAAAAGTTACACCTTACCAAAACTAAAAAAAATCTTAGTCATTAAAATGAAAAGCTGTAAATAATTTAACAAATTTACAGTAAGGTACGCAATAGATAATTACGTTCTTTATGAATAAAAATAAACAAATACGACACAAATATCGAAACTAGTCTGTCGAAAAACAATTTATAAATAACTTTTACTTATTAAATGAAATGAATGATACATCTTCTATTCCGTTAGTTTAACCTTATATAATGTATATTAGATAAACAGAATGCTAATGAAAGTTAACTACTCTCCAGACGGTAGTAGGCAGTAACTAAACAGAATTTTCTTTTGTCAGTAGTTTTTATAGTATTAACAATGTTGTTCAGACTTAGTAACGTTTGTTATTACATAAACATTACTTCTAGTTGATGGAACTTGCTTTTATACATAGTTACGGAAATTGTATGTTTAGTAAAACATTATTTATACATAGTTTTTTGTTCTTTAATACAACACTTTAAATATCCATAAAACTGCTCAATGTTTAACTTTTTTAAAGCATTGGTGGCCATTCAAGACACTAAAAAAGCTTTATCATATTGTTAAATAAAAGTTAAAACATTTGACAAAAATGTGTTACTATTTGTCAGTATTTGTATTGTATGAAATTTGTATTTATTTTTTCTATTAAGATGAAAATTAAGTTTTAATAGATTTTACTATTGAATAATTGTTACTTGAAACATTTACTAACGGATGTTGATTTATAATCTGTCTGAAACACATAATATTATTATGAGCTATAAAATAGCTTCAACATAAATTGGAGAAAAGATATATAAATTACTTAATACACGAGGTTTTATTGCGATTTGTATATGCTTTTAAAAAAAAGAAAATAGCGTAAAATGTCATTCAGATCGTCAATAAAGCTTTAAAAAAGATTTTTGATGAAAAAATAAAAACAATTTGTTATATTCGTTATATTTAATAACAATATTTTATAAAAAGGTGGATTCACTCCTTTATTGATAGCAGTATGCATAAAATAAATATGTTAGTAGGTTATTATTTATTATTTAAAGTCAGCGCAATGAAGAAAACCAGCATGACGTTCTTAAATTTCAAAATATTTTTCAAATTCCCAGACATACCTTAAAACTATTAATATCATATAAACTAAACTCTCTGAAATAGTTGAGTAATTTTCAATAAAATTTAACATTTACTTTACTCATAGACATAATAAAGTACATTTTCCATACCCCGTCGACATTGGTGCATGGGATCCAACCAATTTTATCCTAAATGGTGCTAGATGCAAACTCATACATAAAATAAATGGCATGTAGGAGTAAGGCGTTAGAGAGTCTATTTCTCTGCTCTATCTAAATTCACGGATCATTACAGTAGTCCCTAAAGCTACCACTTTAGTTCATATATCTTTGAACTGGGATGCCAAGAAAAATTGCTATAAATATTTACCTTTTTGAAAGAATTGTGAGCATTATTTTTTGCAATTGATAAAATGATATATTTATTTGTATGTAATATTTTAAAAATACGTTTAATATACATGCATTTTTTGTAAAAGTAATTTAGAACGTTTGAAAGTAGATTTTCAGATTTGTATTTAATGTAATTGAATATAACTAGTTTACATGAAAATTTGAAAATCATATTGGGATTTTTCAATTTGTAGATATGTTAAAGGACTGTCATTAAGATGTTTGAATGCTAGTGAATGTAAAATTAAAAAAATAGGTATTATAAAAAAAACTGTAAAAAATGTGTTTATCAAGATATTAATGCTTTTTGAAGGTTATATTTAGAAATACTTCAATATCAATTTGCTGAATTATTACAGTGAATATTCTTTAATACTTGTAGTTGAAATAAATATAAACCCGAATTCATGTTTAATATATTTACAGTATATTTTAGTACATTGTATTTATTAGTATAAATCGAAAGAAAATCAGAAATGTGCTATTTTGTTTTCATTTCATTAAAGCAAAGTCACAAGAATAAGCAATTTAAAATGTAAGCTTTATGTTTTTTCATGTTTTCAAATATTCCATGCATAACATAAAATTTGACATAGAATAATTTTGATTAATATTTTTTTATATTTGAATACCAGAATAGGATCAAAATTGTGAAATTAAACCTAGAACACATAAATTGATAAACACTTTTGAGAATTCCATCAGCAATATTCTCAGAAAACATTCATCTATAATCACTAACGTTTCCAGAAATACCTTAGTCTCCAAAAAACTCGCTTAAAAATATCCTTATCAGCTTCCCTTTGATTTTTCAATTAAGAAAATAAACTATTTTCTTGAATCTTCAATCTCGATCACATTCAATACATTGCGTGAGGAAAAGTGAAGCTTCTCCTATGAATTAACAAGGCAAAAATGGTTTTCTCTATACGTTTCGATGTTTAGTTACGTTAGTTTAATCAAGTTGAAACTAACACTTGACTAATTTTGTGTAAAATTGAGTTGAAAAAAGCAAATGTTAACTTCGTTTGATTTTAGTTTATCATAATTACCTTAAAAAATCTATCTTACGTAATTTTTTGTGCATGTTTCCAATATTTTTGACATTCTGGTGACCACTTTATAAACTTTACCAAACTGACAATTTATTTAAAACCGACAATGCGAATTCCAACCGTTTCGCAATTTATTTCTCCGTATTTTCTTACCTACTTCGTTTCTACCTCAATGTAGCAAGATCAACTCTTAGTTTCAAAGTAGTTATCAAAAACTAAAAGATTTCTTCTCAAACAAAGATCAATAAAACAAGTTCAGAACAACCACAGATATGCACTTAAGCCCGCAATATTTTAAGTGTTGTGAAATATATATTACATTTTCAGTAGTGTTTTATTTTTGTCTTGTAATGTGTTTGTCTCAACCACACGTTAGTAAAAATTTTTGAAGTTATATAAAACTCTGTCTGCGAAATACAGTGTTCTTTATCAACGACTGTTAGGAGATTGGATTTGATTTTCTTAAGGGCTGTATGTTAATGAATTCAGAAAGATTGTTTATGAAACTAATGTATTTTAACTTTACTTTTCTGTCATCTCTATTTCGGTTTCGGAAATTTAAGTGTTTATGTTATTAATATTTTTCTTCTTATGAAGCATACGTATAAAATATATAAACGCAATGTAAAAAAGCATAAACATTTGGAAAAATCCATATAAACTGTGAATATTTAATATAATTTAGAAGAACAAAAAAATCTACAATAGTGTTGTTCATTTATGTAATTGTGGCAGGTCCTATTATAATATTCAAGATACTTAGAAAAATAGTTTTTCCCTTACTTTTCTTTTCTATCTAGAATCTTTACTTTTTATAGAATAATTAGTTCGATACATCTGATACATAGCACCATAAATAAAAAAATAAAACACACATTAATCTTCCAAAAATGTTTGTATTCTAAAAATTGAATAATTCACTTCATTACTTAACTGCAATTGTTGAACTAACCAATTAAGTTTTCAATAACTTTGAATTTTTAAATTACAGAAACTTATACCTCAATTATTTGTGTATCTAACACACACTCTGAATGTTTTGAAGATAAGTTTTTCAACACAAATAAGCTGTATAATAAAATACCAAACCATAGTAATGAATAAAATTGCCAATAATGTTCAACCAATTCAACGCCATCATAATACAAAAATATTAAAATACCTATTTTCACGTGTTTTAAATATTAACCAAAATTCCCATTTGTTTTATTAATGTTTTTGATTTTAATTCATTGGTTACTTTTATTTCATTGTAATGCAATATGTGATTAAAATTTTAAAAAAAACATCACAAAACCATCCTTGCATCAAAAATTCCAACGGAAATCTATCACCAACTTTATATACAACCATGCGGGCGGGGACTGACACAAAGATCAAAGTGCAGAAAGCCTCCCTCATAAAACAATACAATCTAGATATGCCCCCGCCCCCTTTGTGTCCCACTCAACTTTAAAACAGAGTATTCCTCCATCCCCTTTTCAATACGAGTCTGCCTCCTTACGCATTCAGGAATGGGAGATTAACTGGGAAGCGCGAGAGCAGGGAGGGTATTCGCCTGCAGAGTGCGTGGAATCGCGGACTCTTGAACACGTAGCAATCCAAGGTTCGTGGGGGTTTTAGGGCGTGTGGACTTTTTGTCTTATTGGAATCGGGCCAGGATATAAGGGTGTCTGGAAGGGGACGTGTATGTGTTGAGTTTTTTGTTAAGGATAAAAATATGTTTTTTGTATACTGTTAAATATAAATTATTTTTACACTGTAAAATATTGCTTAGCTTTTACTGTAAAATATTAACCGATTTTTATAGTGTAAAATATTTAGCAATGTTTGCATTGTAAAATATTATCCAATTTTTCACTTTAAATTTTTAAAACTTTTACATTGAAAAATATTTACCGAATATTATTTACACTGCAAAATATAAAAAATTTTGGACGATACATATTTACCAATTTTTACACTGTAAAATTTATACCAAATTTTTCACTGAAAACTATTTACTAAATTTTAAACTACAAAATATTTGCCAATTTTTATACTGCTTAATAGGGTTGGTTTTTACATTGTAAAAATGTACAATTTTTAACACTATAAAAATTTACTCTGCAAATATGCTTACAAATGTTTGTAACCAGAAAAAAAGTTCAATTGTAACATAAAACATTTAAATAAATTTAAACAATATAAATTGTAAAAGTTTTGTACCGTTAAAAGAATTGCAAAAAAATATACGATTTGGCTATAGATAAAATGTACTATTTTTTAGCATTTATATAAAATATTAAAAATATAAAAATTTATAAAGGAAATATTTTTTACTTTAAACTTTCGATACAATTAACTTGCTTTTAAGCAATTTTTCGTTGCATGCACTGAAAAATGTTAAATGCCAGCATATTATGCAAATGTTGGAATAAAATTATCAATTTCTGCATATATTTAACCGATCATCAAATCAGTGTACACAACAAATCAGTTTTTCATCAATACCATGACACGTTTTGCATAAATTAGATAATTGTGTCGCGTTCAAACTAACATGAAACATTATTATCGCAAATTAAGTTGTATTTAAAAAAGCAATACTAAAGCCAAATTTTTTTAATAATTAAAACTCAATCCTTATTACCATTCAATCCTTAACTATCAACATTATATATTTTATCAATAAAAAAATGTGTAGTTATTTTTTTT
Organism: Oedothorax gibbosus; assembly: GCA_019343175.1. Classification (NCBI taxonomy): domain Eukaryota; kingdom Metazoa; phylum Arthropoda; class Arachnida; order Araneae; family Linyphiidae; genus Oedothorax; species Oedothorax gibbosus. The sequence continues at coordinate 18,964,510 of CM033273.1, forward strand.
AATATATTCTGAAACGGAATAAAATAAAAACGTCAGAAAACATTTCTAATAAAAAATATTATCGTATAAAATTGTATCGTCCTTAAAGTTAAAACAAGTTTCACAAATAGAAAAAAAATTCAAAGCACAAAAAGTCAGTTTGTGATTTATGATTATAGTAAAATTTATGTTGCAGCAAATTTGGGAAAGAAAAACGACGTTTTGTCTGACTTATCTAAACTCGCTCCATATGAATATTACGTTTGTCGGTAAAAAAATAATAAAGTAAAACTGACATAAAAAAATACATTGTGCGATAAAGGTAATTGCAAATTCGATGAATCGCTGCGCTGTTCGTTTTTTTTTTCTGTTTTTTTTTCTATCCCTCTCGGAAATTTGTATTAAGCTAGAGACAATAAAGGTATATTATAAGATCTCGTTCTTTACATACATGAAGTCCAATTAATTTTAAGTAGATTTTTGAAGAATTGCTGAATAAATTATTTAGATAGCTACGTTGTTTGAGTGCTTCCGTTGGATAACGTTAGGGAATAATTAGATTTTTTTGTAATAAAATTTGGAATTTTATTAAACCCAATTTATTAAAATTATTTGATGCGATGAGTCGTTATGATTTTTTTTAGAATTCAAAGATACTTTATTTTATAAAAAGCTTAAGGTAAAGTATTCTAAGATTAGTTTGTATTAAAATTCAACTATAGTTACTTACATAGCATTTATTAAATCCAATTTAGAAATATTAATTTACGTAATCAGTCGTTATGAATTTGGTTTTTCGATTTCTATGATATTTTTCTATATTTTAGAATTTTTACCTTAAGATTTTGATAAGACTTGTTTGTATTTAAATTCAACTTTTCAATTGCATAGCATTTTTTTTTATATCTTATTTGTTCATTAACAAATAAATACCCGTTCATTGTAAAAAAAAATCAAATAAATCCAAGCATATATACTATGTAATCGGCTATAGGGTAATAAGCATGGGTTAATTTTCCCGTCCTTTATAAATTTTTTAATCCCATTACTTGTATTAATTTATAATTACAAAATCCAAAATGCTATATATATGATGCACACTATCATAACACAAAAATCGTCCTCAATATGTCCTTACTGTTGTCATTATTTCCATCTTTTTTAATAACGGTATTTCAAGTCTGAATCTGAAATATGTGGTAAAAATACCTTTTTACTCGCATTTGGCCGAAATATGACCTAAATTTGGCTAGATTGATAACAAAAACGGTAATTAAATTAGGATCGACACAAAAGGTCCAGAATAATAGTTCTATAGAACAATGACTTTCGAACAACAACTTATAAATTAATTTTAAAAAATCGTACATTTGGCGACTTTGGGTGACTTTTCTAGGTATTTAGTGAAAAAAAAACGGTATCCGCCCAAGTTAAAGTTTGAATCTTTATGTGACAGAAAACACATTTCGTACATGTAGAGTTTATTTTAGCAAGACTGGGAACGTATCTGGCGAGAAAATTTAGATCATCACAAATGAACCATTATATATCGCTTTGGCACGATGATTTAAAAAGTTTTTAAAACATTTATTTAGGTTGGCATCTTTGGTAGCTTGGTAACACACTTTGTGATAAAACTCGGATTGTTTAAAGTTCAAATCTAATTCTCCAATATGAGGGAGAAAAAATATCATTCATTTGGAATATTATTGACAATAATTTGTACAATAGTGTATGAGCTACGTTTTTATAAGTTACAATGTCCCCAAACGGATGCCTACTTAAAAAGTCTATAAGATGCACACAAGCGCCCAACTTTTCATTGTTATAATGCCCATGAAGTGTAATGCTTTAAATACAAATTATAAGTCCCTTATTTTTAGTATTTTTATAAACTGTTGGATTGCATTTATTCATTAGTTTCCTTTGATTTTAATTCAAATTTTAATAATGAACAAATTACTTAATAAGTTTGAACAATAATCGTTGACAGCGTTGCTTTTTGGATAGGCCAAAAAAAGTTTAAATTGTCTTATTTTTAATTAAACGGACATTATAAAATATAAATTTTATTTTGAATTATAAATTTGTCAATAATTTTCACCAAAGTAATTTTTAAATATGTATTTGTTTTATTCTTTACAGAATCTACCACAGCTCGTTCTCGACCCAAAACCCGACTGTTCTCACGACAAGTTCGCAGAGTGGACCAAGACCTGGTCCCATACTTTGACAACTCGACCAGCAAAAATGTGACCACTACTTCAGGCAAGACTGCCTATCTGCCGTGCAGAGTGCGACACCTGGGGGACAGAACTGTAAGTAAAATTTTAATACACTTGTTTTATAAACGTTGAAGTAAATAGTTGAATAAATTTCTTTATATGAACTAAAAGCTTGGAATGGGAATAAATAACTTTGAATTTATGTTCCTGATGTGCGTGAAATTAATGCTCATAATTGAATAGCTGAATTTAAATAAGGGGAAGTTCTTTAGACAATTTCTCACTACCCTTCTTTTCAACGTTTTAGTGAAGGAAGAAGCGGGTACAGAAATTCTATTGAATCGACCCATTTTAAAGTTTAAAGACACAGATCATTTCAGTGTGTTGAGTTGAGTGGAAATATCGTTGCACTAGAGATACACAAGGGCAATTGGTGACTGACGACTTAATATAGAAAGTCAGTCAAGAGACAAGTAGACACATGAAAAGGCACCCAACACAACTTTTCGAAGTGACATTGTACGCAGCGTCTGGGCATAAGAGACTATTTAACGTGCACTACCTCTACACAGGGTTGTTTCTGTACAAAAAAGATGCTATAAGATTTTTTAGTTTCTGTTTGACTTTGATGTTTATTGTAATTTTTGTCGTATTAAATTTAGTTATGTGATTATATTTATATAAAGATCGCGATTATAATGATATAAAAAATATTTGTGGTTTAAATGCAGTGTTGGTGTTACATTTGGATTCGTAAAATCTGCAAAACTAGGGGAAAAATATAATAATAAACACAATTTTCGCGATCTTGAGTTAGGTTTAGTTACTTTTATAACACTCCAGAAGTAGTGAGCGAATTTCTGACAGTAAAAAGACTCGTTCATTGAAATAAAAAAATATATATTTGTTCTTATTAAATCCAATTTTAATTAATTTTTTTATATGGAACTATCCTTATCAAACTTAAACTAAGAAAATATAAATATTTAAAAACATATATGTTATTAGTAAATTATATTTCATGCATGCATTTGTCTAAATGTACCTATAGTACATACACAAATGTTATAATAATAATAACGCATGTATTCTAAGTACTTTACATTAAATAAATAAACATGCATTAACTAGTAATTACATTCACGTTTCATTTATATAATACACACTTATCTTTCGGCAATGCAAATTTTCCTTATCGAAATATAAAAGAGTTTTATACTAAAATATATTCAAAATACTACATACAAAGCAAACTGTATTGAAAATATTTGTATCATCAATATTTTATGAGCAAGGTAATTGGAGATAAAAGAAAAATATGTATACCGTATCTGTTTTCAAAATAATCGTGTTTGTCGGTACCTTACATCGACAAACACAATGCAACAAAAAACATCCATTTTGCTTGAGATTTCCTTACACCATTATTCTGTCGCGCTTTTTTTACCTTGAAAGAAAGCAGAGACTGTCTTATAACAGACGCCGCCGCCTCCGAGCAAAGGAATTTCGATTCTCCTATATGTATCTATTATTCTGTTTTGCCTCGCCCTCGGGTCTCCAATATTTCGGAATATTCCATCATTTCTTTTATTCCCCCACATGCCGAAGAAGAATTCCCATTCGCGATACAAGAAAGAAGCTGCTGCATCAATACAAAACAAAAGCACTGAATGTAAAAATAGTTTTCCTTTTCGCTATAATTCTGTTTTTATTTCTCGCCCAGTCGCAGATGGTTACTGGTGGGCACTTATTGCCTGCTTGTCTTGCTGCTCAATCCTAGGCTTACATTACAGGAGGCTCTAAAGTTTTTCTAGCCAGGGCATTGGTAAATTATGGAATGTATGCAGGTTAGGATTGGAATATGCTATTTATGCCATTGAAGGCCTGTACATATAGAATTGGGGCGAAATGTGTTCAAGCAGACCAGATGAAGATGACTAAACAGTCCAGTGGGTAGAATTGAGGTATTATAAAACATACAAATTCCTTTTGCTACAATTATGTTTTTATTTCTCGCTAATATATTGCCTGCTTGTCTTCCTGCTCAATCCTTACGCTATAAGATACTCTAATTTTTTTTCTCGCCAGTGTATTGGCAAATTAGAGAATGTATGCAGGTCAGACTGGAATATTTTATCGAAGACTATATCTATCTAATTTGTTTTTTAGAAAAATGTTTCAGCAAATTATGTGGAAATTTCCAAATAATTTAGCGGGATGAAGTGGAGAAATTATAAAAATTCAACAAGTCAGATTAAGAGAATCGTACGCTGCATGTAAATTAATGGTCTTACCAGGCGCGATACGCGGCATAATGGTACGCGGGTCAGTAAACAGAAATTTTCAGACTCAATTAAGTCCTTTTTAGACACGATAAAGATGAAAAGAATAGATTACAGATTACAGATTACAGTAAAACAAGCGTTGCGACCAAAATAACCTTGTCAAAGCTATTCACTCTAAAGGAACATCATTTATTTACTAAACAATGTCATCCAAAATAAAGGCGTCAAGTTGACGGATAGTTCTACGACAAAAATCAAGTTTATCCGATGGTCTTGTGGTAGAGATACGCTGTTAAAAATTTAGCGGTAGGTTTCACAAAATTTAGGTTCCTAACGTATCTGCAACCACTGCGTGGTGAAATGTTTCACCGCCTTTTTGGTATGCGGTTGGAACATTTTTCAGGTTTCGGCAAGAAAAAACGTCAGGAATGGTTTTCAACTGAATACCAAAAATATGATGAAACATTTTAGCTAGTAGGAACACAATTTAGTGTGAAACTTAACGTTAATTTTTAACGGTATACAAACCAATCACTGACAGGCATAGGTCCGGAAGCGGAAATTTAGAGACCCCGCTTCTTTGCAATTCTACCGATCTAATGTGCACATGCTACCACATCTGTAAATCTATCCTCCGAGCATAAAATCGCATGGCTATAAAATTGCTTCCACTTTTTTTGAAGCAACTAATGTCAGACAAAACAAAAGATATCATTCCAGAATTGAAAAATAAATATTGTGATGCATAAAATAATGATTTATTAATGGGATACTCTATCCCCTGCTAGCTAAAATGTTCAATGTTCCTCTGAGAGGAGTTTCTCATTAAATGGGTCCACTTTAAAAGCAAAATGAGGCTCAGGTCACTCAATATCCCATTGTTTATCATTGATTTTCTAATGGTTTACTTGGAGTTATTCCCTGAGTGGGATGTAAGGGAACGCGGGTCTCGTTCACTTCAAGAGGTTTAGAGAGAATTGAATTCTCTGGAGAAGATTAGAGTGTTTCTGTTTGAGTTATAGCGAATTTTAATGTGACAATTGTTCATTAAAATTTTACAATTAATTGACTAAATGTGTAGTTTTGAGGATTATTTTTCTCAGGGAAAGTCTTATGTTTAACTAAAAGCATTTGTCTTAACCAATTCACAACGATTTGCAAGAAAATTTGTCCTACTAAAATGAGATTTCTGCTTAAGTTTGTCTGTGTAAACAAAATCAGAGATAACTAAAGACCATAGTTCGGAAAGATTTGTGGAACAATTTAAGTTATAAGAAAGAGGAATTAATAAAATTTTGAAGTGAACGTTTTTATTCGTAAATTAAGCGTTAATGATATTATGGGTTATGTAGAAGATTTTAAAACTAGTTGTATTTGAGGAAACGCGCACGCGTCTAAAACTAGTATAGTTGCTGCAAACATATGAAAATATAAAAAAAGTAAATTTGGTGCGTGAAAAAAAAGTTCATCTGATTACTAAATCTTATAATGGATAAGTATTCTGACACATACATTTGCGGAATGTTTCTAATAGACAATTGACTGATGAGTTAAAATTTAAAGTACATACATTGACTTCTTGAACAATAACATATTATATGGAAATATACATAAGGTAGCTCGACTGAGACTATTTCGTTTCGTATTTTTTTAAATTTTTTATAATGAGTTTTGAATTCATTTTATATATTTTACTAGCTGTTATACCCGACGATGCACGGGTAGAGGTGGAAAAATAATTTAACAGACAAATTAACTATTTATTTTCTTTCATTTTAGTTACATAAGATATGAAGATTACCCAGTAATTTTGCATTTAATTACCCAACTTGGATATAGTAATGATTAATATTAATTTCAAAAATACCTTTGATAAGAAGCTCAAATTCAAAAGAATACATATTTAAGTAAAAAATTATCAGTAAGAATTAAAAATAGAAAAACAGTTAAATCTTAAAAGAGTCTCAAACATTTATTTTAACGCAATTCAAGGGAGTTCTATAATAAATTAAGTAACTTTTTTTTGACACTTTGTAGATATAAATACAATATAAGCAGTACAAATTTCTACCATAATTCAATACAAATGCTGAAAAATTAAGAATTCAATGCAAATGTATACAGTACTAAATCAATGCAGATATGTACAATAATTGAATGAAAATAAATACAATAATAACGCTAGCAAATTTATACCCGTTCTTCGCGCACGGATTAAAAATTATCAAATCGTTCCAAATATGTGTACCAAATAACCTGTTATAGGATCATAAACTTATGTTATTGTTCCCGCTCGTTATAAAGTATAAAATCCCGTTTCATTGCCTTAAAATTCCAAAATGAAAAATACGCTATAAAATGCACTCATAAATGTCATCACAATTCCCTCATAAATACATAGAACCTTTTAGCTCATTTGGCGCGTTTTGGGAAATAATTTGGCGAGAAAATAGATATACTACAAACACACCCATTATACAGCTCTAACACAATGACCTTCGAACAACCGAACAGATTATAAATTATTTATAAAAGAAATTGCCCCTTTGGCGAGTTTTAGTTAATGATTTGGCGAGTTTGGCAACGTATTTGGCGAAAAAATAAATACATAAAACACTAATGTGCAGCTCTAGTGCGATGGCCTTTATTAACCATTATAGTTCAGTAATAGATTAACTATATATTTATTGCTTAAATATGCATACATGCAGTCAACAGAAAAATCAATGAAAAAATCATCAAATAAACCCACAATAAAATCCGGGAATGGAGACTGGCGGAATTACGTCACTTGAAACATGTAAATTATTTTTCAAATAATGAAATTAGTTTCTGAAGGTAATGGCAACAGAATAAAATAAACATTTTCAATTTTAAATGTTTTCGTTAAAAGTTTTATTTAATTTTTTCAGCCGATGGCATCAGGAAAGTAAAAAAAGATCGGATTTGAGACAAAGTGGTGTAGTTGTTTTAGAAAATTCGAATAAAAACGTTCGAAAACTATAGAAGGAATGGTCTGATTCGAAAAATTCTTAGCCTATGTTTGTTCCGGGGATGAGATGAATTTTTGTGCCAAATTTCGTGACGATCTGTTGCGTGGTTCTTTAGATCTCGTGTCTTATACAGACAAACGGAAGTTGCCTTTTATGTATAGAGATTAGTTTTGTCTGGAAATGTACTTAAGTTTGCAATTTGGGAATAAACAATCTATTTTATTTTCTATCTTTACATTTTCACAACATTAAATGCTTTATCGTAAAACTTTACTTCTCTTAAAATCCCGTTTGCTATAGAAAATGTATGTTATGTTTTAATTGGATAACCAACTAAGGAAAAAACAGCAAAACTCCTTTTTTAAAGGTTTATCCTTAAACTTTAATTAAAATAAGGAGATTTAAGAACAAAGAGTATTCTTTATATTTTCACGATGCGACGTGTGATTACTTTATATGACATGTTGGACAGAGTTTGTTACACGAAAATATCCTTAAAAATATTTTGTCATAGAAAAATAATAATGATAAAACAAAGTATCTTAGAAGATCTTCTTAAAGAATATTATTTTCATATTATAAAACAAATTTAGAAAGTTTGTTTAATCGCGGATATAGTTAAAAATATCTGTTGATAATAAATGTTTGAATTATTTGGACAAAAATGTACTTAAATTTGCAATTTCGAAAAATACAATATATTTTTTCGATTGGAAATTTAATAAAACAATTCCTATAAAAAAACTTAATTTCTTGTATTAAAATTGTATTATGTTTTAAAAAGTATTATCTGTTTAATATTACTTATTGTTCACTAAATCAATGACAGCTGTATAGTGGAATAGCTGGATTTTTGTTAAGCAATATGTAAAGAGGCAATAGGTGAAAGCTAATAAAATTAAAAATAAATATATAATCATTTACTTACAGATTGGCGCAAATTTGAAATAAAAAGGATTAACTTTCTTAAACAACTAAATAAAATGTGTACTACTAATTTCAATTTGACTATATTTACTCTTAATTGCACAATATAAAATGTAAGACAATGTATGAAAAGTATTGCGATTGGGTTGAAAATCCGAAATGTAGAGCTTGTGTTTTTTACAAGTTTAGTGGGTGCCGATTATGAAAAATGTTGTTTTTGAATATTGTTGCGTCTGTCAAAGTCTTGGTCTGTCTGTCGGAAGCAACTCTAAAGCCCGAACGAAAAGAGCTAATGATTTCAAATTTAGTACGCTAGTTCTTAGTATCTACAAGAATTTGGAAAATCGCTCATCCACAAAGGGTAGCTTCCATAGAACTTATTGAGTTCTATAGCTATTGCTGAAACACGCAAAGATTTTAGGAAAAATTTCAAATTTAGTTAACAGTTCTTTTTTTACCAGCCATAATATGATTTTGAGAAAATCGCTTAAAAATCTTTACCGAATTCTAGCGTATCAATTGTTATTGCTTTTATTCAAAGGTACTCGATAGTCGTGTGGTGTTTCATACCCCTAGTTTTAATCGTAAGTTAATACTATTTAAAAAAAATATTGAGGAACTTTAAAGACTTAAAAAAAGTTGTCCCGTTGAACGGTAGGTAAAATTGATAACACCACTTAAATTTCATTTAAAATACAACTACCTTGCAAATATCTGAATCATAAAGAAAATATCTGTAAACCTATACGACGAGTTGCTACAATCAATGCGTGTTTCTGAAACTCTAGCAGCCAAATTCGGTTTTCTGTCATTGCCCGATCCTCTCAAACTGATGACACTATCCGACTCTGAGATTTCCAATACACTTCCCGTTATCCAATACCAAAGCAGAACATCCAAATTTAAAACTCTCTAAAAAGAAGCACATCCTTTAAAAAAAACAGCAACACATAAAGAAATATACTTCTTGTGATGATAATAATAAAGGATATTCCCATTTTACTTCGAAGAGTTTGCCTTGTACCTTGCTTATTGCTCGATTCTTGGATTAGTTTGACAAAATTATAACCACGACTTTGGCCATTTATAAGTTCAGCTACTAAGTATGTGTTTTGAATGAACAAAACTGTTTCAAGTAATATCGATGAAGATGTTTTGGTTGCTTTTAAACATATACTAACTAACTTTAATAAACAACTATGACCAAGACTAGGAATATGTGGCTTTAGCATAACATAAACATGAGTAAATTGATGACAATGAATGTATTATAGCATACATGAAATGCGTTGGAATGTAGATGTTTTACGATACTTATACTTGATTCAGTTTTTTCCAACCGCAAAGGCGGTTATGTATATCTAATCAGGATAACTGGGTGAAAACCAGACAGATGTAATTTGTAGCAAATTCTATGTATTAAACAATAATAAAGAGATTTTTATTTATTTTATTTATTTTACATTTTTAAGCCATGCACCTTATAGAAGTCGTGTAAAGTTAAGTGCGATAAAAAACAGTATGTAATTTTTTTTCCGTAAAGGTGGTTGTTTTTTTCTCGGTTTATTTACGAAGACTTGATGAATCTCTTATTTCTTTATGAAATTTCATTTTTTTTAATTTGATAGTCAAGCTCTTGTTGATGTATTTAAGTTAAATGTCCTTATATTCAAAACAATGCAAATAATAACTCAAACAAGTTACAGGCTTAAAATAAAAATAACGCTAAAAAATTATATTTGCTGCTGAGAAGACTTCAATTGAAAACCTTTTTTTCGAATAAACACTATCACTCAAAATCATCATATACATCTTTGCCACACTCAAGCCTCGCTTTTGGAATATTGGAAACATTTATCGCGGAGGTATGCGGTAACCAAAGTTAATTTGCGAAATCCGTTATCAGCAGTGCTGTCTGTATAGGGGGTTTATTATAAAATTACATTAGAACTCCTTGCTTTTCCAGGTGTTGGTATTGATTTATTTGGGTTATTTCCCTTGCTTTCGTTGCTAGGCCCCCATCAGTGCTTTCGTAAAATTGACAGTTTCCGAAATCTTCCCCTACCTCCCTTTAGCTTGTTCCAATTTATACGGAGATTTCCCCGTTTCAAAATCTTTGTAGAAGGGTTGTGGGGATAAAGGGGGTCTAAGGGATTTTAGGAGTGGTTTCGTGAGGGAGATGAGAGTAATCGCATATTGAATGAGGGTTTTCATAATTTGTTATTGTATGCGGTTGGTTATTATTATATTAGTTCTGTGATAATTATATTTCTTTTTAATTTTTACCTATCTTAAAAGGGGTTAGGGGGACTAAGGCATCTATGATGTGCTTTCTTTAGGAAAAAGAAAGGGGTGTAATACTTTACGATTTCAATTACTACTCAATAAATCAATACGTTTAATGATAATTTTATACAATAAAAAGTAATTTCAATAACTCTAAAGCCTAAAATGTTTGAAGGCAGCTAATGTTTCGCATGCTCGATTTTCTCGAAAACCTTATTATGACGTCTGACAGGTAATGGGAATGTGTGTACTTCGAGATACAATTGAAGACAAATTGTTTGTTTTTACTTTAAAAAATCAATCGGGATGCACATAATATTTACTTTAAAATTTAATTTAATTTTATAATATATTTCTTTTCTATAAGTGCAGAAACTAAAAAATGCTGAATTACAAATATTAGAAGTAAATATATATATCAAGAATAATTAAATTAATATAAATAACAATTTATATACTTCATAATCACGTTAACAAAAATATTTAATATTATGTAAGAAAAAAATATAATTGCATTTCGTAAATTTTTATAATGGACATTCTTAAAATAGATTACCTTAAAAGAATTAATAAATTTGAAAAACTATTTGCTGTAGACTCCGATATTAAAAGATAAGATTAATTACATAATAAAAAAACCTTATTTTTGTGTTCTTTCTTCTGTGTATTCATAATAGCAAGACACTAATTTGCATTTGTAAAATGAATTATCACGACATAAAATAGCATAAAAAAGTTAATTATTTTATTAATTTCAGTAGAAATTAGTCTTTAAAATAAAAATATGAAAACAAATATATATAAAAAATTAAAAGTCAGACATTTTTTTTTAATTTGTAATTTCTTTTAACATATTGATACCTCACACATTTTAACTTAAACTTTTTTATCACTGGAAACATTTAATTATATTAAAAATAACAAGTTACTAAATCCATTAACAAAGATTTTGTTAATTCCATAATTACCTTTATTTCGAATAAAAACCTAATTTATGTTTCAAAATTCGTTTTGCATGTAGCTTAATTGTCATACATAATGAAATAATAAAATTAATAAATGGCGTATTTCTTTTAAAATACCGAATAAAATATTGCTTAAGTGAATGAGTTTTAAAAGAAATATTCTATGGCTATATCGCACTGTACGCGGAAAAGAGACCTATCCGCAAAAGTGCTAGTTTTTCAGAAAAATCATCTGAAGTTTATATTTTCCATTGCATCGCATTATAGAAAAAATAACGATTCTCTTACTGCATTCCAACTATTTTACCAATTGATTTAATTTGTGCTTGAATCGCTAGATATTTAAATTTTGAATATTATAGTATTTATAACTCGAAAACTCATATTTGTGCGATAGGTCACTTTTCCGCGTAAGTGCGATATAGTGTACTACTACTTAATGTTTCCCCCTCCCCTAGGACCTTAGAGTCTAATGTCTCGATTCAAATATATAATTTTTTTTAACTAGATGTCTAGACAAACATTAGTTCGTAAGAAACTAGTCAAGTTTTGCAGACAGTTTATTTTGCACACTGGATTCGAAATTTATGAATTTATAAATTTATAATATGTGTTTAAAACAAGTGTATTTATTATTTATTTCGCATATTATCAATATTTGAAAGATGATCTGAAGGTAAGTATTGGTTTAATGTTGTTTTTATGTTTCTTTTAATTTTTAAAAATAAAATTAATAAGTATAAAAACCATTATGTTAATCAAGCACAATTCAAAAGCTTATTCATTGACTTATATTAATTCCAAACTGGTTTTTTATGAATACAATTGAGAAATTATTTCTGCTCGTATTTACTGTTTAATGCATTTATAGAAGAGCAAACAATGCACATGATTTTAAATTCTTTTTTCAAGTGAAGAAGTATTATAAAAAAAAGGCAGCTTTGTTTCTTCTTAAAATTGTTCTTGTTCCTACACTGACCGTTACGCTCAACAAATCTATGCATCTAAAATTTCAAGAATATTTAAATAATTTAAAACATTTTGCGCCTTTAAAAAATAAAACATAAAATTCATTATAAAAAACACATTAATATTTTTAGAAAATAAAAAGCCTTTATTGAATTTCCCGGATTTACATAAGCTTATTATTATTTTCTTAAATCACAATTAGTAATTTTAATTTGTACAATTAACACTGATAACGAGACTTGTAGGGTGACCCGGGGTAATTATTGGACACGAAATATCGGGGTAATTATTGCACAGGGCAAAACAACCATAATGTGTCATATATTATTGCGTCTAACAAACTACAATTTGTTAATTGCATATCCAGCAATGCTCTGATTAATTATAGGGATTAGATAAGTACTTTTTCTCAAAAAATATATAAATAACTCAAAGCGCTTGAAAAACAATCGTTTAAACTTTTGGTCAATTGATGTCAAATTGTGTATAATTTGTTTTCTTTTTACATGATCTTGAAATTTGTAATGTCCAGTCTTAGATACGTTTATGATGGTGGTTTGTGCTGAAAATCACTATTGTAGGATGAATAGTAGCATTATGACATGCATGTTTAGTTACGGGACTTTAGTTATTGGACAAAGCAGGGAAATTGTTGGAAATGCTATGGGGTAAGACAGACAGCATCGCAATATTCTTAAATTTAGTTGGTATAGTTTTTCAATTAAGAAATACCATCTAAGCAATGTTTGAACATGGAAAAAGAAGAAATTTGAATATTTGATCATTTTTGCTAGATTTCACTATTACGCATATTTTGCAGAAGCCATGTGAGGTTAAATAATTATGAAATACACAGTACTGTAGTACACACCATACCACACAATTTACCCCTTGTAGCTAGTCTAATTACTGTGCAGAACAGATCGAAAACTACTGTACAATATTTACTCCAATTGGCGGGGTAATTTTTGGACACATGTTTATTTTTTTCAACTTCTACAGAGGAAATAGTAAATTTTAACAATGGTACCCAACAGATATATCTAACAGTCATTACTAAAAAAAAATACTGGTTAGAAAATTGCATTAATGTTTGAGCTGTGCAAAAAGTTTGATTTTTATCCAATAATTACCCCGTGTCACCCTATACAGTTTTAAAATAAAATAAAAAATTACAAGGTTTTTTAAATATTTACACGCTATATGTATTCTCCAAAGAAACGATCGCTCTTAAAATTTGCTTTGGGTGACTACTCAAATATCGGATCGTCACTTGACTATGGTTTTAATTACGACGTCTGTCACCAAAAGCCCTAGTGTAGCTCTAGTGAGACGATAATAAAACTCAACCAACCACCACTTTTTTGCATTTATATTGTTTAAACCTCATACACCCCATACCTCCTTCCAGAACTTTATCCCTCATAGAATTAAACACTCGCAACCAACAGTAATTACTGAATTTGTTTCTGTGTGTAACGTATTTATAACTCGATAACACTCCAACCCTCGCACCATAAATCCAGATCCCGTGATGTATCGACTCCCATCCGCCGTTTCTAATGTGGCATGAATATTCAGAATGTGTGTGGGAAATCGCATGATTTATCTGTACTCTCTTTTACCAGAGATATTGATTCCCAGCATGCTGAGGAAATTATTTTCAAACCAAAACTATGCTTGATGGGTTGGAAAATATTTCAAAGGAGCAGTTTGTGATTAATATTGTTATTTTATCAATAATATTTTTTTAGTGTTTATGAAGTCAAATAAAAATTTAGTTAAATATCTCTGTAGTATTGTGTGTAACGCGCTGTACGTGGAAATTGACTAATATATTACTTATTTTGCATTTAATTTTTTTTAATTTTAAATGCTGTTTTTATTACTGGTTATAGTTTTTAAATAGAAGGATCCAACCGTTAGGGCACACCAATAAAATATATTAATTTTCCAACGACCCAGAAGGTATTGTTACACAAAGTTTTAAATAAAATAGTAATTTAAGTGTTTGCTTATACTTTTTATAACATTTCATTGATAATTTTAAGTTAGTTAGAACAAGATTTATGCAAAAGTTTTTTTTAATTGAATTTAAGTATTTCCTGCATTATTTTAAAACTCATTAATTGTTAAATATTATTTGTGTGATCTTACAATTTTATACGGTTGTTACTGAACTCATTTCATGAACTCATTCTTAAATTTTATTATTTTTATATTAATTTCATTATATCATACCTATTACTTCCTGTACAAACTCTAATATCTGAATGGTATAAACTATCTAAATCGCATACTTGATTTAAAAAAATCAAAATGGGCATTCATAAACTTGAACACCTGGTCCAAAATAACACTTCTTAAAGTTTTGCACATCCATAACCAAATCTCTGTTGAAAATGGACCCAGGGCGCGTTTTCGCTTTATTGGACCTGTGATTTATTTCGCCCTGGATATAAATAGATGGAAAGATAGGGTTTCTGCGCGATGAATGTCATATTGCGGGCCTTTGAGGTGAGATAAGCTAACATAGGGTAGAGGTAACGATAACTATCAGGGGTGGCGGGGCTTAAACATAAGGTGATAGATGTTAATGTATTGGTTTCTCTTAGTCTGGGATATGGTGTTAGGTTCTGCTTGAGTTTGATTTGAGATGGTTGATAATAGATAGCATTTTTACATTGCGAATGTTTTGCTGTTAAAATATGATTTTAATTTGAATTATAGTTAATTCATAGTATACCACCTTCGAAAGTATTTGAGAGTTATTATTAATATTTTTTAGAGTGTAATGTTGTTTTACATGTATATATTTTGGGAATTGCATCCAGTAAAATGTATGTTCTTTACTTACTTTTATTTTGCTTAGAATCTATATACTAATTCCAATTTATTACTTACAAAATTAATTTTTGTTCAATTAATGAGGTGTAAGTCTTCCAAGGATAATACCTGAAAATAGTCTAACACAAATTTTGTTAAAACATCCATAACTTTCGATCATTTCAGCAAATAACTTGAGGAAAAGAAAGATAATGTTGAAAAAAAACAAAGTATAGTACAAGATCATACAAAATATTCACAAAATATGAATGAAATCGTAAGCAAAAATATTTTTAATTAAAAAAAATATTGAAAATCTGTCATACACTGCTCAAAACAATTAGGGGAACGCATGGTTTAAGCCCTTTCACCCCCAATGATTCCATTTGGACCTATCAGCCTGCGATTTTTTTCTCACTAAGTTGAACTCGCACTTATTTATCGTTAGATGGAAGAATCATGTCTTTTGAAAAATTAAATAATGTTTGTTTTAATTAAATGAAAATATGAAAAGCTTGGTAAAATAAAATTCATTCCCAAAATATTTTATGAAATAAATTGACCCAAAATTCTTCACGGTTGTATCCTTAGCTGTTTTAAAAATGGTTTTAACTGTTTTAAAAAAATAATGTTTTGAAAAAATATTGTTATAATTTATTCAAAAGTTATGATTCCAATTTTCCCCCAATAAATTTTAGTTAAAAAATTAAGAATTTTTCACCCTGTTTTTTACCATTTCATTCTGAACGCATAATGAATCTATTTAACAAATTTTATATTTTTAGAATAAAAATAAGAAGTTTTGGAACTGAAAGGGATAAGAAAAGTACGCAAAGTGCTCCCCTAATTGTTTTGAGCAGTGTCTTTCGGAACGGTAATCAATCGTTTTATATATTTTTGTAACTATTTTCTTCCGTAAGACAATGCATCACATAAAAGCTCTGTATCTTTTGAAGTGTTTAATGGTCCATATACTCTTAATTTAGGTCTTACGTCATAGATAACAAAAGTTTTATATGACACCTTTTGACGCAAAGAGCAAAGCAGCTCAATCTTCCAATGACGCCCCATTATGAGAAGCTACATAAAATCTCAAAGGAGTACAATCGGAGCCAGTGCCTTGGGATACCTTTCATTCTTAGTTGAAATTTACGATGAGTTTATCCAATCGATACCAGAAAAAAATAATGTAAAGAAACTGGAGTAATAACATTTAAGGGACAAAAGAGCATTTTCTGGGCTATAAAGACACATATTTGAAGTATTTTTCAGCCGAGATGTATTTTAGGACGTCGGAAAGTTCGGGGACATTAAGTTAATGGGTCATCAAATCATGGTTTTGGCCGTACTCCGTTCCGACAATTTAGGAAATCCAACCTAAGATCTTAATCACCAGAACAAATTGTGTCTGTCAATTTCTTTTCCTGGTCGTTTTTCTTTGTGGCAATCAAAATGTGGGCTTGCCCTGAATCCCCAATTCGTGTTCTTCTGCATTGGTGAGCCCGGTTTGTTTGTAACAAGGGTAATGCACCAGAAAATGCCATTAAAAAAACTTACCTTTTAAAGAGTAGTTTCTTTTCTAATAGAGATCGTTTAATTGGGGAAGTTTTATTAGGAGTATTGTTGAAAGGAGAGAAAGAAAGCTTTCATTTAGCTGTTGGTCTGTTTTTTATTATTATAATTTGTTTGTTTTTAAAGAAGTTACATTACATTTTATGTACACCAAAGCTAATGAAAACTAAGACACTTGGTTTGATACAACTTTGGCGCATAAATAAAAATGCATTCCTAACGATAAACAAAGATAAAAACGCGCATTCTGCTTTAGTGTAAACAAAATATATATACAAAACAATCTAATTTTTTTATAGGAATCATGAATTGATGTTACTAAGTGATTGGAAAAAATGATAACCTTTAACAGAAAAAAATTAAGTAATAATTTTTAGAAACGTTATATTACAGTAAACTTCAAAAAGAGTCTATATACATTTACTTATGAATAAAAATAATAAAAACAGTTGTGTGAAACACCATACGAATCACTTACTACTCATTTATAGATATTTTAGGAGTTTTAACTGAAGAGATTTGTACAAGAAGTTTTTCGTTTTTTAGCAATTATTTTTATACTGGTAAAAAAATATATGGCAGCTACCCTTTGCGCCTTTCGCGATTTTCTCAAAAACCTTATTATGACGTCCGACATGTACTTGGAAATCATGTTTATATAAGTTCGAGCTGGTAGAGTAGTTTTATTTAAGAAGATCGACAGTAAAACCCTTTTGTTTTTGGAATCAGCATCTTCCAAAACGATTAGAAAAGACAAATCCTTATTTTCGAGTCCAACGCAATGCTTTCATTAAATAATACTTCATGTTATGTAATTTAAGGTAATAAAAATGAAAATCATTGTATTAAATTTAAAAATATTTCAATTTTGAAAAAAGGTTTTCCATCATTGCAGCAGTACTACTGACGGCAGGCGAAATCGAATAATATTTTATTTCCCAAAGTAAAACTTAAATTTCCAGTAGTTTTATTTTAAAAATGAACAAAAATTACCTACACAGTATTGAATTTGAATACTAAATTGTATGTTGTTTGGAGGGAAACTAAAGATTGCATGCAAATCTTTTATATATTGTTATGTCTTAAACATAGAAAACTAAGTTAGGTCTAGTATTACATCAGACGAAATCAGATAAAAGAAACAGAATTAAATGAATTTCGAGAGTAGAAGCACATAACATAAATAATAATAAAAGCACATCAAGAGAAACTCGGGACAAAGAAAATGAATTTATTTTCAGCAAAGGAAAAAAAAAAGATTGGCCAAGCCATGCTGAATAAGAAAAAAAATAAATAAAACTACTATATATTTAAGTTAATAACTGGTGTAACATTAGCTGGCTTTAAAATCTAATTCTGAAAAGATTTATGTGTCACTTGTGTGCTTAGCATAACCTTCTGAGACCTGACATCCATTTAAATGGATGTTTTGTTTTACGCACATGTTATCACACAATTTATTTTAAACTTTTAGAACTGAAATGGTTTGATAGTGTATGTTTAAAAAATCATTATCTGCCTTTAACTGTCGTTTATTTAGTTAGAAATAAAGTAGCCGTTTAATTGTTCAAAAATGAACTAATACATAAAAATAAACTAATATATATAAAAAAAAAATGAAAAAAAAATCTTGGAGAATATTTAGACTTCACGGATTTCCTCCACGATATCAGTGATACATCCTATGTAAATGTGTATCCACTATTTTTTTATATAGCTTAATACTGCATTTAATGCATGTAAAGGATTTAAAGCGTATAAAGCCTTAAAATAAACATTTTATACAACTTTCTTGTTGGCCAAACATTTAAACTACCGCCAAATCTGGGAAACGACCCGGAGTAAACCAGAAGAGTCTCTGTGTGCTCGCTCGGCAGCCAAATTGAATTTGCATACTCGCCAGTTCAGATGGGAACATGCATTGAAAAGGAATTCCGAATTCAACCCTCCCCGCTCGTTGCCTTCCATTTCGTTTAACGCAATTGCTGTAAAGGAATGGGAAAAGGGAGGGTGTCATCGGGAACCTCCCCCCCCCCCCTACTTCCTGCAAAGGGGGAGGGGTTTAGAATCGCCCCCCTTTCGCTTGCTGCGGAAGACAATTTGGATGATTTTTATCTAAAAGGGATCACATTGTGTTTCAGTCAAAATGTAGGCATTGGTTAGGTTAGTATGCCTTTATAGATGAGCTAATAAGGTGTTCCAGTAAAAGGTTTTGTGTTTTATTAGGTCCTAACAAAAAAAACAGCAATACTTTCAATGTTAGCCTACTACTTTAAAAGAAAGAAGAACAAAGTATTTAAAAAATATTGTTTTAGGAAATATTGTAGGCTGTCTTCACAAAAAAGTTTATTCATAATTAATCACAAATATGAGTAAAATGTAAGCGGAACAAGAATCCATAAAAGGGTAAAAAATACCTATTGTTACTAAATAGAATGCCAAAGGAATTTGGTTTCATATCCAGTTCCATTTTCAGACTTTTATCATTATTGTGACGAAGGATTTATCAAACTCTTTTTAGGAGGTTTGCTGCTTCTTAAGATGGATATTTTGCACAAGACCTCATGTGTACAATACTACGCTCTCAAAATAAACGGGTTACAGATTAACAGTATAGCTATCTTACTCAAGTATCTAATGGTCAAGCAAATATAGTAGAATATTGGTTCACTTAGAAGAAGAAATAAAATATTCGTCCTTGAGGCTTATTTTTTTTATTTGTATAGAGTATAAAAGCATATTCTACTTTGCACGACATGTATAATGTAAAAAAAAACGAATATTTTCATATAATCTCACAGAATTATTAATAGAAATTTTAGCTTGTTGTTTAAAAGTCTTATTTTTTTCTCATATTACTCAAATTAGTATATTTATTGAAACGTCTTTTGGTACTTTCTGGACTAACACAAACCAGTTGGAATGGATTTTGCGCGCTTGATGGGAAAGGAGTTGTTTGCAAATTAATTTGGTTTTTCAAGGGGTTGATTGGAATTTTTTTCACATTGAAGAAGGAAAAAATATAGTTTGAAGCATAATTTGGTTTTTGATTGGTAGTGCTACTAAGTACATTGAAAAATGTGAATAGGTTCGTTTTTTAGTTGAGTTTATTTTTGTTTTGTAATGAAAGTTAGAGGATGGCAATCTTTTTATTGACAACATGTTAGGTTTTGGTCTGGAATTGGGACTTGGGATTGCTTGGACGTCTAACAAGAATTCCTTGCAGCCTGCGATTTTTTCTATCTTTCCTAAATTTAAAATATATTTTTATTTCCAAATATAATTTTCAAACAATTTTATAATATGTCTTTCATTTGATTCAACATGTCAGTCGTATTTGATATTTATTGTAAAATGTAAAATTGAAAACAATGAATGATAAACTTTCGAATTAAACGTTGTAAATGTTACATTTCAATGTAATTTGTTCAATCAGTTTTAATCAAATGTGTGCAATGCTTAAATATATCAATTGTAAGACAATATTAGGAATTATTAATGTAAGTAAGGGTTGCATTAAAATATAATACAATTATTATATTTTGAGAATTCAAATACTAAGTATTTTCTATTAAAGACTTATTATGCAAATTTTGCACAACAACTAAATCCAACTTTAAATTAATGGATTTAAATATTTTTTCTAAACAGTTATACTCACCATTCTATATTTTAATAATATATTATGAGTGTTTTTTCAAGTCTGTCACCATTATTATCCTTGAATCCTTTCAAAAACCTATTAACTTCTTTGAAGCGGAAAAGATTTTAAGATACCTTTTATTTTCAATCAAATAACTTAAAACAATACAAAAAAATTCAACTGCGCGATTAAAGCAATTTGAAATGTATAAGAAATCGCGACAGTTTAACTTATTCTGTTTTACTTAACGTTTTTATTTTTTGTAATTAAATATTATTAACGGTTAATTCACTAACAATTGTTTTATTTTAAGTACATCAGAAGAAATACTTGTTAGCTTTTCTTTTTTAGAAAGCGTAAGATTTATTCAATATAATTGAATTTTTATCTTATTTCTCACTGTTTCTTAGTTTTGATTATTTCGTTATGATAAATTGGATTTTAATCTTTGTTTCATGTTTCTTTTTTCATTTAAAAGTATTTATAAACTCTTTACTGGACTTATAAAAATAAAATTTCTACGATTAAAGATCCAGATTTAATTGATGAATACGTAATATCTTGTTTTTCCACCCTTCCTTGGAAACTTGAGATATTGAATTTATTAATTTCCTACATTTTAAACACTTATTGTTTTTTTTTGCACATAGTTTGACTATGTTTCTTTCGTTTAAGTGTTTAAAGATTCGCTTATTTAAAAAATTGACCGTAATTTTAAAATTACGTGTTAAAAAGTTACTGTTTTAAACAGGAATTATTTATTTATTTAATTAGCACTTATTTTCTTGCAAGCTTATCACACAATATAACAATATATTTATATATAATTAAAATTTAATTCGTAGTTTTGTTTAGTTTCTTTTACCATAATCTCTGGGTTTGAATCTCGCTTCTTGATTGGGCGTATGCCTAATAATAATTTGAATAAGCTTTAATTGAGTTAGTATTCATCAAATTAATCCACTTAAAAAATAATAAAAATATAAGCTGTAGACCAACCCAAACTAAATACGAAACATACATCAAAAGATTGAAACAAGTTAGTGTTTCATGGGCAAAAATGGGTCAAATCGTAATAAAACTTGGTTCTGTTTTCCTTTTTAATCCACCCATACTACCATATCGCAGCTCAAACAGAGGGCATCCCATATCATTCGTTACTTTATCATCTCCAGTGCAAACGATAATGCTTCGTTAACCCCGACCCAAACCCCTTTTATCTATCTGGAATCGTGTAGGGCATGACATCTTCCGTTTCATCTGCCATCCCGATAAAGGATTCACCATTCGTTGCACAATCTGCCAAATATATCTTCGCCAGAATATTACTTGTAACTCGATATTGGAGAAAAGTAGTGATTTACCATGATTTTTTTTTTGGGGGGGGGAGGGCGATTTACTAATGTTTCTTTTATTGTATTCAATTTTGAATTTTCCAAAACTCAGAGTAGTTCTTTAATTTACGAAAGGACGAATACGAATATTATGTATTGCGGATAACTCATGGAAGGGCCTACATACAATTACAATCCCCTTTTTTTTTTTTTTTAATTAATACTGATATCAGGATGGGAGGAGATTATAATATCCAGTCTTAGTGCTACACAGTGAAAAGGAACTCAATTTCCAAATAAAATAAATTTTACATAAAGGCATTACCGTTTTTAAGGTTACACCCGTGCCACGCCGGGTTTATAAAGCTAGTATATTTTAACGTTTTTAAAATACAAAACAATAAATAAGTAAATAAGCGCATATTGAAAATCGTCATATCAGAATAAATAAGCATTTTTTAAGTACTTTATACTCAACGTTTATTTTTCTTTAAAAAAATGTAAGAATAAAAACTATTATTTTTAAAATATTCACTTTCCTATTAATTATATAAAACAATAAACTTTTACAGTAAAATTAAGATGTTTTTAGCTTTACATGGCCATTAGTGAATTCAATTTGATAGAAAAATACATCATTTTTCATTAAAATTTAAATCTGCATTCAAACATTAATGGAAACCTCAATATAGTATATTTGCTTCATTAGGCCATGTGATCAATTATCTAATATAACAAGCTTGCGTACCATTAAAATTGCAATGTAATTGAAAATAAACTAACCTAAGCCTTCTCTTTTGAGTTTAATTGATAATTTAATTTCGCTTAATTGTTGATAATTTGGCTACCTCATTCGTTAGTTGGCGCCACTTACTTTGTACGTTTAGTAACTATACGCTTGTAGATCATTAAATTTACTCAAGTTATTGTTATGTAAGTGGTTTCGGACGATTTACTAAAAACAATATTATGTATCTATATGTAATATATATCGCATTTTAAACGCTTTATTTTCTTTATGATATTGTTTAAGTTTCATGTGGGCCATTTATACATGACCATTTAAAAAATTTAAAAATCAATAATCATATGAAATGGCCGGGTAGTTGCCAAACTCACATTATCCAAAGTATAACTAAGATCTAGGGCCCGGCACTTCAGTGACGACATCGTCCAATCGTAAGGATTGTACTATATATCTAAGCTTTACTGAGGATAATGTGAGTTTTACAACTACACCCTCCATATTTATTCAAGTTTGACCAGGATAGTGAAACATATTATATTACAACATTAGAGTTTAATAGTAGCATCTTGACGCTTTTCTCTAAACACAATGGATAATATCACAGCATCTGTAAAAGGGACAAATACTCCATTGAATTTTTCACAATTTAGCATATGTGATATTTTTTCCATGCAAACAATTGAACAGTTTTCGTTGTACGACTTTGAACACAAACGGGGAAATAAAAAATGTTTTTTTTTGTTTCCAATGCAGCACACCCGATACAGACATTATCCTAACACCGTACAGAGATAAAAAATAATACAAAATACACAGTAAAGAAAAAACAATATATAAAAATACAAAAACACTAGCAAAACATCAAACACAAAAAATAAATAAAAACTTAGAATATTAAAGCAAAGAAAAAGAAATCAAAAATTTAAGTTGTTCAAAAGGTCTCTGGCCTCCCATTAACGTGGGTATAGATACAATTCTTTGTGAGAACTGAACAGTTGAGGAGACGGCCAACATTCATCGTTGCACCACTAAATGAAATAATAATTGAATAACAATGCTAAATGAATTAAAATGTATTAAAAAGCTGAATTATGATTTTTCAATAATAAAATACAACATAACCGGTCGCTACAAAGTATTTAATAATACTATTTGTTTGCTTGCTTGTTAAATTTTATTCCTGCAAACTAGTCAATATTTGTTTGCTTAAAACTTTACGATTAAGTTTAATGAGTAAAACAATAATCCAAATTTACATTCATTATTATTTTTAACAAAACAGCCCGTATTATTCTTAACAAAGCCGGTAATATAAGTCGCAGGAAAACTAATAATCAAGCGATGTATATAAAACTTCTTTCTCTCAATGTCGTCCATTTCATTTCCAATGGAGGGCACGAAAAAACACTACCACGGTCCGATGAAATGCCTCAAGCGCAAAAGAATCAATCACGCAACTTTCGAACAGAAAAAAATAGTTCTTATAAAGCAATGTGAAGCAGAGAACATAAATAATAAAAAAGGGCTGAAACTAGAGGAAAAGGAAACTTGAATGGAAGTGGGGCGTAGCACCCATACCTTGCTTTCATGTATGACACAATTGTAACTGAAACGTTCACCTCAATTGAGATTTATGTTTAATTATAATATAATTCAAGCTTATACTTTCGTAACTTTCGTTGTTAAAATTTAGCGATATCGGTTTAATATTCAGTCATCAAAATGTTTTGTTATATTTTTTAAGTTTTATATTTTTATTTTACAATGGAAATTATAATGACAATTTTAGAGCTTTCAGCTGTCATCAAGTTTTTGGAAAATATTTGTTTTAATTTAATTCCAAAAAATTGTAATTTTGCAATAAAAAATGCATTCTTTAAAAAAAATGGTATCTGCATGGTAGCACATACCATTGCTGAAAAAAGTGCGTAGACTAATAATAATATTGATAATAATAATAATAATAACAATAATAATAATAACGAAAAACTATAGTAACACAATAGATATGTTACAGATCGTGAGTGGCAACAGAAGTGTTAATGAAAATAAATTCTTTCTCGAGCCTCGACAGGTTAACCCATGTCACGTGGGAACAGAAGGCCAATTGAAGCAACGACCACAAGAAGATCATCAAAAAACATTTTTACGAGATATTTTAGAAATTCATCAACTGAAACAACCCAATTCTCTGAAACTTTTTCAAGCAAATGTTTCTATCATTAGCTATATGTTTCAATATCTAAAGGTTTCCGTCATAACACTTATTTACCATCCCATCCCAAAAAATAAAAACTCATTTAGAAGATTGTCAAACCAACGAAATGCTGGATCGAATTTCGAAGTCCCATTCGGCGGGGCGGAACCGACATGGAAGTGTGGACGTTCCGAAGTTAAAGTAACAAGTCGTGTCACTCGGATGTAGATGCAAGGGCGCATTCAGATCAATGCGTGTGCGGCAGAAATGCGAGCTGATTCCCAAAATCAGCCCAGTGACGTCAGGGTCTACAATCTTATGGGAATAGTTTGTTTTTGTTAAGTTGATAGTATTTTTATGATGATTGAGAACTGAAGTGAAGAACGGGGAACGGTGGCATGATTTTGATAATTTTCCCAATTGCTAATTTGACTGGAACTATTAAACTTAACTTAATTTAACTTATTAAACTTAATTTAACTTATTAAACTTAATTTAACTTATTAAACTTAATTTAACTTATTAAACTTAATTTAACTTATTAAACTTAATTTAACTTATTAAACTTAAAATTATTATTCTTTATTTCGATTTGAAAGGGAATGCCCGCTGAGCTGATCTACGAAACCTCCTCTGTGCCAAACTGTCTCTGTGTTAATCTAATGGGAAAAAAAAACAATTAAGCCACGTTTCTCAGTATAGAATATTTTTACAAACAGGTTTTTATGATATATGTAGCTGACTTACAGGTCTCTATAACCCAATTTTTTAAAAAGCGTTTTGAATATTTTTTGGGTAAAATTATTTATTGAAAATTAAAATATTCGAACCTGTTTCAAAAATTAGGATTATGGGATTATAGAGCCCAGCGACATTTATCAAATAAAAAAAATATGTAAAAATATTCAATACATCCGGAAATATTGCGAAAAAGATATATAACTATTTGTGTAAAGGTTTGAAAATCTATGGTGATATTAAAATTTGAGTCAGTAAAAAGTTAACCCACAATTGTTTTAAATTATAAATAATAATTATAATTTTATCGAAAATACTTCTATAGAGTAGAACAAATAAATCCTCATTTAAATTACTACGTGGTTTTTAAAATCCAAAAAAACAAACAATTATTATAGTTTTACAACATAAATCTCCAATAAAACGCATTGCCGTATAAGTGATTTATTATAACAATTTTAAAAAAAATCTTATAAAAACCAATATCTGTTTTACACTAATAATATTGACTAAAAACGTAAAACATTAAAACCAATATCTTATTTATCACGTACATACAACATCAAATTCAGCATAATACAATAAGTACCCCTTTTCTATATCTGTTAATTTCCATGTTTCCTTGAAGCATTTCTCGCTTATTAAGTTAAACTCACATAAAAACCTAAAAGTAATTTACGCGACAATTGCAATAAATAATTTCCGTTTCTTCATTTTTTTTTATTCTATCTCTAAGTTATTTAACGTTCAAATTCGAGCTATGTTTCAAGACCATAATAGTCGTTAAACTGCTTCCGTAATTTGCGGTTAGGTTGTAGACCTGAAAAAGTCATTTGGCACTTTTCCATACACTCGGTGAACTCTTTCTAGATATCAATCGATGGTTAAGTACTTTTTTTCAACTTTAAAGACTTTTTTTCATAATAGGTACTTACGTATTCAGTTTTTGATTTGATAGATATTGAAGAGTAATGTAGGACTTTATGGATTAGGGATTGATTTATTAATTAACAAATCAAAAGCATCAAAAAGTTTAAGTGGCTGCATCATATAATTTATAATAACCATTACACTAATATCGATTATAGCTATTGTTATTCAGTATTAGTTTTTTCACGTATTGATCGTATCGTAAGTAGTAAATTCGAATTCATTGTTGTTTTAAGTAATTTGTTTTTATCTGTTGTTATTTTCAACATACACAGTTTCAAACATATTATTATAATTACTCTAAAGTTAATTGCAGTACTGTAAGTTTAAATGATATATGATACAATAATAAAATACTAAGTTCGATTTTTTTATTTAAAAAATAAATTCAAAAGTATTATGCAGTGAATAAATGACTTATCGTTCTAATCTATAAATTTATCATTTAAACTATTTAAGTGAAATACCAAAAGCTATACATTTTCATGTTTGTGATTATCTAGCCTTTGTTACTGCTTTATATTGTTGAACATACATTACATATGTATTTAAACACATGAAAAACATATATTGAATCAGATTTAATTAAAAAATCATTTATTTATATTATTGTACTCCTTGTAGTATTGTTTAGGGAGTAAAAATCTTTGGAAAAACAGCTATGATCACAATATCATAATATAAATGCCAAATTTTGGATTTCTTTCAATACTAAAACCTATTAAAAAATTTCCCCACTATATTCGAAAACACATTATACAATCGTTAAATATTTTATCCTTCAACTTAACTCTGAAAAGTATGTCCAGAAACTGTGACGGATTGTTCATTTAATACAACTGCACAAACCACTCCCTTCGCTCCCAAACTGACAAAATAATTTCCAAGAATAAACATTCCGAAAACTTCAACCGAAAACTATGTTGGTGGTATTCTGTGTTTTTGTTTGACGACCATGCAACGGTGTCTGTCTCTTAAAGATAATTAATGTGCAGTCTATTTATGATGAAAGTCTGTTAAGAAATAAGAATGCATGGGATGCTCAAGTAACAACTGGTGTTAACTTAACTTGTTTGCGTCGTAAATGAATTTTTGAAAAATATTTTGAATGATTGTAATTATTATTTTTTTTTATCTTTATGCAAATTATTTATACATTTGTACAATATATATTATTTATATATAGTGTAGAGAAAGTACCATGTTAAATATGCTTCAAAAATAAAATGCTGCGTACGATGTGGGCTTTAAAAATTGCGTTGGTTGCCTAATCGGGTACCGGCTCGTCACTTGTTTGTGGTTATAAATTATGACACCCGTCGCCAATAACCCTCGCGTAGCTCTAGTACTATGATATTAAACCTAATACTTAAAACTAGTTATTTTCAATGAATTATTTGAATGTGGAATAATTAAGTGTCTAATTTTTTCTTGTTAAGATAGTAATTGCATTTACCATAAATAAGTTGCTTTCAGACTGGGCTAACATAAACCTACCAGTTATTTTTTGAAAAATAAGGTATTTGCCGGCCCAAAATTGGTTTGAAAACGTCCGGTACTAGACTAAATCTGTTATGGGAAAGGAACTCACATGTCACATCCTTAGAAGGCATCCCGCTGTAGAGAATGCATTATCGGATCTTTCGTAATAGCT
Source organism: Oedothorax gibbosus (assembly GCA_019343175.1). Lineage (NCBI taxonomy): Eukaryota > Metazoa > Arthropoda > Arachnida > Araneae > Linyphiidae > Oedothorax > Oedothorax gibbosus. Next base: position 18,992,781 of record CM033273.1, read on the forward strand.
TTGTTCCGAAAAGTTTTGGGAAGCTTTATTCCATGATTCAGATGTCACACTGGGGAACTATTTTCTGTCTCTTCGACTAGAAATGGGAAAAAGTCTTCCCGTTCTGGAAGATTTAACCCTACGGGACGCTAGATAAATAACTATATGTAAATGGAGTGTTTTATAAGTCGATTTATGTAAGCAAACGATTTTGAATTTATTTGCATTTTTCTGAAGTAGGGGACCCATTAAAGTTACTTAAATTAAGCTAAGAGTTAGCAAAAAGAACTATTTTATTATAGTTATTGGTTTTGAAAAATTAAATATTCTCGAACATTAAATTTCCAGTTTTGTATTTATTCTCAAATTTTTATGTTTACTTATGGGTTATTTATAAGTGTATTTCGTTAAGAAAATGAAAATATTGTGTAAAACTTTCATTGTCATTTTTTATATAACAACATGTGCAAACAAAACGATCTTAATGAAATAAATGCAAAAGATAAATATTTTTTAAGTAAATGTATCTTTTTTATCAAAAATCTAATAAAGTATAGGAATTTTGAAGGTAATTATTTAATATTCAAAAATAAAGCAAAAAGTGCAAAGTTTAAAAATGCATAAGTTGACATTCGAAAAAAATAATAACTCGAACCGAAAAAAAATCGGTTGTAAACCATGCAAGTACTTCACTTTACAGAGGTACCAGTAATTTAGATATGAAGATATGGTAAAGAAACGATAGTTTATTTTCTTCTTAATGAAATAAATTTAGCCGTAGTGCCTTGCTTATACAACACAGATAAAAGTAGTTGCTTAACTTTGTATGTAGAATAATACACCTGCATAAATTATGGCTCTTCTTAATCATAAGCCAATAAGAATATTTTTTTCTAAATTGCAAGATGTATACACAATTATTATATTTAGGATTTAAATGGCATATAAAATTATTTACGTGAATTAGAATACCAAATTAGTTCTCAAATATCACACAAATAACACGAAAAAAAATCATTGTGCCAAATTCAGCGATATGACTTAAATGACACCTAATACTTTTAAGGTCACATTCCACATTCAAAATTATTCCACAACTATTGAATAAACTGTCTGCAACGAAAACTGCATATATTCGTTGCACAGAAATATTTAAGTAGATGAACAAATCCTCCCACCTAAACATGCAGAAAATGCTAACGGACACAAGCCACAACAACACTTAATAAATTCCGTTTATTTTTTGCCAAAGTTTGTCGCTTTGAACAGTATTTTAATTGAAAGAAAACCTTTTCCTAGGTTCTTCCACGTTTCGTATTCCGTGAGCATTCACTGGAATTCAATTTCGGCCTTTTCAAATTTAAATTTCTTCAGCCCCCTGAGGGACTAGAGCGTATGCTTTGAGATGCCAACAATGCCAACACAGAACTCTATCTTTGCAGTTTCGCTCTAAATATTTTTTTAGATGTATAGGAGTTGTTGGAAAGGCAATGCCGATGCTAGAGATGTCAACCAAATGTCTATTATATGTTAATATATTTTTTTATTTAACATTCAATACAAATATATTTTATTCTATTGTATAATAGTTTAAACAAAATATTTTAATGTTCCTTAAAATTTATATTTTAATATTTATTTATTCCTTCAAAATTATATTTTTAACAGATAAATTACAATGTTACCTTTTTACTCATATAAATAAGTTCCATGTGAATAGATATTTTACAGAATAATTAACAAAATATATTAAACAATTTAAAGTAGTAATTTTACATCGTACTTTTTTATGTAGTACATACTAAAGTTTTTCTTTCGTTCACAAGTAAAAAACAAACCTTTGTCTAATGAACAAAAAATGCAGATGTTTTTTAAAATGAAATAAGAACATATGTTTTCGAAATATATAAAACATATTCATTAATTATTTTTTGAAAATGGAAAGCTCAGTTTAAATAAACATATTTAAAATAATAAATGTAACATTTGAAATAAGTTTTAAAATGTGCAAACTCCGCTGTACAAAACACATCACATGTGAAGTTTATTTAATTCCTCTCCGAAAGAAAATATTTGAGTTAAATAAAAAAACTAAACTATAGTCACGTCCCAAACGTCTGCGTTTGGCATCAAACCTTTTTAGTGGCGTAGATAAATTGTCGGAAAAAGTTCCCCACGAGGAAATTTTGTTAATGAGCCAGATGTCTGCATTAATTGCTTGCCGCTATTTTTTTTTCTGAATCCCCCAAACATTTGTTTCGTTTTTGACCAAACAAAACCGAAAAAAGAATACCACTCTTTGCATTCATCTTCGTTCATTAAAGAACCGACTTGGCTAACTGATGCACTAATAACAATGCTAATGAAGCTCCATCATTAACAGTGAAATAAAAAAATACTGGAATGAGAAATACAGGCAAAAAATGTTCGCCTGTTAACGAGTAAACAAAAGTCAGGATGGTAAAAATCATTTATTTTCTGTTCCCCAACGGAAAAACATTCCAGCTTAACCACAAATCAAAGCAGACACTACAACTTTTTAGTGATGTAAAGAAAGATTAGTTTTCGAGTGTAAACTGAAACTTCGTTAAAAAGTTTTTAAAATTTTACTTATCGAATTAATTAAACTGTATTCTATATAATTATAAAGCAATTTAAATTGTTTGTGATACCAAAATGATTTTTTCTTTTTACTTACCGACGAATAAAAGTATGCCGTTAGACTATTTTAATTCAATAAACCCTGACATGCATTGTTTTTTATAAACAGTTTAACTTTGGTGTATATGAGAAAAATATTTATAATGTATTGCACCTGTAATTATAAAAATATATTCGATAATTTTCATGGTTCAGTCATTAAAGCAAAAGTACCATTGACATAAAACTACACTCTTAAAACAAAAGAGTGAAATTCACTCCTATAGGAGAAGTGCATTTTCGGCACCGGAAAGGAGTGGAAATCAACTCAAACTGAGTTAAAACCGCTCGTTTTAAGAGTGTAGAACGCAGATTGTTTTCTTTTATTTCTTTTACCCACTCCGAAAAAGAGTGAAATTCACTCCTATAGGAGAAGTGCATTTTCGGCACGGAAAGGAGTGGAAATTAACTCAGACTGAGTTAAAACCGCTCGTTTGTTTTAAGAGTGTAGCATTGTTCATAAATTCGAATTGTTCCAACATTCAAAATGTTTACGATTTGTTTCTGTAACTGTGTTAATTTAATTCAAATGAAGAAATAAAAAAACTAATTTTACATTGCTTAGATGTCAGATCTAAAACAAAGATTAATTTGATTGTGCTTTAGGATTGCTATAGATGAAAATGTGTTTTTAAAACAACTCATTTACACGATTTTCACAATATTGTATTTAACATATTGTGCAAATAAAATACATTATAAAACGTGTAGAGGCATCATGTGATGCTTCCAGCCTTTAGGTGTAAGCTTCCTGTATAAAAAAGAGTAATTTTTTAACATCAAAAAGAATTAAATTTCAATTACAAGAGAGTAGATTTTCTCACTGCTTAACAGCGGCTTGATTGAATTCGCACATTTTTTAATACTTCTTCATATCACAAAATTTATTAATGCACCTGTGTTTTTATTCAATTGAAGTTTCCACTGCCCTCTGTAGAGAGATCTTATGATGATTTGAGTCTACTTTGTTAAGTTACTAGGCATAATCATGGTAAATTTACAAAAATATTTGCAGTATATTAAAGGCATACTGTATCATACTGTATTGCTTGATTGATAATGCAATACATAATAATGCATAATATTGTACTTCAGTTGAAGTTATTTCAGATTAAGATTACTTCGAAAGATTAATTTGATAAATTTTAAGTTGGAAAACATTTTACTTTTATAAAAGAAAATAATAAAAAATGAATTTGATTATTATATTCTAGTACATTTAAGTGTATTAGGACCTTTTAAAAAATGCACTTACATTTAATACAATCGTTTTTGCTTAATATCAAGATATCATACGCATTTAAATTGTATCTATAGTTTTTGAGGTAATGCAAAAACGTAATGATATTTTAATGATATTTAACCAATACTCGGTTTTTATGTTTGCTTTTTTCTTAGTAACATGTTTTTAAAAGTTGAGCGCATGATATTATAACACCATTTCTGTATGATTTCTTTTAATTTTTTTATTAATTATGAGTGCGCAATACTAAAATGAATAATTCTCAATGAAAATTCAATAATTGTTTTGAATAAAAAATTGGATTATATAAAAAAAACTAGTTTTAATAACGGTTTAACTAATATGATAAAAAAAATTTAAACCAATCTACTAAAATGTTTTTATTTTACGTTTACTTAAACTTAAAGCTATTTTCGACTAATTTATAAGATTTAAAGATCCTGATATTCCTTACACGTAAAAATCACCTAAACAAATTTCAATCAACTATTAAACAAGCTACAGAAATACAAACACAAAACGTTGGATGAGTTTGTCATAACAGACGGATCACAAATGAGCATGTCAACAGTCAGAACCATCCTAAGGGAAGCATTTCCCATACGTTATCACACCCTTCCCTAACTAGCTTACTCATCCGACAGACAGAAACAAAGAAAAACACCAAGAAATAAAGTTAAACAATAGAGCCATAGAAAGATACTGCGTACAAAAAATATCATTTTTCGCTGCCTTGCCCAAGATCCATTAGCCGGGTATTCCCCTGGTGGAACCCAGTAGAAAAATGTGTCAAACTACTCAAAGTTTAGGGAGCTGAGAAACTAGAGGTTGTTGTATCACTGATACTTACGTGGATGGGTTATTTGAGTAGTGGTTTAACTCAAATTTGATTTTTAAAAAAAATATATTCTATTCTGAAACAAGTCATTTGTTTTACTCGGTTCTCTTTTATATATTGAATAAGTATAATTACCGAGATTGATGTGAAATATGAGTAAATATATTTTTTATAAATAATAATAAATTAATTGCCATGAAAGAATAGAAAAACCTTGCGTGTAATAATATTAACAAATATCCACTAATACCTTATGTCCTACTGGTAAAGTGGTAATGAAATATACAACTTGGTATGATCCAGGAACATTTTTTTGGTAAGAACTAAATATACTAATATATTTTCGATCTTATTAAATTAGGCGTTTACTCCCTTGCTCCCAAAATGCATTTTTATACTTTATTGCCGTTCAATAAATGAAATTCTTTTGCCACGAGGGCTAAAATCAAATCGCACACGATTGGGGCACGTTATTTTGCATTCATTTACTTACTTTAGAACTAAACTTTAATTATTACCTTAGTTTACATTAAATAGCTTTTGGGAATTACTTAAAGGAAATATTCTAGGTTAGAGATCTCATTCAAACAAAATACTCAAGATACGATCTATAATTGATCTACAGCTCAGTTACACCACTACTGAAAGAAACTTTAAAAAACGAAACAAGCTTATACCAGAAGTTATCCAGAACATCTCCCTTTCTGTAAAAAAAAATATATCTAAAACTCGTCATACAATTCCTTGCCTGTATTAAGGAACTTCTCTATCATAGAAAGAAAAAAGCGTTGTGGTAGAAAAAGGTGTATTTTTAATGTCACTGAACAGAAATAGGAAACTGGAAAATGGTTCGGGGGTTAATTCTACAGGGAACAAACAAGGCGGGAGGAACTATAGAACGATTTGAAACATGTGTTTCTAAGGATTGGGCTGAGATGTTTCGGTCTGAAATAAGTAGCTCAAGCAGGAAATAGAAAAGTAATTTGTTTTTGTCTTTTTTATCAACATGAAGAAGTTTTTCGAAGTGGAAAGTTTGTGAATGGGTTTATATGGGATGTGAATTTGAGTACCTAATCCGTTTATGCTCTTCTGAATGTAAAGATTATTCTCTGTATTGTTTTCTTTTTTTGCTTTAAAAATCCTATATGCAGTCTTTAAAATAAATATTGTGTGCTTAACATAATATTGAGTTGTTTATGCAAGTAAGTTTGAAAAGCAAAGTTTTTTATACGAGATGCAAACAAATAATATCACGAATTTAAAAAAAGGTTGTGTTCCACGTATTGTCATGCAGAATTTTTTTATAATCGCGTGCAAACAAATATTTCTTAGACTGGCATTGAAAAGTAAGACAAAAAGTAAATTACGTGTTAAGAATAATCTTCGAGGATTTAAGAAGGAAATTATTTTCATAAAAAATTTTGAAATTTGAAAATACTTTTGTTCGTATTGCTTATGAATTATTTTATTATTACATTGAAATAAATTAGAACAGTGAAACACAGATTGTTTATATTTGTATACCATGTAATTTATACATTCTGAAACTTCAATTCATAGTAATTATCCACACTTATTCATTTATTTATTGAAAATTTTTATTAAACATAAAGTAGATTGCCAGTATAAAAAAAGAAAACTTCGTTAATGGACCGATTGAAACTCTATTAAATAAACGTCAACCCTTCTAAACAAAATAAATATGAAACCTCTCTTAATTGTTTATTTTTAACGCATAATGCTGAAAGTTATATTTAAGGTAAATGGATCAAGTCTACTCTAACAATGTATTTTTTAGCTGTACCGCAATATATCTCTCGACTAGGCTCAATCCATTAAATAAAACAAAATCAGCATTTTTTTTTTATAAAAAAATATTTTTCCTGGTTTGCTTCCGAATTTGACAGGAACCAAAACATAGCCCGGGGTTGGGATTTTTTTTAAATCAAATAAAATTTTGAAAAAGAAAAAAAAATCTTTTCATTCCGTAGATACCACGATACAATCTCAAATCATTTTTCACGTTTTACTTTCCTTTCGAGCAAAGGGGGCTCAATCGAATAGAGTTACATTTGGGAAAGATCTTGGCGCGGTTTCAAAGCCTTTCTCTGACTCTTTTGTATGGCTGCAGCCTAGATGCATTAAAATATTACCTACTTTGGGTTTGGAATATTTCGACCATATTTCAGGATTCGTTCCTTAAATGGTTCACCCTGGAATTGGGGAAACTAGGTAGTTCTTAAAAATATCACCTGAAAGGTTCGCATTTTTTGCCTTTGGTATTATCTATTTTTTGAAAGTGGTTAAATAATTTTAAGTTTTTCTGTGGAAGAAAATTGAAATCAAGAAACTTTGTCTTTAACCTATTACTTTAATATATTTTCGATAAAAAAGCCTTAATTAAAATTACTTTAAAACAAATGTGAACATTTTCAAAAACTTTTTATGTTACGTACTGATTGTTTATTTATAAAGTACCTATGCCTTCTGAGAGATTTTTTAAGGATTAAGAAATTAATAATTATATATAATATAATAAACTAATTATTTTAATACTTTATATTTTTCCATTTTTAATATATTTTATGAATATAACTTTTAATACTTTTACATAAAAGCTTCCGAAAGGCCAGAAAATGGACGAAAATGTATTCTTGTTTTTCTTTGCAAAAAATTATAATTATTTTTTAAATATAGTTTAGGAAATCAAAATTATTTTTTAAACATATAACCGAAAATATATAAAAAATTAAAACTTTAGAATATCAATAAAATTCATCATTTACAATACTTTAAAAGTTATGGTTATTGATATTAAACCTGGTGTATAAATTTCTGAAAAAGCCGTGTTTAATTTTCATTAATAACTTAACAAACATTAATAACTAAAATATGCATATACTATTTTTCGAATGAATAATGAATGCGTAGTTGTTTACTTCTTAATATTTAAAATAATCATTACTCTCCAAAATATTATAATTCGAAATATGTATGATTCAATAACACAATTTCTAACTAGACATCAAGTTACGATCCTCCATTAGTCAACTACCTATATTCATAATCGGAAGGAAGCTGCTATCAGATATGAGAACCAGAACCGTTCCAAACTTGTGACAAATCGGAACTTCTGCCACAATAAGGTTTTAAAATATTATTCTCTCTTTCACCCGTTGCCAGTTTCGGAAAATCCTGCCCCATTTCCTGGCCTTAATCGTTTCAAGTGCCGTGTAACGCGATGCCGAATCAGTCCGTGGTTTTGATTATCTAATTTTTGAGGCATCTGGTAATGACAAGAGTTGCGATAGCGCGCGGGACTGCAGAATCGTAATCGTTTCTTCTGCTAATGATAACGGGTCTCGATGTCACCATTTATTCTCGAGGTTCTAAAACGAAAGGATTGGATGATTTTAATGCAGCATGTTATTTCAAGAGTTTAAGTGTTTTAAGGACGTTCGCTTAGTATTTCGAACGGTTTATAATTGAAATGTAATTTCAGCTGATTTCACTAAAGTTTGTTAATAATAATTGTATTTTGATTAGGCATTATTAATAAAAGCAATGTAAGAATTGATGAAGTCCGCTGATAAACGGAATTCGAACAATAAGTTTTACTTTAACTGACGACATTGAAATACTTTAATGTCTTATAAAATGATATTAATTTCTTGACATTTATATTTAAAAATATCATTTCGCCTTTCGAAACCATAATTAAACAAGGTCATTTATTTTATAATTTCGTGTATGTTTAAGTAATATATTTTATTTTGATTTGAACATTATAACATTTTATGCAGCTATAATATTATTAATGATATTTCTTTAGAAAAACAAAATGGAATTAGAACGCTAAATTTACATTGCTGATTTTGTAACTTTTTTCTAACCCGAAAAATGTCTTCGTATGAAAATATTGATGAAGGGTAGTTATATTTGATATATTTTGAAAATATTTGGACTTACAGTATTGATTTTAATATTAAACAATTATTTATATCACCATTTTATTGTCAAAAGTATTGATTTTAATATTAAACAATTATTTATATCACCATTTTATTGTCAAATGAGTGTATTTCGCTTTAAATATGTACAATATCTTTATAATATAGATCTTATTTCATCAAGGGCATATTATGTCAAGCTAATTTCTTTCAAGCAATGTATTTATATTAAAGATTTCTAAAAAACAGTTTAAATTAATGTTGGGAAAGTTTAAAACCAGCTAAAAAAAACTAATACTATGAACGAAAATTAATCTGAGAACCTCTATAACTGAATCCATTAAAAAATCGTTACATAAATGCATGTTAAAAAATTTAACACTTAAAAAATATATAGCAACGAAAGTTGAACAGATAAAAACCGACCTAAAAACTATTAGCGTGTGCATTGACAATTCAACTTATGGTCATGCAATACTCACATTTTCCACGATTCGCATAGCCAACCATTGCGGTTTTAATAACAGTTGCCAACGATATTCCTGAGATAAAATGAAGCTTACGTAAACATTAATTTATGTACGATTTTACTTTCTGCAGTTTCTATGTTAAAACATGTATTTACCTGAACGATACGTATGCATATTGATCAGCTAAAATAGGAACAAAATTGCCAAATAATGTCGAAGTGTTCATAATTTAATGAAGTTTTTAAAAACTTGACAACAGATATTTCCAAAACTTTGAACAGTTATACTTAAAAAAATCAATTATTAAAATATATTTCGTCAAATCAATACACTAAACTTTAATTCAACCAATTGAACATATCACTGACTCTATTCTTAAACCCGTTAAAAACTGGGTAATAAAATTTTCTTTCAACACACACAGAATGTGTACCAAAAGCACATTTTGTTTTCTGAATCCAATCCAAGATAATTCTTCGATTGAAAAAAGTGTTAAAAGTATTATATCAAAATAAAAAAAAATGCACATAAACAACAATGGGCATGTTTCACGTCGTGAATAGCAACAGCTCCAGCAGTATTGCTTTCATTTTTGTCTGGTGTTACTTTAGTTTTGGTATTCGAAAAATGAGTTTTCTAAGAATATTTTACTTTTTAAATTTTCAAAATGCCAACTTCTTGCTGTGTCGTTGGTTTTTCAAATCATTTGTTAAAGACAGCTTGAATAAAAAGAATTTTTTCACTCATGATGGTCATTTTGAAAGTGGAACCGAAACAACCAATGAAACCGCAGGATCGGGAAAAATCAAAACAAGAGCATTACACCATCTCTAAAACATTCCCGTTTAAAACGTCATCATAAACAATGTAGTCTTTCTAATAAAAACTTATAAATATATGTTTAAATATCAATATATTTTTAATTCCAACATTTATTAGAGCATCTGTATATCCTGCAATAATAACAATAAGTATTTTAAACCTATTTCAGTCACCATGATGTCCATATAAAATGATACGTCAGAAAACCATCATATCAATATTAATCTATCAAAATTAGTAAATATTTAAGTTTAAGTAGTTTTAGAAGATTTAAACTATCTGTTTAACCATTCATACCTTTAGAGTATAAAATGAAACATCGTGTATTTCAAAAAAAATTCTGTTAAAAAAAGCATATTTTCCGTACATGAGTCAAATAATCTATCGCATCAATTTAAAAATTTGGGAAACCTCTGTAAAAATATAAATCTGAATAATTCAAAACCCGGCTCATAAATTTTTCAGGTACAAAAACTTTTCTACGAATTGTCATTAATCGATCCCAATTTATCACAATTAACCGTGAGCCATCCCTTCTTTTATTCCTAAAACAATCGACAACGCTCCCAATGTTTCAAAAATGAGTATCCATTATTTGAAGAAAGTAAAATCGATTTATCATTATTGACTTATTTATAACCCCCAAAACCATCATAATGTAAAAGTTTGAAAGCTGTAAGGAACTTGAAATTTAATTTTTAGAACATTTAACTTTTATGCCCCTATGTACGTTTAGCAATTGTACTAACAATTGACAGTTGTCCTACGCTTAAACCAATTACAGCTACGAAAATTACCTATATTAAAGCACTCAATAAAATCATATGCCTTTAAAATCTAACAATGTAACCACTTTCAAAACTTGTCAGAAAATAATTAGCCTCTTTTGACTATTAAGATAAAAATATAGTATAATATTCACAAGTTTTCATGCATCAATCATCAATCCATCAAATAATCCAGTCAACACTATATTTCTTCCTTAATTCAACAATATAGTGTTAAAAAACCAACAATCAAAGAAAGGTTAAATGAGTGCAAACCTAACTCAAAACTGTACATGTACAAAAACTATTCCATATAAGTTGTCATGCATCAATCCAATTTCAAACAATTCCCCTAAGTCGTCCTTCATTTGTAGTCATATAATAACAGTCACCAACGCCACCGTAGAGGTAAAATGGAGATTGGGTCTTGCGATAAAAATACCATTTCAATGCAGAATTGAAATGGAATAGGAAAAATACCACAGGGTCGACACGCCCACCTTTTATACACTATTGGGGACCATTACGGTTATTGCAAGGAGCAACGGTTAAGAGGATGGCGTGACGTGCTATGCAAATGAGCTCAAGAAACACTGGAAGGATTCCTCCTACAGTTGTGATGGGCGCCAGTTTTTAATTTTTGGTTTCAGTGGGAAAATGACGTAATAGCATGGCTATATAAATCGCTAAATGTCAAATCGGATCTTCCATCGGACCACCTTCCGTTCACCATTTTAGTGAAAGGAAGTGTGTACGGAGTTCTCTTGAGAATTTAACCCTTTTTTACATTTAGCAACTCATACAGAAATTCTTGGTTTCTAAAGAGAAAAATACCTAACTTTTATTGTTGCTTTAAATCGGCTGCATAGTTCTAAAATGTAAAGAAAAACCATAATTCTTAAAGTATTCCGATACCTATTTAATTTTAAAATAGCTAGCTTTAAAATCAATCTGAAGCATTAAGTCACGGGATATGTCTGCTCCGAGTGATATAGATAATGTCTCGATTCGTAAACAAATTGGTGGTGCTTTCACAAATCCCTAAGTGAAATGATAAAGTTAAGTTGCACAATAACAACAGTTACTAGCCTGAATACGTCAGGACCATCGAAAGTTGTTTTTGATTGCATCACGTTTCCTGTTATTTTTAGTGATTTAATAACTAATCAAATCAATAACTTTTCAATAGAAATTTAAACCCAACATTCAGTTTTATGATATATTTTTACATAAAGAATATCCCAATTAGAAAACGATATTAAAACTTTAAAAAAATCTGTAATTTCCTATTGATGAACCTCTATAAGTCTTACTACGATAGAGACTATACAAAGCTTAAATGGAATGGTTTAGAAGTCTTAGCTAATGAATTTAGTACTAATAAAATTTGAATAAAATGTCATTCATACTTTTAAACATTTCTGCCTGAACTTTGTTCAAACGAAGAAGAAAAATCATCAAATGTACTAAGAAAGAATATATTTGGTGACTTGGAAAATGTGGTTTTCTCGGAATTACTATTGAAGGTTGGTTGGAATGTACTTCTACAAATGAGTTTTAATTTAATAAATATCAATACATTGAATATGGATTTAATATAGTGTAAAAGATGTCAATTTTAAATAATAAATATTGTAGATTTTCATACGAAATCGAATTTCTTAAATTTAGTGTAATTACATTTAAAAACACATGTATTAAAATTTATGTGCATGTGAAGCACATAAATTTATGTAATATAAAACTTTCAAAAATTGAATATTTTTTTAATAGTAGATATAAGTTTTTCATGATTCAATTGAATTTTTTAAATTTTCCCTTAACATTTTCAAAAATTTGAATTTTTCTCTACATTATGCGGTTTCTTATTTGCTTTATTTTCATCATTGTACGTACTATAAAATAGTGTACAGCAAATAATCAGCAAGTCAAATTGGCTATTTTATACTGTGTTCTAATAATTTTATTACAATTAATTTATCGTTTTAAGAGGCTCAAATCTATGGATAGAAAATATACAAACCGACAATGTAAGCTAGGTTCCTGCAACGCAAACTTGAAAAAACATAATTCCAAAAAAAATATGTAATTTCTCGGAACACAAATACCGGACCAGCAAAATTAAATCCTGGTCCAGACCATTTTCGCATCGTTTAAAGTGTACCTCAAAACGTTTATTTCATCCATACTGTGGCCATCCATTTCTCCAATACAAGATCCTTTTTGAAAACTCCCACCTGCAAGAACCACCAGCAAACCATTAAAACACGATAAATAACTGTTCCTCCCGAAATCCCACTACGAGATCGCGTGCCAAGGAACTGTTACTGTCCTCACCGCTACGTGAACGAATCCAGTTGTATCACAACAGCAAAAAAGAAAATTATAAACAATGGGCTGGGTTGGTTTGAGAAAAATCAAACTGGTGTTCGTGCCAGGAACAAGATTTATTCGTTTTCATTGACAGCAAGATAAATATTTAAAACAAATTGTAGTATTATATGTGCTAGTGTATATTAAAAACTGAATGTGACAAAAACTGGTGTTTTTAATTGTTTTTAACATAGGAACCCTTGTAAAACATACGTCAGAGTGTTTATTAGTTTTTTTAATCAAAAACACCACTCTTCACCAAAAATGACAAAGTATCATGATATTAGCACAAGACTTAATTTTAATTATAATTATTTATAAAGCCACAACCGAAAAGGTTTTCACCCAATAACAAAACTTGAGATAGGTACAATTTACAACCCAGCCTTTCCGGGAAATCGAACTCGGACACTCAACTCTGCCTTCCAGATATAACCGCTATATTACGAACTACAGGTTAGACAAACATTTCATTTAATTACTCTTTCTTGAGAATGATCGTAGTTAACTTATAAGGAAAAACTTTGGGAAAGATAAATTTATATATTTCAGTTCTGGATAAGTGTATACTAGAATTCTTGTTTCAAATCAATTTTTATAACATAGAATAGAGTTGGTATTCAGTACAAAGAGTGTTAGGCCTAAGAGGACCTTTCGGCATGAATATCCACAGACATCTTATCAATCATAGTTCGGGGAATAAAAAACAGACCTTGGTGTTCTCAACCAACCAAAATGAGCAGTTAGACTACTATCGAACCAAGTCCCTCAATGGATGACACACGCAGTTCTTGCTCGCATCCCCCACAGAAATTAAAGTGCTTCGTATTTTTGTCTTCTGCTGCGTTCCAGGACATGCAAATTCGGCGCCATTTTTCTTCGTTCTGCGGAAGGTTCCATATCACGCCAGAGTTACATTAATGTTCCCCGGCACGCTTCCACAAACACAAAGAAATACAGAGAATTTTTGTCCCACCTTCGACAAAGAGAAGAACAAAAAAAAACATAAATATAAAACTTGGTTTTCAGCAAGTTTTGTTTCAAGGAGCTTCCCTTATCTGTAGTTACAACGTGTTTATTTGACACGCTACACATTCGAGCATGTGATAAAACGAGTCGAAGTTTGCGGTTGAGATATGCGATTATCTAACGCTTGTGCGTTGCAATTAAGTGTCACATAAATTGTCAGGAAACATGCCCAGTTGTAATGTTTGCATATATTGCATTTTTTAACGCGTTTCTCTAATGAAAGCGCATACTTAAGTTGCTGTTGAAAGGTTCATTTTGAAGATATTTAACGAACTAGTTTTAACGTTGAATGCGTAATAACGTTTCTAAAACTTGCAAGTTTTATTTAAATTCTTCTTTAGTGTAATTACCAGCACTTTTTCGTGTATTCCACTTATTTAGAATGCTAAAATAATTTGTACCTTTTTATGTTTCGAATTTATTTTATTCTGTATTAATTTTCAAATGCAACACCAGTTGTAAAGCCTTGTATATTTTAATGTTAGCATCTGTAAATTTAAACATTTTTTGAATTAAGGAAACGTATATTTAAATGAACATTACGTGGCAATTAATCTCGGTTTTTTATTTGTATTGCTTTGTGTTTACTATAATTTTTCGATAAAATCCTTTTTTTGTTTCAATGTTGAACACGTTTAATCTAGTAGAAAATTTCTTTTGAAACGGTTTCTAAAAGCTATTTCGAACATTATTAAAACAATCTCATTCGCATAGCCATAATACTCTGGAGAATTCTGTTTACTTCCAACCCAAACGCCAAACAAAACAACCATTTTGAAAAAAGCCATTTAAGTTCGTTTTAGAAGTCGTCCCCTGACACTCAGAAATTCGTTTTCTAAACCAAATCTGTAAGAAAATGGGCATTTGTCGAAATCATTCTCTTTCTTAGTGTTGGAGAAAAGAAATTCTACCCAAATATAGATGTAAAAAAGCATGAAGCACCCAATTCCGATTCTGACGTAACCCATTTTGTTTCAAAACACTCATTGACAAAAACGTACATGAAAGAGTAAAAGTAAATTAGTGTTTCGTTCTAAAATGGGTTATGTCAGCTGTGGACTTGTGTTGTTGTTGTATCGATATTCACAAACAATACAAGGCAGTATTCGAATGGGTGTATTTCTTTTGCCTTCGGCGCTTGAGCCGTGATTGTGTTAGGTATTCATAAGTTTTACTCTCTCGATTCGATTTCACTGTTTCTGTATTTCGTGTAGGGTTCTGTTTTTGGCCCACGCTGCTAGGAGATTCAATCTGGTATTATTCGGGAGAAATAGGTATCCTTTTCGAATTTGGAGAGGGAGGAATTGTGATTTGTCCCGACAGTGATTTGAAAATCCGGCAAATTCGGCTTCACATTTGTTTTAGAGTGCCTGCCGTCGAAACACATCGAGAAGGGCCGGGATAGCCTGGTCGGTAAGGTCTTGGACTGGCATCCCTGAGGTTGCGAGTTCGAGTCCCGCTTCCTTCCAAAGACCCCCGTGTACGCTAATGGTGACTGGTGCACGTTAAATCCGTCGTGGTCACAAAGTCCTCCAAGTTCCCATACCAAATCAATACCTCTGGGGGTGACAAGCAATTTTTTGGCGATCCTCTAGTTGGCCTCTGTCTCTAAAAATCAGATGGATCCGATGACGTATCCGATCAGATGGATCAGAGTTATGTGTGTTGTGTCTGTCTTACTTGACGAAGGTTTATAAGCGGGTCTCTGACCAAGCACACAAACCTTAATATATATATGTCTACCAACCAACACATCGAGTTGAAATAGCGTCGCACTAGATCTACACGAACGCTATCAGTGACTGGCGTCGTAATTTAGAACCACAATCAAGTAAAAGCCAAGTAACCAAATATATTTTGAATAATTAACCAAATATATTTTGAATAATTAACCAAATATATTTTGAATAATTAACCAAATATATTTTGAATAATTAACCAAATATATTTTGAATAATTAACCAAATATATTTTGAATAATTAACCAAATATATTTTGAATAATTAACCAAATATATTTTGAATAATTAACCAAATATATTTTGAATAATTAACCAAATATATTTTGAATAATTAACCAAATATATTTTGAATAATTAACCAAATATATTTTGAATAATTAACCAAATATATTTTGAATAATTAACCAAATATATTTTGAATAATTAACCAAATATATTTTGAATAATTAACCAAATATATTTTGAATAATTAACCAAATATATTTTGAATAATTAACCAAATATATTTTGAATAATTAACCAAATATATTTTGAATAATTAACCAAATATATTTTGAATAATTAACCAAATATATTTTGAATAATTAAACAAATATATTTTGAATAATTAAACAAATATATTTTAAATAATTAACCAAATATATTTTGAATAATTAACCATTTGACATTTTTTTAACTAAAAATAAATTTTCCTATTACTTTATTAATGGTTTAGTTAGGACACAGCTTATAATTTTTTTTCTGTTTACCTACCGCGCGATTTTATGTATTCTGTTACACAAAAAATCGTATTCCATAAAAACTCTCATTTCAGTATATTTCTGCTTTGATTAAGTGAGAAATGAAATTTATAATTTTTAAAGAATCATTTATGTGTTCACGTCAATGAATGAAACACAACTTATATTTAAGCATAAAAAAATTGTGCATACTATTTCGATGGAAACACTTGATCTGGTTTTTCGGTCAACAATTTGTTTTCATAAAAAATAAAATCTAACTTTTAAATAATTCCTTCTCAAACTCCGACTCATTATTTTAGAAAAAATAGAGCTTATCCTAAGTGACTTCAAGTTAATCAGACGAAAGTTTGGAAACATCGCCAAACGTAAGCAAAAAACGAAAACAAAAACAGATCTAAAGACTCGCAAATTTTATTATGTTCATTTCACCTTGTTACCCACTCCCATTCTGTTGAGTTAATTAGAAATTTAATTTTTAAAACCCTTCGAAACAACAGAAGTTGGTGAAAGTGTTTAATTCCCATGAAACTCAGCGTTCCATGGACAAACATGAAACAGGATTTGACGCTGCTTCGGCTGAAATAATTTTTCTGTTTTAATTTATTTTTATTTTCTTATTTTTCAACATCATTTTTTTTTACCTTTTTAAATTTGGAGGGAAAATGGAGAGAGGACATTTTTTTCTTTCACTATGATACAACAAAGAGAAAGGATTCTTATTAATTTGAGTAAAATGTTCTCTTTTTTTGTGAATTAGAATTTAAGAGTGTGAGGAAGATGATCTTTTTTTTGTTGCTTTAATTGAAAGGAGAGAGTTTTGCTACAAGCAATACAATAGAAACTCGAAAAAGAAAAGATAAAAAACGTTCTAGAAAAAATTACTGTTGTTATCAGTAGAATCATTTTCAGTTTGTCAAAATTTATAAATAATGACTTGGAAGGTTTTATTAAAGTGAACTTAGAAACTTATACTGGATACACTGCTTCTATTTTTTTTTTAAAGTAACTGTTAACTGGAAACAAACTGTATATACTGATGCTTTTTGATGGAAAGAGAACCGACTTTTTGTTTGTTTACTTAAATTTATAAAGACAGAGTATTTACAATTAGTTATTATATTTTTATTAAGTTATAGTTATAGTTTAATTTAGTTAAGTTGTAGTTATTCAATTTTATTAAATAATGATGGTATGAGATTTTAACGGGTCTCAGGTCCTTCACATAATGTTGAAACGGTATGGCAAAGGTCTATTTTCGATTCAACCTAATATATGTATTAAGAAATGTATAAAAATTGTCAGTGGTAGGGCTTCGCATTGCGACGCCACAGGTCCGGGGATCGAATCCCGGATTGGGTGAGGTTGACCCATCCTCACATCCCTTAAGTGGGTCGATAAAATGGGTACCAAGCATGCTTGGGAACTAAACACTGGGGGTTCCGCGTGAGGCTGACCACATTACCGGGACATATGCCTTGCACCAAAGTGCCCTAGGTCACGAAAGCTGAAATGGGCACGGCAGGCCTTGGCCCAGTAATGGGCTGTTGCGCCGAGGAGTTTAGTTTAGTTACTAACATTGTTCTTACTTTTCTTGAAAGTACATATCTTTATTATTATTTAACACGCAGAAAGTAAAATAAGTTTATTTTAGCGACGGGTGCCGTATTTTAGAACCACAATGTAAAATAAATGTTTTTGTTTTACAAAATATTAGTTATTTAGAATTGCATATTTTTTTAAAAATCAAAACCCACAATTCATTGTACGCAAGATTATTGATATAAACAAATGTTCAATATACTTTATTTTGCTTTCACACTGCTTATATTATTACTGTGATCATTCTATAGAAACAATAATTTTCGATTGAAAAGTTTAAAAAAAATTATTAAAAAAGGGTTTGAAAATGAAAATTACAAAAGAGTAATTTATTTTTCTTAAATTATACTAAAAAAAATGTAAGCTTAATACTTCTTAAAACGGACTTAAACTTGCAGGTAGACTTGTTTGGTTCATGCATACAAAATATTAAGCTGATCTTATAATTAGTTTTTATAAAAAGTATATATATTGTTTTACTCTCAGTTTATTAAATGGACTTCTACAGCGTCATTATCAATGAAAATGAAACACTCAATATTCAATAATTTTTACTTTCTATAGTTTTTGTAAAGGTTATTAATTTTTTTAATTGAACAACATTTCAGGTTTTTAAACCTAAGATCTTATTCCAAGCAACCTAAACAATTTTCACTTGATTGCAAGTGTCACATGTGTTTTTAACAAGCACGAAGAAGAATTTCGTTATTTCACAAATTGCTATCTCAACCAAAAAAAATCGGTATCCTTAGGAATTCTCTACTTTAAATCCTTTACGGATACATTTTTAGGATTTGTTTTCTTGAAAAGCTATTATATACATTTTTTTCAATACTTCCAATCCAGTATTTTCAATTATAGTCCTCTCGCCGTCTTTTGTGGAGCACGAATTAATCAATGGCGCTGAAAAGGCGAGGCGATAACGAATTCCAAAATGACGAAAAAAACTTATAATGGCCAAGTTTTTGATTTCAAATGCGGCTTGCGCTTAAAATGCTTGCTCAGATTGGAAAGCCAAATAAACAATTCTTCTGTTTTGCATTCACTTTTGCCACTTTTGGCGAAATGCTTTTATTTGGCGAATTTAAAACACTTATTTTTACCATACGAGGGATAAGCTTTTCAAGTATAAACTAATCCTCACTACATTAGATTACATTTTAAAAGTTGTATTTATTAAATTTTATAATTTTTTTTAAAAATGTAGTGATTTTTCCGATTTCTTCTTAATACAATTATATTTCTAATAAATTAAATGAAATCATAAGCGTTTTTTTCCAAAAAAAAAATGACTGCAGTGAGATAAATGATCCGTTCAAATCTGAGTAAATAATATTTCATTTTCAAAAGAAACTCAAATTAGATGGCCTAGTGCTTTCAATTCTAAAATAAAAGATATACTCAGTTCTAAACAAAATGCCTTTTCATTTGCTAAATGCTGTAAGTTTCACTATTTTTGTTGAGCGAATGGTTAACGTATTGGACACGACATATCTTTTATGGAGGACTACCAGTTATCCTGTGATAGGCATATATACTGGATAATTTTAACGTAGAAAAAACGCATAGGGTTAATGGTAAGGTAAGGTAATCGTTTCCAGCTGCCTATTTCTAGCCTCCTTCAGGAGCTTTAACACAGCCAATAACGCCTCGTATTTTCGAACCCTGGTCAAGTGACGAGATAGGGTTAATAAGTATGATTTCAGAAGTGAGTGGATGCAATTTTCAAATTTAAGTAATATTTAATTGGAGTTCTTTTAAATAAGGAAACATACTCAGATATGAATATTTTTTACTCAGTTTTGAAAATATTGTAATTTAAGTGAACAGTAAAATAAAATGTCGGCTTAATATCCCTGAAGATAAACATTCAAATTAAATTTGTTTACAAATATCCAGAATTTTAATTCATGAAATACAGAATTACAAAGACTATTCAAAATTCTCGGGAGAATTTCTTTACTAACGAAAATTAGTTTAAATTAAGGAAATAAAATATGAAAAAAATAATTAAAGTAGTTTTATTTCATTTAAAGCTACGTTACACATAGTAAAAGACGTCCGTATACATTTTCTAAAGACAAGAAAACAATTTTATATACCTGATGAGAGAGACGTAAATCTAAATTTGATAAAATTTAAGATTTAGTTGTTTTTATAGAGATTTATCGTTATGTTGAAAGGTAAGTGTATCTATAAAGAAGTTTTTTCTCTTTTATACTTGAAATAAAGTGTTTTACATTTTATTATAATACAAATACCCTGTTTAAACTCAATCAAACTCGATCTTTAAGTATCTAAGCAATTATAAAACAACTAGTAGAATACAAATTCCAGCTATGTATATCACATTACTTCTCACTTAACCCTCTAAGGGATACAGATGGATAAAAAAAACAAGAGCAAAAAAAGCTGTCAGGTTTTCTAGCAATCCACACAATTTGCACAAATTTAGAGATTTTATAATTTTACCTATTTTTAAAATTCAAAACACGAAATATTTGATTATACATCTGCTACTGAAATTTAAAAAAAAATGTGTTTAAAAATTTAAATTTTAATTTCGTTCTGTGAAAACAAGTTTACAGTTCAGCTAATTTGCTTATCCCTCAGAAGGTAAAACGAAATGCAATTATTTGGTTAATAAAAATATATTGGAATAACTTAAAATGACTAAATTTAAACCTATAGACGGTATTACATAACTATATAACTGAACATAGTCATTTATTAAATTTAAGAAAATTATGTAATCAAAAATATTATAATGAATGATATTATTTTTGATTAAAGTTAAAATAGAATAGGCTAAAATGTATCAAATTTATTTGGCGAACTTATTTAAATTTAGCGAGATTAGAACAATCTCTAGCGAGCAACCCCTCTTTTTTTGCATATCCGATGAGAAGCCGCAGTTTAAAGCTTAGCTATTCTCGTTAACGTTAAACTGCTTCTGTCTCAGAAGAAAGCCGGCGAAAATGGAAATAAGAGAAACTGAAAACGGAGGAGCTAATTTAGATTTGGCCCGAGAAAACAAAGTACATTAAACTGCTATTTTCTTTCTTCTGGCGAAAAAAATTCAAGTGAATTAAGTTTTAGACAGTTTATTCCTAAAGGTTTTTTTCTCTAAAAAAAGAATATATATATAATTGTTTGAAATGGAAAAAACGATAGCAGCGTTTTTTTTAGCGTTCAAAAGTAAAGCTTCTTTAATTAAAATTTCATTTTCGGTTGTAGGTTTCCATAATGAACTCTTATACTGTGGATGCCGTAATAAATGAAAAATGTTATGAAGAGTGATTAATCATATTTACTTCGCTCACACTTTTCTAAACTAGGTTCTTGTTTTTTGACAAGTACACGTATAAAAGATACGATATCCCTATCCATCATGGTTTTTAAAAAATAATTTAAAAACAAATTATATTAATTAGAATGTGTAAAAGAATCTTATGAATATATTTAACTCCACCTTTGTTTTAGAATATTAAGACATTATTCATAGTAAGGGACATCATCGCGTAACTCTTAAATATAATTTAACATTCTAGAGACCTTTGAAACAATATTATAGAATTAGCAGGTTTTAGAAATGATTATTTTTAAGGAATGTGTTTGTAAGTGATTTGTCGTGTTTTTAACAAATCTTATGGCAAATCAGTATGATTATTTATTGATACGTTTAAATTAGAGGTATTATTTTTGTCTATAAAAAATAAAGATTGAAAGTAATATACTTTTTTAAAAAAGAATAAGCATATTTTTAAGTGTTTTTGAGCTTTTAACAAGAAAGATCTTTTCGTGCTATCGATACCTATTATTCAAAGACATTTTTTGAAGAAACTGCTCCAAAAGAGGTTCAGTGGTCAGCCAATGTAACCTCCTAAATAGTTTAATTTAAAGTATCAAAAAATAACCCTCCTTCAGAAATAGTATACGGTACATATGACAGTAATATTTATTTTTAATATGTAAGTACAAGCGTTATACAATGTTTAGCTGAAGCTTTATCTTCCATTTAAATTTTTAGTTATTATCATTATTATTATTATTTATCTTAGTTTAATGTTATCTCTAAACCCTTTATCTGGACATTTTTTTTTTATATTTCCGAAAACTTATTTTGACTGTAGTGGTTCAGGTAAACAGTAAACGATGACAGAAAAGAATTCAAGCTGAAGGGGCAAATAATATCGTCTGTCAAATGACAAAACCACGAATGTACAGATTCTAGGGATTTGCGGTTTTTGAAAAACAAAACCGCTTCTCTGTTCAATCGGTTCTTTTTTGTCCTCCGCTTTTAACCGGGACCAGTTTAAAAACCGGTCCTTTGAAAAACCGGTTCTACTTGCTTGGTTGGTTGAACGATTCCGGCTGTCTATTTAGGTTAGGTTTGAATTATCGTCGCACTATAGTTACAAGAGGGCTGTTGGCGACGGGCGTCGTAATTTAGAATCACAATCATGTGACGAGTCGACACCTGGGTGCAGGTGTCACCCAACATAGCTTTTAACGGCGACATCGTAAGCAGCGTCGGGACTTTGGAGCATTAAATGTACGAAATGTACTGTAACGTATACTAAGATGTATTACACAAGGGCATTGGCTACGGGAATCGTAATTTAGAACGCTAATAATGCAACGAACCGATACCGATTTCTCTACTTAAATAATATCTCAAAGGTATGATTTACGAATTCTTCCTGAAAAACATAAAAATCGCAAAAAACGCCTTTTCAGAAGAAATAATTTTTATTAAGACGCCATTTTACATTTAACAACAATGAATTTGATATTAAAAGTTACGCCGGTTTTTTAATTAAAAAATAGATTTTCCTGTGCCCCTTTATGAAGATTTTTGTTGCCGCGTAATGTGTCATTGGAATGGCATTTCCGATAGCATAGTTCTTGATGCCTTAGGGCATTATCCGCAGCGAGAGTGTTAATAAATAATGAGCCAATATCATTCAAATACATTGTGATATATTTTATGACGCCATAATCAATTGATTTATGTAACCTTTAGTTTAGGGGTGTCGGCTCGTCATTTGACTGCGTTTCTTAATTACGACGTGGACGCCCGTCGCCAAATACCTTCGTGTGGCTCTGATGCGACGATAATGCAAGCTAACAATAACCTTCAGTTTAGCCGGTTAATTTTATTCAAACCAGTTCTTCAGTTTTAACCGGTTCAGCTAAATAAATGTTTTTGCCCATTTAACCGAAGCCAAAAACCAATTTAACTGTTTCCGGTTTTCCATCCCTTTGCATATTTGTGTTTTTACACATTCGTGGTTTTGTCATTTTACCGACGATATATGATTTTCAAAGTTGTTTTCCACTCGAAATACAATAATCTGGGAAATACTTTTAAGAATAATGAATATTAACTCTCAATTTGCATAGAAAGGAATCTGAATGAATCAAACATCACAATACAAACGATATGCTTATCCATGTGGATTTTAATAATTATGCCTAGTTCTCAGTTCTCTCAGATAATCAGCATTATGAATTAAAGTTCCCCTAGTCTCTATGCATAAATAGCCTTAGGACTCAGCAAGGAAAATCCCTAAGAAACAAGTTATTTTGACCTGTTCTTAAAATGAATTTAAAGGAATATTTCTAATCTTAAATAATTACTTGAAATATTTGCTTCATTGCATCTTTCTTAAAATACAGTATTGTTATTCAAGTGGGTCTGTACGCTGGCTTAGCAATTTTAATTTGGTGTGTTTTCGCTTTCAGTCAATTTTGTTTTTTATAGAAAAGCTTGTTTTTTTATTGTATAATTGTGGTGTTCTACATTTTTTCCAGTTTCTAATTAATTGACTTAAAAATAACACTTAATTTTCCGCAAAAAGTATAAACGCCATAAATTATAATATTTTTTAATTTAATTTAAATAAAGTGAGAGTTTAGTCAAATAATACCTTTTTAGATTTTTTTTATTTTTATTAAGTTCTTTGTTGCTGTCAATTTTTTTAGAAATTTTACATATCGACAATAAATGTCTAGTGTCACGTCACATTAATAATTATTAAACCACTCATGTATTAACTAAAAATTTCTGTTTCTCTAACACACTGTTTATCAAAATTAACTGAAATACGTATTGCATATAACTCTCATCATAGAAGCTCTTACGCTTCTACCTGACTTCACCATTAGATTTGTAAACAACGCTGGAATTGTTGACTTTAGACAGCCTACGGGTACACCACAAACACTTCAAATATTTTAATTTAGGAAGTCCACTTGAATATTCAAGGATTTTGCTTTCGTCATAACACAATTAACTTAAGGTTAAATATGATTATATTTAGAGGTTTTGTAATTGCATATTTTTCTCTATTAAATTTCCGTAATTAAAGTTAATTTTGTATTTTTCTAAAGTATTAAATATATAAAAATTAGCATTTTTAGGGGTTTCGTAACTTTTCAAAATTAAATAAGAAATCCAAGAAATTTAATGCAATTATAAAATAATAAGATTATAATTGATAGATACAATTGAAATTTGTATTTAAAAGTATAAAATAATTCAAGTATTAATAATTTATTCAAAAATTGTGTTTTGGAATGTAGTTCATGTTTTAATAAAATGTAAAAAAACGAAATCCTATTTTACTCATTGTTTTGTACTAGCCTAGTGAATTGACCAATCGCCCATTTACCAAAAAAATATAATTCAAGTAGTATGTTTTTTTATAGCAAAAATATTACTAAAATAACCTCCTGTTTTAAACCTATCTAAATGAATATTTCATTGATTAAAACTACATTTTAAGTAATTATGCAAAGTTATTCGCTAAATTCATGACAATTATTATTTTTTTTGGAATTCCAGAACTACAATATATTTATACTTATTCATATAATAACTACACAACAAGTAGGTTTGTTACAGAATCTGTTACTTAAACCGCTTCCACACAATATTTATGCTCAACAGGAAACACACTATTTATACTTTTGAGAAAGAAATTCGCCTATCAGGGACTTCTCATTCAAACTTTTAAACGCCAAAATTAACTATTTTCATTAATATTCTTTCGCAAATTAATAATTACTCATTATCGCTTGCTAAATTTGTTTGAAATTCGTCGAAGAAGCATGCAATTTTTTTAATAAATATCTTTTAATCGCCACAATTTAATTTACAGTTCGACAAAAATATAGTTAGTAAACATGATGCTTTAAAAATATAAGCGAAATTTATAGAGAATTCTAACTTTGCATAACAAATATGCAAAGTTAGAATTCTCTATGCATCTTTCTTCATACATATTTAATAAATCATCAAAAAAAAACTCGATTGTGATATTACAACAATCCAAACTGAATTATATCACATAAATAAATATTCTTTCAAAAGTTTTTATTTTTATTTTAAATAAAGTTTCTCGTACGTTTAACAAAATGGCAACAGTGAAAATATTGAATAAAAATGGAATTTGCATGTTATTTCAATGTAGTTAAAATTGTTGGTTATAAAAATTTTTAAATAAAATTCTAATTTAAATTTCTTAATGAAATTTGGGATGTAGTCTAACCTGATTTATTTCTTCAAAATGACATATCCCACTTGTTTGTGTGACATACGGTTCGTTCTGTGAAAGTGGGTGACGGACGGACTGAACGATTATAATACCTTCACTTTTTACGTTGTAAACGTGGCGTGGGAAGCTAAAAAATGCCATATTATAATAATATACCGAAACTAAACCCATCATTTTTCTCTGTCATTTTAGTTCCCCATACTTCATACATACAATGAATACTTAAGTGATTATAAATACGTAATTCTAACCACAAAATTGCATGCACTTTAACTTTGCTAAAATGATACAATGTAGCGAACTCAAAATGGAAAGTCCCCAAAATTTAGATGGATGTGGTAGTAAACCTGTAATTTGTTTTGCGCATGGAATATCTCAATTCTTAAGTGCATGTATTTTTACATAATTACTTAAAAAATAACATCTATATTTAAATGTACTAAATATTTGAATGTGGTCCTCATGACTTTGGAAACAACCTTTTTTTAACAAAAAAAGTGGATAAATAGCGTGTTTTTTTAAAGCGGATACATTTGAAATATCAGATTATTTAGAGATACACGTTTCTAGCATTTGCTTATTATATTAAATTATATGTGACAAATATGTTTATAGAAGAAAAATGTTTAATACAATTTGTTTTTGTTCACCTTTGTTGTTCACATTTTTAATTTAATTTCTTTATTTCAAAACCTTTAGAACGATTGACAGTTTAAAAGAAAAGTTAGCAGAAACTAAAAAAGAAATAGAACAGATGTGGGTAAACATCAAATAAAGATGAACATATTAAAATGAGTTGGTTAAACGAATTATATAATTTAAATAGATTGAACAGTTTTACTTTGAATCTCACTAAAATTTTCTAGATGAATCAAACTATATTAACAACATCACTAACTAAAAATGCACTTCTCTATTTGTCCCTTATCAGCAAATCTACCGAATGATTTATATAACAAGAAGCAAAAAATCACATTCACTCGTTAGCAAAGATTACTTCAAAGAAACGGCAATGAATAAAAAAATCTATTTTTCCGCACCATCGCCAAAAAGATGTAGGAAAAAGAACTTTACCATTAATAAAGTAACTCAATAGCCAGGCTTGACTTCATTAGGGTCAATCAAACCCAAAGCTCAGCGACTCCACTTGTCTTGGGACATGAAAGAAGCTCGGGGATTTCGGTTATATAATGTTATTTCCTTGTTACTTTTTAATTATGGTTTATTTAGGATGCTGTTGTATTGGGAATCCTTAGTTAACTAGCTGTTTTCTATAGGACTTTTCATATAGCAATAGTTATATAAAATCACATGGTGCAGATTCATATTAGATTATACGCATATCATTTTTTCATAATGAGCAGATAAAAGATTGGTTTCATTGAATTAACGTTGTACTAGAGGGCTATGCCAGATGTGAGATTCTAAATGGTTGACTAACCGAGAATTTTACAGAGCTCTTTGTGGAAGTTTAAAAGTATGCTGAGATTTAGTTTTTAAAAAGAAACCCAAGCCAACTTGGAACTGAAAGAATCTTTCACATGCCACATAGTCATATGCCATGCGTGTCGAAGATTGTCCCATCCTGAAAATCTGTTGGGGCACGAACCCACGATCTTGGGTTTATGAGTGGCCTCACTGTCACTAAGCTGACTGCCGAATAGAGGATTATACCCATATTAATTACGATACCGTATTATTACCAAATTTATAATTGCTTGACTGTAAATGGAAATTCACCGATGACTTATATGTCGTGTAATTGTCAACATATAAATAATTTACTGTAAAGATTCCAACATAAAATTGTGTAACTTATTAGAATGAATGGAAATTGACGAATAATTTAGCTTTACTTAAATTGCAAGTTACTTTTAGTAAAAACAAATTTTATGTCGTTTAAAAAAATATCGATAACTTTAAAATAAGTGTGTAGTATAAAAATTAATGTATTGTTATAAATTTAAAATAGGTGTGTAGTTTTAAATTTTTTTATATAAATCTCTTTATTGTATTATTTAATTGTTTTGAATTACGAATTAGAATTATTTTTGCTGCAAATTCAAGACAATATTATTTACAAGAATCCATTTTCAAAAACATATGACAAGTAAGTCGTTGATCAGTCTTTGCCATCCTTACTTTTACAAGTAGATCATCTTTTCATCACCCGGGTGCTATTTTTATGCAATTTCGCTTTTTTTGTGTGATTTATATCGGTTTTTTTTCTAAGAACTTAATTGAAATCTGATGCAGAAGTGGCTGATTAAATCTTGCGTGCGTAAGGAAGAAGCACATTTTAACTTTTTTTATAAATAAAATATGTGTGGTTCGGTAATGAATCTTGAGTAATTAAAAAGTAAAATTCATTTAATTTGAAACTATATTGCAATTTATTTTTAATTTTATCACTGAAAAAATAATAAATATGTGAAGCGAATCAGAAAAAATAAAAAAATAAAGTGAAACAAATCTTGATCAATGATTATTGGCTTAAAGAAATGTTATACAAACATGGTTATAATATACCGACATCAAATGGTAGAATAAATAATCTAAAAAAAATATTATTTTACGTTTAAACTCTTGAAATTTCTTCAAAATCTTAATATTTAAAAAGTTAGTTTTTTTAGAATAATCCTACAGTTAAGAAATTTATAGGAATATATAAGTATTTAAATACTTAGATTTTTTCTAACGATATTATTTTTTTTAAATTATGGTAATGTCCTTAAGTTATTCAATTCATTCATTTTTTCATTTATTAAAACCAAGAAATTTTTTTTTGGAAACACTGACAAGCAATATTCCAATTATTGAAGATCTCAGTTATTCAAGTTAACGTATTACATAAATAAAATTTATTGTTTAAATATCTAATAATATTCGTGCTTAATATTTATATATTTTTAATCAACCATCTACCAGACTACTCTACATAATGTCCGACCATTTTAAAAGTTCCGCGTCCCTCGAACAAATTGCATTAAAGTGCACTCCATCCAAAATGGCGAAGACCCGAAACCTGAGAAGATTCCTCAAAAGACTTTCCTTGAATAAAGTCTCTCATCCCTTAAAACTGGGCTAAAAATACGTAGGTGGTCTCATTGTGGTTAAGACATTCCTCTCCGAAGAAAAGGACCTTAAGATCAAGGGGATCCTTTCCTCCAGCCATTAAATCTTGTCTTAATTAAAAGAGGCTCGGATCGTGGTAAAGGCATCTTAATAGCGGACAATATCTTTGCTCAATGGTTGGGTTGACCTGCACCAAAGTTTTGCTGGTTGAAGTTTTCGCGGAAGTGGTTTTAATTTCACCGTCAAGTTTAGGTGAAGGTCACGTTAATTTAGGTTCTTAAGAGGCAGAGGGGCATAATTCCAATAAGTATATATTTTTTATTTTCTTGCATGTAAAATCTGATTTTGTATTCAACCTCACGTATGAAAGCAAGTTCAATTAGTATTTAATATTTTTCCAACAGAAAAAAAATGGTCTGGCTGCTGTATTTAACATGTGATTTGCTTGATTAAACATTTTTTCCACTTCTCTTTTTCGCTTCTATGTACTATGGTTCCAAGTTGAATTAACTTAGCACTAGAGCTACACGAGGGATATTGGCGACAGGCTTTATATTTTACAACTATGGCCAAGTGACGAAGGATGACGCTTAACATTGTTGTCTGCAAGCAAGTTTCAAGAGAAGGACATCCGCAACGTTAGATTAAGATGCGAGCTAATCATATGGATCTATCCAGCACTGTTAACAATTTTGGTGGAAGATCGCACCGGAATTCTGGAACTTTCTAGCTTCCAACACTATTTGGAGCGTAGATTTACCAATTTTGTGGAAATAAACATAACTTTTATACACCGCAAAAGTGGCGAATCAATGCTCCAAATAGTGGTGGCAGTTAGAAAGTTCCTTGATTACTGTGTGATATTGAGCCAAAATTTTTACCAGCGGGCATATGTTTTGTACGGACAATCAAACAGAATAGTTACATGCACTACTTTGTAAACGGAGATGCAAGACGAAGTTACAAGTACAAACACTGAGATACGCATTCATTAGCTTTGTAACTTGATACAATGGGTTCAATAAAGATTCAAATGCCAGCAAAGAAAAGTGCTATAATATGTCACAATATGGCTAGGTATGAAATAATGCAAAATACTATTAAAAGTATCTTTAGGCAAAATTATATTGTACATCCCCCTGTGGAATGAGCAAATTGGCCGTGTTAATTTCTTTTCACTACATCAGTTAAAACTGCAAATTTTTAACTAATAATTTGATTTCTTTAATTTTTTAATATATATGTCTATATATGTGTGTGTGTTGTCAAGTGACGATTTATACGTATGTGCCCCCTGAGGGACATAGGCATTAGGATTATTGGAGTCGAATTAAATCTTAATTTTTGTTGAACAATATGAATATACTAATAACTATAATAGTTACTCCATCCTTGCTCTTAGGATCAAAAATTGAGACTGACGTCAGTTCTTAACTTGCCTATAAAAATGTTAAAATAGTTATTCCATTCTGGTTCTTACCCACATAAATTGAAATTCGTAAGAGGTCCTCTTTTGGGTTTGTTGGTTGGAATTGCGACGTTAGTCAGATTGAAATTATTTGTGGAAGAGAGCGTAGAAAATAACTGGATTTATGCCGAGACTCAAATCCATTTGTTTCACTTAATGAGATTTCGAGCAGGTTCTGCTTGTTTCGAGTGAGCGGAGCCTTGATATGAGTTAGTAAAATGCAAGTGGTCTAGATGAGGATGTTTGTGAAATTAAATTAAATGGCGTAAATGCAGTGCTTTGAAATGTACCAATAGTTTTTTCCGTTTCTAACATTAAAAAGTATGGTTCCGTGCAATTTTCAAATACTATTGCTGAAATATGTAAAGAATAACAAGGAAAACAAGGAAGAAAGAAGTTACTAAGTTAAACATTTGTTTTGAAAATACAAAAAAAGAGCTGAAAATTTTTCTATAAATATAATATTATTTAATAAACACCAAAATAGTAAATCACAAAAAAAAGTTTGCTCGATTTAGTTTAAAATGTCATTAAAATAACATCATTAAATTCCGCTACATGGGAGTACGGAGGAATGGGGTTTATATTTCATGTCTATAATTAAGGGTTTTTGTTTTACTTTTATTTGCATTGAAATTTATACTTGAGGATTTTAAACTCATTTTAACAGTTAAAAAATTTTTCTTAAAATTCTATAAAAAGCGCTGACCTTATTTGAACTATGCCTTTCAAGTTTTTTAATGAAGCGTAATCAATTTTTAAAGACTTTTAAGAATGATATGTTAAGTTTAGTAAAAACAAATGCGAAGTTTTAGCATGAAAATGTTTTACCCTTAGTTATAAATCAAAATTATACATATTTGATTTCATTTAAAAATTATTAAAAAAAATTTAATCAATTTTGAAGCTTATATTTATCTCACCGCACTTTGTAAAGACTGCAATAAAGATTTACAACTTTTTAAAATGAAGCGCGTCCCCTATAATTTACAAATCTACAAACAATAATTTTGACTTTTCAAAAATAAATTTTATTAAATACTTTATTGAAATGCAATACAAATAAGGCACAATAGGAGCATCTAAAACTACTCGAAACATTTTACATTAATTTATTTCATCTCAATTTGCTTTATCCAGACTTCCCAATTCAACAATAAAAGTTATGTTAGCTTACTTCTTACATTACCCCCCCCCCCCCTCATCTCCACCCCCAAGAGATCTCATTTGTAAAATGTATTTCTCTCGCTACTGTAAATCAAAAATTTTATTTTTCGGTAAATTAATTTCGGCTCTTGATAATATGCACGAATAAGACAAAAGAATACTTGCGGTTTGTAGAATCACTTTTTCAAGAAGTCGCAACGCAAGCACTATTTCTGGAACACTAAAATCCGATTTTTCTTTCTGGTCGAGGCTTTCTGGCTTTCAAAGAGCTTAGGCACATGAAAAAGGGACTTCGTTCACGAAAGTCGTAAATGTTTTGCTTCGTATTTTTCATATTTCTGAATAAAGTTTAGTGGTTTTATTTTCTAGGCTGCATATATATTTTTTTATTAGTAGTATATTTGAAAATGTGTAGGTGTCGAAATAATTTCAAATAATGCTGAATTTAAGTTGTATATTCCATTTAACATTTGCTTAACCATAATTTGAAAAATTATATTTTTAGTAAAAATATTTTTGTTTGAAATATTTTTTTTAATTATTCCTTTTGCGTTTAAGTCAAAAGAAAATTATTTTATTATTGAAACATTTTTAAATACATGTTTATATTTCCTTTTTCATATTTACGTATCATTAGCAAACATATATGCAAAACAAATTACCTTCTTATTTATATATTATTACATTTTTTTTTTCAATATATTTCCTGAAAGATACACACATCAAGAGACTGGCAGTTTTTTCAGAAACGCAAATATTATTTTGAAAATATTTTATTTTTATAATTTTAATAAATTGAAAATATTGAATTAAGGATTAAGTTTTGAAACCTTGCTTCAAATATACAATTTAAAAATGTTTAAAAAAAATTCAATTTTTATGCAGTGAAATCAAGTTTACACGTTTGCGAAATATCATATCCCTCAGAGGGTAAATGATTAAAAAGCCATTTTTCCCATGTAAATTCATTGTTTCATTTATTCTCGACTCCATGAAATCCCCAAAGCTTTCAATGAATACTACATATATCTACGATTTTCCAGCTTTTATTTAATTATACCCATAAAAAGATTATTTGAATCCCGACAATTTCATATTTCCTACCATATCAACATTGCTCGCTTTGAGCAACTGGATTGAAAAATATTCTATACAACAATGGCTTAATCCAACTGAGAAAATACAACGGAAAACCATTTCAAATTCAATACAATGGTTTCGTCTCATTTATTGCGTTTCTAGGACCTCCGTCTTTTATCGCAATCAAGAAATAAAAGCCTTAAGTAACTGTATGTATCTTCAGAGAATATTATGTGTCGCTTTCAGTATAACAGCAAGCTTAAATTATAGTTATAGTGGTCCAACTACTTTATTTACCTAAAGCTATATTCTTGCCTGAAGGTAGAATGTATTGAAAATTTTGAATGATATAGATATTGAATTCTGTCAAAATTAAATATGTTTTTTGACTAGACATAAACCATAGTGAACTAGAGTTATTTTATTTTTTTAATTTTGAGTTGGTACCTATATAGAATTAAAGTCAGTGATGTCTATATTCTGGTTTACAGTGCTGTAAATGGCGAAGAAACATAATACACTCTTGTGGACCCAGATAACGACTTTGAACCCTATTCTTTTTACTATCATAAAAACTGTGAAAATAAGTTAGTTCACTATGATATTTATGATTCTTTATTTGATATACTACCTAGAACGATTCACTCTTCGATTCGACTGTCATCGAAAATGATCGGCTATTGCTTTAAAATTGAAAATTGCATAATACTAGTGTTTACCTGATGAATTAGCTTAGGTTCAACACCATTTAAACATATTATTAATCAAAATAAAAAAAATTATTATTTTAATATTTAGAAAAGACGGTTCGAACCAAATGCAAACAGTGTACGGTTATTTTAGTCCTATACACTATGAAGATGGTTATAATGGTTTCTAACTTAGGATTCAACTTCGTCATTTGACCGAATTTCTAAATTACACGAGGCCCGTTTCTTATACACTAAAAAAATTCAATAAAATTGCTACACATTCGTCGCATATTCTCAATGCTTTTTGCTGTATTTATTTCCGGCTGTTGCTGGAAACAATTCACAGAAGTCTATTGTAGTTCCTCAGCTTGTGCTCGCTTACCCGACGTTGTTTTGTCGTGACCTTGGTTACTATACTTTTCTACAAATCATAAATTCCTCGTAGAATGTGGCTAAGGCATATGTGTCTGCAAATTAACGAAATGTGTAGGCATTAGAATATAGCACCCGCGATGGTAAACGTCGGTGAATATTTTTACAGTGTAGTCCTCGCGTAGTACTAGTGCGACGTTACTTTAAAACAAAACCAGAAATGCAATGACGATTTTTTTTCCCCAAAAATTATACCACTTTTGAAGTCAGTCATACATATCTCCCCAGCGCAAGTTGGGAATATTTCAAAAAGAAAAAGCTCGTAAATGCGGGAATTTATAACTTGATTTCCCAAACAGTTTCCATGCGGGCTTCTTATATTCCAAAGAGTAGAGCAGTTATCCACATACAGCGTTCTGCATTTCAAAGATGTCCGAAACGTGACTGCAATGGCCGATGTGGCTTTTCATTTGGTTGCTGAATATATAAATTCGTAGGGAATAAATCGGGTATTCTACATTCGATGTGTGCCTTAGTGGATTTACCTTTCTTATGGAATTTCTTTTTTTCTCTCAGTTTGCGCCAAATGATCTTCAAGTAAGTGTCCCTTTTTCGATTCAGAAAAATAGGATTACATTTTGTATCTTGCAAGAAGTGTTTATTTTTGGCAAAAAAAATAGCGAAATTTGCTTTATTCACCTGAGGGATACATATGTACAAGCCAGTCGATGGACTGCCAAATTTTTTTAGCAATACATATATTTTTTTTAATTTTACATTATTTTAGTTTTATTAAATTTTAACGTTTTAAGTATTGATGAGTCTTTTAAAAATCATTAACTACAGCAATTAAATTTAAAATACATAAAAAAATTATCGAGTCAAAAAATTTAATTTTAATTGTAACACATTTACACTTCTAACGCAGTTAAGACACGTTTAGACTTCTGAAAAATAGCCTCTCCCTCATAAGGTTAGATAAAACAAAGCAATTATATAGATTCAGTTTAACATAAAATAGTTTAAATAAGTATGAAGTATGTTAATACTGCTACTATAATACTAGTATGTTATGTCCATGGTTCGGGTAAAAAAAATCTGCCTAAGCTTTGTATGCGACCTATTTTAAACATTGTGATGATTATTACCTATTGTGTTCTTTGGTGTAAATTAAAATCTGTTCCTCACAAAATGCATTCTTTACAATTTTCAAGCACTGTAAAATGCGGCTTTCAGCAGTTATAAATGATTTGTCTACCGCTTTCTTAAAATTTGGCAAAAGAAAGTTTTAGACATAGAAGCTATTTTTACTAAGATTGAGGGTTGTATTTTTTCCCTCGACTTATACGATCAGCCAATGGTGTATATTCTAGTAGGGTCATCAAACTATTCTGTACTTCGGTGATATGAGAAGTATAATGTTTGTTAATAAAAAAAATTAGACAGTGGAATGACATGATTTGTTTAGTCTATATCATATATATATAAACCTCAAATATACCTTTTTTTTCTGAAAAAGATTGTTAAAAGTTAGGATTTTCGAACTTAAAGATAAGTATCTATTTAATTGTTTAAATTCAATTAATTTTGTTTTTCTTCGATTGAAATGTAATTGTTATGTAACTACACTGTTAAAACTTTAGTGTTAGTTTTCAATAAAAAGATGGTTTCTAGTAGCTTCAACGACTCTGTGGTGAAATGTTTAACCATCGTTTTGGTACTCGTTTGAGTCATTTGTCAGGTTTTGGAAGCAAACAATTGAGAAATGGTTCAACCAAATACCAAATATATGGTGAAACATTTCACCCCAAAGCCGTTACTGCTACTAAAAACAAATTTTTTGGAAAACTTTGCGCCAAATTTTTAACAGTGTATCTACCTCATTATGTACAGTTCCCATTTTTAAAAGATAAAAAAACATACAATGAGTGAATTTTACCGTAGGAAACTCGTTATTTTTAAGAACACTAAATTCTATACACGCTTACAAATGAAATTTAAAAGAATATATATATATTTTTTACTTTCTTATAAGACACAAAGGGATTGCGTGATCGCAATACGGAAGCAATAACAACGCATTTTGGTTGAATAGGGGAAACAAACAACTTCTGACTACATAAAAGGTGTGAATTCAAACTTCGATCAGCAATTACAAATTCAAAGTGAGTTCTATGAATTGGCATTTAATAAGTAGAAGACTATTTGAATGCTGATTTAACAACTCTATTATGGTCTTTGTTTTGTTCCACAAATGTAATCTTAAGCAATTAGATTGAAAAGGCCATGAATTCCCTTGTCACTTCAACAGTCACTAAGTGAAGAAAGTTTCATCAAATAAATCTCGAGAAAAAGAAATCTTAATGATATTTTGACAATAACTAAGCGAATTACTAAAATTCCAGATTGCGTGTTGTCGGTTAATTGACTCGTTGATATTTGTAGGGTTGTAATCAAAGAAAAAAATTGCGCAAGTGGTGCAACACATTTTTCTTGTGGGAAGCCACACATTCAACTGTTAGGACATGTTAAAGACAACAAGTTTTACTGAAACCCTCAAAACAAACCCCATTCATTTGGAAATGCCGGATATAAATTCGAGACTTTGTAAAGCATGAACTTCTTTTTGATTTATTTTAATAAGAATTAAGCTTTTCAGAATGAATCACGAAAGTACTTCAAGATCTCTCGAGAAAATTCGTTCCCCCTTAAGGATTGTTTATTATTTTACTTTGATTTTCCTAATGGAATAATATGATTGACTGCTTCAAAGGAATAGAGAGCTTTCAGTAATCGGGGTTGGTCCCCAAACATTTCTACCCATTGGCCAAATGCGTTTCAATTTTCATTTACATTGTAATTCAATATCGAATTTTTTAAACACGATCATATGTTAAATATATGTAAACAAGTTTTAATTCTATAATATACAATAGACAAAGTAAAACTGGTAGCAAATAAAATTTTAAACACTGCTTTGTGGCTATATGTGCTAGATATTAACTATGTTTTGGCGACGAATTCGAAGTTTGGCGAGAAAAACCCTGTAACTAGGTTTTCCTTTAAGAATCTTAATTCCCCAAACCAGAAATGAAATTGATTAAATTAGTTTGTTCGGGCATTACCAACTATGCATCTTCAAAGCACTCGACTTATGTTGGTACTCTTTGAGACATGCTGAAATATGGTTATTAAATACCTAAAGCTGTGCAACTGTATAATCAGAAATAATTATCCTTTGTTTTGGAACTTAGCTAACTTATTTTCGGATACAATGTACAAGTTTTGGTTATTCTCAATTGCATTTGATAGGGGATTATACGTTATTAGTTTATAAATGTGCAAGGTTATAATTTTGATAGTGTAATTTATATAATTGCTTCAGTGTTTCGATTTTAAGTACAAATTAAAATTACTGGACATATTTTATAAATAGCACCAGATTCGGTTGCAGTGTAAATTATTGTTAAATTCAGCAAATGAAAAATATGTAATAAATACTTTTGTAGTGGCGAATGTTTAAATCTAAAGAATTAGTACAACCATTACTATAAACTGTTATTTCACATTCAATGCTACTAAATACTTTTAAAAAATATCGAATTCAGCAAATTATGTTCATAGTGATTTTGTCTAAAAATTTAATGTTCTTTTAAAATGATTACATTTAACGTAAACTTTTTTAATTAATTTATTTGTAACTAGACCTATACCGCGCCATCGCTCCTTACACATACAGTTCAAAATATGAATCGTTATTGTAGAGCGAAAGTTAACGAACGACATTACATCAAACTCTTACCTATAAAATATACAATAATTCAAAGCAGGCAGTTCAGTGCACTCAAACACTACATCCTAAACACTTCAACGCTCTTCTATATATAAAACTTTATCGCCCAACCCCACTTGCCCAAATCAACGGGACGCAATAATACCTTGATTGAAAAGACGCAATCCCAAAAGTGAAGCACCTAGAATTATAGCCTCTCCGCGAGATTAAATTCAGCGCCAAAAATCTCAACAAGCTGAGATAACCCCCAAGTTTATTAGGGAGTCAAAAAGCGTCGCCAAGCAAGTATTTGTTAAAACCACGTTTTACGAACGCATCTGGCTCCTTGTCTCTGACACCTATGGCAAGACATGCGGTCGCCAGGATGATGCCTTACGGACTCGTAAAAACATGGAAGATTCAAGTTGTATCTAGTGAACACTTGAGTATTTATCTTCTTGTTTCCAAGGCAACTTAAATGTTTTACAAAGTATTTCTCTTCAAAATACTTCTTTATGATTTTCTCTTTCGATACTCTTTGATTTTTAAATATGCATCATAATGTTAAGCACTAATCAAATATTATTACGTAGGGAAAAGTATTGAACTGGTACTAGGGTTTTGAATGTTCTTTTTATATTATGACCTTATTGGGTAAAAATAAATCCATTGAAAATACACAAAACAATTAGAACAGAAGCAAAATACACATACATCAAAGGAACAAATAATAGTGATTCAGGTAGAGACAGTCCGCTGGACGTCAAAAATATGAGCCCTTGCTTCCAGTTCCCGGCGACCAGTCCCAGTAGAGCTGGGACTGGTCTCCTCTCATCTGGGCATCATGGGCTAGACTACAAACAAAAAGATGGTCAAAATTCAGAGTGCCCTCAATACAGATCTGGCACTCCTTAGATTCCAGATACCCAATCTTATAAATATATTGAGGTGTCTGTGCTTATGCTCAAAGTTTTGTTAAGATGGCAAATGCATTTGTTTTCATGGAAGTCTGGTAATGTAGATATCCATTCGACAAAATTTGGACCATCGTACGGATCAGATGAATTATTTTTAATGTTTATATTGATTCTCTTGAAATTGACATTATCTAGTACGGCGTCACACTAGAGTTAATCGAAGGTTAATGTAGTACGCTGGTAAACAACTTAAAAATCTTGATAGTTTTTACAAAACAAATACTACTGAAGTAAGTAGTAAGCAAAATAAAACATATTGTACAATATTGTTAATATTTTTAATGGAATTTTTTTTTCATACCAATCAATCTGTAAAATAAACTAAAATTCAAAGACATAGTTAAATTATTTTGATCCTATCATCAAAGTGTTCTTCTAAAAAAAAAACTCGTGTAGGGAAATACTGTGACTGTCTTTACCATCGGCGTAAAAATGAGTCCTCCGGTGTCTATTCCCGGTTTCTCTTCTTTATGTCCAATAGCCGTCAGAGACCCTTGTCTAATGCACTTATGTGGGGTGGACTGTCGTACAAAAGGAAAGGAATAAATCTAATGGAAGGTCTCTTATTTTTGCTGAGAGTTGCAGGAAGCATAAGTGATGATTTTTGTATAAAGTTTTGAAATGGGACTGAAATATTTTGATATACGTTGATTTACGAATAGAAATCGCTTTTATGTATTAATTTAGACAATGGGTTTAGGTGTTGATTGTAAATTTTGTGGACACAATGTATTGGAAACGAAGACACTAGTTTTCTGTAAAGTAAAACAAAAAAATTGTCGACAAGGTACTTTAAAATATCGTACTCATAAAAATGTTTAAAAATGAACTTTCTAATCGTACAAGTACACCTGAACATTAAACTTATATTTGAAAACAACTTGTACATCGCAAAGATTATATTTTACTTGTAATCATGCTAAATTTCACTATATACTAAACACGTTTAAATATGAAAGGAAACTTTGTTTACAAAATATTATACTAACTTACACTCGATTCATAAATCTCTAAAACAGTTCCGGAAACATTGAAAACAACAATAAATTAATGACAAATGTTTTATAATGTACTAAATCAAAATGCCTCGCATTGAAAAGACATGCATTCGATTAATTAATATATATTCCAGAATACCACGAATTTGCACTCCATTTTTCTTTGCCAGCTACCATCTTATAAAACTACGTATTACACCAAATCCTACATTCAACTTCTTTTACAAAGATAAATGCTTACGCATTTTCCTCTATGCAATACAACGTCAAAGAGAATTGCTTGCATTAACAAAAAATTTTTACAGCTGTGCCTTGAAAATTTTCGATCGATGCATCTGAAAATTGATGTACTTCCCCTCGTGCGTGGACAATGACCGATACGTGGTTTATCCTCCCAACTAATTCTTTACTGCATTATGAAAAGGGTACTTGGATACGTTCCATGCCTGGAATGAGCTAAAGTTGAAGGGATGCATTAGTTAATGCAGTTCTAACAATTGAGATTTGTGGATTGAGGATACCGAGCTAAGACCAAATAGTAATGGATAGTTAATAGAATTAATCAATTTGAAACAAGTTTCCAACGATAATGATTGTGTAAATATCTGTTCCGAATTTGTATTTGATTTGTCATTTCAATATCTGTACAAATATTTCGTATGATTCATTAATTTCCGAATATTTTTGTAACTTCTAAAAGTAAAATTTCGCAATGAAGAATGTTCTTTTATCGTTGTATGTTGCGATTATAGCACTTGATAATGTGTTACAGCCCGAGTCATCTTATATGATTTTTTATCGCAGGAACTTACGTTAGTGTGTTACCCTATTATACAACATTCACTAATTCAATATTATATATAATAGTTTTAACAAGTTAGTTTATTATCGAACAAAAAAATATTGTATGTTGTTGTCACTGTCTGTTCCAAAAATGGGAGTGTTAAGGTTTTATATTAATAAAATGAAGAACCGTTTGTGAATAGCAATAACACCGTCCTTACCAAATAAAAACGTTCAAGTTTTTTAATTCGATTCTCTGCAACTCAATTATTTATCCTACATAAACTGTCCAATACTATGGTCTTCGTCGGCAAATTTCATCGGCATTTTCTTGCCAATCGTCGTTTATTGCTGAAAATTTTACGCCTCACTTTGTAATAGGGCTTAAACATAATACAATACAAATAGTTAATTAACAACAGTCGCTCATTCGCATCAAGACTAACACTAACTAGTTACACGGTATATCTATCGCAACTAAGGACTATCCTTCCATCCGCTTTTGATGGTCCAAGATTCCTGAACTCTATATCCAAAATCCACACTACCAAATTACCAGTCACAGTCAATCAGAGTGCTATTCTGTTACATACCAAGTCTCTCTGGGCCTGAAATTAACGGACCTTAACTGGTTGCAGTACGTGTCGGGTGCAGCTAGTTCTGTCCCCATATGTATGGTTAATCTGATACCTTAAACCCAGTTTAATGGATACTAAATACAAGCCTATATCCCTTGTTCATGAGAGCAGAGTTCGGTTGGATGTAATGTAGATGTTGTGAATCTGGTAGGTTTATGCTATGTGATTTTCTATTAGTAGGTATACGTATGAATGTAAACTGCATTAATGCATTGATAATCAAACTAATCATATTAAAAGCATTGATTTATTTAGAATTATATTTGATATGATTTCGTAATTGATTGATGTTGTACTGTATAAACCACCATTATACTGTACCGGGTGGCCCAGCGGGTAGTGTTTGAAACAAATGAAAAAATAAAAACAAATAAGAGACATGAGAAGAATTTAATGACGGTTATTGAAAGGACATATTGGGCAATTTATGATAAAGAGGTTTGAAGTGCCCGCCATCTTTAACAAGGACAGCAGTTAGGCGGTTCTCGAATACAACCATACTCCATACTCCTTACAAATACCTTACTCCTTCCTCCATACTCCTTTTGTTTGACCAATTCTTTTTGTGGGAAGCTTTTTTTAGCTTTTGTGAGAAGTTCCACAAAAAGAATTGGCCAAACAAAAGGAGTATGACAGGAGTATGGAAGAAGGAGGAAGGTATGGGTAAGGAGTATGGAGTATGGTTGGATTCGAAAACCGTCTATAACTGCTGTCTTTGTTAAATATGGCGGGCACTTCGAACCTCTTTATTATAAATTGCCCAATATGCCCTTTCAATAACCGTCATTAAATTCTCTTCATGTCTCTTATTTGTTTTTATTTTTTTCATTTGTTTCAAACACTACCCGCTGGGCCACCCGGTATAAAAACTGTATAAAACTGTATAAACTGTATAAAAACAATTTCTGTTAAAAATCCGTATTTATTATTTAATTAATCATATAATAATGAATCCAGAATCCATGCCCAAAAATACGAAATTCAGTTTAGAACGATACGAAATTTAGCTCTAGATGGTTATTTAGTTTTTTTTTTTTTAAGTTAACCAATAAGTTTTCTTAGATGAAGTTGGTGGAAAGTATGTTTCCCACCACTGTTGTTCTCGATGTTGTATGAAGTTGGTCTAAAATACACTTTTCAATGTTGTATTAAAGAATATTATGTAAAATATACTAAATTATGTTTTGGCAGTTTCATTGTAATTATTTGCATATTGGAACCTTTCGTGAAATCTTCAATTATTAAAGATCTTTATTTGGGATGAACATTTTGCTAAATCATAGATCCGTGCATTTTTATTATTCTTTATTCAATCAAGAAGTGAACAGATATTTGTTTGTAGTAGACACGAAAAAAAATAAAATGGTACAAGTAACTTTTTTTAGCCCCAAATACAACTGGCTTGCATTTAGTGAAGAATAGAAATCTTATATATTTTAAATTTTTACTGTATATTGGAGAAAGCAGGTTTCTTAAGTTATTTAGATGAGACTCCAGCGTTATTCTTATTATATTTTATCTATCTGCTCAAATTCAAAACTATTCAATTTCCATCTAACTATATTTAAAATATTTTATGAAAATTTGGCACTTTATATCCAATATTATATTACATATTTTAATACAAACTACGCAATATATATATTTTTTAAATATTATATCAGCATTTATTTTAATAACTAAATTGAATTTTAGTAAAAATGAACGTTTCAACCAAAACTTCTTTAATTTCACCCATTAAATCAAATTAAATATGAATTCCAAACGCTCCCAACAATCCATTATTGAAAACTCTCATCCTAGATGCAATCAACAAAAAATCCCCACTAAACTACACATCCCAACCGACAGCCACAAACATTCCTCATCCCTTATATATCTCTAAGGATCTCCTTATGAACCCCCCCCCCCATCTTCCAACAAAAGAACAACAAAAAAAAAAAATGGGAATAAACAAAGGGACGTCAGCACCCGACAACGTCCCATATCGAATCTTCTGACGTGGATTAGACGTCGGTCGACCGTCGAACTCCGTTAATGGAATGTACGAGATTCAATCCTCCGCCAAACAATGGTATTCTGCCATCAACACATTCCTCTGGCCCTTTTTTTCTTTCTTAACGAGTTGGAATGGTCAGATATAAAGAACAGATCTCTAAGTAAGAGGAATCAGGGATGTGAATCTTTTCTGTTTCAGAGAAAGAGGTAAGGGCGTTGAGGATTTATTGAATTGTTTTGTAGTTAATGAATAATTTGGATTAGATTGATATGTTATTGAAAATTTTAGTGGTTAAGTAATAGCATTTAAAAGAAATGCGGTTTAATTTAACGGCAGCTATTAGTTAGTTAATTTCAAATAATTTATATTATATTGTTAAGATAAGAAGATCTGTAGAACTATACATTTTCTATATCTTCTTTATTGATATGGTTTATTGTTTCGTTTTGACTTGCCGCCACTGTTTTCTTCTTGTCTTTTTTCTTTAAAAAATATTGGAATATGTAGTTTCGTAACACGATCATCTCTATTGATTGAACCATTTCGAATCTTCTGACGTGGATTATACGTCGGTCGACCGTCGTACTCCGTTAATGGTATGTACGAGATTCAATCCTCCGCCAAACTATGGTATTCTGCCATCAACGCATTCTTCTGGCCCTTTTTTCTTTCTTTCTTTCTTTCTTTCTTTCTTTCTTAACGAGTTGGAATGATCAGATATTAAGAACAGCCTCGCTAAGTAAGTGGAATAAGGGATGTGAATCTTTTCTGTATCAGAAAGAGGTAAGGGAGATGATAGTTTATTAAATTGGTTAGGGGGGGGGGGTAATTTGGTTTAAATTTATATGTTATTGAAAACTTTAGCGGTTAATTAATAACATTTAATAGAAATGCGATTTCATTAATCGGCAACTATTTGCTATTTAACCGTAAATAATTTATGTAATGTTATCATATCGCGCTGCTAAGTCTGTATAACTATGGATTTTCTGTATTTTCGTTATTTATGTGAATTTTTGTTAGTTTCGTTTTGACCTCCTGTCAATGTTTTCTTCTTACCTTTTTCTTTAAAAAAATATTAGAATATGTAGTTTCGTAGAACGACCATCTCTATTGAGTAAACCATTTTCCAAAGAAGCATTCTTATAAATCTTAAAACTTTTTATTAATATTGACAAATTCCATTTTGTCTTCTTCTGAAATGCATCCCACGGTTTTAGGGCCATCCAATCATTATTTCATTAAGTATTTAATTGAACAAGAATAGGTCGCTTCACACAAGTATCAATGGCTATATAAGTATCTTATATGTGTAGTATTTGATCTACAATTTTCTTTTTTGTTCAATAACTGCACATTTGCGGTTATTTTTTTATATCACACTGCTTTAATGTTTGTTTTACAGCAAAGGGATATTTTCTTGACTGATATAGTCGCATGAAAAACTTACTCCAATTGTGCTTAAACAAAGAAAATGTGTGCATCCAATGAATGCTAGTAAAGCAAACATTTTTGCTACACAATAAATTTTGCATCATGGGTAAATTCACAGCACTGGTTGATGGCTGCACTTTTACCATCACACTGTGACTGTAAATTAGAGGGACTTTTAGCAGAATAGTCAAGTAAAACCGTACAAAATTTCTTATTTAACCTGCTCCTTTTTCTAGGTAATATAATAACAGGTAATTTCTAGGTAATGCAATAAATTGTGCATCATATGTAAATTCACAACACAGGGCACAGCAAGGGGAAATTTTACCATCACACTGTGACTGTAAATTAGAGGGATGTTTTACAGAGTAGTCAAGTGAAACAGTTCAAAATTTCTTATTTAACCTACTCCTTTTTCTAGGTAATATAATAATAGTTAATTTCCAGGTACTGCAAAAAACTTTACATCATATGTAAATTCACAGCACAGGGAACTTTACCATCCCACTGTGACTGTTAGAGGGATATTTTTACAAAGTAGTCAAGTAA
The DNA here is from genome assembly GCA_019343175.1 of Oedothorax gibbosus. NCBI lineage: Eukaryota > Metazoa > Arthropoda > Arachnida > Araneae > Linyphiidae > Oedothorax > Oedothorax gibbosus. Next base: position 19,037,601 of record CM033273.1, read on the forward strand.
AACCGTCCAAAATTGCTTACTTAACCAACTTCTTTTTCTTTCCAGGTGTCGTGGATCCGCAGGAAGGACCTGCACGTGCTGACCGTGGGCCGCTTCACTTACACCAGCGACCAGCGCTTCCAGACGATCCACCTGGAGAACTCGGACGACTGGACCCTGCAAGTCAAGTACCCGCAGAGCAAGGACGGCGGGGTGTACGAGTGCCAGGTCAGCACCGTGCCCAAGATGAGCCACTTCGTCACTCTCAACGTCATCGGTGAGTGCCTCTTTAAATAACTATACAAAATATCGAAGAACTCCAATTATCCGGAAAAAATTTGAAACTTAAAGATTAGTAGAATACTTAAGAAATAGTATTAGAATAGAAAATAGAGCATCCACCGTGTCCCAAATGTCACAATTCTCCTTTTTGCCCTCAGCACTTTTTGAAATCTCTGGGGTTTCACGTGAAGAGGCTGTGAAAAGTCCACATCTGCGTTTGAATTTTTTGGAGATTTTTGACATGATGGATCTGGACTAGTTCCACTGGTCTAGTTCCATTTCTAAATCTACACTGTTAAAAATTTGGCGCAAGATTGCCCCGGAATTCTAGAATTTTCTAGCTTTCAACAATATTTAGTGGGTAAATTTAACAATTTTGTGCAAAAACTGTAACTTTGATACACCGCAAAAGTTTAAACCACCCTCCATATAGTGGTGGCAGTTAGATAGTTCCAGGGTTCTCCTGTGCAATCCTGCACCAACTTTTGAAGAGTGTAAGTAAATTATTTTGCAGTTGTTCAGAGGTTTGGTAAGGCCACATCAGGAACATTCTGTTCAGTTTTTGTCGCCTTTCCTTATTTTTGTTTTAAATACATCGATTTGATTGGAACAGTTCTGCATAGGGCTACAAAACTAAAAAGGGTGTGTCATGTATAGTTTATTATAACAGATTAGGATATTTAAACCTGTATTCCCTGGAAAATAGGAGAACAATAATTGATTTAATTCAGTTTTTCAAATTAGTTAATCAGGAAGACACAGAGGAATGCATTTTTGATAACAGATATTTTGTAAATTATGACTTAACTTTACGGACAGAAATTCGAACTGCATATAACATGCGTTTAAGCATTTTTTTCTTCAGGTAATCTGTTATAAATCTTTTAGAAAACCCCAATATTACTTTAGAAGGTTCAAAATACTGCTTTTCCATATATTTTAACTTTATCTAGCCCTAAGATACACTTACAGAATTTTTTTTATACTCTTTATCCAAGTATGCAACGCTACATCCTTTTTGAATTTCTAATTGATTGATTCTTTACAAACTATATCCCAGTTGAATCAACTTCAAGATATGTGACTATTTTTATTATACTGTGTGAAATATTAACAAAAGAATTAGTTTTGTTAGCCTCCGGGGTGATGTAGATAGAAGCGAATTGAACTTAAGAAAACACATTTAAATTGAAATCTATCAATTAAAATAGTAGTTTTAGTATTCCTTTCACATTATTTCCTTTATTTGTCAAATTTTTTTATTAAAAAATCGTTAATGAAATGACGGCAAACATATATCAACATCTGTACAGCTAAATGCTGATAATATGACAGACAGTTTTCACAATATGAAGAGAAAAATATGCATAATCAGATACGGACTCTTGTACCAATTATGTATATGTTTATTTGTACCGGACTATATTATTATTGTATAATAAAGTTGGACCCAAATAATATGCATGGAGAATACAATACCGTTTTATTACACAAAATGCTGATTATTTTAAATTAAAACAATCAATAATATTTATAAAACGTGAGTTGACTCGACTGTTTTAAATTTCGAATAGCAATTTGCACCAGTTCTCCTAAAATTTTGCAATTTTTGACATCGTAAATGGAAATACGCGGGTAATGACTTGAAGTAAACTAAATGTTAATTGCGATACGGCATATCTTGAAAATAGTAATTTAGGCTACACATTCAACAGCCTAAGTTGGCAATCAATTAATGTGAGTAATGCATAATAATGACCCAATCTTTTATTGCATGTCATTTTGCTATTAGATAAAAAGTAATACTAGGTTAATAACTAAACGATTTAGGCACGAAATCAAAAAGGATACTTTTACTATAGATTTCTATTGAGATGAGAAACTAAGGTTAGTTATTACTAGAATATATATTCGTAATTCACGTAAAGAAAACTCAGCTACTCCCTGTTTCTTTTTCTCCCTCTTGGCTTTTAGCAATTTGTATTTTATACACAACCACTTGACTAAATGCACTCAAGTGCTAACAAAACATTTTCAAACACAGATAAGAGAATCTAAAGCATACATAAATATATTTTATTAGATGTAACTTTTTTTAGATTATATTAGATTTATTATCTAGATTTTATTCGATTTATTTATGATGTAACGGTCACTTTTTGCCTGATTTCCCTTTTTTAATTCAAAAGAATTTTTAAAAAATGGAAAGTAGGTTTCGAAATCGTGGCGTTTTCCGTCCATACCCCACCCCTCTATCAAAATTGTTTTACCGTCCAATTTAATTTTTTTATGGTATATTTTGTAAAGGTGTGACGCCAGAGATTAATATTTAATATATTTTGTCTATCTGTTTGCACTCTTTTCCATCCCTTTTCTTTATAAGGCAGTCTGTTAAAATTTCAGTTCTAATAGTGCGATTTTTTAATACTACTTATATAATATATATTTTTTAATAATACTTTTTATAATACTTTTTTTTAACGATATGACATTAGATAACAAACTTTTACACATTACGTCCACCTGTCCTTCAAAAGGTGGACTGTTATCATATAAAACCGATTAGATTTAATTAATTTCTTTGTGATAAATTATTGATTTTAATCCAATTTATTGTAAATTTTAACCATATTTTGTTGCATGAAGTTAAAAAAATTTTTTTGTAAAATAAACAATTATTATTTTCTTAAATTTAATATAAACTGCTCTACATAAAATTTAATATTTTAGAGTAAAGTTGAAATTTATTAATTACATTAAAACATAAAATGTTTTCAAAAATAAAAAATATATATATTAGCTTTTCCTAAAATGAAAATAAAAAAAAAACTGAAAATGGTAGACAACCTAATAATTTGTATTAATTGCATTTTTCTTCAAAATGCTTCAAATATACGTTTACTGCAAACTTAATTTTACTTAATAATGAACCTTTTAAATTTAGTACACAAACAAAACAACCCACCAAACCAAAATATGCAATGTCTTTTATGACCTGCTTGAAATAAAGATTTTAATCAGTGATAAACGCATAATGACATTCTTAAATTATCCCAAAAGAAAGAACATAAAAATTACTTAAAAGAACAATCCACGTAAGACAATTCCAAACAATAAGATTGTAATCGCCTTTGGTAATTAAAATTTATGTTGTTTCGTAAACATAGGAAATGCACATCTGCGTTTAGGTTATAATCATACAATTATGCATTTTTAATCGAAAGAGTCTTTCATAAGCAACTTAAAATACTAAAATTAATTTTCACACGTAGTAAAATCTTGTTTTTGAAATTAGATTTGGGATGTGATTTCTCTTTTTAATTAAAATAAAATACCAAATATAAAGAACGTGTGATAATAAAAGAGAATTGTTGGCTACGTAATAAAGTGAACCTGTTTAAATAATTAGAATTTATTGCAATGGGTGTAGTTTGGATATTAAATAAAATAATTTAAAGTGTGAATGTTTTATAAACAATAAATCAGTATTAATTATGGTCGTTTTAAAATTTCAGGTATAAACAAATATATTCATTTTAATAATGTAACAAGTAATTTCAGATTTTAGTACCATCAAGGTGTATGTATTATTAAAACGAATGTTGTGTGACTCTTTTTAGGATATGATGAAACGTTTTTTTAATGATATTAAACACATACATACTGGGAAAACACATACATACTGTTTTTTATGGCCTAAGATTGAAACTTTCACAATGCCCTGCGATATCCTAACTAAAAATGCTTTAATTTGATTTAAAACAATAACAATAAATATAATTATAAAAATAAAGTGAAAACTCAAATAATTTAAAGGCTTAAACTTTAAGAAATTTGCTTGGATTGAGAAATGTGTTTTATTTGCTCTGTGTCTTTTCGATAATTATAAATAATTGCTGCTACACATTGAAATTCTAAACATCGATATTTTTTACAATACTGTTTTAGCAATACTTGTCATCTTAAATGAATTACTGAAAAGTTTTGAATATTGATTCCAATAAAAATAGCTAGAATGGTTGATGTTTTTATTTTTCTTAATTTAGCCGGATTAACTTCGACTAAAGTGCATTCTTTCTGAAAATGTTAATGAATGACTAAACAAAAATAAATGTTTGTCGGTTCTTTATTTTTAAGGGTCACAGTATACACAAAAGTACTTTTTTAATATAAAAAGTATGACTGACATTTCAATATTAAATTTCCTACAGTAAAATAATGATACAAACACATATTTTAATATAAATATAATTTACCAATAAATTAAATACTTTTAGTACAAATACCCAAATCCTGAATAATATGTATGGCTCTAATCCGAACAGCAAACATTCAAATTTTCGTATTCGACGTCAACCTTTCCAAATATTACTTCTTTCCATAGCTTAACCATAAATAATCCCGTATCGTAGGAAATAATCTCTTCGTTCAATGTCACTTTATAAGCATGACTTATACGCATGCTAGAGTAACATTGACAAACAAATGTATTTGAATCCAATGTAGCAGTCCCACATGGCTGAATTTATAAATGACCGATGTCGTATGCAATAAAGTTGTACATAGGTCCTTTTCCGCAGAAGTACGTGTTTACCTGTTAGATGAAAGATACATGGGGACTTTATGCTATATATTTTGTGTATTCGTTTTGGATAAGGTAGCATGTATTTTGTTTTATGTGCATTTTATTACTTTCAATTCATATATGAAATATAACGTAAATTGCTATGGGGGTCGATCGTGATGAAGTGTGATGGGGGTCGAAAATCCTAAATGGAGATATTGTTTTCTAAACGTTTTGGAAGGTTCTGCTTCTGAAATAGCGGTTTTCAAATATTAGTCCGTCTGTCTGTCTGAAACAACTCTACAGCTTGAACTAAAAGACCTACTGACTTCGAATTTTGTACACGACTACTAGTCGGACGTTATAATAAGGTTTTTGAAAAATTCGCTCATGCGCTAAGGGGAGTTGCAATACAAATTTCTGGGCTAAGATGTCATGCCACAAAGAGTAACTTCGCACTTTCGCAGGATATGTCCTCGACTCCTCGTCTTGGCTATCCTACAAGCAAATCGTGGTGGAATTACTGTTTCTGCAGTTCAATGGCGATATTTAGTTGCATTGAATGCTAGCTCGTGTGTTTTCCTCGTCACTTGAATCTGGTTCAAAATTACGAGCCCGGTTGCGAATGGACCCCGTATAGCTCTATTGCGACGTTTTTTCAACGTTTTTCTTTCCGTGCATTAGGGCTGGGCGAAATAAAAAGATTACCTAAATTTTCTTGAAGAATTTAAATGTTTTTTGAAAAAAACTTAAACACATATTATCAAGCCAAATTCATTCACCTCTAAGAAAGCGTAAAAAACACTTTTTGTTGTCTTTTATCTTAATTCAAATAATTACATTTAGAAATAAATTTAACCATGTTTTTTATATCCTAATCCGTTTCAAATTTATTCCATCTCTACTTAAACATAGATTTTCGATTCAAGCTCCTAAAATGTAATTCATATAATAAAAATAACCTTATTTAAAAATAACAAATAACAAAAATATTAAAAACGCAGCTCTTAAAATCATCGCCCATGTCTAAGTGCAAATGTTAAATATTTTTACACATCCTAAAAAAGTCTTACTTATCTACCATCAAATTTTGTCTTTACATCTCTCTAAAAGAAAATTGGGTTTAAGTCCAATGTTAAAACACCTAACTTATACCCGTTTTCTACTGTGGTATGAACATAACAGGCTACTCTCCAACAATTTAAGCACGGATTTTGAAATATGCAAAAAGGTTTTTATTAATCTATACGATAAATATCAATAAACGTCCCGGATTCGCTTTTTATGCGACGAGGCTTGGAAACGCAATGCAATAAACAAATTGCCAACCTTAATTTTTCGACGTTGGGATTTTTAGCTTGAAAGGCGTAATAAATTTCAATTTCGGTACTAGCCTGGTTTTAGCAGAAGATTGTAGTTAATAATTCTTTTTTTTAAAGCTTAAAAATAATGCTAATGTTAACATTCCCTTTAAGTTATTTTGCGCTTTTTAAGGTCAATGATTTTGTTTATTTTGGTACTTTAGTTGAAGAGTAAAATATTTTAAATGTACTTTTGGTTATTTAAATTATATTCATGAGTGATTCCAATATAATGTTGTGGAATTCATTTTACTGAAATTTTATGTCAAAGAGTAATGGCTTTTAAAAAGAAGAGTATCAATTTTGCATTATTTTTATATTGTTTCACTAATATCTAAACTAATCGTTTTATTTTATATAACTAAAAATTTACTTACACGGGTTTATATTCTTAGTTTATATATTTAAATACTAATATAACTGGATTATGATGTTAAAAAATTGATGGTATATATTAAACAAATCAAATGCGAAGTAAAGTTTTAGAAAAATGATTGACAATGTACAATTTAAAAGTGAAACCTTCCTTAGACAATTACGAAACAATAAATGTTTCTCAAAGAAAGAGACTTTTTTTTCTTCAAATGTGTATCTACGTGATATACAGTCAAACCCAAAACGTAATAATTTATTCAGAGCTGCAAGTTTTTTGCAAACGCATGGCACGCTATGCCCTTGAACCTCGGTATTGTTCACGCAATTGGCTCATCTTACTTCTGGAAACACTAAAAAACTTTCATTCTCGGTGGAATGCCAATACCATTGTATTTCACAATTGTAGTTGAGAAAAACAGCTTCGGCGATGCAATAGGCTTTCAAAAAGGTGTTGACTAAAAAAATCAAGAAAACAGAAGTTTTGGAAATGTAAGCTGATAAAAGTTCATATTTACACGTACTTCCAAATAAAACACTCTGAGAAAAAAAAACACATTGAATTATACAGCAGAACACCAGCATCTTGGTTCGTTTAAACCATAATGGCTATGGTTTTGTTTTGTATTGACACCAGCGCCATATTTTCTTTACTATGAACTACAAACTGTCATCGCAGAGAGCGCGTGAAAGGCGAATGGAACTAAAAGATATTCCTATTCCAAAGACACAATCCGTAATTTTCGAATTGAAGCTCTCTACAAGCCGGCAATCTAACCGCTTAGGCTAGTGACTGAATTGAAATTGTAGCAATTTAGTCGATGGTATGCAATCTTAGGAATGAAAGAAAAATATTCTTAATATAATTTTAATTTCAGGAATCCGGAAAGATATAAAAGTGCTTCAAACTTTTTAAAGCGCATTCACCTAATAAAAAAAATAAAATGCCGATAACAATAAAGCCAATTTTAAAATATGTTGTATTTACTACTAGATTTATTTAAAAACTAAACAATATTTATAATTTTATAATTAAATTAATCAACTATATTATTTATGATACTGTGAAAATTTAAAAGATAAGATATGCTTGGATACTTTAAATTATTGAAATTTGTGGTGTGCTCACTCATTTTATAAATAGGAAATAGAAATGAAAATTTTAATCTTTCACATTTTTTTGTGTTTTTAATTTGTTTATGCGTATATACCGTGGCTTTAAAGAGCAGCAGTGGCATGTATTCTATGCAAAAAATGTTAGGAATAATTTATTTTGTTATTCAAAATTATGTCTCCCGCGTGTCAATAGCATCTAAATCAAATTAACAGTAATTCCGCCCATCAATTTATTCTACATTATATTCTGTTGTCAGAATTAAGTTCTTGGGAGGCTAAATTTTTATCAATCAATGTTTAACATTACCAGTAGTTCATAGTTTGGATAAAAACCGCTGCGATCTGAAATTCCGAATATTTCAAACATCAAATCAATTTCTGACGGTTCAGTAGTTAGTAGGTAAAGAATCAAAGGCAATGTGCTCAATATACGGTTAAAAACTGTAAACTTCGCGTTTCGAGTGTAAACTGATAAATGCATGGAAATTTTGCGTAAAAATAACGGGATTTTTAGAGTGTATCAGTGAAATGATTTTTTTGTTTCTAAATGATGGTAATATCCATACCATGTAAAATAAGATTTTTGACTTGCTATACATATTCGTATAAATTAATATTTATTTAACAATTAGACAAGACTACTTTAAATATTGTAAACATTTTAAGAATTGTATCAAAATGGAGTAATTTATTTATCAGCATTTAATTAATATATATATTATTTAAATAAATATAAGTTAATATTTATTTGCAATGCAACTTTTACTTATAATCCTATTAAAGTTATTTATTACCATCATTGAAAAGTTGCCATAACATTTAATCGTAAGCATTCTCAAAAAATGAAAACTCAGTTACGTAGAAAATAATATCCACTTTATATCAAAAGCGTAACTCGCTTTCACATTTTAAAATAAAATCACCCATCATGCTTGACACTTTGATATTGGTACTGGCGTAAGAATATGTTTCATTCAAAAACAAATATGCAATCTTAAGAGTGTCTGATGCATTTTAGGAGAAACTGAAATGCAACCACGGTCCCTTTGTATTGTTTTGTTTAGTTCTGCATCGCACAAAAAACTATGTATAAGAAGAAATATTCTGCTTTCGACAACAATCTCTCTTGTGGAATGGTATTAGATTCTCGCTCCAGGGAACAATATATTTTCATTAAATATAGAAGTCACAAAAGACGGAGAAAGGTATTGTTTTATCTTTATCTCAAGAATAAGTTTCATATTGTTTAAAAGATTTCAAAATAAATCGAAAAATCGATGTTTTGATCTCATTAAAATAGCGCATTATTGCACTTTTTTTAAATGAATGTATCCTTTTATATACTATGCAAGGTAAAAGTTAAATAGTGTTCAGTTCAATATAGCAAATAGTCATGCAACTTTTAAAGGTAGGCATACACGGAGAGACAGGACCAGGGACATATCTATGTGAACTTTCGCCAAATATCACCACTTATTGGCAGTTGGCAAAACCTGTCTCAATGGAAAATGTGCCCCGTTATACAATATAGATAGTTTATAAAATAAAACGAAAAATTTTAATATGTGTTGACTATTTTCCAGAGCACTAATAAAAAAATGCTACTTAGCCGAAATAAAATAACGACGATTACAAGAACCCCTCAATTGAAACATCGTATCCACAGATTATTTCCATACATGCTCTTATTAAGCAACTCAACACTGTCATGTTTCGTGCTGTGTTGTTGTTGTTATTATTATTATTTTTTACTTTCTAAACTTGTGCCTCGGAAAATAGCTTGAGCGATGGCCTCTCCAAGTACTTCTGGCATCGTTGCTGACAAGTTGCATTTGATAAAGATCTCCGTTGAGTACTTGCGTTTTTTCCCTCTTGCCACTCGTGTTTTGCCGGATGTTCTGCACGCTAGTCTTTTACCACCAGGTAATTAGTCGCAGGATTTGGGAGCCCGGAGGCAATTTGCAAAGTGTAATCAAACTTGTTGACGCACTGTTGTTAAACTTTGAGTGTGTACAAGTAGGTAGAACGAGAGTAGCCATTGTTGTAAGTTTAAATCATAGTATAAATTCGACGATTTCTTCAAAAGCAAGCCAAATTAATCGTTTGGTGCCTCATTTATAGGTACTGTATTTTTTTTATTTTTCAAGAAAGCTAATTACACTCTTGTTTAATTTTCCACCAGCATCATTGTTATCATGCAATAATGCATGCATTATAGCAATCAATAACATATAATTTAGTCACACATTTATGCCACGGTTTATTCAAGAATCTGAAGTCTGCAACTGTACAATTAGTAAGCTTTTTATTATCAGAAACTGTTATCTGAACCTAAATGAGGAGTATGCCGACGCGACAGATAAATTTAAAATTATTAGTTTGTAATTCAATGTGGTTGTTCAGGCTAAATTATTTGATTTGACGACTTAAAAGCGGCTTCAGTAAAAATTGCGCCAATTATTTCCAACTTCGTATGATCTTCTTAAATTTGAAGATGTCTCAACTTGTGTATAGAGATGCCACAAATAAACTTTTAAAAATGTTGTATTTGGTTTCCTTTATAAAAAAAAGCTAATCAATATGTCTATATATGACAATGAATGAGATATTCTATTCTTAAACAATACTGTGCCAATTTACGATTTTAAGAAGTGTCATGAATCGTTTTTAGTGCAGTTGAAAATTAAATTGTGTGCACTTGTTTTAGAGTTTTTGTTTTAAAGCAGTTTAGTTTAAAAGCAAGTATAAAACGTCTGGTATCATTTAAAAAATGCAGTCAGAATTTTTCGTTTTGCTTGACAACTATCACCATGGCTTTTATAGTATAAAGTTCAATCATTTCGGTGAAATTCGAAGACAGTTATCATTTGCGTTTCCTTTAATAAAAAATTCACTTGAAATTGAAGATCTTAACGTGACCCATTGCTGGACTATTTTCCTAACAATCGAACATTGGAACTCTTCAAAATGTCATCAAACGGTGAAAATAGCTTACTCAAAGGGAAAGAACTTTAAAAGTAGAAGATCGTTTTTCATTCTCGAGGAAAACTTCGAATCATTTTGAAGTATACTTCCTTAAGGATATTCGATCTGAATCCGAATATATTTCTTCGGTTGAAAGAAACGTTGCCCTGAGCCGTGTCAAAACGATCTGAAGTAAGGAGATTGTCTCATAAGTTTGATATTTGCTTCTGCTTTGTTTCTTTTCATTTGATTTTAAGATTTTACCTTATTTTGATATTTTTAAAGTAAAATATAAGTGACATTGGAATGCGATTAAAAAATACGTTAAGATTTAAAGGTTTTTTCCATGAAAAATTAACACAATGAGCAGGTTTCAGGTTTTGAGTGGCGACAGAAATTCTGAATAAAATTGAATTCGTTGTGTGAATCAGAGCCACATGTGAACAGAGCACCGACCTGAGTACCGAACGAAGGAAAAACATAAATGAAATTTGAAAGGATATATGTCACCTAAAATAAACCAAAGAAATTAGTAAGGCTTAACACAGAGTAACAGCTAAATTTAGGACTGGGGTATTTATAACTGCTTTTATACTAATGGGATGCCTTACTCAAGAATGACATTAGTTTTTGGCCAGCTAATTTTTAAAGATATAAAATTTTAGTGAAATGAGCAGCTCATGGTTTGCTCTCATTCTCTTAACAGAGGTTCAGAGGATGAGTCTTTTCATCCTGGTCTCTCCTTATGATACTATCCATAACTACATACAATAATAGAAATTACAGTTGATAATACGCAATTAGTATATACTAGCTGTTATACCCGACGTTGCACGGGTAGAGGTGGAAAAATAATTTAACAGTCAATGTAACTATTTTTTTTTCTTTCATTTTAGTTACATAAGATATGAAGATTACCCAGTAATTTTCCATTTAATTACCCAACTTGGATATAGTAATGATTAATATTAATTTCAAAAATACCTTTGATAAGTAGCTCAAATTGAAAATAATACATATTTAAAATTTAAATCTCACTTTAAACTGATCACTCTTGGTCTGCGTGCAGAAAATAAAATATTCTTAATGAAAGCGAATTACATGATCTAATTGTTTAAATGTTATAGAGCTACTCCAGCAAACAGCAAACGATTTGCATTTTTTATATTTATTCGTATTTTTTTAACTGTGATAAAGATACTAAAGCAAACGATTTTTATTTTTAATATTAAATATTTTTCTAACTGCTAAAACGCTAGCAAACGATTTTTGCTTTAGATGTTTCTTTCTAATTTTTTAGCTGTAATAAAACTAAATATACTTAAAAATCGTTTTAAAAAAATTTGTGAAATAAAACTAAATCAACAATCCGTGAAAACGTGCTGTTGAAGGAGCAATAAACCTCTAAGGTCTTCAATGCATTGAATGGGAAACATAAAAACGTTCGAACACGATAGAAGGAATGGTCTGATTCAAAAAATTCTTAGCCTATGTTTGTTCCGGTGATGAGATGAATTTTTGTGCCAAATTTCGTGACGATCTGTTGCGTGGTTCTTTAGATCTCGTGTCTTATACAAACAAACAAACGGAAGTTGCCTTTTATGTATATAGATGGTAAAAAAACACTTTTTATGCATATATTAAACGCAGTAATAAAAGAACGAGCTGTAGAGGCAATTGATACGTAAAAAATATATAAATTATAGAAAATTTAAATTATAACATGTATTTAAAAAATGAGAAATCTGTGAATTGGTTTTTCAATTTGTATGAGTATTTACTTTGTGAAATAAATTTAGAATAAACTCAAATTATTTCGTATTTACATTCACAAAAACAACTAATCCGTTTCATTTGGTGGTAATTTTTAATGGAAATAAATCTAAAACAAATAAAAATTTTAACTCTTTCCCAAAAATTTAAAGCACTAAAAGTTTTACATATATTTTATACTGAAATAATTTGCATGTTGCTCAACGTAACAAAATTATGAAATTCATTTAACAAAACCATTAAAAGTAAGCCTCAGCTAAAGCTTACATTCATTATCTCAATGAATTGAAATAAATTACAAACAAAAGAAAAAAATCTCTTAAAATAGTAACGTACAAAACGCACTCCATATTATCTAAATGATTGCAGTTGTTTAGAAAAGAAACTATTTCAACAGAGACATTCTATTGTCGTACAACAAACAAAAGAGGTATACTTAGGGTTTAAAAAAACTGTCCTCAAAAGAAATATTTCAATAAAAAGTGACGTTTTGCATCGGTATATTTTACCCTCCGATTTTCTTGCATGAAACGTTTTTGTTTGAAACCTTTTACTTAAATTGGGCATGGTTTGATCTTAACAAAGAAAGCATTGCATATCTTTGAAAAAGAGAAATATTGTTTGAAACAAAGTTTTTTTTTAAAAAATTGATGTGAAATAAATGAGAAACTAGGGAGAGGCTACATCATTAAAACTTCAATCTAGAAGTTTGTTTTTATTTTTTGTTTTCTATAACCTTGTAAGGTAACTACTCTTTGGATTCAGCTTTAAAGAAGTCTAATTTTTATTATAAGTAAATATTTTATCTTTTTGTATAAATAAATCTAAATTTTGTTAATGTAAATTTATCTGTTTATTTATTTTCAATGAGCATATTTTACAGCTTGAGTGATAACTGTTCCACATGAATGAAAATAAGCATCGGTTAGTAATCTGTATCCTCGTGGCAACTAATGTATGTAGTTCGGCGGAGCTTTCCGTGTCATATCACTAATCACCGATCACCAATTAGATCCTGGAATGAAAACAGGAATGATTCTCAATACGTGAAATACGAATATTATAGAATTTCAGAATGCAGGAATTGTGAAAGCATAACTTTAAAACAAGTAGGTTTGTAACAGAATCTGTCACTTAACCCGCTTCCACCCAACAGTTGTATTTAACAAGTAAAAAGGCGCCAAACACAGCATTAATTCTATATTAAACATTTGCATGCTAAATTTCGCTAGTTTATTTTATTTTATTTCGAAAATTCAATAACTATTACTTATCGTTTGCAAAAATTAATTTATATTTCAAAGAATAAATATTTAAAATTTCATATCAACATAAAAGAATCTCGTAGTGAAATATATTTGACGTCATTTCAAACTGATCGATGTCGCAAAAATAAATGTATTTTAATTTATTGTTTAAAAGAATTTAAGTTTCTCGATCAATTGTTGCGAATGGCAATGGTGATTTATTTCTAATAAAAATGGCTTTTTATGCTTTTTAAATGAGCATTAAATTTTGCAGTTTTTTAAATAATTGAAGTACTTCGAATTCGAATTCTTCTCTGAATTTTACAATGTGTACTAATTTCGATTCGCTGAATTTTTTGACGTATCACACGTGTCCGTAGCATTTGTAGTTTGGGCTATGAAAGTGGGTGACGGACAGACAGACGGACTGAACGATTATAATGCCTTCTACTTTTTTACGTTATAAACGTAGTGTGGAAGCTAAAACATACGAAATTTAAATTATTGTAACAAAATTCTGGCAACTGTCACGATAAAAACAAATTTATCTATAGAAATATTCTTCACAAATTATATTTTATATCAATATATTCTTATATAAAACTTGTTATTTCAAAATAATGTTTAAAACTCCTAGAAGGATTGTCATATAAAATAAACGTGATTGAAAATAAAATCAATAATGACTCCTACATGAAAAAAGGGTTTTGAAAAGATAATGAAACAATGGAGTAAAACCTATTTCACAATACACACAACTACATACACACATTACATACACATTTTTGGAAAAATACACAATGAATAATATTTCAACATTCTAATATCCAATTTCGATTTAATTAACGATATGAAGTAAAGTTTCATTTTAAATATTTTTATTTATATCGAATCAATGATTATTATAAACTAATTATATGCATATATTTATATTAATTATTATATATATGTAATACTATATTATTATTATATGATAATTATATATATATATATATTATATATATATATATATATATATATATATATATATATATATATATATATATAATATCATATATATATATATTATATATATATATATATATATATATATATATATATATATATATATATATATATATATATATATATATATATATAATATTTTATATATATAATATATATTATATATATATATACTATATATATAATATATAATATATATATATATAATATATATATATATATATATATATATATATATATATATATATATATATATATATATATATATATATATTTATAATATATATAATATATATTATTAACATTATAATATAAATATAGAATTAATATACAGTTATTATAATTATATAATATAAAGATAAAATATAGAGAAAGCTGCGAAAGAGACTAATAGAAAAAACAATTAGAGGTAAAAAACTACATATGAAGAGCTGAAAGGAAATTTACGTTGTTTGAAGTAAGCTTTGTAAACAACTTCTAAAGTTTTTTTTTGTTGTTATTATTGCAATTATGAAAACATAATGATTAATGATATTTATGCTTAAGTATTTTCGAATGTATATGTTTTTATTTTAAAACATCACCTGTATCCAATTATTTACCTTAGATTAAGAAAACAATTTTGTTGCAATAATGCTAATACTTTAAAATCTTATTAAATGGTAACATCCTTTGAAAAATGTTTTGTGTTTAAAAACCAAATACGTCAAAGTTTCATAATGAATTACCATCTTTAAGTAAAGTTAGATTCACAAAATTATAGTTAAATGAACTAAGTTACCATCGAAGTAATCTTTTTTTTAGAATTTTTATAAATTTAATAAAATAAAAAACACCTTGTTTAAAGCGCAGTTCAATTACTAAACATTTAAATACTAGGATGTCCAGATAAAATACCAGTATATATGATCACAAGCAAAAAATTTGGCATTTGACAAAAAAATATATATTTGATAAAGTTGCGTTGGTGGAATTGTGCAGTAAGCATCATTCCCCTTCCAACCTTTAGAGATATTTTTAATTAAATATGGTAGAAGAATGACTCAACAGATGGCGTTGTCTACGAATTCCCTATATATTCCCCTAATACTTCTTTCTTTAATGAGTTTGATGGTTACAGACGTAGGGAATAAATATGGTTGGGGGAAATTATGATAATCTTTGCAGTTCCAATATGCAAATGAAAGGCGTTTTGGTAGTAAATATATCCATGGAGGATTAAAACCGAGACTAGCAATGGTCATAATGGCGTGAAAGTATAACTTTTAAAGGTGGGCGTGTGGAAAATGAAGATTTTTTCGTTAAATGTGAATATATAATGCTAAAAACTTTTAGTAAAGATATCATTTAGATGACTCTATTATATTTATGAAATTGCTTTTTTTCTAAAATGATTTTATTTTATTTAAAGCGATATCTCAGTAAGATTAATATTTGAATATTTTAAAGATGTTCTTTTTCTTTTTGTAATCTTTAGTTGATAGACATGGTGATGAGTATATTGCTTAGTGACATATTTTTTTTAATAAACTAAATTCAAAACAAAAAGTTTTTTTTAACTAAGAAAACAAAGACACATTTTAAAGGCCCATAAAAATGAACTTTAACATCAGGTTCTATATTTATATTTTATTGTTATAATAACACGTTTAGAAACTAAATTCTTTTTTATTATTTATATTAAAAACCCAAACAACTGAAACTGCTTAGTAATATAAGCTAATTTATTCATTAACGTGTTGTGAAAGTAAAATTAATAAATTAACATGAATATAGTAAGCAGTATGAATTAGGGATGCAAATAGCGGGCAATACTACTGATTATATATGTGATACTAAAATATGATAATGTTTTCAACAAATGTTTACATTTACAAAATTTATTAAACACATGATTTAATTTGGAAATTGTTCAAAATATGTATAAAGTAATATACATTACTGATTTTGGAAAGAATATATCCTTCATTTTAAATTTTTATTCCCAAATATAAATATTAACAACTAGTTTCTTTATTTTATTACTCAATATTTTACAAAAAGTTTTCTAAATATACAATTTTAAAAGTATTTAATTGTATTATAAAATATGATTTTTTTTGAAAAATTGAACAAAATGTATGCCATAAAATAAAATTTCTTCTTTAGTAAAAAGAAACAGAATTTCATTTTCGTACTTTGATAATTTTCTTTTTTTTTTCTTTAACCCACCTATTTGTCCTTATAAAAACCCTAGCAGACGACACTTGAATGTTGCCATTCTCTACCAGACTAATCCGAGAAACGTCTATTATAAATCCTTCAACTAGGGAAAAAACGGTGGAGAAAAGAAGGGTGCAGAATGAGAAAAAGATAAACAGATACAACTTTGGGGGAGAAAGCATTCTAGGGAGATAAGTGCGCAGTCTTGAACGAAAAATGAAATTTGAAAAAATAACATATTTATGTCTGTACCAGTTTCATTTTGGAAATAATATCAAAATGGACTTATGACTCGAGGTGGGATATCTCCCTACAGGCCAAGCACTGCGATCCCTTATTGCAAAAATGAAATTAAATGTTTTTTAATTTATATATTCTGTAAAAAAAATCACCGATTATCAATATTAGCAGTCGTATCTTACACAATTACGTGTATTTAGGGGAACGAAACAGGTAATTATTGTTTAATAAATAATTATTTTGAAATATATTGCGATAATGTACATTGAAACCTAAAATCACACCAGCATAGAACTCACACCAGCATAAAATCACATTTGCATAGAACTTTCATAAATATTTAAAACATAGGTTTTGTAATGTATGTTTTTATATTTATTATGTTTGTATGCTTGTTATTTTTTTTCAATGCATATTTCCACTGGTGTGACTGGGGTAAAGTTTTCAAATGTTCAAATTTATATCATTGACCTTAATGAGTTTAAATTGATATGCACTATTTGCTATTATATTTATAGGGAATCGCGCCCAATTTTGAAATATACAAAACTATTACGTTTATATTAGATTTCATTAGATAGATAATTTTACGCAAACAATTAAAAAGATAGGGTTGCGTCATTTAAATTAAGGATAAATACGTATAACTAAAAATTACTTGAATAAGACGTTGATATTAATATTGCGAAATAAAAAAATTATATTTACAGATTAACCTATAGTATGTACACATCTTCAGCAAATGTATGTTACTTATGTTAAACCTAATCCAGTATGTTTTAACCAAAACGATTTTGCATTTTATATAGTTTATAACGCGAGTAATTCTATCCGAAATAAAACTACCAAGTTACACACCACTTACTGTGTGGTACTTTGAATGGAAAACATTTAATACAAATACAAAAATTGTCGACCAACAACAGGCCAGAAGCCCAGCAAGGTTGGTCCAAAATAAATCTAATACTTTACCAGTTTCCAATGACTATCAAGATTCTTCTTAAAATCTTCTACTTTCTTCGAAAACACAACATAATCTGGTAAAGCATTCCACCCATCGACAACTCTATTGTAAAAATAATGTTTTCTTACCTCCCTTCTAAAGCATGATTTATTCAATTTCTGATCATGTCCTCTGGTTCGGCTATTTAAGGTAAAACCTAAGCCCTCCATGTCTCCCTGTTTTATGAATTTGAATAACTGAATTAAATCACCCCTAGCTCTCCTATTTTCCAGGGAATACAAGTTTAAAGATCTTAATATGTTATCATAATCAATACCAGATCAATCTGTTATCATAATCAATACAATTAAGCATCTGTTCTTTGACAAAAACTAAAATTCCACTCAATAACTGGGTGAAAAAATACACACAAAAAAACTTGCAACATCATTACTTTTCTCCCAACCAGAAACGTAATACAGACTAGCAAATGGTGCCTATGTACTCCTGGTGGGCAAAGCATATGGGTCTGGACTCGAAAAGATAGAAGGGAAGAAAAAAATATCTGCGTTTCCAGTTCGATCATTTGTGGACACAGTTTTCTTTGGAGATACATTTTTACCCCTTTTTCATACTCAATTTTACTTGCTCTTTTGGAAGAGATCTATTTCATTTAGTATGGTTTCTTTTGTGCCCCGGGTACGTTTACAGGACGGTTATTTTGATAAATTGTGTCTTGACGGGACAGGACGTGCGATAAAGGGTTTTTTTCGGATCTGTAACGCAGATGGAGAAAATACAAGAAGATGTCGATGCTTGACACGAAAAAGAAGTGAAGCCGTCGGAATCGCGCCAAGCAACCATAGTAGACCTAAACAAACCGCTCACTCAATTTTAGTTTATTCTGAAAAGCATACTTTTATTCCTTAAAATACGATGAATATAAATGTTTGGAAAATAAATATTTGGGCAGTTGTAAGGCTGTATCATGGGATCTGAATTTGCACAATGTGAGCAATTCCCTTCACAGGTGAAAAAAATCAATTGTGATTACAGTTTTCATTAGAGAGGCAAACGGTCGTCAAGTCTGTGTAGTAAGCCTATACAAAATCAGTTTAGAATCGAGCCAAATAATTCGCCAAGAGCATTTGTTTAGGCTTACTACCAAGCGATCTACGGCCAAGCGATCTACGCAATAAATATTACTTTTATACCTTTTTTATCCGATATTAATTTCATGTATGTTCAACCACAAATTAAACTGTTTTATTATAAGATTTACATTGCTTTATCTTGAACTTCTACAAAAGTTCTATATTACAACTGATTCGTTAGTATATAAGTACAAACCAGGGTTCAAAATTCCCGGTCGCTAGTCGCAAAATGCTACCAAATTTTTTCGTTTTGCGACCATAAAATTCATTTAGTCGCAGTTGTCGCGACTAGTTTTAAGAATCGTCAATATACACTTTTTCCATTTTTTTTAATTAGATACATTTGTTTTTTTATCAGATGTAATAGATGTGCTTATTTCTCTTCTTTGACTTTTCAGTTGAAAGATAACAACAGAAAAAAAAAATTGATGAATTTCTAACACTGGTACAAACTATTATTTTACTAATCCACTTACATGATTTACTAAATAACAATATACGTGTCTGAGAATTAATAATCTTAATTTATTATATGACATCAATACTGTACTATGTATTATTTTAATGCTTTAATATAAATTACAAACAATCATATAAAATGAATATACATTTACAATCATTTCAAATTCAGGGTAAAGATCCCACAATACATTGTTATTGTAAATGTACAATAGAAAAATCAGTCCATGTGTTTATCGCATTCAAATCCATGTTTTATTGTAAATACAAATTTGAATTGAATCGTAAAACCAACACAGTCAGGTTATTAATCCCCCCCTCCCCCTTCACCAATGTACACAAAACTGATAATTGACCCGCATTTGAGGAGGCAGAATAAACAGTGAACTGTTTAGGCAAAGTAATCACGCCATTACCATTAAATGTAATGTAAATAGTATGTTGGTTTTCATAGAGCTTGTTTGTTGTATATAGCAAATACTGTGATGTTATTCTTTTTCAATGCAAATCAGAGATCTAAATGTGTTAATTTCAATCAACGAAGTACAAGGAAAGTAATTTTAAAACAATACCTATGTGTCAACTTTGTAAACGATACATTATTTATAAAATAAACAATGGTAATTAAATAGATTTAAAAATCCTTAAGTTCCAATTAAAGGTAGCATTAAGAGTAATGTATAACAAATATTTTGGTATTCGGTGTAATATATAACTATTACGCTATTCATTGTCAGAAATAATTTGATTTTTTAAAACAAAATACTTTAACATAAATTTTTGAAAAGCATTGTGTGAAATTTAAGTTTGTTTTCCAGTTCTTTAGCTGAATACAATTTTTTTTCATTCAATATTAAATAAAATGAATTGAAAAAAATCCCAATATGGACTTATTTCTTTAAACCTTTTCCTTCTCTCCCCCGTTATATTTAAGGGCTGCAGTGTTCAGTAGAAGCGAGCTAATAAGACCAAAACTTACTTAAATAAGACATTTAAAACGCCAATAAGACTAACTACCTTTCTCTTTTAAAATTTCAAGCATAAAACAAATGAAAAATTAAAAATGAATGCGTAATGTCCATACACATATTTTATATAAATTTTCTGGTTTCTTAAAAAAATAGTCACTCTTAAGAATGCATGCTTGAAACTTTCTGATCGTAGAGGAGTTAACACATTGCCCCAAAAAATATGTCACAGAATCCAACTAATAAATACTTTTTGAGACTTTACCTAGAAAAACCAATAACATTAACAAACACAATAGTCGCCATGCTTAACAAGTAAAACAGCCACCTGCACTCACCGGCATTATGAAATTATCTATCGCACGCATAAACCTTTTACAACAACTTTTAACGAAATAAACACGTTAACCACTCAAAATTTTATAAAACTAACTGAACAAAGCTGGAATATCCTTTTACATCTCCAATCTCCTTAAAACTTAGCCACACTTTGGTTTGAAAATATCTTAAAAGATATTTTCGTATTAATTCTCTTGAATTTGAGTTAACAATATATTTTATTACTTATCTTGTTTTTCTGTAATTAATATTTTTGTGCTCTTGAATTTGTGTGAATAAGTTTGATTGGATTATAAGGTTGAAAATTAGGGACAGGTATGTTGGTAAAATCAGATCGGCTTAATCTCGATCTACCATGAGTTCACTGAGACAGACGTGCTTTTAATTGTGTAGAGTCCAAAAGTCCCGATGGTTTTAGAGCACGATGTCGCTTGAAATTCCTTTGGGTACTAGCTCAAGTGTTAACATCATTATATTTTACGCGGTTTTAAATTAAGATTTGTACTTGGATGTGTCAAAGCTAGTGACGGAGTCATGAAATAGACAGCCAGAAACACGTTCAAACCAAGATTGAAATAAAAAAAAATCATTATCTTCAATAGATTGGAGGTATCTGTAAGCATTAATAGAGAAACCTATATATGTTAGCAATGTCACTACTTAGAATTAAGATCAATTTTTAAGAATTTATGCCAAAAATTCCATTTACAATTTCGTCAAATTAAAGTGTAAGCATCTCCTCTAGCCATAATAAAATTATTCTCCCCCACCCCCTTAAATAAGAGACTCATAACAATGCATTTTCCATTTAATCGATATCCTAAATGAATCCTGCACCATGGGGCTCGGCTTTAGAAGTTATTTCGAGTGATTTAAAAGAAGCTTAAAACTTTAACGTCAAAATCGGAAAGTTTGTCTGCTTTTGTGTTATGATACCATCAGCATGTCGCTGTCTTGGTAAGACAAAAGTATAACTGGAATTTATTAAAAAATTACTTTTATGTAAAATTTATAGACTATGACTTATTTAGAGAAAGAAAGGATCTTTTTATGATCATAAAATTTAATGATCATAAATCCTTTGATCTTAAAAAATGTTGCGGCCCGCAACGTCCCAAAAATTTCTCAATAACTAACATTTTAGCACTTTTAACGAAAAAGATTCAGAGGCATGAAAATCGACAGAGAGCACAGGAGAGTCTACATGAGCTGTGATAACTGCCCAGATACGCTGCTGATACCATACCTTTGAGTGTCCAGTTATGAGTGTTAATTTGAGAAAAGGGGAGTTTTGCCGTCATTGATAAACCTGCACTCTTAAAACAAAAGAGTGAAATTCACTCCTATAGGAGAAGTGCATTTTCGGCACGAAATTGAGTGGAAATTAACTCAGACTGAGTTAAAACCGCTCGTTTGTTTTAAGAGTGTGTATAACGCGAATATCAAGCAAATTACAGATGCGGTAATCGGGGCTCAAGGATGCATTTGATTCGGCTATGTCATCGACAAGGGGAAAAAAATAAAAAGGTTGCCAACTACTGGGCTAGTTAAAAAAATATATATATTACTTTCCTAAGTTTAACCAAGATATTGGATCCGGTCTGTCTACTGTGACTTCGTCCAATTTAATTTTCGATCGTCAAAAGTCTCCAATGAACGGCCTATGTCTAAGTAATACTTCAGAGAATGTGAGTTTTGCATCTAGACAATTCATATAATAGGTAGTTACAATTCGGTCAAGTCAAAACATGGAAGTCCTATAGTTTGGGGGTTCTTAATAATTTATGCTAATGCCTTCATGGAATAAATTCCCGTGGGATTTCGGTGAAATGGTGGCACTTGGCACTCCGATACCGAAATTCTTTCGAGCAATTCCAATTCTCAAGAGCGGGTATTAAGATGTGTGTATTGGACTTTAGATAAACATTTCAAGACACGTTTCAAGCATTTACGCGATGGTAGAAAATTTATCACTCGTATGGTATTGTCGCGAAATTAATGCTGTTTGAATTCGAATGGAAATTGGTTCATATGTGCTGAGGTTGTTCGCGGTATGTTAGTTCAATCACATATTTGAATCGGTTTAAATATGGTGGCTATATACGAAGAATTTAAATTCAGTTTCTATGCATTTATATCTTATATGTTTTATTCAACAACTATAAATATTCAAATACTGCTTTTTTAAGTATGCTACAGTCCACATTTAACAGGATTTATCTTTAAAAAAACCTAAGAAATATTTATAACTTCTTTTAATTTAACGTAATAAACTACTATTAAAACAATAGAACTAACGTTTTATTGAACGCCAAATGAAACATATACCTGTTTTTGCTGCACACTGAACTTAAGTCTAATTACTTAATTCATTTATTTCATGTTTAAAGTTTTAGCCTATTTTTACATATTTCCAATTAAAACTTATATTCGTAAAAAAATACTGCTTATCTTAAAACTAATTGCACCATTATTCTTAAATGAGGTATATGTAGTTTCAAAACCTTTCATTTGCAAAATACTTTGACTTCAAGCACACGCCATAAAATTAAAAAGATTCCATTCACAATAAAAAAACATATACCAATATTTTTTTTAATTGATATAGTTTAACAACATCATGGCATAAGCAACCGCTCGTATTTTATAAACCACTCAGAACATCAATAATATAAGAAATAAGTGTTTCAATGTTCCTTTGAAGCTCTCTCAACACTGATTACATTAGAGCCCATAATTGTAATAAAGGGAATTCACCAAAATATATTCTTGTGGATCTTGTTATGCTAGTTTGCATAAGCTGTAACTGGTAAATTTTGAAAGTTCTTTAGAGGTTCAAAACTTACGAGGTTCGTTGTCGGTAGTTCTTGCGTAGCTCTAATGAGCAGTTATTTCGAACAAAAACAAACTTTTATTGGAAAGTTTAATGAATGATACTTCATATCGCACAAATACTTTATTTCGATTCAATATTTTTAATAAAAAAACAATCTAAATATTAACTTTAACTAGTCAATGATGCCGAAATATAGCTAAGTTTTTTTTAATAAAGTAAAGAAACTGCATTCGTAACTACTTTTTCATAGGTCTTGGAAAGTCCATGAAGGTATCAGATAACTTTTGCTCTCGTTTTAGTTTCAGTTATTATTTTTTTATTTAAAATTAAGCTACTAAATCTTTTCTTTAGGATTGAGAATAGATGTTTATTTTAAAAACTCATTTATAGTGAAAAGATATACATTTTTGTCAAATTGCGGAAACGATGTATCTACTTACTTAGCTCTATTGGATTTTTTGAGAAATATAATGAAGAATTCCTTTTCTTTATTGATTACAGTATAGCCGTCTTTTTTCCATTCTACGTCAGTGTTCCCAGATTTTTTTGACGTTGCTTCATGGTCGATGGATGCTGACGTAAGCATTGATGATTTAATCATGTACTTTCGATCCCTAGTCTTTTAGAGGTTTTTAGTTTTCTTTATTATTTTTAGATTAATCTTTTTATTGCTTTTTACGCCCCTGCTCCTTGAGGGCATGAAAGCTTTCGTCGCAGTAAATTTCGGCTGTACAGTGTCGCTAAGAAAGTGGATGCATTGATTTTTTTATTGTGATTATTATAATAATCCGGTTTTTTTTTTCGAGTTTATCGATGAATTACGTATTAAAGAAATCCAAATTCTTGGAATCCATTGATGTGTTTCGTAGAAAAATATTTGTAATTAATTTTCTTCATGAAAATACGGTTGAAATCATTAACATTTAGTTTTTATTACATAAAAAAGATATATTGTTCATCCGTAAACAGATTTTTTTTGTCATAATATGCATCGAAATTATCGAATAACGAAACTTAACGAGTTAAACGAATGGTTACGTTACAGTTTACCAACTGCAAGAGGATTTTTTATGTGATATTAGATCAGATTGTAGTAATCCTAAATATTTCTTTCAAATTAAAATATATGTAATATAATCTTCTAATGTATACAATATAATGTCCTAATATTAATTTATTTCTTAATAACTCTTTATTAATGTCTTGCCGATCCGTCGAACAGTTCCCAAAGTCTAATAGCGCCTTGCCGGGTTGTCAATAAATTCTTTTCCAGAGAAATTGCAGACGCAGCAGAATTTTTTTTTTGACTTTCTGATCCACTCTTCTCACAACACAACCATTAAAAATACAGTCACT
Organism: Oedothorax gibbosus; assembly: GCA_019343175.1. Taxonomy (NCBI): domain Eukaryota; kingdom Metazoa; phylum Arthropoda; class Arachnida; order Araneae; family Linyphiidae; genus Oedothorax; species Oedothorax gibbosus. The sequence goes on from CM033273.1 coordinate 19,062,761, forward strand.
TCTTAATTAGACCTCGAAGCAATAATTGTTATTCTGTTACATATATATCTATACCATATCAAATATATTATTAGTTGTTAATCTCAGTTATATTTACTACAAATTATTTGAAATGTGTGCACCTCATTTTGAAAGCAATCCTAATAAACTTTATTTCAACGCTTGTTACATTATATACTAAATAACGAACATCATATACTTGATAACTTAACTCCCCAAATGAAATATTTAATTTAAATGAATGAAATGCCACGCCTAGTTGTTTGCAAACGTAAATACACTTAATAAATGAACTCAAATAAGCGAATAAGCGTGCGACTTAATTTCTCTGCAAGTATAATTAGAGAGTTATTTAATTATTCGAGGGAATATCCGACATAAGGACTATCTGGAAATTTATAATTGATTGCACTACCAAAGAATCTAATCTAAATTATAAATGAGATTAAAGCGTAAATCCAAATAACTACTCCCAAGTGAATATATTTGCTTTAAAGCTTTTAATGTGTTTAATTTCGAATCTAGTTGTAAAAATATAATCAAGGTATAGAGACAATGAAGAATATTTACAAAACAATTATAACACGCCTCATTCTTCTGCATAATAATTGTTTTCATATTTTTATTTTCATAATTTAATTCTTAAAATTAATAATAAATAGTAATAGAAGAAATAACTATAAAAATTAGCTTTGTTGATTTATTTTTTTATACTCTAACATTTATGGTTCTTTTGTCAACACTTTGTTTTGTTTTTAAGCAGCGTTATGTGTTCCAGGGTAAAATCATAATTTCTTTGTGATTTAATCACTTAACTATCAATTTAAATAATGTTTCTTATAGTGGTGGGCTGGGAGCCCAGTCGGAAGGTCTCAGGTTCGGGTTCAAGCATCGCCAAAAACAACTGCCGACCTATAAACGGCCCGTGTAGCCAAAAAATGCCCGACGATTAATACCCCGTGTAGAGGAAGTGCACGATAAATATGCTTTAAAGTCTCAACACTGTTACTATGTCGTACTTAACGGCTGCGTTGGGTGCCTATTTAGATGTCGTCGGCTAGTCACTTGACTGTGGTTCGAAATTACGACGCCCATTGCCAAAATCCCTAGTGTAGCTATAGTGCAAAGATATTTCAACCTAACTTGTTGCTTTTAGTTATTCATATTATAATACTTATTACAAAAAAAAAATTTGAAAATAAGAAAACGGTTAAACAGTTCAACGGGACATGTCTATCGCTAACTTTAAATATCCTCCATCTTTCTTTCAATTTATACTCTTCACTTATTTGCTCAGAAAAATCACAAAAAATTAAGATCTTTGTTAAAAATATAAAGAGAGAAACAAAATCGCCAAATGAAAAGCCATTACAGTAATTATCCCATTTAAGTATCCCTATCAGAAATTCTCCTTGTACGTACATTTCCTCTTTTTACTGCTACGGACTCTTTATAGTTTTAAAAAGTTCCCTTTCACCAAATAGCATTAAAACCGTTAAATGGGCTCCTCAATTATACTTATCCAAACAATTTTAACTTGCCACAAGAGGGCGCTGGGGTGATTTCATCGACTATCGCTAGAAAATGTTCGTTTTCTAACTTACTTTTTATTTTATTTTAATCGTCATTTAAAATGGATTTTAAAGGAGAAACGAAATAGCGTTTAAAGTTTTGTGGTGTGATTCGAAAAATAGATAAGATTTTTTTTCTGTCGTTTTATATAAATATTAAAGAAATATTTCAAAACAATTCAATTGATTACTTTTAAGATAAAATTTCACTGAAAGTTTAAATTGAATATTTCTCGTACGAAACCACATTTTTTCTACAAGTTTTATTACTTTAAATGTATTTTTGGGTTTAGTTTTTTTTTTAATGTTATGCATTAAGTTAAAAATGCTGCAATTTAATTTTATTTACTACATTTTTTTAGCTATCGGTATTTTATCTAGTATGTGAAGTTGAGTTGAAATAACGTCTCAGAGCTACATGAGGGATATTGGTAAAGAGCGATATCATTTCCAACCACAGTTAAGAAACGAGCCGGCACCGAATAGATATAGCCCAAAACCAACTTTTTAAAGCCACAATGTACCGACTTTGGTGCATATTTAACGAGCACTACCTCTACATGAAGTATAATTCGACGGACTTTTTGGCAGTACAGACCGTTTATCGGTCGGCAGTTCTTTGGCAAGCCCGAACCTGGGATCCTTTAAATACAATGCAGACCTCTTAACCACTGAAATCCTTAAATTGATGAGTGGAAAATTACTATTAGTTTAATATATATGTTACCGTTAAAACCCGAAATCAGCTAAAACTAGAATTAACTAGTGAGAAATAGTTTTAACTGATGCCGTTAGTGAAAACTAGTTTCCTCTAGCTAAAACTAGACATTCCTAGCTAATACCAGTTTTGACCAATTGCGTTGGTTAAAACTAGTTGTAATTAGCAAAAAGTTGAATTATCTAATATGTTTTTTAAAAAAATGGATCCATTATTAAATGTTCTAAAAGAGGATCCAAACTTATTCTCCTAAATTTTCTATCTTCAGTTAACTTTAATCTTTATCTACTACAAGTTTTTTTATAGTAAATACTAGATTTAACCAATCTATTTTGTCAAAACTAGTATTAGCTGGGGATAACTGGTTTTAGCTAGTGGAAACCAGTTTTAACTAATGGCCTCAGTTAAAACTAGTTCTCAATAGTTAATTCTGATGGGAGATGATTTCGGGTTACAACGGTAACATATCTATATATATTCTATTGACCACGCGAGAGAGATAATATCATAACAAAATGGTAGAATAATTAAAAATAAATGAAAAAAATACTTTGAAATTATATTTGTTAAAGTTATTCAAATTTTTAATATTTAAAGTTTATTTAGTTAAAGCGCTAACTTTATTAAAAACCGTGTTGATAATATCTGTCTTTACAATTAAAGAAATATAAAGATTCAAATTAAATGCAGTACGATTTTCCACTTAAAACTACTTTTCAAAAGACTGTTCATTTGGAAAATGCACTGAATTTGAAGAAATACATGCTCCAATAACTATAATTGTCCTTAAATATTAATTAGAATGTTAGAATGGCAATTATTTTTAAATTAACGTGTCTGTGGGAATTTCAAGTTGAATGAGCTTTGCTTTATAATGAGAGAATATACCAATAACTTTGGAGTGCTGTATGTATTGTGCACTAAAAGCCTAAGAAAACTTAACTTAAAGCCCTTAAACTCTTAAAAATAAATATGGAACTAATCTAGTGGAAGAGTCTTCGAACTATCTCTCGATTTATTGAAATAAACAAAAGATTGAAACGATTAAACAAAGATTTTATCTTTTTATTGCATATACACGTAATTTAATTCCTTCTTGACTTTAATTTAAAATTTTGAAATGTTTTTGTTGATGATGTGTTTTAAGTAACTGGTATCCATTTAACTAAAGAGACATACTTGAACAAAATCGTTAGAAAAACATTTGAGATTAAGTCATTTACTTTTTTTTATAGTTTGGAAAACGTCACAAAATTACTCACTTTGAGCTGAGTGAAATATTTTCAATTCAACGCCAAAAATGAAAGCGTCAAAAATTAAACAAAAATGAAAACATACCATGATATAGTCCGCCTGCCACAACTTAGCATCCCAAATATTTTGATTGTGGAAGCGCCCACTTTGTAAAAAGGTAGAGAACCTAAAGGAGGGAGGGTTGCCAATCCCATGGTGTTTGGCGAGCCTGCGGATTGTTGGATTAGTTTTTTTGGAAATAATGTCGTGGCACACTAAATCTACACATATGTTATTAGTGAAAGGAGGATTATAGTTAATTGCTGAAGGTCGTCATCAATTGTACGTGCATTTCATTTTTTATCTTGCCTTGATCGTCAATAGATTTGCATCTAGTATGTATTATATATCATATAAAGTATCACTTCGGGGAACGCTTTAAGTTAAAAAAAAAAATAGCTATGCAATAATGGTGAACCCATGCTAGTTCGAACTGCCCCTCAGTTGAGAAACTGTTTCTGAACTTAAAAGAAATATGCACCTGCAAAAGCAATAAATCGCCAACTATAGTAATTCTGGCTAAAACCAAAATCTTCCTTGCCTCTTTTCGTTTCACTAGTGATAGTTTGGACTCGTCTAAAACATACGTCATAGATGCTAAGAAGTGGTGGGAGGGCTGTAATATTATAATTAAAAGGCAGTTTGACTTGGTCACCTACATGAATCGCTGGTAGGCAAGAAAGATTGCTATGTTTGACAATTCATCGCTGTCAGTTGAGTAAGTGTGCCATAAAAACTAAATGAAAGTGATATTTGAAACCTATTTTCACTGCAGTTGTGTAACGTATAAGTTTGCAACATATATTGCTTGTAAAGCACATTTGTTTGTTACATCTATTTTATAATTGTATTTGAAACGAAAGATACTATGATTGAATGCAGGATTTTTTTATGCATACATAAGGATTTAATATCTTCAGTTGGCCAGATAACTTGGAAAATTATTATTTCAAAAATCTTCGTTGTTTCGTTTGCCGCCCAAATAGTTGATTAATCTAAAATGGATCAAACTAAAAATGCTCCAAAATGGAAAAATAACTATGTACTTAATTTTGTTTAGAGATACGCTGTTTTAAGGCGAATACACAGACATGATAACCATTGTTTTTGACACAAAAATAATTTAATACATGATAAATAGACTAATAGAAACCAACAAACCCTGCCAACAGTCAAATAATAAAACAAAGGTTAAAAATTAAGTAGCCTATCATTTGTGTAGTTTTCATTAATATAATTTTTCAATAAATCCATTAATTGTAGCACCGTGAAATTTCAAAATAGTAAGAAATATTGCATGAAATGTAAATCTATTGCTTTATAGATCCTAATATAGGTATGTGCAACATATTACACACGGTGCAATGAAGGGTTAATTTATGCAAATTTTCTTTCGTTTGTTAAACCCGCGTAACATTAACTTTATCCATGTGAAAGATGTTGATCACAACAGTTTAGGTTTATCAATGAGCAGCCTATTCGTACGTACCTGATTTAAATTATGTTCCTTTTGTTGGAATTGTTGCAAAATCCACTTATACTGTAACGAGAGGAACCATTTTCTTTCGTAAACTGGTACAGAAAATTTGGGACGATTATATTCGATGAGTGGTAAAACCTAATGTTCTTGACTCAAGGGGAAAAAATAACAACGTGAGAGTAATATTTTTTTCTTTTTTTTCTTACACATAAGAGTACAAAGATACCGCAATCTATGTTTTAACCTTTCGCTTTAAGGAACTGGAACAAGAAAAATGTTCCCCACCCACGTATATTTTTTCCCTCAATTTCATTAAACAAATCCATTTTATCAATTTACCCCCCCCCCCCCTTATAATTTCGATTACTTATAATTATCAATTTACTTTTATTATAATTTCGAATTTTATTGCATCCCTTTTTCTGTTGCATTATAAAGTGAGTTTTTTTAAATAAGTGTATGTTTAACAGTAGAATAAATGGAGAAACATTTACAAGTCTAGCATATTCAATTTTAGTTGCGTCTGACTTTTCAAATATTCTATAAAATGTAATAATAAGATGCTACACATTTTTCTTTTTCAAAGTATTTCGTTTGTATCAAGCATTTTATTATGTTTGTCATGGTATTGTTATTTATACAAGATCTTTTCGTTTCCCTTTAAAACCTTTCAGTTGTGATTTAAACTTCAATGATAAAAATACAATTATTTTTATAAAATGGAGTAAGATTCAAGTATTGAAAATCTTTTTTTTTTGCTTTTTAAAAAAAACTTTAAAAAACATAACTTTGCTTGTATCTCGAAACATTTTATATACCATTAACTACTAACATATACAATGAAACGATTTATGCGTAAAAAAATAGTCAATCGGTAATATAACATCTGTCTATGTTGTATAGCTATGTTTTTTTTTTAATATAATAAATCATTATTATTTATGATTAGTAAAGCATTGCTACAATTCATCAAAGTTGACACTTCGCTTGTCGATAAAGGGGTTGTAAAAAAGGGTATGATGTAATGTGTATCATCTCACCAATAGAGGGCGCCACATCGCTAGTTATGTAACTTCGCCCACGATTGAATCATAAATAAATTTGTCTTGAACCAAAAAGGATGCTTGATTTTTGCTGAGCATCCAACCGTCACTAATTATTGATATTAACACTTCAAAACGTAAAGGGGGGAAAGCGAGTGCTATAGATGCTGTACCAGCCCCGTAGTTTTAAAGGAATGCATGATACTAGTACAGCATTTCATATGATAATATAATATGTAAAAGATCCCTTGCGTCCATTTGGCTTAGGTTCTCTCGGCAAAATTGAATCTCTGCATACTTTAACATCCACAAAGAATGCAGATTCATTATAATTTGAGCATCAAAATTGGTAGAGAGAGAGAGAGCCGCCTAGATGGTGCCAAAAAAAATGGCTTTCAGTTCTTGGGCATATGACGTGTCTGCAAAGGCTTAACCGCCATTAAAGCAGCTCCGTTGAAAAAAAAGTACAGCATGTAGTAGGGAAAAGATTCATCTCTCAAAATATTTTTAAAAGTAATTCATTTTTGTTCCTGGTTAAATAACCTCTCCTTTTAATTATCTTTACAGAGAGCAAAGCCAAAATCATCGGCGGTCCGACCCTCTACATCAACAGTGGCAGTACCATCAACCTGACCTGCTTGGTTATGGAAAGCCCCGTGCCCCCGGACTACGTATTTTGGTACCACAATGGCAAAGTCATCAACTACGACTCACCGAGAGGCATCAGCGTGCATACCGAGAAGGCCCAGCGAACGACCAGCAAGTTGCTGATCAGCAATGCCCAGCCCAGCGATTCCGGAAACTACTCCTGCGTGCCATCTAATGCCGAACCGGCTGCTATCGGACTACATGTACTCAATGGTGAGCAGTCTCAACTGTTTTTGTTTGTTTTGCTTTATATTAAAAAAAAAATGAAATGAATGTGCAATCTAGTTTTAAGTAATGGTAGTAATAAGAAAATGTAAAATTAGATTAAATAGTTTGATTTCCAGGAGAGCATAGGTATGAAATTATGGGTTGTGATAATTCATAATAAGGAATACTAGCGATGTCCAACTAAGAATAAAATATATCAAGACTTAGTCTTTTACACATTTTTTTTTTTTTGCAATTTACTTAAACATTTACGACTTAATATCAGAGGTCATTAAATAATAACTTTAAATTAATTTTTTTCTAAAATTCTGACTTCTGTTCTTAAATTTTGGCTATGAACAATTGGAGTGGAATAAAGAAATGTATAATATTAAATAAGATGTGTGGAATAAGTGAAAAAATAAAAACCATTGACGATATAAAAACATAAGTTGTTTTTGACTTTAAAAACCTGTCAACGAATTTGAAAAAAACCAACATCCCCTTAAACTTTTCGCTTTATAATAAAGACTTCCTATCATGTTTTCATTCACAAGTTTATTTAGCGATAAAATGATAAGGAAATAACCGTAAATCTGCAAAATAAAAATAATAAAAATTATGTAGTGCCCAGTTCGAAAATAAACATTGTTAGCTCGGGGTTTGTTTTCAGGTTAAGACTTGGTTGTAATGTTTGTAATGTTAACTCGAGTCTTAACCCATTTCTTGCCAACCTTCGTTAATGACTTAAAGAGGGTGTTGTTTGTCAATAAATGCATTTTTAAATAAATAAATCTGTTATAACGGTCTGTTTTGTTTCATTTGAACAGGTGAACACCCGGCTGCGATGCAACACGGCAAGCACACGTCTGCTGGCTCCGGTCTTCCCGCCTCGTGGAACCTCCTGTTCCATATGTTGATGATCGTCGCTATCCTCTTGGAAGCCCACAATAAACGGTGATGAGATTGACCGGAAAACGGGCATATTTTTACATTGCAATAGAAAACACCAGAAACCTACACAAGACTTACACATCAAAACCATACAGAAAATAAAAAATAAAAAAAATGTTTAAAAAAAATATAAATTTATGTGCTCCGCCATTTACCAACTTTTATGAAGCATTCCGCGATCGCTGCGCCATCTGACGGAGAAACGGCGGAAAAGTCTTGGTTTTGAAAAAAGATCGACAAGTAATGTACTTGTGCAAAGACTGAATCGATCAACAAACGTATTTGGTGACTGACTTGGTGTGCCATCTGTTGGATGAGTTTCGAACTAATCTGAACGTTTTGAGATAGGGGGATGAATAAGTTGTTATGTTTTTGATTGAACCATTGAACTCATTGAAAGAGATGATTGTGTATAAATAATGAATGACACATGATTTCTATTTCCGCAAATGGTATTTTGCACGTGAGCTTAGAGATGGCTTCAGACAATGGACAGCGTATGTGAATTGGAACAAAGTATGGGTAATACATAATTACGGATAAGGGAAATGATACAATTTCGGACAAAAAAAGCTCTTTTGACAAATGAAAAAAAAGACAAATGTATTTACATGTGTTATATAATAAACGTTGTACTTAAGACAAACCGTCATCCATTGTAGAGTATTCAAATAAAAATATTACCTGCAGATACTACCCACTTTATATAATTACAAGCTGGACTGTTGACATTCAGCTCAAGGCAGAAGCGCGGCGCATTTAATTTATTTATTGCAATTAGTTTGCATCAGAGTCAACGTTGTTTAATTCATTGAATGTATATTTGTTTTCTTTCACGAGATGAATAACTGTCTTTTTAAGAATAGTCAGTTTAAGGATTCAAAGGGTATTGCTCATTCAACTTGTATTGTATATTTGGTGTAGATTGACATTTATTGCACAATCTGTTCCCGCTGTTATGCCTGTAGTACTTCCGGGTGCTGTGTTTAGTTTTAAGAAGTTCCGGAACTAATTTATTTTATTTAAAAAAATCTGTGTGTACATAATATGTCTTTATTTATATCAAACGTTACCTAGTTTTATAAATTTTGATTTATGGTACAAAACTGTTTTATTCTGTACTTAAAATCTACTCACCATTATTACTTAAAATTACGTTAAAATTGTTTTTATTTTATGTACTGCAAGGTGCCATAAGAAAAATATTTGAAAAACAATTCAATTTGATCAAATTCCCTGATTACATTAATGATAAAGTACGTTCGATAAAAATTTCTATAAAAATAGTTCTATAAAAAATTATTTTGAACAACTACACAATTGAACTACACTTATTAAATATTATTATACCATAAAAAATGGTAATCGTTAAACTTTTTAAAGTATGAACTTATATCGATGCTAGTAAATTGAGTTTAAAATAATGATAATACAATATTTGAATTAAAAGTTTAAAACAAAAAAACATATTAGAAATAATCCCCGAACCGATTAAGAAGTTACACTTATGTAAAATTTATGCTGAAAGAAAATAGTTGAATTTTGCAGAATGAAGCTTTTTAGAACTATTGATTAAGTAAATAAAAAAAGAAATGTAACTACATATAATTTTTAATCAAAATAATTTAGTTGAGTTATCTATCACATGTATTAACGAAAACACACAATGTAAAGGCATATAATTTTATATTTGAAATGATGGGAAGTTTAAAGAAACTGTGAAACCATTACCTATAAGTTTGGTTACTATAGCTCCGGACTTCTTCTTGTTATTTTTTACTAGTAAATCCATGGATATAATGCAAACAAATCGATGTTTTTACGAATTCTTATCTTCTGGCAGAACTCCCCAACAAATGGATGTTACGTTTTTGAGTTCCTACTGTCAGGGGTTTTTATGTTGTATAATTTATTGATTATGAACATGTATGTAAATATTCCCAAGAAATGAAAGAATTAAAAACATCTTTTTTTGCAGTGTTGCTTATTTTATGTATCGTATTAAGTTAGTTCACATTATAAAAAACAAAGTTTATAGTTTTACTTTAGCAAATAACTAACTATAGGAATACGAAACATTTGTGTTTTCAATTTGATAAGGTTTAAGTGCACCTAAAAGAATACCAACAAAACTGAAAATATTTTAATTATCAACATCAATACAAATTTATTCCGAATATAACTAACAAAAGAACTTGGTTTCATTAACAGATCTAAATTATTTACTTAAAACCAGAAACATAAGTTATTACGTACTGTTATATTACGTACGTTTACATTTTTATTTCGAACATTAATGCATGAAAAAGAAATTGCTTTGGTAATGAAAAACATGCAATTAGTTGCAGTAAATTTATGAACAGTAAATCATAAATTTTACGACCTAAAAATGCTGTAGCAGCATATCTAGGACATTAAGGTACTCGAGCCAGCTATATCTAGGACAAGTATCCAACCCAGCTATATCTAGGACATTAAGGTACTCGAGAAACAAAATATTTTATCATAGAAACAATGGTCCTAAATACTCTTTATTATTGTTAATAGAATTCTATTTTTTATATTCGAACTATAAAAAATAGAATACTATTATCGATAATAAAGAATTTTATATTCGAATTTAGGCCCAGTGGCTTAGTGGTAGTGCTTCGCATTGCCACACCACAGGTCCGGGGAACGACTGCCGGATTGGGCGAGGTTGACTCAGCATTTCATCTCTTAAGTAGGTCGATAAAATGAGTACCAAGCATGCTTGGGATATAAACACTGGGGGTTCCGCGTTTGGATCTCCACCTTACCGGGACATATGCCTAGCACCCCAGAGCCCTTGGTCACGTAAGCTGGAATTTGCACGGCAGGCCTCGGCCCACTAACGGGATGTTGCTCCGAGGAGTTTAGTTTAGTATATTCGAACTATTAAAGTTGTTAAGTTTGTTGTTTTTTTAAACTATGATATGCTCTATATCTTTTTATTATTTTTTTAAAGGTGCTAAATTTATAGTCAATGACTTTTTTTGAACCAGCAGCAAAAACTATCACTATGCATTTCGATAAAGAAAAAAAATAATTATACATCTCCGGATTTTACAACTGGGTTGTTTCAGATAACATATTTCCAGTATCCATTCTTTCTTCCGCGATTTCAAGGGTTGTTTCGGTTTCACTCTCAATGTGCGGTAGAACCGGTACATTCAATATAGTTCAGATATTTTCGATATAACGGATATTTTATCTTAGCATTTTTTATTATTTATATAAAATTATTCTACAAATTAAAGTACAATTAATTACACAACGAAAAAACAAAAATAAGATAACAAAGGCGACGAAATGAACAACAAGAGAAAATAAAAGAAATCTCTATTAAAACATACACTGTTCATAATTTTTTAGAAATTCCACTATGTTTTACTTTAATTTAAAATAAAAAAATCAAATAACCACCAAAACAAATGTAATTAAAGACGGACCAAAAATGAAAACAATAGCTATGGAACTTTTTTACTCATGGCTTTAAAACATGAGGTTTAATGTTTCAAGGTCTACGTGGCTGTGTTAAAGACTCCCTCGAAGACAGGAAATGAACATCATTAAAAGCTCAAACCAAACATTTGCTTCAGATATACGTCAACACCTATCAATTTTAACATGAAGCCACTTACGCATCCCATATAAAATACCCCACAACATCCTATTCAATGTCCCAGTATCCATGAATACGGAAACAGTTTCCTTCTTATAGATACAAAAACAGGAAAAAACCAAAAAAAAAGTGCATTAGGTAGAAGTTCCGTCTCTGACAAAATGTAAACAAGAAGAACAGAAAACATGGAAAAAAGTGAGTTGGGATCAGGAGAAGCTCTCAGAGGGATGGGAAACACATAAACTTTGAGATTTCATTTACTTGTTGGTTTTTAAATAATTTTAGCTAAAAATACAAAATTAGTTTTCAAAGAGCTAAAAAAAGTCCAATAAGTTTAGGTCCATTTGCATTTCATAGTTCCTGGTTAAACTCCAGTAAAGATTAATATTTCAATACAATATCGTAAGTACGTAGTATACTAATATTCAATGAAAGGATTTTCATTTCAGAATTTACTTTTTTTAAACAATAATTACAGAACCTGATGGTAGTTACTTCTTTATTTTTAATATATGGATAGTGTTCAATCAGTTTTTCTATTGCATGAGGATCAAATCAATTATCTTAATGGTTAAATAAAAAGGGTATAACTTGTATATTAATGTTATTAAAATAATATGAATTACCATGTTTACTTGAATTAAGACCAATCATCAAGACCATGATTTATATGGTTCATTGAAAGTTTCAAATGAATTATAAATCATGAATTTAAAAAAAGTACCAAGTCATAACGTCAATGACGAATACATTCTCAAACAAATTTATCTTATCCTTATCCTCTTAAAAGCAAATTCCTACACGTATATTCTTCATCTAAACATACTTTTCATACAAATATATACTAAAAAATATGTTTTGCAATGAAATTTAAAAAAAAAATTATGTTTAATAGTTACTGAGAGACACGCCTTAAACTCTAAAAATATACATTTTTTATGCTTTAAATGCAACAAAAAAGGCCGTATCACTTAGTCGTAGTTAACAGTTTATTTTAACATTGTTTTTAATGCAAAATGCCTTTAAATTTAACTACTAAAAGAACTTTTTGAAAAATTTAAAGAAGGATCAGCTAGTTTAAAGTTATTTCTTTAAGAACTCTGTTATCGTATTGCCCTCGTTCAACTATATTTTTTATAGAAATAAATGACTGATATCTGTAATCAAAGGCTGAAAACTAATTTTCGGATCTTCTTTTATCGGATCAGGTCAATTTCGAAACTAATTAACCTGTTAATTGTTTGTGGGGAGGATTTGAAAAATGTCCCCAAATGGGGACACCAGGTCGCAAGAGGTTAAGAAATTTACCAACAAATCATAAACTTCATAACACTATCAAATTTTTTCATATAATTAAGTTAAATATACAATTTTTTTACCCTAACAGTAAAATTTAATGGCTAAGAATGACTGATAAGTATTTACTTTTTCTTTTAGAAGAAATATACAATTAATCAGTACGACAAGAAGTTTAAAATGTTTGACAAAATAATGTTAACGTTGAGATACTCAAACTAAGAAAACTAAAACAAAACTTATTATGTGTTTTAAAATATATAATTGGGAATAATCATGTATTAAAACGGGTTGTATTAAATAAAACTGATTATAAAAAAATATTTTAAGTTGTATTGTTTTATTTTAACAAAGCATTTTTGATGAAAATAAAATTCAATCTAGGCAACAATCAAATAGCTAATAATAAACTATAAGAATTATTACATTAAGCAATTGTCACGCAAAGGAAAATTATTGTTGATCACTTCCTCTATTATACAGTAGACTAGTTGAATTGGTGAATTATGTTATTAATGTTAACTTTGGCACTGGTTTAAAAACCAGTTTACTTACATTTTGTTTACTTATATTTTACTTAGAAAAAATGCAGCGTTGCCACTAATTGGACAAAAGACAACATTTAAAAAAATGAGTACAAATGGATCTTTGGTTTGTTTAGAGTTATATCTCATTTGAATAACAATTTACTATTTATTGTTGATCGGAATCGTAATTTTAAACTACATTTAAGTAACGAGAACTCAGGAAGGAGTTATACGGCAATGTTTTCGCCATAATTACTACCATAACGAAACAAAGTTATCCCAATTGGCTTGTTTCAGGTGGCGTTATTTCATCAAGCTTTCCTTCCTGCATTTACTTTGATCAGTGCTCATATTGATGTTCTATACCCACGAGACATTGATTCAGCTATCTATCAATTATTTTCATTCAGAATTTCTGTTGCCACTCAAAACTTGAATAATTCCCATTGATGACAAAAAGAAAATAGAGTTAGATAGCAGAAACCATAAAACTGTTCACTGTAAATAATGTGAACATAGCAATCCCTAAGGAAAGAGCACCTCCTTGAGACAGATCATAGAGATTAGAAGAAGGTGGAGATGTTTGGCGAAAAAAATGTGAAGCCGTCAAAAAGCCACCAAGTAGCCCTAGTAAGCCCAAACAGTCCGATCACCCAACGTTAGTTTAATGTAAAACGAATCATTTTATTTTTTAACGCACGTTGATGAAAAATAGAAAAATGACTTGTTTGCGTAGTTGCAGGCTGTTGTAAGAGATCTGAATTTATAGAACATAATAGTAATAATTCCCTTCATAGGTAAGACAAATGCGTTGATATAATAGTTTCATTATAGAGTCAAAAAGTCGCCAAGTCGTTGTAACACGCCTATTCAAACCACATATTAGAGTAGTGCCAAATAGTTATTCAAGAACGTTTGTTTAGGCTTACTAAAAGGCTATCGATAGCTTCACTTGGCAAATCGGTTTTTGCATTGTTTTTGGCCCGGCAGCATCCCCATCTTCTTTCTAACTCTGTAGGACAGATGCCCATCCATTGCTCGGAACGCCTTTTGCGCCCGGATTGTGAAGTTGAAGTTTCCTCCGAGACAAACAAGACTTGGTGGATGCGCCATCCTTTACTCCCGTGACACTTGATTTGGGTTCCGGTCCAGTTAAAGTGGGCTGATGGTGGGTACTTGGTGGTGTCTCTTTATTTGTTTTGTGGAGGACATTGTTTTTACTTTTAGTGTTTTTGTCAAATTATTTAGGTGGTGTATATCGCATAATGCGCGGGAAAGTGACCTAACGGCAAAAAGCTAGTTTTTCTTAAATATTGTCTGAAGTAGATTTTTCCCATTGCATTTCATTTTAGAAAAAACAAGAAGTTTTTAAAGAACTAAAATAGCCTACTTTCCTGTTACTTAAATACTTACTGAAATTCTAATCGGGAAACAACTAGGTTCCTAACAGTAAATATCATCAACAATCGTTTCTACACTAGATTTACACACATTAGAAAAAAATCGCTAAACACAGCATCCAGCTATAATTTAAACTTATAAAAGCCAAAATCAACTATTTTCCTTAATATTCTTTCACAAATAACTTAATGTCATTTATCGTCTGCTCGATTTATTTATAGTTCGAAGAATAATTAAATATTTATTAATAACAAAAATAATGAAACTACTCCAAACTGCATTAAAAAAATAAATGTAAATTATAATTAAGATTAAGTAGATTTATGTCCGTCCGGACGTACAGACAGGCAGACAAAAAGTATGAAAGTTGGGTCTCTGATGTCATAGTTTTCTAACAAAAAAGAATTTTTAAGATCCGAATGATAGAACCGATTTTGGAAGTGGGGGTACCTACTTTTATACCTACTTTCCAATACCTACTTTTTCATTTTTTTAATTCTTTCGAATTAAAAAAAGAAAAGTAGGCTAAAAATAATAAAATATCAACTAACTGCAACCTAACTGTTCTACCAGTCAATTTAAGATTTTTCTCTAATCGTCAAACATTTAATTTTTGAATATTTTTGCACTTATAACTTGGAAAAGTCACATTTGTCCAATAGGTCACTTTTCTACTACGGTACTCATTTCATAGAAAATATGGAAGTTTTTATCTACACCGTACAAGTTTAACTAATTTTGTATTGATTAGAAGTATTCGTTTACCCACAGTTGATATTAAATAATAATAACAATAATAATTGATATCATCAATAGTAAGCCAAATAAAGAATTGCTCGGCAGAAAAAAATAACAACAATTTATAAATAAAAACTAAATCTAAATTATAGTTAATTTGTTATATTAATTTAGTAAGTAAAAAATAAAATTGTATAGTTTGGTATTGTGAAGTTGAAGTTTTCTCCGTGACAAACAAGTATTGGTGGATGCGCCATCCTTTACTCCCGCATCCACCGTGACACTTGATTCGAGTATAAGAAATATCGATATATAAATTTAACTTCAACACAATAGAACCATTTGTATGTTAATTCAACAATAGTCCATTTAATTTTGGGAAAAAATGTTGTTGGAATTTAAATGATCTTTAGTAAAATTTAAATATAGATATATTTATAATTTCTTTATTAAAGGAATAAGTTATGGGTTATTTTATAAAAAAAAGAAATAAATTTTTAATTATATTTATGTGACATAAATCCACAGGCTAAATTTTATGAAATAACTATGTATTTAAAGTATAATTGTTATTTTATTTTAAAATGTGTAGTTTTATTTTGTTTCAAAATCAGCATGCAATAATAATATTAAAAATTTTAAAGTGTGATATTTTTGTTATAATAAAAACCTTTATTCAAGACGGTTCACAATTTAATCTACTCGTGCTGCCATCTATCCGAAGAAACAAACTCATTTAATATGAGTTAAAGGAAATAAGTTGTGGTTGAGTAAGTATTGTACCGTTGGTTCTACAATCCAAAAATAAGTTTTATAGAAATTTTAGAAAAATGTATCTTATTTTTTTTTACTATTGAAACTACATTAATTAAATGGCTAAGTAAAACTATACGATAAAGTTTATTGCTATCAAATCCGGATACATATTATTTTATTATTTTATTTCTTAACATTTCCAATATTTACTATATAAAAATATTTTTTGCTGCATTGATATTTCTTTCCACAGTGAGAAGTAATTATTATATTATAAACATTTTTAATTCAGAGCTACATAAACACCAAATTATTTTTTAGATTTGCACAATTTTCAAAAATAAACTTTTTCTAAACAATTTATATAAAAAAAAATATAGACTTTGTTTTACATTGAGGTTTACGGTCACAGTGTATTTACTTCTAGTTAAAATAAATACACATAATTTTTTTTTAGTAATGAAAAAAAAACATTAATTGAAGTTAAATTAATAATAAAAAAACATTTAAACGTTATTTAAAAATCAGTTATAGTAAGTCATTACAAATATCAGTTTTATTTCTATATATTACTTCATTTAAATCAACAAATACTTTTACTTCTTTTTGAAGAATTAATAATACACAACGTGGTTAGCTCTCTTGATACAATATGCTTCCATGATCTAAAACCAGAAAAAAATAGATAATTGAAAATCAATTACATTGGAGTCTATCTTCTTTTTTTACTAATCTTTGCTGAAACGACAAACTATCTAGTACCAGCTGTGACCAACCACATCCCATTGCACTCGGTAAAGTGACGCATCCACCTTAGTAAACTCAATAACAGAAGCGTCACTTTACCAAGCATAATTCTTTGCAAGGGTTGTATCATTGATAACCTTCTTAATGCGGTGCGGCGACGTTATCATTTGCGACAGCCGTTGAAATGTGTTTCTTTTCTGCTGGTGGCTGAGTTCATGGCACTTCAACTGGGAAGGATTTATTATACCTTCATTTTGAGTCTAAACTGAACTCTTGTATGAGGAATTGAATTTTGATTTAGTTTGTGTTCAAATACTTTTTTTTTTTTTTGTAGTGACGATCCTTGAATTTTTCCAAGAATGGAATAGATGTTTATGCGAACGATCCTCAATCTGTTTTCATTTTTAGCTTACACATTACGAATAATGGATGATTGGGCTATCTACTAGGACGCTCTAAGCTAGTTCGACTTTCACCCATATTTCCGACCCGTTCCACAAATATAAAATATAAGACGGTCTGTTCTACAAAAACTAATTGCAACATATAATAATTATTATTCTTTTAAAGTTATCAAGAGTTCACAACGGATAAACGTTATTGTTTGGTTTAATTTTCGTCGCACTAGTGTTCTCCGTTTATAGTATACGAACGAGCTTCAAAATCTGTTTTCGTTTTTAGCTTCCCCATTACGAATAGGTGAGGGGTTTGGAGGTTGTGGGGACTATCTACATGGATGCTCGAAAACAGTTAATCTTTCACCCACTTTCCGACCCGATCCACAAATATAAAATACAAGACAGCATGTTCTAGACAAATTAATTGCAGTATTAAAATAATAATTATTTATTTAAAGTTATCAAATTCACAACAGAAAAAAAGGTTACTTTTAGGTTGAAATATCGTAGCTCTAGAGCTATACGATGGCTATTGGTAAAGGACGTCACAATTTAGAACCTCAGTCAAGTAACGAGCCGACACATGAATAGACACCCAAAGTAACTTTTAAGGGCGGCATCATACACGGCGTCGGGACTTTTGAAGCACATTAGACTTGCACTTCCTCTACACGGGGACATACGTCGGACATTTTTGGTGCACAAACCGTTATAGGTCGGCAGTTATTTTGGTTTTTTTTTTTTTTACCTGGGACCTTTCACATACAAGAAAATCGCCTTACCAACTGGGCTCCCCAATCCACAGAAAACGCGTAGTTTATAATGCGCGTTTCAAAGCAAAATATGTAAATTATTGTCCATTAATGTACATACTACCTTGGGCTTCCAGGAGGCAGATTAATATGGGTATTTTTATTACTTAGAAGTTGTTATGTGTACGACTTATAAATAGTAATACGATAAACTTTCAATTAAAAAATGTAATGATTCCGAAATATTTTATTGTTTATAAATATTCGGATCAAAAGGCAAAAGTGCAATTTACGAAAACAATCATTAATTCATTGAAATCCTTAACACAATATCCCTATTACGATATCTCATATCAGCTTAGAGAGTGATAAAGAGTCTATTGTAAATCATCAGGTTAAAATTACACCCTCTAGTAATACTTAATAACAGAATTTAATCTCAAAATATTATCGAAAAGATATTAAAAGCATATTAAATGATATAGTATGCTTTTTTGTAAACGTTATAAGACAAAAGTAATATATTCAAGGAAGCTCCAACAAATGTATAATATATTCATCACGACACTTTTTTTTAAGCAAATATTTAAAATTGATGTGTATATAGTTAAAGCGATAACTGTTCATTTAACGATATATTATTATATTATTACTATTATTATATCAATATTAATACAACATTATTTTTCAGTACTTTAAAAGTGTCTGAGTTCAAATCCTTAAGAAATCTAACTGGTTTAGACTTGAGCTGTATTTGGATTTATCCTTAAAATATTCATAATTCAAATGTAATCTAAATAAAGTCCTATTTGTGGTATTTAAACATTAAAAAATAAAAATTAAACGTAACCTTTTTTCAAAACGTTTGTATAATCTATAAAGTATTCATTATTGTTTAAAATATAAGTTATATTAATAGAAATTTTGACAATTTTAGAAATATAAATTTAATATTTTTTTATTTATCAAGGTAAAACATGCTGTATTTGATGCACCTAACAATTAAATTAGCTCAACTAGATGTTGAGTTAGCTTAAACGAGTAGAAGAAAAAAAGATGCAAAGTTTTACCTACGCAAGTTATTATTTAAAAAAAATTAAATGGCTATTAAAAAGGGAAAAAAAACAACACCAAAAGAATAACGAAAACAGAAAGTACCAGTAAATACAAGAAGGTTTCAAAAAATAAAAATTGAATTTAACTGAACTTTTTTGCACATTTTCTTTATAAGAAACAGCATGAGAAGTACCTTAATAAAATCAAATTTATAAATTTGGTAAGTTTTTTTTAATGTTTTAAATATAAAAGACTTCCATTACGGAACAACAGTTTGTCCAAAAATCATTGGTCTTACATTTGTTTGTAAACAAACCACTTTAGTTGTTAACAATGATATTGAATTTTATTTTCTAGTAATTTATAGTATACAATTAAGGCATCAGTTTGAGTAAAAGTTTCTCACACTGGCGAAAAAAAATTGTGTGTGCATTGTTTACATATAACTCTTAGGCCTTCTTCCGTGTAGACAAACAATAAGTACTGCAGAATACAATGTTTTGTGTACAATCAAAGTTTATATGTAAAATATACTATCATTAAAGCAATATTTTTTAATGGCATTTATGGAGCAGACATTCAAATATCAATATCGCCAACTTTGATTTAAGTCAGTTTTGTTAATATTCTTAGCGAAGCTAACTAAATCCTGTGTTTTGAACTTAAGTGCAAAAGTGGCTTAAGTCAAAGTTTCAGATATTGGTTTTTAAATGTTTGCTCCTCATTTTGCACGTTGCAGCAACCATTTTTTTTCGATGGCTTAAACTCGACAATATAAGAGCTCTAACAGCAAAAAAGTCTCATTCTCCAAATTTCGTTTGAGGTAACAGCTATGATAGGGAGCGTTCCATTCATGGGTGTATTTTTCAACCTTAAATTTAAAATAGGATTGCTTAACTCACCTAGCTTTATAACTTATGTATTCATTTGCATAGCAACATATAGCATAAATGGCCAAATCAAGACCGACAATGAACAAAACTGAAAATATAGACTATTTTTTGCAGTTGAAACCCTCATATTTACTTCAATTACAAGAATTTCAATGTTTAAATAAAAATAATTGAAATTCGAAACAAACAATAGTAGTTATGGAGCACAATGCTCAAGCATATTTGACATGCTCTTTCACAACACGATACGAGTCCAACTTTATGTATTTTTACTTGAAGGCGACGATTTGTTGCGAGTAGCGTGTACTTTGAATGAGGATTAGAAAATACGAAGAGCGGTGTTTTTGATGATTTTTATGCAACAGCATTCCTCATCAGTTCTTCATCAGTGTATGTATCTGTCAAAAGTAGTGCATCACAAGCATTGGACACAGTCAGGTCGGAATTAAGCTTTTAATCACTTTTGCGTTTTAAGGTGCCGATGGCGTACGATGAGATTTTGTAATCAAATACCCAAGCTAAGAAATTCTTTCTTTGGAAACAATTTTTTTTTGAACTAAAGTTTACTACAAGCATTTAGAAATACCTGTTACAAAGGATTTTGAGCTAAATGAAATCACAATTTTTTTTTACTTTTCTTGATTAAGATATAATATCGACTACATATATTTTGTTCTCATTTCATTCCTTTTTTAAAAAACGAGTACAAGTGCCGAGTGACTTTTGCTGCTAATCGTGGATTGCTGTCTTCTAAATTCTCCCACTCAGCCGAAGAAATAACTTCGTCGTGGTCCCGAACAAAATCAATTGTATTCCTCATCAGTTCTTCATCACCGTGAGTATCTGCCAATACAAGTGCATCACAGGCATTGGAGACAGTCAGGCCGGAATTAAGCTTTTCATCACATTTGCGTTTCAAGATGTAGATGGCGTACTTTTCCGCCGCATAGTATAGAGCTGAGGCCTCTTCCCATGATATGTCATCAAGTGATTCCCCGTACAGGAAGACCAGCATCCGGTCCAAAGTTGCAATGTCAATGTCATCGATGTCCACGATCCCTAAGTGACCCTCTTTCATATGCTTACTCTCAAACATGTCACGGAAGACCTTTGATCTGGTGGACAGGATATTTTTGTGAGCCAATAAAAATTTATATTCGGTCTTGAGGGTCACGTCACCAAGCGTTTCTTCTCTGTATAAGAGCAGAAGATCATTACTGAGGGTGCCGAAAAGACTGGAAGATGTTTCAGAATCGATGGCGTCTTTGGCACTATCTGGATTGTATGTCAACCAAGGACTTTCTGCACCCGAAGACCCAGGAAGCTCATTGTGAGTCGCAATAATTAATTCGAAATCAAATTTAATATCAGTAAGCATCTTAAATTTCGGAAAAATCTGAAAGTATCCTTTCCATTTTGAACAAATATAATCAATAAATGAACCAAAAACATGTCCGACATCGTATTTATCACTTCCATCCCTGATGAGAAGGTTGCATTTTACCAAAGATGGGCATCCACATCTGATCTGTAAACCTTCTACTAGTATCTGGTAATCTATGGTTGAAGGAAGATTATAAGTCCAAGTTATGCGAAAAAACATATTACAATCTTCCAAAAAATTTTCATTGTAGAAAAAAATAGAGTAAGTTTAATTCCTTTACGACTCAGTGTAAATGTACTTCTTGCAAAACTGAACGGATAATAAAATATTCAGTCGTCAGTTCTTGATTACGCACCCTACAACGAACAGTCAAAGTATCACCGGGAAGAAAAGATTGCTTGTTCAACAATACTTCACTCTTCTCGATAGAACATTGATTATATTCGCCAACTTTCAAGGAAATCTCACCACCAGAGGAAACAAGAGACATTTCGTATTGGTCGAACACTTGATGACCCGTTATACCTCTCAACTGGAGTGTGAAGTTCTGTGGATTTTCGTTCCACAATCTCAGATTAAACAATGCTTTCGACTCCCTAATATCAGTCTTTAAAATGGGGGAATCCAACTCACAGTCCTCCTCTGCATCTTCAGACAAAATTATACTACAGTTCCTTATCTCCCAGGTAACGGTTAAACATCCCTCACAGCTCGCTCCTGACATGACGGGTACAGTGGACCTTCAAATCCGTCAGAACGACCAAAAAAACGCATTTTTTTATTTTCGCCCAAATTATAGTCTAGAAACCATGCTACAAATATCTGAAAACAGAATTCAATTTCGTTAATTTTTAAGTGAGTTACGTTCATTTTTAGTATCAAGGGCCGTACATCTCCGCCCCTTTTACCTGCAAAGCGTCTGCTGATGACGTTTACTTTCAGTTTCTATTTGCTTGATTATTATCCGACAGTTTATTTTAAAGTTTCCGTATTTTAGCTGTAACTGTGTTGAATGTGACGTTGGTTTATTTACTTTTATTGAGATTTATTTTTCCCTCGTGTTCTAATTTATTCGCGCTTTCGAAAGTATTTTTTAAAAAAACTTGTTTTCAATAGCCAACTTTACATATTCAATTTCAAAGCATTTTATTGTTTTATATCTTCAATTTTATATATTTAATTCTCAAATATGAATTCTATATGTTCACGCTTTCACAAGTTGAAAGGTCGGCCTACAAAACGTAAAAAGGCCTTGGCAGCTAACTTGAATCGAAGATGGGCAGAAAGATCGGCTGCCTCCTCGAATGATTCTACTGCAGAAAGTAACTCTCAACCAAATTCTGAAGATTGCACTATTCCAGAAATTCACAAAGAAAGAGCTGAAAGCAACTACTTGATGATGTCCCAACAAGTTTGGTCTACATTACTAAACAATATACCCTGCAGTGAATGTAAAGGGAACTCGCTTTCACTTGTACAACACCAATCGTATGGATTCGCCCGGAAAATTGAACTAGTGTGTAAAAACTGTAAACGTATGCATGGATCTGTGTTTGCCAGTGAACGTGTCGAGTCCAATGATAAAACGTTTGACATCAATAACAAAATGGTCGAAGCTCTCCTTGCAATCGGAAAAGGACATGCTGCTCTTGAAACTTTCGCAATGATTCTTGGAACCCCATCTATGGACCGCAAAACCTTCACAAAATGCCTACATAACCTGCATTCCCAAACTGAAGAAGTAAGGCATAGGATGATGGAACTTTCCAGAGTGGCGATACGACAAGCCCACTTCACCGCTGACCCTACTCTTGCAGAACATGACATTATAAATATAAAAGTTTCCTACGATGGATCGTGGCAAAAGCGGGGCTTCACGTCGAATTTAGGAATCTTTTGCGTCATCGATCTGTTAACCGGCCTTGTTGTCGACTTTGAAGTGTTATCCAAGTATTGTCAGGAGTGCACCGTTGCCGCCCGGGATCTAAATGCAGATAGCCCTGAGTTCTACATCTGGAAAGAAGGTCACGCCTCAGAATGTCAGCACAACTATTATGGCTCTTCTGGGGGAATGGAAGTGGCGGCAGCAACCATCATGTGGAAAAGATCGATTACTCTGTGCAAGATGAGGTACACAACAATGTTGTCCGATGGAGATTCCAAAACATTTCTTCATCTCAGCAACGAGAAAGTTTATGGAGAAGACACCACCATTGAGAAGGAAGAATGCATCAACCATGTTGCTAAGAGGCTGGGCACTGCATTACGAAAGAAAATCCAGGAATGGAAGGCCAAGAAGGTGACTTTAGGTGGACGCAAGGAGAGGACACTTGAAAGACGAGTCTGTAAAAAGACTTCAAAACTACTATAGGAATGCATTGAAGAACAATGCTCCCGATGTGCCAAAAATGAAGACTGCTGTGTTAGCATCCTTGACGCATTGTATGTCAACTGATGAAAAACCACAGCATTCCAAGTGCCCAGAAGGGCCCACATCATGGTGTTTTTACCAGAAGGCCATTTCTCTGGGAAAAAAGCCTGGTTCCCACAAGAACATGAAGACCCCACTGACCGAGGAAGTTGTCGAAAAAATATTGCCAGTCTACCAACGTCTTGCCTGCGACCAACTTCTCCAAAGATGTACATCTGCCAAGACCCAGAACCTAAATGAAAGCCTCCACAGTTCCATTTGGCGGAAGTGTCCAAAGGAGGTTTTTGTGTCGAAAAAACGACTTGAAATTGCAGCGACAAATGCCATCAAGGAATACAACTTGGGGTATGTTAAGTCCCACTATTTGACGAATGAAGGCCCTGCAGACAATTCCTTCTATATAGCTACAAAAAAGGAAAGTCGCAGAACCACTCAAAGAAAGCGCAAGTGTACTAAGGTGTACAAACAAGAACGGAATGCTAAGAAGTACAAAAACAAAACTAAAAATTTGTTGGTCGAAAAAAAAGAAGGCCATCTTTATGGGGGTGGTGACGG
The DNA here is from genome assembly GCA_019343175.1 of Oedothorax gibbosus. Taxonomy (NCBI): domain Eukaryota; kingdom Metazoa; phylum Arthropoda; class Arachnida; order Araneae; family Linyphiidae; genus Oedothorax; species Oedothorax gibbosus. Next base: position 19,087,252 of record CM033273.1, read on the forward strand.
GTTATGCTGAAACTGCAAGCCCAGTAGCAGAACTTTTGGAATGTGGCTGCAGCATGACGTTTTAAGGAAAAATTTTGGCTGCAAGGAAAAAGACCCCCCCCCCCTCGCGACATTATCAGAAGATTTACCGTACACCGGCAAGCGGCTGTTAAATTAATGCTTTAATTTTTAAGTTTAATTAATATAGTACAATCATGACATATAACATATTCGGTACGGGAAGCCATTGCACCTACTGGTGCACTGCACAGCAGGGATCGGCCTGGGTAAAAAAAAATGCTAAAATGTAGAAGAAAGCTGTAGCAAAATGCTCAAGAAAAATTAGTTACTTATAAATCAGCGTGTCTCACGCCAATTAAATCACTTGAATTTATACATAAATCAATCTTTGTGTAGCAGTTAATTTTGTTTAGCAGTATAGCTTAACACAATGATAATTATTTTATGAATCACGACGCGGCAAATTTAAATAATTATTTAATCTATTCTACTACATTTATTTGTAATTTTTTTAATAAAAAATAAGTATATTTACTTTTATTTATGGTGTTGGATTAACTTCAGATTTGTCTATGAACATGTTTTTGCTGTTCATTTGGTATTAAAATCAAGTTCTGGTTGTTTGAAATCCCCAACTTTTGGTCTTTCATTACATATCCTTATTACCATGGTTCATACATTTGTAAGAAAAAAAAATATTCATGCACTTTTCCAGAAAATTTCAAGAACTAGAAATTTACTAGCAACATAAAATCTGAATATATTAAGAGTGTATAAGTCCATTTAAAAAAAATACTAAAAATATTCTTAAATCAGAAACTCAGTACTAGCGGAAGTAGAAAATTTTCAAACGCAAACAAAAAGTATTTCAGCACTCAAGCTGGTCTTGTGATCACGGACTCCGTGAATCGGAAACGTGATCAGAGAACTTGATCTGGTTGTCAGACTTGGCCTGAACTTGAGCTACAAAAGTAACAAGATTCTCTTCCGATCACGCAGAGCCAGAGAACTGTCAATCATTCTGATGCAACGTGACGTTATCGGTAGATTTCTTTAAAATTACTAGGCAGCAAAATAAGTAAATCAGGAAGCATTATTGGACTCCTTTTTTAATGGGAGTTTGCACTGCACTGGCTGGCCGAGATTTGACGACATCTTAGTATAATCTAATCTGAATTCATCCCATTTTGATTAAATTTAGTATTTTCATTATTAGATACGACTATTTGAACTAGTTGTTTATTGAAATTTAAGTTAGTTACCACTCCAGAAGAGAGAGTTTCGGCAATTTGGCCGCAGACCACAAATCGGGCTGCAGCATTGCTGCCGTGCTGCGCGGTTTCTGCTACCGGGACTGCAAGTAAACATTACTTTTTCATTTATTAATTTTTAACTTAAAAACATAATGTAACTGATTAAAAGCTAAATATATTTTAATTACAGTGAAATTTCATTATTCTAAGTGAATATTCTCTTCAATGTACTGTGTATTGTCCCTTTTTTCATACTAGATATTTTTGTATTTTTGAAACATATTTCGCCTTAAAATTTTATTTTGATAAAATATACTTCATTAAGTATTTTTAAATTTTGATGAGTATGGTCAAGTTACCTTTAACTTAAACACATTTATAAGTCATTATATATGTCCTAGTACTTAGGTTTCTGTCATTATTTACTTTTTCGCCTTTTTCTTGGCTATGTGAATTTTCAATGTTTTTAAAGTTTCAAATGTCCCACGCGTCTCAATTTTCCCCCCATGACCTTTAAACTTTTTCATGTATTTTTCCATATATATCCTAACATTTCTATTGTTTTAGAATTGTAATTTAATAAACATTTTTCCACATTAAAAGAGAAATTATAATGACTTTTTCTTCAAAATTTTAACGGATGCAACAATTTTCTTAAAATTTTTGCAAAAGCAAACAAAAAATTGTAAAAAGGTTCTGATAAGTTTGTTACAAATTGGTTAATGTATCTTTTACCTTTGAAAAATTTACAATAACTTAAAATGACATGCGCGTGGAACATTTTAAAATCTGCGTATTTTTTTGTACATTTAAAAATTAAATTATTCATAACTTAAAAGTTTGTAAATATTTTCTTTTCATATTATACGTATAAGATTAAAATGTATTATCAGTTGTGTGCTAAAATTTTTAAAAGAATCGAGTTATAAATAAAAAAAATAGTTTTAAAGGTCCACTGTACCCACAAAAGGCAATCTCACTCTGGACAAACTTCTACATAATGAGATAATTGTAATATTTTGTTATCTATTGTTGTTTCATATTGATAAGCGATTGATAATTAAAAAAAATGACTAACTCGCGATGCAGATAAAATTTATATTTCGATACTGTAAATTACATTCTATTGTTCCAATGAACTTGCCTAATAATGCAACGATATGATAATATATATGAAATATTTTTGAAATAAAACTTACATGGAGAGGAATACACAAAAAGGCACCATAAAACTTTGATTGAACGTTGATTCGTAAACACGGTGGCAGCTGGCAAAAAGTGTTGCCACCATCTTTACGGAGTAACGTTACACAACAAAATCGAAGGAAGCTTGAGGCAGCACTTTTACGAGCCCCAATCACATTTCTACCATTTTTGCGAATTAACGTTCCATCGAATTTTTACAGTCAAACCTTGTTGTAACAAATTCCAAAGACATACGAAACCTGTTTGTTGTTAAGCCTAGTTCGTTTATCCTTAGCATTCAAAAGTCTTAATTTACCTGGAGGAGACAGAAAGGTTTGGTTCAATGAATGTTACACTACAGTTAAACTTGGTGAAAGACATCGGAATTTCGAACTATGGTCATGGTCAAGTTACGACGCCGACACCTGAGATGGAACTCAACGCAACGTTATTGTGACATCGTACGCGTTAACAGAATTTTGAACGACGGGACATTTAACGTGCACCAGTTTATCATACCCATTTTTTTTTATCATGCTTAAGTGACGCTGTCAAGAGTAGGGTTAATTGCCCAAGGTTAGATCGTTTGCAGTGGTTAATACAAGTCCGTGTTTAGAATAAACAAGCTTCAGCGTATAAATCTAGATCAATGATTTAGTTATGAGTTAACCATATGAATTACATATCTACGAGGGGAGATCCATCTAGGTGAATGGACGCTACTCAGTGACAGGGATAAATGAGAGGATACCTGAGGTTGAGAGTCAGAGTTTGGGGGAAGCTGGCCGGGGGCTGGGACATCTTTGGCGTAGGACGCTCGGAGCTGTCTTGGATTCGCTCCAAAGTTAGGAGAGGCTATCTTCGGGAACGGAGGCTGGGGACGGGAAAGACCGCTGGAGGAGACGAGACTCCCCGCAGCGCGGGAAGAGGACGAGATAGAGCCCGTGGCCGAACTGGGACGGTCGGGATGAGGATGGAGATAGAGCGGGTGTCGGAGACTTGCAGGCCGTCGAAGCAGAGCAATTAATGACAACTTTCAAAGTCATCCAGGCGGTTCTTGCTGGCCCCCTTGTCAATCAAGGGATCCAGAGTTCCCTCATTCGTTGATGGACGGTCCTGAACGCTCCCCTTTTCCGCATAGATTAAGGGAATAGCCAGTAGCGATACTCTGACCCCTGACCTCCCACTTACGATTCCCAGACATGGTGACTCGTGTTGTCCTTTCAATCAAACTAAAGGGGTCAAGATGTCAAGTCTTGGCACATGCGCTGTCTTTCTGTACAGTCTACGGAACAGTCGATAGAGTTATGTCGACAGCTTGTTTTGAAGGCTAAATGCTTGATTTCACTGTATCCTTTGCGCACGTGCACCTTTTCTAAAGTATAAATGCAGAAATGTTTTGAAATTCATAAAGTTTAGAAAATTGACGAATTACGAGGTTTTTTTGCTTTTTTTAAATTAACAAAGTTGTAGCGATACACGTAATGCTAACATACGTGAAAATAATGTTAGAGTTAAAAAATAAGATTCGAAGTTGAAGATTTGTGGAAAATAACTATCTTCCGAAATTATGTTAAAAATGGTATGATGTATTTACATGAGCAAGCAAACTCTACTTAAATTAATTCAAAATAGAACTGAGTCATTTAATTCCATTATTTGTTTGCTCTAAAAGGGTTAAGTATTTAAAAATATTTTTTGGCTCAAAATAATATTACTTTGAGAATTTTGTAACTATAATATTTGTAGTACTCTCATTCATTGATAACAGGTAAACATTATCATTTCCTTGAGCTGAATTAAAAAATAAACCTAAAAAAATCGCATGATTTAAATAACAGAGAGATTTTTTAGTTATATTGGGAACAACTCTTAAATGAATGTTGAAAAATGTGTTTTTCATTTAAGTTGTGCTGCCATCTATTAAATTTATTTATAAATGAAATACAATAAAATGAAATGCTGCTAAATATGGAGTTTTATCTTTTTTTAAAACTTGTTTCCAATTACCTAATGCAATCACTTTTAAAGTTATAAAAATTAAAAAAATTTGGCTTTATTTTTTTATTTCCAATTTATAAAATAATATAAAAATAAAGATATTTACTTTAAAATAAAGTACTATTTAATAAAAGTATTGAGTGCAGTGGTGCCATCTAGCACTAGCGAAGAATTCCATTTTAAATGCTCTTCCCTATATAAAAATAAAAAATTACCGGGTATAACTAGTAATATAAAGACGATAATTCTAAATTTACATACCTGAGACGTCAGTTATAATAAAAATAACATTTTTTATTAGCCTAATGCATTACATTTAAAAATTTATATTTTAAAAACAAAATTATAATTGATAAACATATTAAGATTTGTCTACGTTGCGGACTGCACTTTTAATGGGTGATGATGTAGGGGAGTGACCCTTAAAATGCTTATTGAATAGTCTTCCTTGATCATTCGTGTGTCCTCAACTCTTAAAAGTTTTTGTGATCATAAAATAATGTATTAGATTTCAAAATGAACATATGTTTTCATATTTGTTTTCAATAGAAATTAATCATGAAATGTGCCTTTGTATTCTTGATAAAAAAAATCGATTGTGCCACAAATAATTCTAATATAAGATATTTTATTGATTACCACACTTTTGGAAGGAATAATACATTTCAAAAGTGAATTCATCATTCAAAAGGTGTTAAAATGGATTCCCAAATAAGTAAAAAAATTATTTGAACATTAAACAATTTTGGTTCGAATGAAATAAGAAATTTTTGCAAATTATGATTCATAATTTTCTTACGACTTTAAAATATATCTTCCATTGTGATAAATATTTATTTAAGTGATTTAATTACAATAAAAATATTTTTGTAATAAAATATAAATATCTATCTGTAAAATAATTTCAAAGAAAAAGTTTTGTTTCAACCAATTATTGCTTTAAAAGGATTGTGTTTTTGGTTTAGGAAAGGTTTTGTTTTTGTTTTTGTTAGTAACGAATCTTTTAATTTGGGATTTTTTTTTAAATAGAGAAAGAGGGGGCTTCGTAGATCAGTCGTCAGAACATCGGCTCTATATCATACAGAGGGTCCCGCGTTCTAAACCAGCCATATCCTATAGACGGATATATGTTGGCAAAACAAAAAATGCTAATTTGCGGGCTAAATTAACGTCACCTTAGTTTAACTATTATGAGCTATTATAGAGACTATTATTTTAATGTATGACATGTTGTGTCTCATCGCAACAATTTGGTTAAATATATGCTTAGATATTTTTTTCGCTGATCAGGAGTAAAATTTTTATAACAAAATATAGAAATGAGAAAATGTTAGTACATGTTCAAAACCAACCACAAAAAATAAATACCACTTTGACAAGAAACTTTTTTGAAAATAATTTTTAAAAAAATCATGTCAATACCCGCAAGCGTTGGCTCAAATTTAGACGTATGCAAAATAAAAATAGTTCTGATTAAGTTATTAGCCGGTGCTTTCTAAAACTGCATAAAAAAACATTCCATAATATCAGAAAACTTGGGAAGAAAATCACTAACAAAAACGTATCCATATTTAAAAAAAAAAAAAAAAATCCGTGTCATATTTGAAAGGGGTGTTTTTTTAATGGATCATAAGGGTTTTTTAAAAGAAGAAACTACTAAAAAACATCAATATTTTTAATAACGGAGAAATTCAAATTCAAACGTTTTCAATTTGCATATTATATTCGAGATAGAAATTTGAAAGCGGAATCCTTTTTTTAATAATAAAAAATTAATAAAAAGATATAAAGAAAATCCGTCAGGCAGTTTGGATCTAATCCTTCTTACTGTCAAACTTGAAGTTCTTAGTGAAAATAAATCGGATAAATTGACTTATTTAAAAATAAAATATTATAAGCATGTAAAATGCATATTTTAACATTTTTCCAAAAGCTTTTCAGGGTAACTTTATGAATAATAAGTTTCATTTACTTTTTTTTTTAATTCGAGGGTAATTATTTTATTTGTATGCAGTACAACGCGCTTAAGCTATTTATATGTTCATAAAGTCGTACCGAAAGGGAAAACAAATTGAAGTTTATAAATTGAAATTTTGTTTAGATAAAATCAATACACTTCTACCATCACTTAACAAAACCTAAACGGTCCAACAGGAACAATATTGTGCACCAGCTGCTTTTACACAGATTATTTTCTATGCTTATTGCATTATATCTTAAACGTGGTTCTTGTGAATGAAAAGTATAGTGCAGATTTCAATTCTGCAAGTGTTTTATAAATATACACTTAAATCTAACTTAATTTTTATGTTCAAGGTAAGAATGACGTGCGCACGAGGCCACAATTTACGCAAGGCCAAACTGTATAGAGTATCATGCTTGAACATCTAAAAATCTAGCATTTTATTGAAATTATCAGTATAGAAAATTATTTCACTGTGTTTATGCCGTTTATAGAATCACAGATGAACTAGATTGGAAGGGTCTTCACCGTACCGAATGCTACTCAAGTGAAGCGGGGAAAATCGTAACTACTAACTCAAAAAAAAGCTTTGCTCATTGGATTAACTATTTACGCGGCCTCACTCTTGTGGCGTTTCCACAGGTGCAAGTGTAGTCCCATCCATACACTATCATCACTGGTTGGTTGGTAGACATATATATTCAGGTTTATGTGCTTGGTCAGCGACCCGCTTATAAACCTTCGTCAAGTAAGACAGACACAACAGACAACACACACACACATAAGTGGATCCATCTAATTTTTAGAGACAGAGGCCAACTAGAGGATCCCCAGAATTGGCTTGTCACCCCCAGAACTATCATCACATAACTGTTTGTTGTCGAGGAAGAATTATACTCTGATTCAGTTTGGTTTTGAAATAACTACTTTATGTATTAAGGTAGGTTGGTACATGTATTTTCCAGTTTGTGTGCTTGATCAGAGACCAGGCTTATAAACCTTCGTCAAGTAAGACAGACACAGGCAGAATTTTATTGACACAGAGAGAGAAAGTACCCAGGGGGTGAAGGTAGGAATCGAACCCTCACGCGGAACAAAGCGCAGACTGTTAGCGCGTGTTTGATCTACTACTTTATAAAGTTTCTATTTTTAAATGTCAACGCTTTAAAAAGGTAGCTATTGTTATATCACACTTTGTTTCGTTTTTTTAAAACTCAATTTGGCTTTGATCTAGAACGCCATTAGGCTCTAGTGTAACGCTTTCCTTGTTCACCTAAATGATAATAATAAAATCCCTCATTTTCTCATTGTGCGGTTTAAGATGAGTCGGTGTCTATTGAAAGGAACTCCCCTTCAGGGACATGTCTAAATTGTGGAGGTGGCGATAGATGACAGCATATATGTCTTGTATGTGTGTGTATGTCGTGTCCGTCCTTCATGACGAAGGTTTATAAGCGAGTCTTTGGACCAAGCACACAAGCCTGAAAATATATGTCTACCAACCAACCCAAAGGATAAACAAAATATAAGGCCTTGTAATTTGAAACCACTGCTTAATTTGGTTAGCAACCAATCCAACTGAATATACGTTATAGAGTTTTAAATAACGATTACATTTAACGTGCATCTACAGGGTTGGGCGAATAAAATTTGCCCCGGTCTAGATATAGGAATGCGTTGAAATTCTTGGAAAAAAACGAAGAAAAACTCTTGAAGCCACCTAAAAGCTTTCAAGTGGAAATAAAAGATTATTCAAGCGTGCAATAGTTTCACTTGAAAAACCTGTTTTTGCATTGGTTGGATTGAATTAGCATCACATTAGAGCTACTCATGGACTATTGGCCAGTTCAGATCGTAGTGCGTCAGTGTGAGTTGCGACTGTGTGAGTGTAAGTTGATCAATTCACAGGTGAAGATGAAACTCGCAGTACAGCAGATAGTGTCCATTGCAGAAAATTTTATTTAAACGAATTCGTGGAAAAATGTGGCCAGTTGTTTGTTAAAGAATTTAAAGGTGTAAAAGTGCCAAAAAATTGTACTATGCAACGATCAGTTACGAATTGGCGTGAGCCAGGATCTGCTGTCAACAAGTCCAAAATTATTCCGAAACGGGTCTGAACACCAGATTTTGGGTCTTGCAATCAATTTAGAATGTTTGTATTAACAAAAACAAAAAGGTCCGATTCTCTAGGATAAATAACGACCGAAATAATCACTAGTGGGAATTTTTTTTTTGATCAGAGCTCTATAAACCTTGCTTATATTTCATTTCAACTAGCTCCTCAAACCATAGCGTAGTTGCCGGTAAATAAGTCGCCAAGCGTTTGTTTGGGCTTAATATTGAAGGGATCAATAGCTTCAGTTAGCAAACCTGTTTTTGTATTCAGGTTTGACTTGGCAACATTTCTGTCGTATTCTTATCTTAACGTTGGGGCCACTTTTATTTGCGCCACCCTGTATTTATAATAATTTCATCAAATATTTTAGTGGGGTATTTTATAATCAGAAGGGACTCGATTTTCCATGTTCAGCAGTGGTTTACGAATTCGATAACAGGCACGGGTGTTAACTAGTGCAACTTTAGTTGAACCAAAGCCATAAACCATACCTTTACAACATTATTGTCAACGCATTAGCTGCTGCATTGTTGTATATTTTTTTAATAGGCAATTTCAAATGTTAGCCGATGACATGATATCTTTACGTTAGTAAAGAAATAATAGGGACTAGTAGTTTAACACACACTCACTTGCAACTTTCTTAGACAACTTTCTCATAACCTACTTTTTCTTACAAGTTGATGGCGCTGCAGTATTTCTAGTTATTTCCTACGTCATCATACTATAGCTCCTAGAAAATGGCTCTAATAAATGCTTCATAAGCCGACTTACTTCACAAATGATTACGTCGTTAACTCTCAGGAGAAATTTGGTCAAGTTTCTTGGTTTATGGTTAAGAGCCTCCTATGTCTTCGTATTCATTTATAGAGTTGGCAATTTCTTTTTATAGGAATTGCGAAAGGTTATTTTATGAGGAAAAGAACACTATTTGTGTAGATTTTTTTTACATATTTCTTAACGGCGAATAGGACCGAATGACTGTTGGTCTCCAAAGCAAAGTGCCTCTGTGTTAATCCAAAGAGAAAAAAAAATACTTTCTAAGCCACATTTCTCCGCCTGTATTGAATATTTTTACAAACGGACTTTTAATGTAGCTGACCTACAGGTATCTATAATCCTTTTGTAAAAATATTCAGTGCAGATTAATAAATATGCTTAGAATTTTTCCCCATGGATTAAACCATTTTCACTTTAGTTTGGAGACCCGCGGCCGTTCGGTCTCATTCGCTCTTACGATGTGTGAGTTAAATGTATGGCGAACATTTTAGAGCGACACCATTCTAAGTTCCTTTCCACTCGGCCCGTTTAAGGTATAAAACGAGTAAAGTCATATAGGAAAGTAAAAACTGCAGGGAAGATACGAAAAAGCCTGTCGTGTTGAATTGGAGTTGTGACACTTTTACTTTGACTCACCTCATTAATGCGAAGAGTTTTTTGTCAATAAATTCATTTATAGATTATTCTTGGAAAGTATATTATTGTATTAATAAACACAACCATTCAATATGTATTTTTATTTATCTTCGATTATAATTTGTAAACACAGTGTACATTTCATCAAGATAACTTTTCGTTTTACATTATAGTCTACACTGATAATATACAGATAAGTGAAGCAATGTCTTATGTACAATAGCAATACTAAATGATCACATAAATAAACGAATATCATACATGCTGTACCAATACAACCTTAATCTCAAGTACGAAGTCCGAGAAGTACTGTGTGTAGCATCATATTTAAATTGAATGTGTTTTTGTGTCTTTGACTATTATGGTTTAGCACCCACTAACCTGATAGTGTAGTTAAGCATCTTACAGTGAACATAACTGATTTGATGGACAACTAAAATCGGCGGATATTTGGAAGAATCCTTTTTTGCTTCCGTTCTGAACTATGTAATTCACATGAGCGAATTCTTTGAAGAGATTAGAGAGGTCAGTCAGATAGGCATAATGCATTTTAAAACTACAATATCCGCCAACGTATTGCTTTGCATCTTAAACCTCTTTCACCAGATATGCAATTAGTAATAAAATAAAGCCAACAAAAAATGTAAATTTTAAATATCGTCCTATTAATATTTAATTAAAAATTGATATTTTAAAATTTTTTTATATAGATTGATGGATTTTGACATTAATTAAAATTGTTTTAATTAATATTAAAAGAACAAAATGATGCTTTCATTTAAATTATTTTTATCCTTTTTTGCACTTTCATACCTTTGAAAAATTGCATAAATTGTAAAGCAATATATTGAGAGTTACTGGACAACTGGAACAGCCATGCGTCCAATGACGTTATAGTTACGTCGACCGTTGTATTAAACCTCACAAACGAACTACCCGGCAGCTTATTCTTCTTAATTAGAACGGTCATGCTTACAGTTACGCCAAGCATTGACTTCGTTCCCACCAACAAACCACGTTCCGCTTCGTTCGAATTGTCCATTGAGTTGCTAAACCACAATAGCCTGTTTAGGGTTTTGAATTCTTACTCATACGAAAACTTTTCAGATATTTTTGCACAAAAACACGTTCAAGAAATAAATATTTATCAAATCTTGAACGCTACAGTGTCCTCTGTCCATTGTCCATGCTTTGCCACACGCCGGATGAATACCGATCCAACAAGGAACAGCGAACCGTTGATGGTCGCCGTTGAATGTTGCGGGCCAATCTCTTGCTGTGGTGTTTGGAACGCAGTGTTCTTTGAAGGTAATCTTCCCAGCCAGGGCTAGATGGCCTATAATATTTCCATATAATATTTCATCAATGGATCTACGAGTATTCCCATTGTTGGATCGGTATTGATTCGATATTGTTCAGGCTTCCTTTCGATCAAGGTGGTAATGGCCTTATGCGTACAATATAGAGATAACTCGGGTCTCGAAATGCTTCGAGTATTATGATGGGACGCCATGTAGGAACGGTTAAAACTGGAAGATTATGTAACTGTATGTAGAAATTGTGATTGTGATCTTACACGCAATGTCTCGTATATATTTGATTGATGTTTGGGTGCAAGTACACATAAAAACTATGTCTGTGTTGTATTAGAAATGCAACGATTTGTACAATCTCAGATTATCTAAATATGCTGATGATATTTACAATGATATAACCTAAATTTAACTGCGGCAAATAAAAAATATGTTTTCCGAAAAAAATGTAATTTTTTTATTGTTTGAAAACTTGCCTTCTGGTAGAGCACAATGCGCATTACATTGCATGCTTAAATGCAGAATTTAAAACATCTCACAGATCTTTGTTTTGATTCTTTCGAGTTGAATTTAGAAATATAGGATTTAAAAACAATTCTTCATTTTTTTAAATCATTATATACAAGATAATGATTACAATTTCTTCAATGAAAATAGATAAATGTACTCAAAGTTTCATTTACCAAATTGACATTTAAACAAGCATTATCAGTTAACCTGTTATAAAGTTTAAAACAAGGGTTTTGCGAGTAATTTTTAAAACAATTTAATACTTTGATTATTATAAATAATAATATTTATGTCTTGATAAATGAGACTGATTATAATTAAAATAAATATTCGTCTTCATGTGTACTTACACCATTCTAAATTTTTATATAACTGAGTTGACTAACAGTCCAATAATATTGTTTAAAAATATTAACTCGAAATAAATGACTTAGGACTACAGATATATTTCTATAAATAAGAAGTCAATCTAAGGCGTATAATAATACAAACTAGCTTAAAACCAAATATTGTGGAGATTTTACTGATTTATTTTGCATCAAAAAGGAAAGGAAACCAACATACATATGTTTAAAAACTGCATATACTTCGAAAATTAGTAAAAATTACATTTTAAGTAAACAGTCATTTAAATTCTACAACTTTATAAACAGTGGATAAGTTTGTCATATTTTGTGATTTTAAGTAGGCTTCAATGCGTAATATATATTTCTACTTTTATTTATACAAAATCAATGATATATAATGTGCGTTTAAAATAAATACATAAATATCACAAATATACAAAAAATGATTTTGTGTTTTATGCTCTAAGTAAAATTTATATAAAAAAAGTAAACTTGACAGAAATTGGCGTGTTAGAATATTAGTAGCAATAATTGTATTTTGTTTAAGCAAGTAACATTTAAAGACACTGTTATGCCATTATTTTATATATAATTTGTTATGGTCTAATTTTTCAGATAATAAAAAGTTCATCATCCAATGAACTTTATTTTTATGTGTCAATGGTTCTTAAACTGTGTATCCTAGCTTTTAAGAAAGTAATCAATGTCACATATAAAACGTTAGAAATGCAAGTCACCAATGCGGTCTAGTTGCAAAACTCACAATCTCCAAAGCATAACCACCTGAGTAATAGAAACGAATAAACGGATTGTCAGGTTTCCCAACAACTCACATAATTTTCAAGAGATTATAAATGTTATAATTTCAATAAATTTTGAGATTTTAAGTATGTGGGGCGTATTTTTTAAATTATTTACTACACGAATAAAAATTTAAAGTAAAAAACCTTAAATTATTATTTAAAAATTCAACTCTAAAATTGATACAGTAAAAAAAAATACTTACACTTATCCCTCATATGGATAACTAGCATATAAGGTCCGCCCGTAACTCCTTCACTTTTGATAATGGTAAATTTAATCGGACGAAATACCAAAGAAGGGCCCGGATTATATATCTTAGTTATACTTTGGAAAATGTGAGTTTTACAATTATACACTTCAAACACAAATAATTATATTGGTATTTTTAAGATGATTTTTTTCTTAAAAATAACATATCGAACCAGCACATAAAATAAGAGGACAACTTAAAAAAGAAGGATTCGCCAAAGGCGCCGTAAAAACATTGGGATAACCTTTATTATAACTAACCTAATTTTTAGCACCACATCTTCCAAAATATAATTCCATTAATACTTTACTCTCTTACCAAGCTCCGTCTTCTAGGCGAGGATTGCAAATAATCCATACAGCTTATACTGGAATGTTGCTTTTTCTTATAGGGTAATCGGAAAATTACCCTATTTCTTTCCGACTTGCATGCAATCATTAAAAATATATCATTTACAACAAGCTTCAGATTATACTTACTTGCTCTACTATTTATGTTTATTGAAGAACATATTTTTGTTATTTGTAAATGAAACTGTAAGATCAAACTAACTGAAATAAACTTTTTAAATAGCACATAATATATTTTTTTTCTTATTGGTACAAGTTTTACCAAATATCCATTGATGATAAAAAAGGCATTGGTTTTTAAAAAAAACATTGCACTAGAGCAGTAACAAAAAGTAGGACACGTTAAAAAATTGTTTCTAAATTGTAAACATGCTAACTGTGATTAGGAATATTCACTACTCACGTTTTAAAAAAATGCGGTGGATTTCATAAAATAAAATAAACAAAAACATGTTTATCATTTGTTTGATAATAAATACTGGCGCAAATTAAAAAAAAATTGGTAATTTTCGACAGATTAATTATAGAAGCATTTTTGATTTTCCAAGAACATTTGAAAGCTAAAATTGCGTTCCATTCTACTATAATATATATCTTTAAAAATGATTCTTTTAAATGATATAATTAGAGAGGATTTTTAGTTTATTAAACAAAACTGGGGAAACTCTTATTTACGATATTCATATATTATTTGCACATGCTTTGATTACAAAAACGCTCTTATTCCACGTAGTAATTTGCAGTCAAATGTATCATAAACAGTTATATTTGTTCATTTATTCTTTCACAAGCAAACCATCATAATAGTAATGTAGATAAACCCTGCTCTTTTTTTGTAAATGCAGTAATACTGCTCCCGACATCTTCAATGTTTCACGAGTAAGACGCTGAATTAGCATTTTGAGAAGTTTATGTTACCAATCCATTTCAATGGTATTCATCATGAGATTATGCTTTGAGTTCACATGTTACTCGAACATTAATACTAGTTCATCATATAAGTCAGTTTTAATTCCTCCAAACATCGTTCCAGCAATAGTTTCTGATATATTAACTTGTTTTATAAAGTAAAATCATGCATAATATTCACAAATATACACAGTCCATTAAATTGAAGATTTCTTGGGGAAGGGGAAATATACATTCAAAAAGCTACTTCTTTTTCAACAAGTCATACGCAGCGAATTTCATTCCGAAATGTCAATCAGGGTGAAAACAAAAGTAGTTTCAATCTCAACAAACTACAAAATTCCCTAAAAAAAATTTATCTTCGTAAATTGTTTTTATATTTCACATTTATTCCAGATAATGATCTTTGATACGGGGAGTACATGTTCTTTAGCTCCTCTAATGGATACACTCCGAATTCGGGAATTTTGAATTTTTAATCAGCGGATGATCGAATTTCAGTGTTGATTGGAGCCGAAAGCTCGTTGGTTGCGTCAAGCGTCAATAGATGGCGCTGTCACCTCGAAACCATTGCAGTAAGGACGAGGAACAGCAGGAAGGACAAATTTGGGCAAGACGAGCAGGAAGTTGAAATGTTGGCATCGTGTTGAATAGCTGCTGGTCTTTCGCCTATAAACAGAAAAAAATAAAATTTTAAAATTATACAACTAACTATTACATTAATTGTTTCACTATTTAAGTCATACGAATGCCATATGGGTATATATTATTTTTCCTGGTAAAAATTGCCACTTATTCGTTCTATGGTATTTTTGTTTCTAATACTCAAGGAAGATTTATATAATTTGGTTTAATCATTTTACCGAAATGCTTATTAATACTTTGCATCATTAACATTAAAAAAATTTAATATCTATATTACAAGACTAAAAATAATTATATTAAAAGTTTTTTTATCTTCGAACTAATAATAACTACTTCTAACTGGTTCATTTTGGAAGAGCAAATATTAAAATTAATTATTAAGTAAGGTATTTACAACTTTGAACAGGACCTCTAATTATTTTTAATACACAATTCATATTTCGCTAACCTATATAAAAACTTAATTGAAATATTGTTTATAAATAATTCAGTATCATAAATAAATTTTATTTAGTATGCAATACGATAAGAGAAATATATAAGTAAGGGTTCAGGGATATACTATTCAAAATCAATCATTTTCTTGTAAATAATCAAAAAGGAAGGTCGATCTTTACTTGAAGATGATGAATTAAACTGTCAAACCATAAATCCATGTTTCCAGCATGCTGAAAATAACTAAAGAAGTTCGTCACAAAAATTGAAAGGTATGGATTTCAACACAATATAAATTGAGAGTCAAATATATTGAGTGTATAGTATTATTATTATTGTATTTTTTATTTTTTAAGTAGAGATGTTTACATTTACAATACTTTTGAATTTAAATGAAGCTTTTCTAGGAAACCCCATCCAATACTTTAATTAAATTTTAATACACAATTTGCATTATTTTATAACGCTTAATTGAAGCCTATATATTACAATACCTTAATTCAAAGTCAACAGCTACTTTGCGCATTTGCATATTAAACTTATAATGCCATCGTACGTGTTAACAATTGATCCTATTCTTTGTATTAGCATACTTAATATCTCAAAAATTCAATGATACCCTTGCCATTGCATATCGAACCTATAATGCCATCGTACACGTGAACAATTGAGTCGTATCTTTTGTATGACATACCTTAAATCTTAAAGTTAGGCAGGTACTCTGTGAACGAGTTTCTCGAAACTTAGCGTCGACAGACTAAAACTGCTACCAATAAAGTCTAACGCCTATTTAATTCGAGCTTTAGAATGGTGTCAGACATACAGTCCCTGGACAAATTATTAGACGCCTGAAAGATTTCATGTAAAATATTAATTACCGGGTGATATTGTACCGTTTTATTATTTTAAATTGATTTGTTTTTTATATTATCCAATCAATTACCGATTTATTTGACATAAATAAAACAGCATTAATTTAGAAAAGCATAAGTTTATTAAGTTTGAAAGAAAAGTGAAAGTAATGTTAGTAAAAGTCAATATTGAGTTGAGCCACCTTTAGCCGCTATCAAAGCTTTAATTCTGCGCGGCATGCTATCAATGCAAGACTGTACTGTCTCCTGCATTTGAGGATGATGATTCCTACCATAAATAATCTTACAATAAATAATTAATATAAATTAATCTTAATCATAATTAATCATAATTATTTAAAAATAAATACAAATATGTAGTCTACAACAATTTTTTAAAATAAAATTCAATAATATTGTAGTTTAAATATCCCATTATTGCATAAAAACTCTTAAGAAACATAAAATTACTAAAAAAAATACAGTGTGTCTAATAATTTGTCCAGCGACTGTAACTACAGTCAGTTTGACAGATGGACTAACGTTCAAAAACCTCTTTTTCAGAATTCCCCTTTAAAACGTGTAGAACACATGCGCATTCATGCCCCATTGCAATACATTCATTACCTTATATTTCTTATTAGGTAATCAAAAGTTAAAAAAGAAAAGACAGTCAATAGAAGAAAAGAAAGTTAGTAATACAGTCAAATCATACGTAATTAAATAAAGTACAAAGATAATTAAGGGTCCGAGCACATTTTTTCTCATGACGATTAGAATCGCTATGCATTAAATTGAAACGGCATAATTGCTATAGATTAAAATTCACAATAATAATATTATTTAATCATGTATCTGCATTTATTAAATGAAATGATAGCAGGATTTGATTGTGATAAATTATTAACTATAATTCAGAATTGGTTGTTTTGAATGAATGAAATAACCATTTAAAGAATTTTAAGAAATAGTTGGAGGCTCTTAAAAAATACAGGGTGAAGCAAATAAAACGGCCCCAACGTGGTGAAAAGAATACGACAGAAATGTTTCCAAGTCAAAAACCAATACAAAAACAGGTTTGCTAACATAAAGCGATTGATCGCTTCAATATTAAGCCCAAACAAACGCTTGGCGACTTATTTGCCGGCAACTACGCTATGGTTGGAAAAGCTAGTTGAAATGAAATATAAACAAGGTTTGTAGAGCTGATCAAAAAAGTTCCCACTAGTGATTATTTCGGTTGTTATTTATCGTAAAGAATCTGACCTTTTTGTTTTTGTTAATGCAAAACATTCTAAATTGATTGCAAAACCCAGAATCTGGTAAGGTAAGGTAATCGTTTCCGGCTGCCTATTTCTAGCCTCCTTCAGGAGCTTTAACACAGCCAATAACGCCTGGTATTTTTGAGCCCTGGTCGAGTGACGACAGAATCTGGTGTTCAGACCCGTTTCAGAATGTTTTTGAACTTGTTGACAGCAGATCCTGGCTGACGCCCTGCATTTCGTAACTGATCGTTGCCTAGTACTCTTTTTGGGCACTTTTACACATTTAAATTCTTGAACAAACAACTTGTCACATTTTTTCCATGAATTCGTTTTAATATAATTTTCTGCAATGAACAATGAACGTGAGTTTAATCTTCACCTGTGAATTGATAACCTTACACTCACACAGTCGCAACTCACACTGACGCACTACGATCTGAACTGGCCAATAGAATAGTCCATGATGTAGCTCTAATGTGATGCTAATCCAATCCAACCAATGCAAAAACAGGTTTGTCAAGTGAAACCATTGCACGCTTGAATAATCTTTTATTTCCACTTGAAAGCTTTCAGGCGGCTTCAAGAGTTTTTCTCGCCAAGCATTTCAACGTATTCCTATCTCTAGACCGGGGCCGGCTTTATTTGCCTTACCCTGTAAGTAACTGTTGAACACAAAATTATACTTCATATTATTAAGTATTAAATAAAACAATTTATACTTATACTATATAATTTTTTAATTAAATTTACTTCCATCAACGTATTTGTTTAAAAGAATTATAATTAGGTTTGTTTTTTAAGAGATGAACTTAAAATCATTTTCAAATGAAAAATAAAAATGCATTACGAATAAAAATTTATTATTTATAAATTTTGAAAATTAACCAATTTCTAAGAAAGGCTGATGCACAAAATACGGAAAAAAGCCTGGTCTAACGCTCGGAAGGTTAAGAACCCTCTAAGATAGTCAGATGAAAAGAAGTTATTAAACAAATCGGGACAAGTACCATAAGTACCGTTTAAGACGTATACAGGAATACTGGTGGCCTGCGTGTTAGACGGACAGCAAGTGTAGTTGCCGGAGTCCTCCGCAGTCGCGTCCTTGATGTACAACCTGCTTGTGGTCGAGTCCTCAGAGTTCTTGTACATGGTGATGTCGCCTCTGGATGAGTCGTAGTTGATCATGCGGTCGTCGTGGTACCAGAAGACGAACACTGGAGGCTCAGGGCTCTCTGTGATGACGCAGGTCAGGTTGATGGAGCTGCCGGTCTTGAGAAATAGGGGGTGGGGACCCAGGATGCTGGCTTTGGCAACTGAGGGAAGAAGAAAAACGGACTTTATTCATAGGGTTAAGAAGAAGATGGAGATTTTGACTCCAGGATGCTGGCTTTGACCACTGAAGGAGGTGAAAAAACGGGTATTATTCAGGGTGTTACGAAGAAGATAGAGATGCCGCCTGTCGAAAACCAATATAAAATCTGGTTTGCCAAGTGAAGCTATCGATTGCCTTGTAGTAAGACTAAACAAAGGCTTTCGGGCAACTATTTGGCGCTATTCTAAAGGGAACTGTGTATAGGCTTATTGCATAGACTTGGCGACTTTTTGACTCTCTAATAAAAGTAAAATTACAACGTATTGTTCTTACCTGTAAAGATAATTACGACCATGTTGAGCAAATTTAGATCTCGTGCTACATCCAGTAACTGCGCAAACAGTCACTTTTTGATTTTTAAGCAACAAATTTAAAAGAATAAAATGATGGGTTTTACATTGAACTCACGTTCGGTGTTTGTTTGGGCTTACTTGGGTACTTGCGACTTTCTGGCGGCTTTACTTTTTTTCTCGTCAAGCATCTCCATCTTTTTCTTAACTCTATCACTCTATGGTATTATTGTACTTTCGATTGGTTTTGATGGAATTAATGAGGCCTTAAGCGATTAGTCGGAGGTTTTTGTCTGAGGCAAGGGACGTTATTTTTTCTTATTCCATAGTTGCGATAGCTATATACAGTTTAATAAGTTGTTAAATATAAAATTATAAAGTTTTAGTTAATTTTATAACTATTTTAATCATAAAAAATATATGTATTGAATAAGAATAGCGCGGACTACTGTCTAGCAGTTTGAACTTCTCTTAAATGTAGTAAATAAAGATATATATTTTAAGATTTGTTACTGAAATATAACTGATTGAAAATAAATCCTTATTACAAAATTATTTCTCATAATGGCATATGTGAAAGAAAGTGAAATAAAGGGAAAGTATGAAATAAATTTTCTTTTTGGTATAAGTTCCTAAATATACTCAAATATATAAAATTATACAAGTTATCACCTTTAAGTATTATAAAGAAAGAGACTCACCGACAATGCTCAGATTAACAAAGAGGCTGATTTTTGGGTCCGAACTGACTTGGCATTCGTACATCCCTTCATCCCAGAGTTGTGCAAACTTTATCTTCAGAGTCCAGTCATTGTTCTTCTCCATGTGGACAGATTCGAACCTGTCGTCCGTGGTGTAAGTGTCCATTCCGACGGTAAGTACGTGAAAATCCCTTCTGCGGATCCAAGATACCTATGAAATATAAATGACATATTCAGTTGACGAAATTTAAATTTCTTCTGAAAAATTAGAATATATAGTTGATGATGATGTACTGAATGTATTTTTTAACGTCTATTGATTATGTATTGTTCGTTGCATATGCCTATACATTTGGTTACTTTACTAAACTAATAGATTCCATCCTCTACCCCATTTTTGCCCTCATTAGTGATATTGCATTATGTATTCTTTGATTCGTAAATGCTTGATTAACAAAGCTAAATTACCAGGTACTTTTCTTAATATTGATACGAAAGTTTTGCTAGATATCCCTTACATATATACCTCGAGACATTCCAACATATTCATCACTTTCTCTTTCGATTTATCCTTTACAACCATTATAAATACTGCAAATATATATCTATTCTGAAGTGTCTTCTATCTGAAATGTCTAATGACACATATACATGGATATAATCAAAACCTTTAGTATTAAAAGAGATTGTATCCAATATAAGATCATGATACACCGTATTTATAACAAATGTACACGTTCACCCCATAAACGATATTTCTGGATACGTCGTTTTGCAATGGATGAGATGCACATGGTAACGCAGTGAAAGACATAAGATTTAGGTCAGGTGAGCAACGGATTCTGTACCTTGAAATACACACTCAGAGCGGTATTAAAAGCTCGTTTATAAAACGTGTCACCCGAGCCAATCTGTGTGTGACGGGTAAGACTTCGTTAAATATCGCTTAAAGCCTAATATATCCGCGCAGGCGGTAGAAACATTTTGAAGGCAAGAATAGCTTGAAAATTCTTTCGAAAGTGTTTAAGAAGACGTGGAAGGGTTAAAGGTATTAAGAACTTGAAATTTCTGGATGAGGAGTTGATGAATGAATGCGCGTATCGCATATTTATTATTTAATCGAATCTTAATAAGGCCGGATGCAATACTTTATTGATTTAAAACAAAATTTTGAAATTTTTCTTACTCGTAGTGTGGGTTTTAAAACAGTTTTGATGTAGATTTTTCAGTCATTTGTCGTTAGCAATACATTTTAACATTTACTTTTATTGAAATGTATTTAGTTATGTAGTTATTCGTTTAGTTGAGTTTGAGTCGATTAATAAACTTTAATATTATGATTGCCTAGCTAAATCTTTGTAAACATTAAAGCACATCTTATTGTTGTATAGGTCGTTTATAACCAATGTTACAAATTTAAATGAATAAAAACACGCCTTTTTTTATGACTTGTGCACTTTAAGTTGAAAGTTTTATCTGAAGACCTGATTTATAATTTTTTCCTCTGGTGAGCGGTTCTCATATGATTATCAACACTTCCAAGAAAGAAATAGACTCATTATAGTAAACAAGTCATGTCAAAATATATTTTAGTAAAAATCAAAATCGACTAAACCAATATACTAGAAAGGACATTAATACATTTATTATTGGTAACCTAAACAAACTATCAAATAACATTTACAATCTTATTGATTTTATGCAAATGAAAAGTTTTTGTAGCGTACAAGCTATAAAATAAATATGAACTTGCAGACAAAATCAATGAAAACATAAAGTTTTACTGAATAATTTTTCTAAGGTGATTCTTTTTTTAGTTATAGACATTTCTACTATATTTTTTTATAAGAAACGGAAGGCAATAAAATACCCGAATACCTTAAATACTGAAAAAAAAATATTAAATAGCACTTCTAACTGAAGTTTAAAAAACTCATACTTTTTTTAGGAAGAAAATTAACCTGTTTTATGTTTCACGAAGCGTGAGTGAAGAGCCTTGTTCATGCATGATTAACTTCCCTTGCATCCAAAGCCATTAATTTCAATGGAGAATTAATTAAGAAAAGAAATTCCATTTACTTCAAGTAATTCTTTACAAAATGCGAAATTTCAATTAAGGGCTATTGCATGTTAAATAGCACTTTAACGTTTAATCGGATGATTTGGAAACCATCAACTATAATATGGTTTAATCCGATTTTTTTAAAACATTTGAATATACAAAATATTTATTTAAATATACGCCATTAAATTTGCAGTTATGATATTTAAGTTATGAATACATAGGACTTAAATGAATATTGAATAAAAGTGAAATTAACTTTTATTGCTAATTCGTTCGTTGTTTAAAATTTATAATTCTTAAATATATATTTTACAAAATAATGCATCAGTATATCAAATAAACTATTATTACAGTAGGACGAAAATAATATCACTCTACTAACATATGGGTTCAACAGAACCAATATACGACCAACTAAATAACTTTGAAAATTTATAAATAATCCCACCCTTGAATTTTAATAATACAAATAAATTGCACAACTGCATTAAACTTCCAAGTTTAAAACTTTGGCGATAATTTAAGCAAAATAATGAAGAGCTTCTTTAAATTAGTTACTTCTAACAGTCGTGTAATTACGAAGTTATAATTAGTTTTTTCATTCATCAAATTACACGAATTTTTATGTAAGATTGCTTATATAATTGAAGGTAAATGTATTTTTCTTAATTTCTAGCTCCATTTAGAAATTCCACTAATTGAAAAGATAATGAAAATGTATTTGCCGAAATCGAAAAGTCAATTTTTGAAAGCTTTGACCCAGCCCTGTTTGTAAATAAGTTCCTCAAATTACTCGCTGAATGAAAAAATTAGTCAAGTTCATTGCAAAATTACCATACTTGATACTTTTATTGCAGTAAAAGGTTAAGAAAAAGAGCGTGTTGGGAAAAGTTCCTATGGACAAGACCATTTTTTTTAAACATTTAGTGATTCAAATATAAAATAAAAATTCAAATCACGTCCGAAAATGACCAGTTGACCTTTAAAACCAACAGATTGATAAGCAATTGAACGACTGTCGTGTTATTTTTACTGCATTAACTTAAAAGTTAAATTTTAATTTTAAAGGTAATCCAGCAAAATAACACCACATTTTGGTTCAATCGTTTATCAATCAGCAGGTCCTAAAGGTCAACTGGTATAGTGTAATTTTTACAGCATTAACTTAATTTCAACTTCAAATTTAACTCAGCAAAATAACCCAACATTTTCTTTCAATCGCCTATCAATCAGCAGGTCCTAAAGGTCAACTGGTCATTTTATCGTCACTTTCGGGCATGCTCTCGTGGCCGCAATTTGAGCCCGTTCCCCGAGAGCGAGAGCCCATCATCAGTCACGTCGTGATTTGGACTCTATAGGCATTGGCTGGCGTAGAGCCATTTGTCGAGCTCTTGTGTTGCCGTCGGGAATTTTCTGTCGCTCCCCCCTCACTTCCCCTCTGCCCCGTGTAGGGATATTTGTGCGTTATTTATGGTAAACTGTTGTTGTTTGTTTAAGTTGATTTCAATGTTAGATTTGTTTGTTGTATTTTGCAGTATTAGATTTGCTTGTTGTATTTTTCATTATTACATTCGTTTGTTATAATTTTCATTATTACATTTGTTTGTTGCGTTTTTCATCATGACAATTGTTTGTTGTTTTTTTCATTGTAAATTTTTTTTTTCATTGTTACATTTGTTTGTTGTATTTTTAACTGTTTCATTTTGTTGTTTTAAGTTGTTGTTTTACTAGTTTTGTATGTTGTAATTTTTGTTGTATTAGTTAAGTTTGTTGTTTTAAGTTTTTGTTTAATAGTTTTATTTGTTGTATTTATTGAGTTTATTGTTTTAAATTGTTGTTTTGCCATTTCTACATGTTGTAATTTTTTCTATTTATTGAGTTTTGTTACTCAATAAATACAAAATTTATTAATTTATTATAGATTATTTATATTTTTTATTACGCCTTTTTATCTATTTTATATTTAATTAGCTAGATTTATTTAAATTGTTGATAACAATTTGTTGTTTTGGACTTTCAGATGTTGCAATTTTTTAGTATTTTTAATTTTTATTTTCTACATTTTTTTGTCTATTGTATGTTTCCTTCCATAGATTTGTTTTAATTGTTTACTACGATGTGTTGTACTAAGCTGTTGCTTTAGTACTTTTAGATGTAATTTTTGTTGTATTTAGTGAGTTTTTTTAGTTGTATTTGTTACGTTTTATTATCGATTGTATATTTCACTTCCTATATTTATTTTAAATTGTTGGATTTATTACAAATGTTTTTTAGTTGTATTTTTCATATGCATCGTTTTTTAGTTGTATTGTTCATAGGTATGTTCATTTTTAATTGTTACTATATTGTTTAGTTGAGTTGTTTGTGTTGTCAATTTTATTTGTTATATTTATTCTGCTTTTTGCAGAATTTATTATACTTTGTTTATACAGTTGATGTTAGTTTTTTAAAATTGTAATTTCCCTCTTTCTATTGGGGTTCCACAGCAATTCAATAAAAATAAAAAAAAAGATCATTTTATACTCCACAAAAGAGATTAAAAGGGTTTAATTAGAGTTTTCTTTTCTTTTACTACATGTATTGCTATGTTTGTTTAGAAATTTTGTCTTAAATATATATACCATTTAAAGAAATAGGGCAGGCGATGGATATAAGATTAAGAAGAAAATTTTTCTACGAAATCAGGAACATCATGTTCTTTCCCGTCAAAGGAACAGGCAGTAAGTGACAAGCAGTTCTTGATTTTCACTCGTTTTGTCCCACAGCTACAACCGGGGTAGGGTAGTAGTACGGTGCAGTGAAGGCATTTCGGCTTTTTGTCAATCTTTTGCGTTTTCTTATTTATCTTTATCTTCTTGTGACTCCTGTTTTCTACCATCTTGAATCCCCGGGTAAAGAACTTGTCGGAATTTTAAAATTCTGGAAAAGAACGGTTATAAATAGGCGTGTATTTCGACGATTTTTTTTATCTAGGAGGGGGGACGTTGTTAGAAGGAAAAGAGACATGACTTGGGGGGTTTTATTTGAATTTTCCATGAATGTTTGAATCTCTTCGACAAGAGGCCTAGGGATATTCCAGCCACCATCAGGAGGAGTTTCTACACAAGACTGTTGATTTTATAACGGATAAAAAGAAATGTTTATATTCAGAAAAAAATCTGTCAAACTTTATTTGACATCTGGTGGGTTAAATAATAACGAAAATGTAATCGAATCAATTTAACAAGAAAAAATACAAACTTTTCGCTAGCCGAACATTCAAATTTTTAATTTGAAGAAGTAAAAGAGCTATTGTTTATTTTAATTTGAACACAACACAACTATGCATAACACGATGAAATATTTTTCGCATACCCACAGACTATTAGTAAAGATAAAAAGAAAAGATTTAATCATTTAAAAATTTTATTTAAAATAACTTAAACTTGAATTATTATTTATTATTCGAAACGTTTGATAGCTGGCAAATACTTTTAGTTGATCGTTTCGTTTTGTATCTGTTTTATAAATGTAAGGCATTCAAAGTTCATCATAGTTCAAAGAAAACCTAAACACATAAAAGGACCTCCAGGAAACCTATGCCAACATCGCCAAATAAATTATTCATAATACATCAAGGAAATGAGATTTCCTCAACATAACCCCAAACTCATTTATTAAGAAAACACAACCATCGCCAAAAAAAGTTGCCAAAAAATGACACAAAGCCAAGGCGACTTTTTTGCCAAAAAAATATAGGATAAGTATCAGCAAAAGCAACAACAGCACAATGATCTCCTTCATTCCCTATTTGTAGAAGGGTTATAATTCTAGACAAGATCCACTTTCATCCAAATTTCAGACAGGGTCTTCTTCCCTTCTTGTCCTAAATCTTGACATTTTTTTGCTTTCTTGGCGATTTCTTTTGTGTCCTCTTAAGCTATCATCCGTGGCAGACACAAGTGGCTTCCTTTGAGAGCATGATCCAGAAGTTCTAAGCTACTGTTGATTAGTTTCATGGTACAGAATACGGAAAAGAACCCTTCAGTTAAAAAGGGTTGGAAGTAGTGGAGGGTTTCAGGCTTTTGAACAGAGCATTTTATTTGCTGCTTTTTTAAGCTACTGAGCTTTAAGTATTAGTAGTGGCACAGAAGTACATAAGACATTTTTTTTTTAAAAATGGTATCTTGTCTTGTTTATTATGCTAGTTTAATTAGATTCTTATTTTATTCCCCAACAATGAGGTTAATACCCACAGAAAATTTTAATAGCCAGTTTTAAAGCTATTATATATTCAAATATATAAAAATAGTTTTTGGTTCCTCGAATGGTCTCATGAACTATACAACCTAATAAAAACTTACACTAAGATATATTTACGTTTCGAAGTCATAAAGATTCAAGTAAATTATTAAAACTTCAAATGTTTTATAAAAAAACAACAGAAAGATAACAGAAGATAATTTGCCTCTAGAAATACAAATAATCTAAACGTTACTATGACTGTATATATGTTTTTTTCGTGATTCGTTACCTGGTTCTTTTGGGTCTTTGATATGTGAACTAATCGTGGCAAAATGTTTTATCTCTAAATTTAAGCTAAACAAAGTGACGTCTAGTATAAGTTACCACTTTAAATCCAACTTCTAATTCCTAAAATCCAGTTTTTATTTCATCTAAAAACGCTCTTCAAATTTAACGATATCTCAAGGGTATATAGAATGTCTCAAGGATTTTTTATGCGACGATAAATCCCAGATTTTCAAAATTAATAGAAGCTATAAATGCTAACTTTGCTTTTGAAAAATGCGTGTTCAACATTTACTCCCACATAAAACGACAATATACTGCCAGAAAAATTATTTATGGTTTTTTTAATGTTCCTAGTTCTTGGAACCCTTGGCTGGCAAAATTTAATTATCCTACGTCAAAAATAATCCAACGAATTTTAGAGGCACGCAAACTAAGTTTTGCTCGTTAGATTTTTAAATTATAAAATTTTATACTCCAAGAAAACATCTGGAATTGTTTTAAATTTTAAGTAAGTGTACTAAATAAATGAATTTTATGTTTCTTAGGAAAATATTTTACTTTTTGCTTAGTTAAGGAAGTTACCTATGTCGAAAATAGAAGAAAAAATCATGGGCAAGAGAATATCTCGTGTTGTAATAGTTGAATTTCTCTAGAACTGATTTAAGAAACTTTGTTTATTCTTTGTTGCGTATAAAATGAACAAATTTATTTTCATTATACCTTTGTAAGAAATGACATCTGTCTCCAGTTACATGATATAATGAAAAATATAATAGAAAATGACAAACGACGTACAAGTTTATGGAATAGTAAAAAACAAAATGCAATTTTTGTTACTAGTAAAATATTCATGTCCAGATTAATTTTTAAATTATGTTTCTGTGCTTTTTGACATTTTATTTCGTTGTCTTTACTCATGTTCTCGGTGCACTTTCCATTACTGTCAGAAAAAAAATCCAGAGTTGAAATAATGAAATGATGTGAGTACTGAAGTCCCTTCAGTTCTCTTTCTTCAAGTGTGCTCTTCTTCTGTGTATCTTAGAGATTTTCATTCAATTCTCCAAAGGCAAGTAGGTTTTTCTAATTCGGAAAACTCGTTTCAAATTTCATACTCGTCTTCTTCTGCATAATCTTAGAATTTAGGAGTTTGGATTCCTACTGTAAAAATATTCGAGAGTCAGACATTTTTTTTACTGAGTTATTAGCATATCTTCAAACGATAAATTTTCGATTTTTTTTTGAAAGGGGAAAAGGTTTGCATTCACTAGTGATCTGTTTTCTCAGAAGTCGATTTTAGAACTCTTACACAGGAAATAATAAAATTCTGTAGTTTTTCCTACAGTATAATACATTTTATGAATGCTTTAAAGCGTTTTAGCCATGCGGGGGAAACATAAACCATCGATGGAATAGATTGAGGAATTTAATATTTTAAAAATTATACACGATTGGATTGTTTTGGTAAAAAAAAACGTTTAACTAGAACTATACGAGGCATATTGGTAACTGACCTCGTAATTTTGAAACTCGATAAATGGATTATGCCACCCGCTGAGAGTTAAATATATAATTGAAAAATGCTTCAAATTAAAGAAAAACACTACTTTTTATACATTTAAATTAAATTAATAAATTAATAATTTTTTTGACATTTGCATTTTTCATTAACTATTTTTTCACTTTAAATGTTTTAAGGGTTTTTTTAACAAATTTTTTTTATATCTTTCCACAAAACTATGTAAAAATATAATTTGAGTTTAATTTGTCTTTAATTCTTGTAAAACTTTTTTAACTATAAATTTTATATAAATAAATGAAATAAAATATGTAAAAATACTTGAATACATTAAACATTTTTATAAAATAAAAGTATTTGTCAAAAAATTTTGTTTGGTAATAGTGAATTACTTCTTGCAGATGTTTTTAAAGTACATTGTTTTTTCTTTAAAATTCACACTTTCAGAAGTGCATGCACATCTTTGAACAATAATTGAAATGTTATATATTATTAGATAAGCATTGACTAAAAATATCACAATTCTTACATATTTTGAAATCTTATTGATTTTTGATATAAAATGCAATTTTTTTAAATTTTAAATATTTAAGTTTATGGAATTTGTTTTATAATGTGATAGCAAAAATAAGAAATTCTGTATTTTTTAAGCTACCATTTGACTAACAAATCGAATTTGTACACTGTTCTTTTTAGATAAGCCGACGCCATTTGTTTCTAGTGTTACGATTCTTCTGAAATTTATTTTCTGAACGGCACACGTAATTCCTACCTATATGGATAGTTCCTCTTACAAAACAAGCGTGAAGCTGACAGACAACTTGGCCACCTTCCCAATCTGCTATCCCCAAATTCACTTTACAGAGAAGGCGTCCATTACTTTTGCCTTCCATTTGTGTGATTACTGTGACCATTCCCGATGTGCATCTGGCTGCGAGACTTTTTTCCCCTTTTTCCATTGGAGGAGTTATGGTGATTATTTTTGACTTTTTAAAAAATTGCTTGGTTTTTCTAAGTCTTTTGGGAGAGTTTTGGCAACAGAAAGTGTTTATGAAATTAAATTTAAAATTATACGTTTTATTCCATTTTTATTTCGTTTGTTTTTAACGAAAAACTTTGGAATGTTGTTGGGTGATTTTTTATTGGGTTAAATTGCTGAATATCGGACCAGAATATGTCACAAATGGATGGCAGTGTTTTGTTTATACAATAGAAGTTTTTAAAAACATAATAAAACTATATATTTGTACATATCTCCTTCTAGGGCAAATTAAATGAAGGTAACTTTAATGGCTGAAGTCACAAGAAACAAATAAATTAAATGAAAATATTCGTTGTGTACAAATATCTTTCAAACATTAATGGATTATTCTTTTTTGACACTTTGTTATGTTATTTAAGAAAAACAATAGGATTATGTTTCATTTTCTAAGGGATTAAACGATAAAAAAAACTGAAGATTATAAAAAAGAAAATAAATGAATAATAGAGTAGACAAGCCTTTTTTAGCCATACAACGAACACTTTAAACATCATCAGCATAAGTAAACGTCATTTCTGTGCTTTTCGAAAAACAGTGCTACTACTGAATTAATTAATATCATTAAAGGAATCGAAAATTCACACTTCGATACTAAGTTGCATCTTCTAGACAGACATATTGTACTTCCGTCACTAACGTCATCGGAATTTAGCATGCAAGGCAACGGAACTTAAACATTTGATCTTCTTATGCAAATCTACCTCAAGACTCATGCAGCTTATTGCCAAATAAATTTATATCCAGCTTAGTCATCGTCTTAAAGGCACTTATGAATTTCATCTCAAATTATAAAAATCACCACGCCTTTAAAATCTTATATTGGTTTGAAACAGTTCTAACTAACAAAATTTGTTAAAACAAGATATAAAGAGTCGCGTTATTAATACACTTTTTCATCATAAAATCGCAATCAATAAATATTATTGGTTTTTACATTTTACTGAAAGGTTTGTGAAGCAAAAATATGTTGCTCGGTTAAATTTATGGAAGAAATAAAATGAGTCTAAAAATACAACTGCGGGGTTGCAATTGTCACATTTAGCGAAAATGTATCATTGCGATACCTAAAGAACATTTGAACTGTAGAGATCAGATTAGTGACCAATCTATTCACGGATTTCATGTCTTTGTAAAGCTACCAATTTCACATTGTTCTATCATGTTTGACAACGAAAATCAAATACCGTTTCTCCATGAGAGCTTGTAAATTTTCACATCGTTATGACAAGCTAGTTTTACAGCCATTTCATTCTAACTCGTTTATGTATAACTATCTAATTACGCAATCCATATAAAAAAGATTGGATTTCGAAATATTAACTTAACATTAATAAAGTTTTTTTGTGTATTTACTATGATGTATTTGTTTATATTATCCATAACGTTTTTTGGGAAAATAAATTCTATAGTAACACCTACGAGAGCTTAATTAAGAAACAAATTTTGATTTCTTTGAATCAAATTCGCTTTTCTTATCTCAATTTTTTAAAACTATTGCAACTATGACAAACTAAATCAGCAACCTATGACTGGTTTTGGCAATTAAGATATATCCTGGCAACGCAAACATAGCATCATTGTAAAGGGTTAAAATTCCCCACCCCTTATTTTAATTGCAAATCCCTTAGAGAAACTTTACCGAAGGGATTAGCCTTGCTGTTTACCAAAACGGTCTAACCGGATGGAACTGGTTTGCTCTTCTTTATCCTTCGGTCTGTTTACTCTTTTACACAGCCTCTTGATCCTGTTTCATCACAGAGTGTGAGTGTAGGAATATAAAGATTAAAGTTGTTGAACTATAAGGAGTTATTACGTTTGGTTGTTTTGTTACATAAACATAATCGAATACAATCCTTAAGCAGATGATAAAATAAAAAAAAACGTTAAAATGTAAAATTATAACTCTATTAACGTAATGTACCCCAATCCATGTACCAACCCCTAATTTCGGGGACTTCTTACTTTTACAAAACCTTATTTTACATCACAAAATAATCTATTATCGCAAACTCACGGTTTCTGCATGCATTAGCCTGCCTAAATTTCCAGTCATCGGGCCTTAACTCAGGAATAAGCGTGCATGTTGGAGCTAATTTCACCCATCTGCGCGGACTGCAGCGTAGTGTAAGTTGGGATATGGTAGACTCCGGTTTAGGTCATTAAGGTGCATTGTTTGCTTAACTTAGCACAATGTTGACTGGCTTGATGGCACACCGTGCAACTAATGACCTTACATTGTGATTTCAAGTAATCTAATTGAATGGAGGTTCAAACATCGCTTCCCCAAGAAGGAGTTTGTTGAGTACCTGAGTTGAATGGGTTCTTCAAACAACCAGTTATTAGAATTGGATTTGTGAAGTGGGTTTTATATATACTGGCGATTCAATATATACATGGTTTTGGGTATTTGTTTGTTAGAATACAGCGTTCTTAATGTAATTTATTTGTTAAAAAATCACGATATCATTAAAAAAGAAAGACTTAAAGTATAGTGTTTTGCATACATCACAATTTTTGTGTTGTTTATATGACAAGCCAAGAAACATGGTGGGCTTAAGTTTGAACACAGATAGTAAAACCAGTGATCATGGGCGGACTTTAAACATATCACGCTTTTGACAAAAAGGGAAAAACATTAGTAGAGGTTATCTATGAGTGGAATGCTTTTCCTGTTTATGTTGTGCATTCCATGGTAGTGGAAGAATTCTAAAATATATACTGGGAGACTGGTAAACCAAAAGTAAGTTTTTGGATCAACCGTGCTGTTGCCTGCTTATGCCTGTTGTTGGTCGTAAACATTTTTTTTTTTAAATTTGAATGTATTTTGATTTTAGTGGAAGCGATGATTGAAGTTATTGAATTTTAGGTATTAGTAAGTAGTTATAAGTTGCAATTAGTTGCAAAGTTATTGCAAGTTTTATTTTTTAATATATTTGGGTTATATTTGGATTAACCAATAGTGCTTCAGTATATTATTCAACTGATTTGATCTAATATGTATATGTATGGTGATAGCAATCAGGGTTATTCTGAATAAAAAAAATTACGAAGAATTATTGCACAACTTAATGGCTGGAAAGTTAATTGTAGAGTTCTTAAAATATCATGATAATATAATTTGATTCAGAAAATGAATATTATATATTTTTGATAAAGTATTACAGTATTTTATTTTAATAATTCATTCACATATGTGTTGTTAAAACAATAATAATTTCTTGAAACATTTAATACACTTGCAACCATATTTACTATTACTACATTAGTATGTTATAATTTAAAACATAATAAGTTTAACTCGATAGTTTTTCTAATGTATCAAAAACGTTTATGAAAACTATTCATTGGAACTGTTCATAAATGAACTA
The DNA here is from genome assembly GCA_019343175.1 of Oedothorax gibbosus. Lineage (NCBI taxonomy): Eukaryota > Metazoa > Arthropoda > Arachnida > Araneae > Linyphiidae > Oedothorax > Oedothorax gibbosus. The sequence goes on from CM033273.1 coordinate 19,119,731, forward strand.
AACATTAAAAATAATATTTTTTAGTTCAATTTTTATCTGATATTTTATTCATTTTTAAATCAGAGGCAATGTACTGGATAAAACATATAAGTCTTCTCTTAGAATGTCACCTCTGAAAATATATTAAAAACTAATTGCATTATCTTGTGCAAAAAATATTTATTTTCTAGATAAATTCAGTTTTAAGTTTAAACTTTTAATATAATTCCATAATACTTTTATGTCTATCATCTTGAAAGCAGACAAAACAAAGTCTTCGATATAGAACAAGAAAAATCATGAGTTTAAATACACTTGGTGTTTGCTTTTCCCTTGAATAACGTTAAAACAATATAAATTTGTATTGTTTTATTGTATCCAATGAACAAATACTAGATTCAATTTTTTCGATATTCTTATTTTCGATAAACCGGTAAAACGAACAATTGATTTTCAGAAGAAAAATTACAAAAAGCAAACAAAAAGCAAACATCCAACACAATGCAAAAGAACGTTTTCTCCGCCCTAAACTTGTCTTGCCTGGATGGCTAGAGAATGTAAAAGAAAATTCAATTCCCCCCTTTTAACATGTTATTCAATGTGAACAAGAATATTTCCAATTTAAAACCATTTTATAATTATGCATATTTTATTTCTTTAAAAGTTATTGTAACCATATCTCTAATAAATTTCTTTAAAATTATAAATTAAAAATTTTTAATGGGAAATTGTTGATCACAATAACATTTATAAGTTTACTTACTGCTAATGTTAGTTATTTAAAGTAATCCATAACTTAAAAAAAAAGAACATCCAAAACCTAACATATTTTCAAGAAAACCATTTCAAGTGTTAACTATTTCTTCAAGTAAACTTTAACACAAATAAAAGAACTGCTTATCCCATATACGATGCGTAAAGGTTGAAGTAACTCGAGTTGCTACACTTCTTTCATTTGGTTCGCGTCATTGATCGCAACATTTGCCTCGCCAGCCCCATTTTGTTCATGGAAACTATTTTTTATTGGTCCCCATTACTCAAAGTTGGCGCTGAAATATATAATTTTTGCCGGTGATACTTTGAAGTAAGTGCCTAGTAAAGAATGCAAAAGACGATATTTGGTTGTTGAAGCAGAAGTTGTGAATTACGAAGCGAATGACTATTGTTTTTGATTCGGCTGTGTTAAATCATGTACGGTTGGGATGTTATTGAAATATTTAGTAAGTTGGGGGAAAAGATGAAACTTATTTGTCGAGAGATAAAATAAATTATGTTGTGTTATTTTGAGTTTTAACCGTAATCGAAAAACTTATAGTGGTATTATTGAAATAAAGTTATTGAATCCACCAATTTGATAGTTGTTTAGTCGCAACCCAAATCAATCGCTTTTAAAAATTAAATAAGTTTATACATGGATTAAATACAATTATTGACACACTTTAGAATTTTTACAATTTTTAATATTTCTCATACAATATTACAAAATATGTAAAATTCTTTTGACAAGTTGTAACACGTGTCACGGCACACAATTTAGCTTAAAAATGTAGTCCATGATGTAATTATACGGTATGCAGAATGAATCGATTAGTAAATTTTTCGTAGGGCCATTACCCATGATTTTTTTATGCTTATATCTAAAAGGGATGCATATAAAGTTTAGATGGATTCAAAATTTTATCCTTAACATCAGTTTACATTAAATAGGATTTTTTCCTCAAATATTTAAAAACAAAAGCACATAGTAAAAGCGTAATTTTCTTTTATTTTTCACCGTTCACTATGGATTTTGTAATTAGTTAAAAAAACAAGTAAATTTATATCAGGATACAAAGATAGCTTAATTTAATATACGTTGTACGAGATATTTTAAACATAATATTTTACATCGTAACTGTATTTAGTATTTTTCTACTTGTAAACTCAAAAGTATTTAAAGTAAAATTTAAATGAGGTATTTTAAGTCAATATTCGTTAATTAACTAACGTTTATAAAACTATGAAAATGACCCAGCTGAAACACTAAGAACAATTAAAAATAACTTAATTAGCCAAACAAGTGATTAGAATAGCGATGGTAGTGAACAAATTAGGAACTTACACTTCAATAATTGGTTTTGTGTTTCTTTCAAATCAATGATGGAACGTTTCGTCCACCTTTACCACATCCAATCAGACTATTGTTGAATATTTAAAAATCTATCATGCAATGACGATTGTTTTAATTGCTTTGAAAGTGCTAAACCAATTCGTTATTTAAATATTTTTTTAAATACGATTTAGTTAAATATTAAAAATTTTAATAATTAAATGTAATGTGTTTATATTTTGCTTAATTCATTAGTACTAAATTTAAAAAAGATGTGTTTTATTGATGGTGACAAGTATTGTAAAATATAAAAATGGGCGATTTTGTCAATTCTTTCAAACATCGAATATGCAAGTCAATTCACATTACAAATTTTAAAATAAAATTAAGTACAATTACATTTTACCAAATTATAATAATAAAGGCGGGAGTAATTTTGCTAATGGTCCCTGGTCATGTACAATAGTCGAGGAAATCGATTCAAAGACATGGACAAAAAAATGCATACGTTGTTATTATTTTATATTATGACAAAATATATGTGAAGCATATAGGTGAAGCATGCTGAAAGTGTTACAAAACCTAAAGCGTAATTTTATATGTGTTAAATTACGGACAATGAACTTTTTAATATATATATATATATATATATATATATATATATAATAATATATATATATATATATATATATAATCATATATATATATAATATATATATATATATATATATATATATATATATATATATATATAATATATATATATATTAATATATATATATATATATATATATATATTATAATATATATATATATACTATATATAAACGAATACAAAAAACAAAAAAAAGTTAAAACAAAAAAAATGAAAAAGGATATGGAAAGAAACCAAAAAGTAGTGGGAAAGGCCATTTCATCAGGAGGTAAAACCTTACGACACTATTAAAAAACAATACACTTTTCTGTATTGGGATGGACAAGAGTCAAATAAAAAAATCCCAATTTTACCCCGAAGTGTACTGTGGAAATTTCCAGAAGAGAATTAAAAACAAAATCAAAATTAAAAAACAAAATCAAAAACATAAAGACAAACTTACATAAAGCAGATGAAGCGAATAGAAAACAACACGAAACTTTGAAGCCAACCGCTTCTCACAAAATCCGAACTAAAAACTTAGGTGAAACAATAGACAGTTACAGTGTGGAAAATAAGTGCGGTGAAGGAAAAAAAATTAGACTATGAGTAAAAATTTAGTGACGTCACAAAGAAAATTATTGCAGATACTTCTTTATAAATTTTGGAGGGAAATTGTTGTTGATAAGTGTACGATGGAGGTCAAGTTTTTGGGAATTTTTAGAGTTATTGACGTTGCAGATGATATTAATGCGATGTAGGTGATTTATAATGCAATTTCTGTAGACTTTAACAGAAAGATTAGAATTCCATGGAATAAGTCGAATAACATCAAAATGAAAGTCATTACGTTTATCATAAATGTTGGTATTGGCAGAGTTATCTGAGATCTGAATTTGTATGTCTAAGAATTGTAATGAAGAAGTGGAGCTATTGGTTTTCTTAAGAAGAAGTTCTGATGGGTAAATTTTGTGCCAAAGGTGTGTAAAATCAGGATAATCAAAAACAATTAGGTCATCAACAAATCGGAAGGCAGTGAAGTTTAAAAGAGTGTAGTTTTTCTCAAACCAGTGTAAAAATAAATTTGCAAGGATAGTTGAAAAGGAACTACCTTGTGGTATTCCATTAACTTGTTGGTAGATTTGTTCACTATTGTAAATAAAATTATTAAAAATGCAAAAATTAATTAGTTTATTCCAATATTCCTGACTAATATTTAATATACTATTGTAATCATTATAATAGCAGTGAGGACGTCTTTTAGGTGAAATAAAGGTAGGCTAGAAAATAAATCTTTAAAGTCAAAAGTGTCAACTGAATGAATATTCTTGTTATGCAAGTGTTCTAAAACAGGTTTATTGTTGTTAATAATCCAAGTAAAGCCTTCACCGATAATAAAATTGTAAAGTTTGTTCAGCAAATTAAAAAAGATATCATCAGGTTTATTGATGTAAGTGTTGGAACCACAGGTTATAAAGCGAAAAGCTAAAGGGGTTTTGTGGAATTTTGGAGTGATGGTAATATAGGGAAATTTAATGGAGGAGTTATTAATTTTAAAATATTTATTGAAGGCAATAATCTTTTTACATACACTTTTGTAGTCCAAATTGGAGAGTTTGTATGTGTCGGATGATTTTAGTTCATTGTCAAGAAGATACAAGTAGAAGTTTTTACAAATGAAAGCATAATTATTGGAGGCTTTGTCTACTGGAGTTATAATAAAATTATTTTGGATGTTTGTCAGAAGCTTTTAAGTGTTTTTGGTTGTAGTGGGAGAAATTAAAATTATAAAAGTTGTTATCTATGAAGATTTGAAAATGTTTAAAAAGTGTCCACTTCCACATAGTGAACTGTTCCAAAGGTGTGTTATACTGGTAAGAAATTTTAAGGATGAAATTGTCAATATTATTAAGAAAAGAAAGCTTATATTTATCAATATTTTTATGGAAGATTGGTCTGAATTTAGTGCCTTTTGAAAGGACATCCCTTAATTGTGGATCTTCAATTAAATTTAGGTCACCAGTGATGATGTGACTGTGATGATGATCAATGAAATCTTTATAATGGGGGTCTGTGCAGCAGCAGTTAATGATATCACGGTGAGAGACGGTATTAGAACAAAAATCATTATAGTTGAAAATGGATCTGCCAAATGGAGTGGTGTATTTAAAGGCTTTGGAAATGTTTAGGTTCTTAATAGGGAAAAGGTTAGATATATTATTGATAGTATTGTGAAAATTGAAATGATCATAACTTGGATGTAAAAAATCGAATGTAAAGAATCTCTTATCCTTCTTATTAGGAGCAGTCATTTTCGAGGTTTTAAGCTTTAATAGGTCAAAGACCAAAATTTTAAAGTGTGTGTTTTTGAAAGTGAGATTGTTGAGAGAATCGAAAAAAGTGAAGCTATTTCTTTTATTGAGGGAAAAAATGAAAATTTTGATGGCCTTCCAATCAAAGTCCAAAAGAAATTTAGATTCTAGATTAAAGATAACATCTTGAAAATTAAGAATATCCGGTGATCTTTTTTTCCTTCCACCTCTCTTCCCACGAGTGGTTTTAAAATTAGGAGTGTGAAATAATTTAGAAGTATTGCAATTGGTGTGGTTGATTTGCGTGTGGTTGAATGTATCATTAAGACCATATGGAATGATAGTTTTGTACATCAGCATAAAATGGTTTTCTTTTATAAGCCTTTCTTCTTTAGGGACAACTATGTCTAAAATGCTAATAATAGCTTTAGAGAAAGGATGGATATTGAAGTGGTCAAATTCTGCATTAAAGGAGGATGGATTTAAAGCATATTTTTTTATGTCGTTCCTGTGATTATTTATTCGGAGATTAAGGGGGCCACTTGTTTGACCAATATAAGAAATATTACATATTGAACATTGTAGACGGTAGATACAGTTATATATATATATATATATATATATATATATATATATATATATATATATATATATATATATAATATATATATATATATATTATATATATATATATATATATATATATATATATATATATATATATATATATATATATATATATATATATATATATATATATATATATTTATATATATATATATTATATATAATATATATATATATATATATATATATATATATATATATATATATATATATATATATATATATATATATATATATATATATATATATATATATATTATTATATTGCATTTAAAGGAGTTAAGCTTTTCGAAGGCGAATTTTAACAAAACAAAATCATTTATGCCAGAATATAAAAATTAACAAAGTGATAGTAAAAAAGTGTTTAGTAAAATTTAAGTAATGGCAAACAGAATATTTGACGATAGATGGGCTAAAAATAGTAAACCTTTCCATAATAAAATAAAATCGAAAAGCATAAGATACCAACGTACATACTTAGAAATTTGAATTTCTGAAAACGCAAAAGTCAAAATTAATAGAATATAAACTTCCCGTTTAAAAGACAAGGCAGATGAATGAACAAATTTTAATCCATCATATAATGCATCATAATAATGAATCACCCATTAATATATCATATTATAGTAACAATGTGGAACTGATAACCAGTAAAACTATAAAATTTAACTTTTTAAAAAGCTGAGTCAGACCACTTTTTAAATAAAAACTTCAGGTAAGGTTGGTTCTTCACTAAAGGCACTCTCCAGAGTTTGAGAATAATTTAATTAGAATCATTAAATATAGATAATAATGTATAACATTACTCATATACATAGCAAATAATATTTATAATCGATAACTAATATAGAAATAAGAGCCAGTAAAATTTATTAGTTTAGTTTTTTAGAAAGCTGAGTCATACCACTTTTTAAATAAAAACTTCATATCAGACTCTAAAGGCACTCTCCAGTGTTTGAGAATAATTTAATTCAAAAGGACCGTTAACGGAGTTTGGCCAAGAAAATTCCGTCGATGCCTATGCCCTTAAAACTGATTAGCGGAGCGTCCATGTTTCGCGTTCTTTTGTGCTCGAGAAATTTCAATTACCTGGGTACTTAAGAACCAGGGGAGGGAGGGGTGGATTCTGTAGATTTACCTATTGAATAAATAGTTTACTGTTGAGGACGTTTATAATTTAGGAGAAGCGTGGACTCAATTTATCGTTTAATTTAGTTTAAAAGGGACTAGGTAGAAGTTAATTTGGGAGATAGAAGTTGACTTCTAATAAACAGAGAAGTATATTTTCATCGTACATGAACGAAAAAACTTCTGGAATATGTTCAAGAGGTTATTGGTAATGTAAGTTAACATTTTAAAACTACTTGTTGGATCAAATTTCAGTTAGAGGTAAGTTTAGGTTTTGTTGTACAAAAGCGTAATTCGGGCCATGTTTTTCTACATAAATCATTGCATATTTATGTAAAGCAAGGGTGTGCGGTGCCACAAAGAAACTTAAAACTAAAAAAATATTGCTTTGGAAATTTAACGATTCGTTTTTAAAATTATACTGGACAACTCGAGTCTAAATAGCAATGTAGACTAAATAACTTCAAATTATTCATATTGATTATATATTAATTTTGAGTTACATACAAGAGTAACAAAAAATGTCCGAGTAGTTTAATAAACTTTTATTATCATCGATGTAACCTTTTAATCTATAGTTTTATATAAAAAAAAACTAGAAGAAAGGGAAGTGAAATGATACGGGGATTCAAGTTTTTGTAGGAAAAAAACTAAATTTTTGTTTACAATTGCAGTTTATTTATAAATCTGCTCCAGTCTTTTAAATATAAAAGAATACCCTACCGTGTAAGAAAGAAGCAGCAAGCACATAAAAAAATAACCATTTATAGACCTAGAAATCTATTTCTCCATCCCTTCTAAATATAATAACTGATACCCCTGAATTTTATCGTTAAATAGCATTTATAAAAAATCCATATCTAAACCTATTCTCTTTATATTAACATACTTCTTACATTCACGTACTATACCTTACATAAACTTCTCAAATAACTCATACTCCCGAAATGGTCCATTATATAACCCTTATACAAAATCAATAGCGAGACAACTTTAAATCCGCTTCTCGAGCATTTTCAAAGTATTTTTTATCCATCTCCTATAAATATGAATAAACTTCGCCCATATATAGGAGACGAGAGACAGGTAATTTTATCCCAACAAGTGAAATTCTCCTTGCGCAGGATGACAAATGACTTTTGGAAGCTGCTTCAACTGGATGCAGATCCCAGATGAATGATAGATGGCGAAGTAAACAGCGTCGATTTTCTTTATCACGTGACGAGACTCTTTTTGCTTCAGCTGCCGATTAAAATGTGGATTTTAGGGTATTAAAATATAATTTGAAATTCAATTTCTCATATTATATACTGTATTTTAATAAAAAATTATTTTAAATAAGAATTGCATAGCTATTCACCTATTAATTAATAATAGTTAAGCTTGATAACAGATGAATGATAAATGACGAAGTAAACAACGTCGATTTTCTTTATCACGCGACGGAATCTACCGATTAAAATGGGGGGGGGGGATTTTATGGTAGCATTAATGTATAGTTCGCATATAATTTCCCATAGTATAAAATAAACTGGAACTTAATACATTATTTTTAGGTAAAAATGCATAACGTTTAAACCATTAATAACCAGATTTAGATAACTTCTTGCCTTTTTGTAAAATTGGCACAGTGAAGATTGATGATCCATTATGATTTTTTTTTTAATGAACGATAAAGATTTCCTTTATCACACAATACCATCACATTTAATTTCAAAATAGTATTTTATTATTTGTAGCAAGTAACTTATTTGAGTTACGTTTAGTAATGTTGTCAGCCAACTTCATAAAGCTTAATTTGAAAATTGGCTGAATTCAGATCCCAGATGAATGCTAAATGACTAAATAAACAGCGTCGATTTTCTCTTTCGCGCGAAGAGGCTGTTTTTGCTTCAGCTGACGATTAACATGGATGGTATTTTATAGCATTAACCATATAATTGAGATTCAATTTCCCATAATATTAATATTCATAAATAAACTTATTTTTAAGTAGAAATTCATAATTGTTAAACCTTTAATTAATAATAGTTAAGCGTGATAACATATTTAGCCAACTTCTTGGCTCTATTCGCAAAATTGATGGCTTGTTGAAGATTGCAGATCTACTTTGACTGATTTTGCTTTAATTAACAAAGTTGACTTCCTTTATCACGCGAGACTGTTTAATATATTCACTCCAGCTGACATTTAAAACGGAAAAATATAATATTTCATGGTATTAAAATCCATGACACATTCCCTTTTAAAATGATATTTTTAAAAAGATATTACAATTAAGTATTTTTAATTAAAATTATAGAGCAATTAACTAATAATAGTTACGCATATCAATAGTTCAGCCAACTTAATTAGCTTGGTTTGTAAAATTGGCTGGATGCTGAACGCAGTTGAATGATTAAGTGATATTGTATAACTACTACACCATCAATTAATAATTGTTAAGCGTGATAACATATTTAGCCCATTTCTTTGGCTCTATTAGAAGAAAATATCTCGTTGTAGATTGCAAATCCATTAAGAATGACTTTTTTGATTTTTGGTCTGTTTTTCATAAAGTAACAACAAAATTGCACAGAGAAATAGATTATACATATTTTTAAATTGAAATTGAAACTTTGATATTTTACTTTATATAAAAGAAATTAAAATGTATTTAAAAATAATTTAATGTTGGAAGCATCAATAACACTTTCGTAAATTTAGTTTGTAAGTATGAATAAATTGTTATTGTTTTTTGGTACACATGTTGTGATTCCTTAAACTGACAAAAAGCAACACATTTAAAAACTTATAATGACATAAAATATTAGATATTAATATCGTTTTTATCTCTCCAAAGTATTAATATATCTGCATAATTTCAATAAGCCTTTGCAAAAGGACTTAATTGCAAAATTCATAAAGGTTTCAGAAAGTTTTTGGAAAAGGATTTTATTACAAAATTAAAATGGTTTCAATAAATAATTTCATAATAAATATTTAATTGAATTATCAGTTTCGAGTAATGAAACATAAAAAAACCTTTATATTGAAAACATATATTCTAAACGCTATTAAAAAGAACTGAATACTTACGAAAAAAATATCGATTGTAAAATAATAATTGAGTAAATTTTTTAATTTATCGTAAGTAAAAATTTTTTCCATGTACGCCCTTAAAATAGCTGCGTTATAATTAATGAATTAATGTACCTTATTCTTTAAAAAATAACATGGTATTAAAGCACAATTAAAACTAATGAGGAATTAACACACAAGCAACAAATTTAACATAATTAATGGATAATTCATGGTAGTGCTACAATCCGGAAACATAAAAAAGCAGGTTTTTATAGTTGGTAGTACAATTTTTTTATATTTGAATAAAAAGTAAAACATTAACGTTATAAAATATATAAAAACCATTTAAAGAAATATTTTAAGTTTAAGCATTTCGTAACAAAAAGTTTAAAATTACTTAAAGTCGATTTTAATTTCAAATAATATAAACTATTTTTCTATTACATCGTTTACTTTTTTCGTATATGATTTCTTAAAAAGTGTTCTAAATAAAACCTTTTTTAAAATAATTGAAGATTTAAGAATCTTGAGGACTCATTAAGTTTAGAGATAATTAAAATTTCTTTAATAAATCTAGTTAATAATGATAAAAATTAAATTAACAGTTAATTGAATTTCGTCAAGGAGGAAAGTATACACTATAATATTTATTATCTAATTATGCATCATTACTAGCTTTGAAAATCAAATCAGATTTCGGTAGAGTACAAGTCTAACATAGGTTAATTGATAATTAAGATAATTGACTAATTAAGATAAATTGTTTAATACTTAAAAATTTTCGTATTTGAAACCTTGACTGTGAAACATTTAAGAGGGATGGCCAATACCACAGACAATATGGCAATTTTCGACGTTAGAGACAATTTTATAGCAAAAAAACCCAATAAAATAAAGGGAATTTAAACAATTTATTCACTGACATTTCTAACAGTATACAAACAGTAAGCTATTTTAAATAGGACATAATCCAAGAGGCCCTGTGGAATGAGGGTTCCTGCCAGAGAGGCTGACTTTACATGTTCTGTCCTCACTTAACACTCCAAACACCTTAAGTTTCGTTCGCATATTTTTATTCGTTTGTGATATGTAATATATTTTCTTTTCAGGGCTAGATAGTTAATTAGTGTTTTTTAATTAAGTTTCGTTTGCATATTTTTATTCGTGCGTACTATGTAATATATTTTCTTTTCAGGGCATGATAGTTAATTAGTGTTTTATAATTAAGTTTCGTTTGCATATTTTTATTCGTGCGTACTATGCAATATATTTTCTTTTCAGGGCGTGATCGTAATTAGTGTTTTATAATTAAGTTTCGTTCGCATATTTTTATTCGTTTGAACTATGTATTATATTTTCTTTTCAGGGCGTGTTAATTAATTAGTGTTTTATATTTTTTTTTCAGGGAGTATGTTAATTTGTCACGTTACTTTTATTTGTTATCTCTTTTGAAACCCTCAAGCTAAATCCTGTGAATTAGTCACTTTTTTCATTGTCACTATGAGATTCACAAAGAAGAGGGTTACTGTCATTTTCAAAAAGTTGTTTCCTTGCTATGTCACAAAATGTCTCTGCAATACTTCGAAAGCCATGAACATCAATGGAACATTCAAGTTTTATATTTTTAGAACGCTGCTGATATGAACCATCAACCGTCACCCCTGGATGACTTTTCAACACACAATCATTAAAAATAGGTATTTTAACGTAAACATCTTAAACACAGATAGCAAACAACCTTAATCACAGATCGTGCAGGAGAGAAAAAGTTCCCTCAATAAATAATATGTCGCGTAAATGAGTATGGCACATTAAATCTGGAAATGGTAAATAGTTAGTAAATATTCTTAAAGCCGAGAACAGTGTGGCAATTAGGCTGCGTTGGATTCCAGTTCAGCTCAATTGGCCTAGGTTCAAAATTACAAAGCACGAATAGTCATCATATACATCAAATCAATAGTGAATCAACCAAACCTAACTAACTAAATCATATATTTATTATTTAATAAATCTATATCAACCTTCTCATTTTATTATATGAAATGTAATAGTTTCTAATCATAACACGAACAGCACAAACCCAATCTCTACGTGTTCGTTATTTTCGTTTCTCGAAATCCTTCGACGGCGTAATCTAAATTGTAAATATTTACAACAGCACCTCCGCTGACTGTCACAACACAGCTCCAATCCCAACAGGTTCATTCCCGCCCTCACATTCAACAAAGGGAAGAAGTTGTCCAAACCTAGACTTTTCCGACTGCGTTCCCAAAGACTTTCGATTAGATTCTTCTCGAGTTGCGAAATAAAAGACGAAGTCAAGACATGCAGAGCTTCGAGTTGATGGCGGGAGAATTAATGTGATTTTAGAGGAATCGGTGTTGCTTGTATCGGTTCTGTAATATATTTTGGTTGATCGTTTTTGTCACTAGAAGTGTTGGATGGTACAATTATTTTTAACGCTCGATTCCTTCTAAGCATCTGTCCCCAATTAGAGATATTCACTTAAAAGTATGTAAACTGAGTTCAGCAATGTCACAACAGTGGTTCAGTTTCAAAGTTGTAGCTAAGAATCATTCAATTTCAATTATATAAAATATATTGCGTCAATCAAGTCTAGAGAAAAATTATAATTCTTTAAAATCTACGAATGGGAAGTCACGTATATTAGTTGAAGGATTATTCAAAGGTCACAAAGTATAACTATGTACCTAAGATTTAGGGTTCAGCCCGTTCAGTGGTAAGTTTTGATAATCTTAAATTCAATTGGACGAAGTCGCCAACGAACGGGCAGGACCCTATATATTATTTATACTGGAGAATGTGAGTTTTGAAACTGCACCCTTCAATCCTCATGCATTCTTCTTTACATCCCTCTGAGGGATTAAGTGACTTGGAAAACTTTTTCGTTTAGATTATCCACCATTTGATTTAAAATTTCAGTTCACTAACAAAAGTTTTGTTAGAAACATATTTTTAAAATTTTTTACCTCATTAAATTTGTAGTGATTGGTTTAAAAAACGTCTTCAAATTCAATTACATTTTTAATTCAGTAAAATTGTAAAGTTTATTAAATTTAATAAATGAAATGTATTGTTGGGAAAAAACGCCAGTTTCCCCTTGACGGATTTATACGAATATAATATATACTTTCAATGAATGGGTACCAGTATTAACTAAGCAAACTCAATAACTTTCTATATGCTATGCATGCGTTAGATCCAAGTTTATACCTTTTCCTTTGTTGGCTTACTATGATATCAAATTAAAGACATATATCAACTATCCATTATCTTTCGATTGAGGACTTGATTATTCTCATAACAAGTGCAGATAACGCATAACATAGTATTTTTAGTTTTAACTTATCTACTTCATATCTTAGCTGTCACAATTCCCCTGGCATTCGTTCAGCCGAGAAGGCGACAGGCCATGAGAAGCCATTGGACAGGCCTTCGCTGCCGGAAACTATTGAAACATCTTTCCGATGGCTCGAACAAAAACCGAACTTTTTGGGGTGTTTATTTGTTTAATATTGGTTTGGTTCAGATTTAATATGAGAAAATAAACACGCGAGAATGGAAAGTTTAATTTGGATTCGGAAAGTCTCTTGGTGAAGAAAACGAAGCTTATTTGGGACGTTTTTGGGGTTGAAACATTAATATGTTTGCCGAAAGTCGGATGTTTGTTATCACGAAATGCAAATTTTGTATTGTTAAATGTTATGTTTATGAAAAATCTTACATTCTAAGGGAAAAAAATGATTTTTCAAAGAAAAAATCGATATTTTATTTTAGGGTCCAAAGTAACGTAATACGTGTAGATATATTTTCAGATCCATTTTCCAAATTCGAGTAAATATTTTTGCAGATTCAATTTCCAAATACGTATACATATTTTATAAAGATTTATCTTTCAGTGTATTTTAAACTTTTATAAAATGCGATATTAAGATATTTACTATAGATAATAAAATATCTGAAAGTATCATTGTTTTTGAGACAAAATAATTATTTTAAACTGCAGCACTTTGTAGGCATTCATATTTTTTGTTGGAAATTTCTAAGTAGTTGTACTAATTGCTTAAATTGAACTAATAGCTTAAAACTTCTACGATGTGTCTAAAACCTAATTAAAAAATATGCCAAAATTATCTGCAAGTTAGAACTATTTATGATTTGATCAGCCAATTACTGTACACACTAGAGAATTCACCAACAATGCGAAATGTTTTTAAACTTTGGCAATTAAGAAAGGAATCCGAAGGTACTGATATTTTAAACTCCAATGTGAAAAGTGACTCATCATTAATGGAGTTAACATCAAGGAAGAGTAACTTTTCCACGAACAATGCGAAATAGTGCGATTTAGAATTTTCTAAAAGAATAAGATTTTGTGGTAAAAAGGTGTTTAAATTACATGTTCTTCAGCACTTTTAAACGCTATTAAAATGTGTCGTTAGGTTTTTGTGAGTATTTTATTTATATTATTATAACTATTTATTCAATAATAACTATTTAAAAAATATTCGTACAGTAACCAAATACTCGATACATTTAAAATAATTATTAATAAAATCACAAAAATATTTTAATGAAAAAACAAAACAAAATCCAGTCATTAATTATGTACTACGATCCAAACTCCCACCAGCACAATACTTCTTTCAAATCACCACTTTAAAATGCTAACTTGCGCATTATTTTACGCAAAAAGAACGGGGATAAAGAAATTTATATCGCACATAACGGAAAGGGATACACCACCGAGGATTCTTACGAAGATTTATGGTTGTGAGATACCAGCATAAAGATATAAATCTTCAAGAACATTCATATGGAGAAGAAATACAAGGGAAATTGCCATAATGTAGTACTTTCTCTTTGGGAGCGAGAAAGGAGACCCAAGAAAAATCGACTTCAAATACTAAGACGGCGGATTTAGAGGAGTAAAATGTTACTCCCAATATTTATTTAGCAAAGTATGTAAAATATAATAATTTAAATCCTCATATATGTGTGTATGAGAAAAGGGTGTTAAAATTTATATATTTAGTCATCGGTAAAAATTACGTATTAGAACTATATTTGTCACTCTTAACAAATATAACTTTTATAAGGTTAAAAATACTACTTTTATAAGCTCGTACCATAGTGTTATAAAACTATAGAAACACTGATATCATATATAGAAGAAATAAGGAATTGCAAATGTAGTACTTTCTTTTGATCGAAGAGTCCCAAAAAATCACTTCAATACTAGAGGCGGTTGAGAGTAAATTTACTCCAAAATTTTATTTAGCAAGTATTAAAAATATATTAATCCTCATAATGTGTGTATGAGAAAAGGGTGTTAATTTATATATCATCGGTAAATTTGTATTAGAAATATTTGTACTCTAACATATAACTTTTATAAGGTTAAAAATACTACTTTTATAATGTTAAAAATACTACTTTTATAAGGTTAAAAATACTACTGTTTATAAGCTCGTACCCATAGTTGTATATTAGACTATAGAAACACTGATTATCATATATAGAAAATACAAGGGAAATTGGCATAATGTAGTACTTTCTCTTTGGAAGAGCGAAGGAGCCCCAAGAAAAATAGACTTCAACTACTAAAAAGGTGGATTTAGAGGAGTAAAACTTTACTCACAAAAATGCCGTAAGCAATCTATGTTAAATAATAATTATTTGAATCCTAATAAATGTATGACAATGGAGTTTAAATTTATAATTTAGTCAACTTAGCCGGTAACAATCACATGCTAAAATTATATTCGTAACTATATTGACAAATAAATCCGGTTCAAAAATACTACTACTACCTTATTAAGTATAACTATAGAATACTGAATATTAAAATCGTCACCATAAAGAGTAAGAACAATTGTATGTTTCTGCTGATTATAAATACTTTGTAATATTTATCTAATTATAAAGAAAAAATAATGTGAACATTCAACATTAATTGAGTGATATCTTCGATACCCCTACCATGATTTAACTTTAGATTTAATCCAAAATCGTAAAAATTAAAATTCGAAATTATTTATTGTTGTTATCCCACTTCCACGATTTTAATTGTAATTTTGAAACGAACAAAATCAATAAGTTTTCTTATTTATTTGATCAAATGCAGATCATGATTTAAAAAGTTTATAGCATGGAAATGCAGTGTGTTTTTTGTATTCCTTGGAAAATATAATCAATTTATATTTATTTTTCAAAAGTTATATATCGAAAAATTCCTATTTGCCAACGAGTGTATTTGACACCTATACTTTTTTTTTTAAAAATATATTTTAAAAAATCACGAACAGATTTAAGAATGTGGTAAACTTTTATGATATTTCATATAATATTTACAGATATAATTTTTAAGAATCCTTGTTAACCTATTCTTTAAAATATCAATACAATTACAATAACCCTAGATTCTTACTGCAAAAAAGTGTTTACGTCTCAATTCAATTGAAAGTGTATTTCACCTCTAGCGTAATAAAAAAAGTTCCTTTATAAATACACATACAACTCCTGTTTGCCATATCTTCAAAATATTTTGCTTGGTTATTTTGACATAATTGTAACTAAATTATAAAGAATATAGTGTGGTTGAATTGACGTTTCATAATAGCTGTACACTAGAGTTATTAGTCACTTGTTTCGTTATTTAAAACGATTGTCAAGTGAATCGGTCGGATACTCAGCACAACTCTTTCTAATGTTCTTAATATTAACTTATAGAATATTGGTAAGAGAAAAAAAAATATTTTAAAAGTCTTGAGTAACGAAATATTTGTGTTTCTAGCATGTGTATTTCCTGGAAATGGTAAATAAACAAGTATTATCGATCTGCTGTTAAAAAAAAGTGTTTATCAATTACGTGTTACAAATATTACAAACACGAGTTATTTTAATAGGACTAGAAAAATAGAAGCTATTCAGATAGATGTCTTTTATTCTAGACTTATCTTAATGCGCAATTAAGGCAACAACAAAATATAAAATATAATCACGCATTTTCAATTAGATCTTTTCTATTATTTTGCTCTAGAGCAGGCAAAGTGGTTTGTGAATGCTTTCAATGCATTTGTTTGGGTGTTATGTATTCAATACTCTATATACTAAACGAGGTCCTTAATTAATATTATAAAATCGCTTTTTACGTTGTTATAAGTTTTTTTTTACTTCTTCACCAAGCGATCTTCATTCTTTAGTCAAATAGTATAATAGCGTTATAAAAACGGATGAGTCGTTATTTGAGAAAAATGTGAAATACACTTTTGTTAAACCACCATAGTGATTTGTCATAACAAAATGGCACGTGGTAAAAGATGAGACCCACATGAAATTTCGCGATTTATTTCCTAGCCATAGAAAGTAGAGAAGAAAGAAATACCGAACTCACGTAAAACTTTATCGCATATCTCCGAATTTTTTAGGAGATTGAAAATATAGAAAGGGGGCGCTTTTTTATTTTTTATAACTACATTTTTTATTTATTTAGAGTCGTATTGGTAAGTTAAGTTTTGGGTTTCCTAAAAATTTTAACATACCACCCACTGCTTTGGTTCAACGAGATTTTAACTGTCTTAAAACCTATTGAGTAAAATGAATGTGAAAAGAAAGAAATTAAAATGTGTTTTCATAATGTTAACTTAATTTCTTACCATCTTATTCACAATATTTTCTGCATGTTACAAAAAACATTATATCACTAAAAATTAAGCGTTTAATAATTAAAAAAAACATGCTTCTAAAGAAATATCAGTTAAATTATTCTCAAACTGAAATGCTGCTATAGATATTTTTTGTTTTGATTTTCGAAGAGTATCTTGTGGAAGTTTGAGTTCTATAATTTGAAAATAACTGACTATCGATTAGAAATCGATTGGCGTTCGGCATAGGTTTTGAGAACGTTTCTTTTTTCGTTGAAAAGACTTTTGACTGCAGTTTTTACTGCATACATAAACATTATTTACGCATTGAATGTTTTACAAAAGCTGTAGGCCACATGTATTGATATATCGAAAAAGTTACTGTATTCGTCGATGCATGTATTTATTCACAAGTTTAACAGGAACAGTAAATACCAGCAACATAATAAAATCAAACTCAAGAAAGAATTTGATTTAATGTTGCACTTTCGTTACACAAAATGGAAAAAAAATCGAAAATTTTAAGCTTGTTTTATAAACGTTAAAAAAAATATTAAAATGGCTTTAGAATATAAATTAGAATACATTTAAAATTTCAGAAAAGAATTCGAATTAGAAGTACTTCAATTATTTAAAAAACTGTAAAATGTAATGCTCATTTAAAAAAACATAAGAAGCCATTTTTGTTAGAATTAAATCACAATTTCCATTCACAACAATCGCTCGAGAAACTTTAATTCTTTTAAACAATAAATTAAGATTTTTTTGCGCCATAAATCGGTTTAAAATGACGTCAAATATATTTCACAAAGAGATTCTTTGATTGTGTGTTGATATGACATGTTTTCTTTTTATTTAAAAGCGATGGATATTACCACATATATATCATAATTAAATTATTATATTGGCTGATCACGTGACCTCCAATGCTAACAACGGGACGCGAATGGAGGCTTTTTTGGGGGGCATAATGGCCAGTGTTGCTGCCACTTTAAGGAGAAAAATACTACGAAACAATACCATTTATTTCTAAAATTACCAAAAAATACTAGAAAGGATTTAAAGTAATAAAAATATTCCAAAATGCAGCTAGTATTTTTACGATATTTTTTTTGTAATTTTAGAATTATTCTAAAATTACAAAAAAATATCGTAAAAATACTAGCTGCATTTTGGAATATTTTTAGTTACTTTAAATCCTTTCTAGTATTTTTTGTAATTTTAGAAATAAATGGTATTATTTCGTAGTATTTTTCTCCTTAAAGTGGCAGCAACACTGGCCATTACGCCCCCCCAAAAAAGCCTCCATGCACGTCCCGTCGTTAGCATTGGAGGTCACGTGATCAGCCAATATAATACTTTAATTATGATATCTATGGATATTACATATTTATTCTTTGAAATATAAATTATTTTAGCAAACGATAACAAATAATTATTGAATTATTTTCGAAAGAAAATAAATGATAAACTAGCCAAATTTAGCGTGTAAATGTTTAATATAGAATTAATGCTGTGTTTGGAGTGTTTTTTCAGTTAATCAGAAATGTTGTGTGGAAGCGGGCTAGGTGACAGATTCTGTTACAAACCTACTTGTTTTCTATTGTCTATACTGCAAAATCAGAGCACACATTCAAAACACATTTAGTACACTTTCATAAGGCTAATATGTCTTCAAAAGGTCATTTTCTTTCTTCAAGATATAAAGTGTTCAACTTAAAAAATTGCTTGAATTCTATATGGAAACTTCATACTCACAGAAAAAAAGACTACTAACTAATTTTTTAGTTCATATAATAAGTTAGTTCTTGAACTAAGTTCAGTGGCTCAACTCAGGTAGAGACTGTTGGTACAAAACAAGCGCGGTTACCGCAATATTAAAGCAATTACATATTCTTTTTGGTCTGTCTACTCTGTATCTTTCTCATAAAACAAAATGAATCCAGTTAGATCTGTTTAAAATTAGCTGATTTAATTTCTTAATAAAGCAAAATTATGCATTTTATGCACATAAATATGCAACAAAGAATATCTGTTTATAGATTTTCTTCATTGAATAGGAGATAATTGGCCTTTTTAGCTTTTGTGTTTATATAATTGGTACTAGTGTGATATTTTGCGGATCTTTAGTAGAGTGTTTTATGGAAATGTCAAAACATAAAACATTATTTTGAATTTATTGCCATGAAATAACTCGAAAAAAAAATCTATTTGCAAACCCAAAGAAAATTTCAATATTATTAAATTAATATCAAGGTATAAAACTGCACATTTATTTTCATAAATTGCCAAAACCCCAAATCCATTCTAAATTAAATAAAACTACCTCCACAAAAATGCAACCACAAACTACATTACCCAGATCGTTTTCGCCAATTACAATAAACAACTCAACTCCAGCAAACAACGGAACCTCCCCTTTAATAAGTCACATTTATCTCCGGTGATGCCAACGTAAATCACAATCAAAAGTCTTTTGAATAAACTACCTCCGAAGAACTTACTTCATTTCACTACAGGACGAATGCAATTTCTGATTAAGGTAACCCACTCGCCAAACCCCCAAGAAGAATCGACCAATTATGTAAATTGTAACGTGTAGCGAATCGGTATTGTTTTGGAGGGAGAAATTTATTATGGCAACAGTCTAACGTCAACCATTTTCGATGATGAAATATGCTGGCTAATTAAGTAATGATGAATGATTTTTAATCTTGGAATAAAGGGGTGATTAATTGTAGTTTGATATAAATGTTTTGGGCTAGAATGGGGTTTGTTTAAGAATTGGATAAGAAATAATTTTAGATATTATTTAAATATTTATTTAAAAAGTTTGTTGCGTTTTTATTTTTGAACTATTTAACTAACTATAGCTCATTATTTAGTTCAGTTTGAAGAGTAATTATCTTTAAATATACAAAATAAGAGCGCGTATGCATTGAATCGAAATTTGTTATTATTCAGTTTATTTTAACTTTAATTAGATTAACATGTTACACATTTTTTAAACAAACGCATTCTTAAATACGTATGTGTGTTAATGCATAAATGTAAACCGTTTATTATGAAAACTAAACACTTTTTTATGGCTAAAATTGACGACGGATTTTTATTTTATTTAGGGTAAATTTTTGGACAGTGTCTTATACTTTTGACCCACAATAATATATTTTTTTTTCTAAGAAGATGGAAAACATATTTGAACTTGCAATACAGGTAAAAACAATAATAACAAGAATTTGTGTTTAGTATGTTTTTGTACAAATCTATTTATAATTTCATTAATGTAATAACTGCAGTTTTAGAAACATGTCCATCTTCAATATAGCTTGTGTTAAATCCATTCATTAGCTTAAAAATTGCAGGATACACTTGTAGTTCTAGTCTAATTTGATTTTTTTAAATAAAAATTCTGTAAAAAAAGGTATAGTGCATTAGTTTACACTAAACATATTAAAGCCGAATAAAAGCTTCAAAATATTTTACTTGAATTATATTTATAATTTAATGGATATTTGTATTATTTATTATTTCCATTTTTGTTACGATGGATGATTTAAAATTAATAAACATTAATAAAAAATTTTTAACATGAAATTAATTGCTTAAAAAAATTTGTAATATTTTTTTGAGTATTTGCAATAGGAGGAATTTCAAACATCCACAGAATATCTAGTTCATTATAATAATACAATTTATAATACGATAATTAGTAGATTTGAAGATAATTAGTAGATTTGGAAAGCATTGTAAATTATACCTTACCATATTTTTGGACATATTTTTTTTATAAATACGTATTACCATCAATAAGCAAAAGCGTCGTAGACAGTTAAAAAACGTCATTATTGCAAATAAATATATTAAAGCGATAAAATTTATTAACAAAAGAAAAAAAAAATGTTCAAAAGATTCAACCAAAAAAGGTCAAACATTTTTTTTTCTAATAAAATAAAAACGGTTTTAAATGTAACCATCGGATTTCGAATTTAAGTTCTATACATGTGGGTTAAAAAAAAGTAAATGCAAATCGATTCATAGGATAACTTGTTTCTTAAAAGACTGATAAAACTCTCGTAAAGCCTAAAGCTATTCTTCAACAACTTGAATTGCGATAGTAGAGCAGCCTTTCAGTGGAATGTAAGAACAAGATAAATTTATTCTGCTCTTAGGCTGTTTAAGGTAAAAATTTCTTTGCTAAGTTTATTTTTGATTGATAGAGATACCAAACGAATCATGACCAGTAAAAACTGTTTGCTAAGATATTTCGTGATACGTAGACTGGAACAAATTTTATTCTCTGTAGAATTGTGTATCAATAAAAAATTCAAGGATCTAGTATCTGGTAGTATAAGTACTGGATATTTTGTGTGTGTTGTAAAAGTAAATTCTAAAGTTGTTTAGCTGTCTGAAAATGTGCTGGAACCCCAAGCTAAAAAGAATATAAACACCAAGTAGTCAAATTGAGTTTAAAACTAGTATTTAAAAATATACATTTGCAAATTAATTCTAGTGTTTTCGAATCCATTCTATATATTGATTTTTTTTTATTTTTAATCAATAGCTTTTCTGATGATTTATTTTATGCAATCTCATTTCAACTAACATAAACCTTCAAATGTGCTTAGATTGAATATCATGTATTTATAAGAAAAGTACACGAAAAATATATTTATGTTTAAATACACTCGTAATCTGAATAACATTATCAAAAAGAAATATTTATTTCATGTATTTCTTTAATGTGTTTATTTAGTTTGAATTTATTCTATTTACATATGTGTCTTACTAATGATCAGTATACATGAAAAAATCAAACCAATTTAACAAAACTCCGTATTTTTGAATTCATAACAATAAACGGGAATCCATACATCTCTCACTACCAAAAGATAATTATTGAGATGCGTAAAATAGGAAGTCTTAAAAAAAGTTCCACTTGTTATCTCCGTTCCATTAGCGGGGGACGATTTTAACACGCTTCGATAATATACTCCTGGAGTCGAGACTATCTATATCCGAATTCGATTCGTTAATGACTTGGCTGACGTCATCGCCATTTGACGAGTGAAAATTGAAAATAAAGTGTTGCCACAATTGCGAGAAAAATTCTGATCGAAAGAAAGTTTTCTATTTTGTTGGATTAAAGTTGTTGAAGAAAATAAATGATTTTATAAAATTTATAACTAAGATTTATATAACCATTTTGAAATTATATCTCTTGTTAAATATGGTTTTCATATTTTTGTTTATAAATTATAAAAATTAAATTACAATGAACATGAATACATTTGCTTAATTTATTTTCCTTAGTCTACATGTTTGTATAGTTAAATTTATCTGTATCTCTATTTTATAGCTCATTTATATTTTATTGAAGGTTGACATGATTAACAATTTCCTAAAACATAAAACGTCTAAATATAATAAATAAAGTATTTTTAAAGTACTATAATAAATATTTTTCTTGCAAAAAATACACTTTCTGATTAATTTAATATTTTATTTATTTACGAAAACGTCCCTTAAAAAATTAGGATTTTATAAATCTTCAAGTCTCTAAAAAACACAACCCCATCAACAACAGCTGACACTTTTTTCAAAATCCAAAAAAACTTTAAAAATATATCAAACATAAACATTTCTATAAGGGTTTAAAGACACCCCATGCCAACATTAAGAAAGTGTCAGGCTCAGTGTCAACATAAAGAAAATCTTTATAGTGTATCTTTAGATTATATACTCCCTGAATAAAAGATGAGATGAAATTTAAATTTCATCCTCATATCAGTTGATAAAAAAGCGTCAATGTTTCTTAGCTAAATAATTCGCGAGAGTTAGGTAATCAAATTTTATCTCCTGAAAATTTCAGCTTAGTCCCTCTAATCCCCGATAATTAGCTTTTGTATTAGACACAAAGGTCTTGGGAGATTTGAGATGTCTTTCTTAATTGAATTTTGTATTTTTAGTTAGGGGAAAGGACGTGTCAATGAATAATGGTGTTGCTGGGAGCATTGTATAAGACTTCGTGCTTTCTTACGTAAGTTAATAGGGCATATGCGTCCTTTCGATTTATTATTTCTTATGTGTTTATGATAATAAATAAAATAGTCTGAGTGTCTGTTCGTTTATTCTGAAAGACCTACTTATACTACCCTCAGACATTTTTAATATAGATTTGCTTTAATACGTACGTGCGCACCTGATGATTAGTTTTCTCATATTTGATTTTGATTTTTTAATTAAAACTAATATTTTTAAAACACATGGATGGGTCAAAACATGGGCTTGACGTAATTTGTCGATAAACTTGAAAATTGTGTAAGAACAGCGAAAAATTACAAAATAAATGTTATCTTCTTTTTTTCTAAATGTTATCTTATCTTTCTTATCACAACTGTTCGTTCATTAAATTCTTCAAATATTACTTTAAAATCTTTCATTTGTTATATTTTGTTTTGAGTTATTTGTTTGCTTTTGTATTGAGCATGCGCAACACGAATTCAGTATTGTTTTGAGTATTTTTTTTTGAAAATTTTAACCCGTAGGCATGCCTCATAAAAATAAACAATTTTTAGTTTACCGGTTCCCAGAAAGGTGGGACCATACAGCTACTGTTTGTACAATATTTCAAAAGTAATACTTTTACTGTCGAACCTGTTAACGTCTTTAATTTTAAAGGGGTCAATTTGTTAATTTATTTTATGAATCAAAAAATAATTATTTGGAACTAAAACTATAAGGGACACCGGGGCTTGTTTTTTTCAATGGGGCAGGTTTTCCATCATGATAAATTTTAATAAATTTATTTTTAATAAATTTGTATTTAATAAATTTTATCCTTAATATATTTATCCTTAATAATTTTTTTCATCTTTGGTGATTAAATTCACTTTTGTAACATTAATTAAAATATTTTATTGGTTGTTCACATGTGGTGATAAAATTTTGAAATTTCGTTTGTTTGCTCTTTTCTCATCAGGAAACATATGGAGTTACCATGTTTACCAAATTGTAGATAGCTACAGTAGTGGATAAAGCTTGCACAGCTATTATATTGAACCAAATAACATTGACATTAGAATTCTATTCAAACAAAATGCAAATAAAAAATCGAAAAGGTTTTATGTTTTTTTCCCTTAGGAAAATGGAATAACTTAAAAAAATAAATCAGATAATACAATTTTCCCCGACGTCAGCATCGATACCATATTGCCACTATACAGATGCATAAAATAAAATTAAATTCGATAAAAGTTTGGGAACGACTTTAAAATAAAACTATTTTCTCCAATATCTGCGATACCAAATCTATTTCAAAACTACTTTTTTCCCCCCGTCAAATATCAGAAGAAAATCATACAATTCCTTCGTCAAAAAATTTTTCTGAATCAAATCACCTGCCTCAAATTCATGGCCTCTGCAATGGAAAATGGTCATAGAACACGGGAGAATACATAAAAAATATCTTTTTCTCGTGCGAGGCAAAATAGGTTGCCCTGGAGGTGCAATTTACATTCGTAAAGTGAGAAATGAAAGCTATTTTGGTAGAAAAAACTCGGTATGCTTCTTTCGCTTATCAAATGTATTTATAATAGTTATTTAGATTGCTTTTGTTTTGTTATTTATATTTTAATGCGTTTTTGACTTTTATATTTACAATAACGTGAAAAAACTTGTTTACTCATAAGTTACATAATTTGTCAATTTTGATGTATTTATATTCATAAGAATGAAAAGTTTTTCTATGTTTTTACATTTTCGAAAGTGTAAGAATAAATTCATTGCTAGAAATTATGAAGGCTAACATTATAAAAATGTAGTTTAAATAATCACGCAATATGTTTTTATATTAAAGCTATAAAAATATCCATACTTTTAGCTACATAACACGCACGGTTATTGTATTTCTAAGCCTTTAGATACCACACATTACCAATAAAGTATAATTACTACACCAAACTCAACATAATTCATATCACACTTTGCACTAAATTTTTGTATATCAACAATAATTGTAGAGTTTTCAAGTGTATATAATGCTGTTACCATAACCATTATGATATATTGGTAATATCTAAGTGCTTAAATAAATAAAAATTATTTCTACACAGATCAAAGTTATTCGCTTGCGATTTTTAATATATGTATAAAAAAATGTAGTCAGTATAAAATTTTAATGTAGCAAAAAAAAGATAATGACTATGTATCAAGATAGATCTCGAATATATATATCTAGAAATATGGATGAAAACAATATTTTTATAAAAGCTTAACTTTAATAATATAAAGGTATACATATTTGTTTAAAGTCCATTTCAGCATATTTTCGTTCAAACAAAACAAAATAAACTCCATAAATCAAAAAAATGGAAGTAATCTCTTCAATTTTTTAAAGCTATAATCTTCAAATCGATAACATACTACATAGTTTATGGTCAAATACTTTTTATGTATGTAAGAAAATATTTGTTTTATTCAAACTCAGCTTTGTTTGAAATATGATACTTCAATAAGTTCTATTTGAAGTTGAATGTATTGTGGAATCTTAATTTTTTTTCTTAGCAAGGATAATCTACTGCTCGTAGGAATAAAAACATATTTTAAACAGAAAAGTAATAAAGAAAGAAAAATTATTATTTAAAGACTTTTTTTGGTTTTTTGTTACATGTATTGCAATTAATATTAATACAAGAATACGAATTTGTTTTTGTGGTGGGTGTTTACCTTGATGGGTGCTTTTTTGTAAATCTCAATTTTCACGCCAAATGTGTTTCCAATCTCGTTGATTTATTGTCATATGCGTTTTAAATGTTGAAATACAGTTTGTTCCTTCACATTGGAGATTTCGACTTGAACTTTAGAAGATCCCAATTTCATCATAATATATATCCCCAAGCTACACCAAAGTCGCCAAATGAGATTCTTTTGGATCTATATGCCGCTTTAGAAGTCATAGCTCTATAGAGTTGTTCAAAGGATAATTTGTGAGCACTCTTAATTATGTCACTAAATCTGTTCTAAATTTTGCTAAATTATGCGCCAAATGTGTTGGATGTATAGTGTTAATATTATAAACGGGACATAATTCTTTATACTGGATGGAAACAATAACATAACTAAATTGTACGTATACTTAAATCGATAAATTATTGTTTCCAGTTTTAAATTTAAGAACTTTAAATACGCTATTTTATTATAATTTTAAATTATATAATGCAAAACTTTAAAAACTGTTCTGTAGTGACCGCAAAACATAACTTTATCTTTATATAATCTTTCTTAACTTCGGACGCGTAGTTTATTTGTTTATTCATCACAAAAAATTCTTGCTTTATAAATAAAATCTAATTTCAAACTATATTTTGCTAAATTTTTATTGTTTCAAACCAGAGTCAAAATCTACAAAAACTGAAACAAAAAAACATTCTGCAACCTATAACCTTGGGCCATTTGACCTGTTACACTATATAAACAAAAAATGAGCTAAAATTTAAATACCTTCCTCCTTAATATTTAAGCCATCAAGGGTTCTAAACACAGGTCGAAAGCACAACAAAAGCATTGCTTGAACAAAAGAACTGTCAGAAGGGACCGCTGTAAAAAAAAAGTAATGGTTCTCTTACAGGACGCACCGATGCAAGAACTGATATTGTGTCAACGGCAGCTGACGTCTCAATGCAACAAAAGCTGAAAGAATATCACTTGTGTTTATATTCATGTTACTTTGGGTCTTGTGTTGGATTTGGAAGTAAGGGGTCATTTTTGGTGAACTTTTATGAGCTAAAATATGATAAGGAGAATTTCAAAAATGCATATGGAATATTTTTAGATTAGTTTAGATAGTGTTTCGGGAATTGGTTTTATTGAGAATAAGATCAATGAATATAGAATAGACTTACTATACTTGTTTGTTTGAAAAAATATATACAGTGTTGTTTATTCAAAAATATTGCATTTAATAATTATTTAACTATTTTTGCTAAACAGCAATATAGATTTTTTTCTATCAAAGACAATATAAGGACTAATATTCTGTTGTTAGTAAATATTTATTGTATCTACGTGTTAAAAATTTAATTAATTATTCTGATGTACTGATTTATTTTAATATACTGACCTGAATAAGGAAATAATTGTATGAAAAAAGGAGTCTACTGTGTGTTGAAATGTTTTCAATTGGTTTCCCTTTTTTTAGAGGTTTTTTATTTATGTCCTATTTCAACTTTCAATCAGCATATTTTAGGGATTGAACCACATGAGAGACTGAAACAATGAACTACTCATTTTGCAATCATTGTATTCCTTTTTATTTACCCTCTTTACATTTTGCAAAGTAAGTATTTTCAAATCATTTTTCAAAATCGAAAATATTTTATTCAGTCCATTTAATAATAAAACGATTGCATATGTTCTAATCTTATAAAACTAATCAAGATATACACTATTCATCATTCGAAACTAATATCATGCCCGGACCTCCCACATAATATCCAAACAAAACATCTTAAAAATATTGTTTTGACCGAGTTGTATCTCAAATATTTGACAAAAAAAAACAAATGTGAAAAATTTGTATATTTTGTTTCGTATTCAAATTCAAAAATGGGTTAATGTATGTGGGGAAAAGAAAAAATGCAATTACTGTATTCATTTTTTAATTGCCATAGGTTTCCAATAAAATTCTCGTTTCTGAATCCCCATTCTACTGACAATCATTAAAATGTAAGTTAGAGTTTTGTCAAATCAGCAAAGCGACACCCCTTAAAATCTAAGATTTCATGTGATCGTGCAAGAGCACCCCTCACGCATGCTTCCAATTCCCCGAGGGGGTCCTTCTTGGAACAATCGCCAAAGGTTGTCTTATTTTGAAAAACTTCTATTTTACACAAACTGATTTTGAACAATACGGTATTTTGAAGAAAAAATATGTCATGGAAACCTATGAAGATAGAAGAATAGCTGCAACCTCTATATAATTTTGTGACATAGCTACTGTTCGTCTGTAAATAGAAAGTAGTATCTAGACGCTAGTGATACCAACGGTGTTTTGTTTAGCGTTTAGATCTAATTCAAATTAGAACGGAAAATGGCTGGTAAAAGAACACTTTGATTTGTTTTGCACCGCGTTTTCCCGTAAAAAAATATTCCAGTTCTATTCATAATAACGAAAGGCGCGATTGCTTATATCTTGGCCCAAGAACCTTTTTTCTTCCATCAGATAATAACAAAGCTAGATGCCTTATATTATTTAAAATAAAAGTTACAATTCTTCCATGCCAAACCAATGAAATCTTTTTCTTACTTTGATGGTCTTCCACTTAAGATCTTGGCACGGAAATTGGCGATTAGCCTAAACTCCATCCACTTTATAGAATCTTGTTAGGCCCCGGTGGCCGAAAATCGATCCGGGGCCGTGCCCTCTACCTCTTGGTTTTCCATTAACAGCTAATAAATTCAATTTCCCGTTAACTCTTTAGCGGTGAAAATAACTTGTCCGCCCATATCTTGTTTATCGGCGGTGACGTGAGAAGGACAGAGAACGTTTAAGTATAGTGGATGTTTATATTTTTTTTTTTTATAGTTTATATTTTATTTGTTTACACTTATAAATCCCTCACCTGACTTTCAGGTTTTCCAGTAACACATATTTTTTTAAAACCTTATAGATTTTATAATTTTGCTAGTTTTTAAAATATAAAGTTGTGTACATTTTTTATGGAGTGTATTGTCCTGTTTAAGATATAAAGAACATATTTCGTTGAATTGTGATAAATGTTTAGATAAAAAAATAAGGAATTCATAATTTTTAATTAAAAAAATCACATCAAAATCTATGATATTTAAAGATATGGCGGTACACACGTATAAATCCATCACCTGACTTTCAGGTTTTCCAGTAACACATATTTTTTTAAACCTTATAGATTTTATAATTTTGCTAGTTTTTAAAATATAAAATATGAACGAGTAATTAATAAAACATCTCTGCTACAGGAATATGATTAAAAAAATCATTTAAATTTTAAAATTCATTTGTACGATTTTTAATAGTGATAAAAAAACTACAAACAAATAATTTTTTAGCAATTTCAACTTATCAAGTTGAATGCAATTCATAATTTATATTTTGTAAATAAGCAAAAGGCATTGGAGTTCACACTAGAATTCAAATTTAAATCAACCTAAGTTATGCTATATTTTTTAACATTTATCAATTCATACGCAGCTAAATCAAATAAAAAAGGATTAATAATTAATTTATTATTTGAGAAACATTTGATGAAACTTATATATTGACGTTCAACTAAATAAAGAACTGTTTTATTTTTAATCATTACTTCCGATTACCATCTTATCTTTCAACAAAAAGGTTAGTCCGCATCGACTCTTAAATGAGAAATCACAAAGTGTGATCCCAGGAGACAGTAATTAAAGAAGCCTAAATGGTTATCGCCATCGTGATTAAACGATATGGCGACATTTAGATTGAAAAAGTGGGAAACATTAATTAAGATCTTGCTCCGACCACTGTAAATGATGTCTGGCGAAAAAAACAAAGAGAACGTTTCCATGACAGCTTCTTCCATGGCGGTTAAATAAGATTAAGGTGCTTGGCGTAGAAAAAAAGTGGAGCCTTCTGAATGTCGCCAAATCAATTTTATGCACCAACAGAGTACATCTGAAGTTGTGAGTGGCACAAAAAAAGCAAAGTTTAAATCTTTGAAAATCGCCTATAAAAACTTTTTTTTTCCAATGGGGCTGCTTTATTGGCGACTAAGCCTTTGCAGACTCGGCATATTCCTTATATCTGAGAGCCATTTTTGTGGCACCACCTTGGCGACTCTCGCTACTAATTTTGAAACTCAGATTACGATGAATTTGAGCTCTTTGTTTATTTTAAAGTATGCCGAGATTTAAGTTTGCCGGGAGAACCCAAGCCAACTGGATATCAATCGATCTTTCACAAGCCACATAAAAACTCAAATATTGAAGTTTTGTGCAATTGAAGGCTGTAATTCATGATCTCATTTATTTCAAGGTTTTCAAATGTTCCTTCAAACGAAAAATGTATATTATTGTATTTTCATTTCATTGAATGCAAAGTAACACCAAATCTTTCGCCAAGTGGTTAGTTTGGGTGCATAAAGAAGCAATCAGCGCTTCATATGGCCTACCGGTTTAGCATTGTTTTTTCACGGGGAAGCATATCCATCCCTTTTAACCTCCATAGGTTTCTTTTATATGTTTCAGACTTTTTGTCTGAACTCTTCTTATTGATGATCCGGGGGTACAATTTATTTTTAGCCACACAAATTGCCGAGGAAAATTGTTGTTTTAAGTGCTAAAAACGGAGATGACTTATTAGGGATGGTATTTTTTTCTGTAATTATTTTTCCGGAATAGTCATCAAGGGATCCATAAGAGAAAATAATTGTGGAAAGTTAATTACTTCGGTGTAATTTTATTGATGGATTTATTCAATTATGCTTTCGAGGACTGCGCTAAAAAAGTACCCTGTTTTTTTAATTTTTTTACACGAAACAATTCGAATCTGTATGATATATTTAAGGTTTTTTTCAGGTTAAAAAATGGAAATTATAATTTTAAAAAATGATCGATTCTCATGAAATATTATAATTTTTAAATAAGTGTAATGTATTAATACAATTTTTCAATGTTATTATGCATAAAATAGCAGTGACACAGATAAAAATATCTTACGTACCAATATTTAATAACCACCTAGGAAATTAAAACCCGTTCTTAACACTTACAAAAAAATAATGCTAAATTGTATTAAATAACTAAATAATAAATATCCGTTGGTCTCTTATTTAATAATGCTTCTGTTAATTTTTCAATTAATCAAAATTAAGTAATTTGAATAATTATGGTAAAATAATGCTATTTCTAATTAAAATCTCATTTAGGATGCAAAAACACATTTCGCTCATTTGGCTAAATAGTTTGAAGGCTTTAATGGGCTTGGCGACATATTTGGTGATAATATGAATATAGATCGCCATAAAAGTACATTACAGTTCGTTAGAATGATGTCCCACAAACAACGAACCGTCTACTAAGCACAGATAATCTTCATCACAACCCACATCAGTTCAAAATCGTAGAACCGAACTCTAGCAACCAAAATCCTAAAAAAAAATAAAATCGTTGTCGACAATTTTTTGAATCCTCATTATAATGTTCCCCTTATACAAGGCAACCGAAACTATCAAAAATTCATATTAAAATATTTCGAAAAGTATTCTTTAAACTATTCAATAAATATTTATCTAAGCACTACTCAATCCATTTTTTAAAATAATTTAATGCGTCTTTTAATTTTTTAAAAAATAAATTACGCGTTGAAAACATTGAAGAAAAATGCATAAATATTATTTACCTTTTATGAAAATATACCCTTTAAAAAATTACAAAGAAAAAAAAATTCAAATATAAAAAAAAAATTAGCTTGTATCACATAACGTTAATCATTCCTGCTGTCATTAATTGATGGTTTCGGTAATTGGTAATAGGAAACGGTAAGCTCCGCCTGCTACATTTATTAACCATTCAATACCTTATTTTCATTCCTTTGAAATTGTTGCCAATAAAGTCGTAAAACATGCACATTTAAAGATTATTTCATTGAATCAAAATTATTATAAAATAGTAAGAACTTGTTAACTATTATAAAACGAAGTAATAAATCATATTTTCTTGGGCAGCTGTTATGTGCAAAAAAATATCTTTTAATGTCATAAAAATATAAAAGATAGAGTAAAAATAAAACGCAGACACTTGAAGAATTTTTATCAGTCTAAAAACTTTGTCAACACTTTGTTTCGCCAAAAAACAAAAACACACACAAAACTTTCTTACCAAGACTACACTTATGAAATATAGATATTGGAAATCCAGAATACCTTTGGAGGAAACAAAACGAAATAAAAGCAAATACCAAGATCCACTCCCCAAGCTACAAGTCTTCAAAGCAATATTTAATGCATTGGGGAACGTTCAATTCCTGAGAGCACGCGTCCGAATTCTCGTGGTAACAGAACTAAAAAAAATCATTTCCGGACTCAAAAGAACCGGTGACATTCACCTCTCGTCCCTGTAGAAAGAACTTGAATTGTTTAAAAAACAGAGGAGGAAGACGAAACTATCGTTTTCTATATAAAAAAAAGGTAAAATTTAGTTGTTGAGGAACTTTTTTGCCAAACACATATTTGTCGCCAACTTGAACGAAATATCGCCAAGATTGTACACCAAGTATGCTTAAAATTATACATAACAATAATGTTTCAATACAATTTATATTTAAAAAAAATATTTTTTTGTTTGTATCGTAATGGCATTATAAAGTTACTATGAAAATTTCGCAGTGATTGAAATGCATTTGGCGAGAAATTGGCAGCTTGGTAATAAAAACCCCGACAACTAGTTGGTTTACCTCCAGAAAGTGGAAGATATTTCCAAAAGATGCCTGCAAAAGACAATGAACAGCAGAAAGTGCAGTTTTTAGGAAGTGCAAAACTTTTATCTTGGACACGGTGCGTGACATAAAGTTGTAGATACACCATTTCCACCGCTTTTTTTTGTTCAAACACTTTAAGTTTTTTCGTATCTTTGGATGACGTGTTTCTGCTCTCTGAACACGCTTGTGTTGTTTTGACAGGTTATACTTTTTTCTGTACTTGATTCTACAAGGTTGTTGATGTGTTTTTGTAAGTCTTTTGGTTTTAAAAAAATATATATAAAAGTAGAGTCATAGATAGAACCCGTTATTACATTTTTTTGTTTGCTTTGGTTCAACAGATGTACGAATGGTACTGTTTAAAATCATGCTATCGATAAAAAGTTAAAATGTAAACGTCTTTTTAAGAATCTAAAATGGCAAATTGAAACAAAAATTTGTACATTTCTTAGGAAGAAAGCATTGCAGACAGAAGACCATTTGTTCGTTTGTCTTTCATCTTGTGACAGAACATTACATTATTTACTCATAATTTGCTTGATATCGAGTATTGTAGGTAAAATGCATATTAGTATAAGTATTGACGATTATTTTTTTTAGTTTTTTTTATTTTGAATATAGTTTTACTTTAAATTTCACAATGGAATTTAGAATATAGATTTGTCTGACTTTTTGTTGCAATCACTTGTGGTTAGTTCACTGAAAGTGGTTGATGGACAGACAGGCGGACTAAACGATTATAATAACTATTTACGTTATAATCGTAGTGTGAAAGATAAAATGAAGATTGCTGGTGTTATTTTTTAAAGTTTGATGCCTAAACTTAAAACGGTTAAACACGATATAAAAATAAGTACTGACAGCAAAATGAAGGCAAGTTTAGTTGGAATTATCGTCGCACTAGAGTTACACGAGGCCTAAAAATGAAGGCGACTAAAATCTCGTAACTAAAGCAGTCGTCTGAAAATTGCCACTGCACCTTGAAGGGTTTATTTTATTCTACTTTTATTTAATTCGATAGCAATTTTTCTTAGTTAGGATCTTTTGTAAAGGGAATATTAGGCGAAAAACTTTTTAAGTTTTAGAAATTGAGATGGAAAATAATTAATATTAAAATGAAAAAAAAAAACGAATGACTTTTCTTAAAGAAGGAAAACTAGTTTAATAAAACATTTTTATACATTAAATTGGCAATGGCTGGATGATATTAACAGTCAGTAATTAGTATTGTAGTATATGTAAGCGCTTATAATGTTGCCTAAGCTGATATTCTTCAAACAAGAATACTAAGTCAATAACTATTAAAGAATCATTTCGTCAAAACTCAAATAAAAAAATAACAATTTGACTTGACTGTGATACCAACGCATATGCAATTAAAACTACAAGTATCTCGAAACAAGCCGTTTTGTCACAATATATTCATAAAAAATATCAATACGACGTCGCAAATCTTGAAGTGAGCGCTGACAAAACTTCAACTAATTCTTCCAAATGAACCATCAGGTCTTCTGCTTACCGTAAATACTCGCTTACCCAATTTGAAAAATTTCAAAAAAACAACTTAAAATTGACAAAGGTTTCACTTTTTAACTAAGTTCTTCACTTGTAACTTTGCCCTGCATAACGGTCACGTGACTTGTTGCGCCATCGTAGTTGGTCGAGAGGTAGGGGTGATTGTGGTCGATAGGAACAGCGGTTGCCATAGAAACCAAGGACTAGAGTAGATGGACTATCTAGAACCGATACCCTTTTCGCGCGGTTTTTCCTTTTTTTGTCCCGTCGCACTTTTAACTTTACACTTTGAAAAAAGTTCTGGAAAGTAGGTAAACATTGAATGGGCTTTCCAAGTTGGCAATTTAGTGTTTGACATCCTTTTAAATTTGTAGATCCATGTGAATTATTAAACTTGTTTTACGGTCGCCGCAGAAAGTTTTAACTAGATTTGGGTGCAAGATTTTATGAATCTTATAGTAAACACGGAATTAAGTGGTAAAACTTTTAAATTTATGTATTTTATATGTTTAAATTTATGTATTTTATATGTTTAAATTTATGTATTTTATATGTTTAAATTTATGTATTTTATATGTTTAAATTTATGTATTTTACTGTTAGTTTTAATTTTTCGTTTATGTATAATTTATGCTCAAAATTATTTTTGTGACCACACAAAAATAGTGATGTCAAGATTGCTTCTAATTTACAGGATGACATAACTTAAAGCATTTCGCAATTCAATTTAGTTTTTTAATCAAAGATCTAGCCATAAAATTGTGCGAATAGTACCGTCCGTTGTTTATTTTACAGTTTTTTTTCAAACAAAAGCAACTTAAGAAAATTTAATAATGATTCCATAGTCGAAAAGTTAATTAAGGTAACAAATATGGTCAGACTGCTTAAGCTAACACATTTGACTAAAATGTAGTCAAATTTTTCAGTGATAATTTTAGATAACAACTTATTATTATACTTTGATATTTCATAAACTAATATCATACAAATATTTCCTTCGGTAATTGAGATATTTTTAGTAAATCATATCAATAAGTTTTTTAAAAGTTGAATACATAGTTGAAGAACAAAACCTTAAAATCCCGATCGCTAAGTCAGTTAATTCACGCGGCATTCACCCTATTCAAACACAAACTTAAGTATTAAAGTTATACCAAGGAACATTCTGTCCAAAACCCCGTCCCTGTTTCCAGAATAAATCATTCACGGTCCTTAGGTTAGTCGGGCACCAAGGACCTTCTGTCACCAGTCTTATTCACAGATTAATTTTACGTGCCCATGTCACTTTCAGAGACATAGAGGAATCCTTTAACAGTCTCAGAGTATCGCCGTAAGTCATTTATTTCCTACATAACAAGTAAGCCTTGAATTTTTGATGGCGGTACAAACACTGCTTTTGTCCAACGTGTGATGGGAAGCAACTTATTATTCTGTTTTTAATGTTTAATGTGCTGAAATGTTTTGATGTCGTTAGGAGATGAATGTTGGTTGTAGACGTGTACATTGGTGATTATTAAGCTAACGGCATGTGTTCTTGTACTAAATACAATTGTATTTAAATATTCAGTTAATGTCCGGCAGTACAAGAGTGATAGGACGCATGAATCAGTGCATTAGTAGAAAAATGGCATAAGTCTATGTTTTGTTTTATTCTTTGGTATTTTCCAATTTCCTACTAAAATATAAACATATTTCTCATTAAGTAGTTCTTCTGTAGATTGTAAAGTTGGTAGCACATATAGCATACATTTTCGAATGTATGTATTATTGTACTTGATGATGTAATAGAGATAAAGTATTTTTCAAGCATTTAACCTTTAGATGTTCTTATAAATTGCTAAATTAAAATGACGCCCGCTAAAATTAGTAAAAGAGTAAACTTTTAAATAAAATGAGTAAAAACTTTAAATTGAGTAAAACTTTAAAAACTAATTTCTGCTCCATCAAATTATACCTGTGTGTGAGTAAAAAAATTAAAATGCAAGTATTCCCCTTAAAGCAAACACCAAAACTAGAAGTCAGCGTTACATTCTACGTTTATTTACTTGTAAATACATCACATCTCTTATTTGAAGGGTGTAGTTGAAACCTCTTATTATTCAATGCATTATAATATATAAGATCCGACCCGTTCATCGGTGACTTTTTAAAAGGAGTTTGAAATTCAATTGGACTATGTCGCCAATGAAGGAGCCGGACTCTGTATCATTATCATGCTTTGGAGAATGTGAGCTTTGCAAATACACCCTTCATTACTCATAAATGTCATTGAAAAAATTACAATTATTTTATTAAAGTACTGTAGTTAATATATTTTGACAAATTTTATTGTTGCTTCTACAATTTGAGCAACAGTTAATATCATGAAAATAGAGTAAGGTAAATGTATCAATATCTACACCAGCACTTTCAAAACACACGCGATAGCACATGAAACCCAAGAGGTTTGTACCTATCAAAATCCATCATACCCCTTTTCCTTAACACATCCCTCCTTGTGGGAGTTGTCCTCAACCTCGTAATCTTCTTAGTCTCAAGCTTCGCTCACTTTTATTTTTGCTCAGCCATCCAATCAGATTAAGGAATTGGCAGAGTTGCCAAACAACAAAAACAAAAAACCGTTAGACGACGATCAAACGCTGTGAAGTCTGGTTGTCCCCCGACGAGGGGCTTTTAGTTGTGACTCCTCAACTTTTGCTTCGAGCCGATGGCATCGGCTTGTATGATACCACATGGGATGGTAGAGTAGATGGTAGAATGAGAACATTAAATGTGTTTAGACTTGGTTCGTTTCGTGTTTACATTGCGTTAAGTTTTGGTAAGGTGGGGAATTATTTTCCACACTATTTAGTAGTTTTTTGTTTTTGTTATGATATTAGTATTTATTTAATCATATTGCTTAAATGTGAAGTATGTCATGATATGTAAAAACTAAACGGTTAAAAAATAGTTAAGATAAGTCATAAAAATATAATAACATTCATAATTCTTTCAGTTAAAAAAATGTCTAAGAGCAAACATCATTAAATTTTATAATCCTTTAAAAAAATATTGACAGAAATTAATATATGTATTCTGTATAATTTAATTTTATTTGTTTTTTAATGAAACATAAAATTTCATTTTCTGCTTTAAAATACATAACAAATTTGATGTATGGTAACTATTAAAAACCATGTATATGAATATTAAATAAAGTTACTTTATCTATGATGCCAAAAAATGTTATAAATATATTCTTATCGGATACATTTGCTTTCATAATTTATTATGTTTGTCGTTCTCTTCGGTTAATCCTTTCAGTTAACTGCTTTCCGAAGAACCCAGTCTGATATTGGCCAATATATATCAAATTCCAGCATCGGGTATCAAAACAATTTAGAGATTTGATAACCGGCTAACAACCCTTCCTATAAAACGCCGGTCCCCTTTCCTGCTACAAGACATCGTGGTTGTTAAGCATGGGTGCTACGTGTCTCTAATGTTCTTGGACACACTGGTAACTGACATTTTTCGGATTCTGAGGAAATTGGTACTAATGACGGTAACCAAGAGAACATAGTCATTTTTTTGTAGTTGTGGTGGAACCTTTCGTGGGTCACTTTGGAAATGTGTTTATTTGAAAGAACTTGATGATTTCTATTTTTGCAATTGGCAAAAATTTAAATTAAACAATCCAAAATAATTATTTTTATCTTGCTTTGGATGTCAAATTATTGACCTTAAGCTTGTCTGTTTTTATGCATTTTTTATTAAAGAGTACGTAGTTTGTTATTTTCTAAAACAAATATTTGTCTTGCAGACCAAAATTGAGAAAATATAAGTTTAACGTTCATGCGTTGGGTAGTAATATATACACGTGTCTTGACTCTTTTTCACCCACATGTCTAAAAATAAGAAATAACGTCAATCTATACATTGAAATACGCTCTTCATTTGATTTTTCAATATCGAAAATTTTAGGTGGGCGTCTCATATTTGAAATGTTATTGGGACATTCGGATGCTATTCTTATCTACAAAATGTTTCTTCTGATTTTCATTCGTTTCTTATGCTTAAAATTTTGGTTTTATTTATTTTAGATTCAATTTTTTTTTGCTGAAATGGAGAATCTCAATATGATTGTATTGGTGTGTGAGCAACTGTGCCAAAAGCAGATTCATCCCTGCAATCATTAATATCGATGATTAGCACATTAACCCTCTGTGGGAATAGGCAAATAGGCTGAAGTGTGAACTTATTTTCACTGTATGAGATTTAAATTAAAATTTTTAACTGAAAATTTATTTTCTTAAATTTTTAAAATATATAAAATATATATATATTTCTGTAGTAGATGGTTATAAATGGATCATCCACGCTTTAATTTTTAAAATTTAATAAATTATTAAATTAAATTTTTTTTTAAAAATATGTATGTTGCTGGAAAACCTGACAGTCCGGTTTATATATAGTACCGGTTTATACGTCTGTATCCCTCAAAGGATAAATTATATATCCAGCCTTATA
Source organism: Oedothorax gibbosus (assembly GCA_019343175.1). Lineage (NCBI taxonomy): Eukaryota > Metazoa > Arthropoda > Arachnida > Araneae > Linyphiidae > Oedothorax > Oedothorax gibbosus. Next base: position 19,158,738 of record CM033273.1, read on the forward strand.
ATTCCTAATCCCCAACCTAACAGTTAAGCTAATTTGGATCTTTACTTCTTGTGATATGATAATACAATTCACTGTTCTTAAACACGTCAGTTAAGGGTTTGGCAAACCACCCAAGGGGTATATCTGCCCCTGTATGAATTACAACAGGAACATGCTATGCGCATTAAAACCAGGGCCAACAACAGAAAATTCTGTCAAAAGATGACGGCGTTAAAAGAGAATTACTTCCCGCTTAATGCTTCATAACGGAAATTTATTGCCCTGCAAGGTACTATAATTTTCTCTTATGGCCTTTCATCGCAACTTTTAACCCTAAACGTTGTTGTAGTGTACACAGGCATCCCCAAATTACCGAAGACTCATAAAAATCGCCAGGACGACAAAAGAATACTGACGCCAAGCCCAATAAAGTAAGTGACGAATGGTAATGTTACTCTCGCTTGCGTTGGCGAATTTTTTTTATTGATTGGCGATGCCGCAGTGACTAATAAAATGAAATATACTGTGAATGGTGGTTGATGATTTCTGCTACCGGAGATATATCTTGGTATATTTTAACGAAATAAGCTGACCCATTTCTTTCTTACGGCATAAATAACTCTATGATGTGATTTTCAGGCAACTCATTTTCGCAAATGGCATATGTGTGGTCTTAAAATCGAATCCCATATCTTAGTTTTGATATAGTTAATGCATATGCATATAAAACACTGTATTAGTTACATTTAAATAAGTTTCTAGAAAAAAAACTGAAAAAGTTTTTATAGGTAACGATATGTATCTACTTCGTAAAGAAATTTCATTATAAAACATGTAAAAGTAAAATATTATTTGTTACACTAAAGAAATAATGATACAAAAACTAAGCTAAGTTAATAAATGAACATGTTTGTTGTAAAGTGTATTCACGTATATTTGTTAAAAATTTGATGCTCAATATCAGGTGAATATAAAATTAGGTATTAATGAGAAAATTCTAAGCATCTATATTTTTACAAAACATGAAATAGTAATCCCAAATGCACTAGTTTTATAAGAATATTTAGAATGTCAACAAAAAAATTATGTTGTTCAAAATCTCTTTGGATTATGTAATCATTTGTGAATAAATTTAAATTGCATTAATTGTTTTCAATATTGCAGATTTTTTATCTTCCTTTTGTTTCCTCTTTAGTTATCACTGTGTTAAAAATTTGATTAACTCATTAAAAATCTATGCGCGAAAGCAAAACAATTATATGCTAAAAAGTAGTGGATTTTTTTAAAAACTTAAAAAGCAATTGATTATTACTCCCGGTAGTTGGTAATACATTACATAATAAAACATATGTATTTATATGTTCTATTGAAGTATGTGTGTGTAGCATAATTAATAATATCGGCCTTATTGTTGCAAACTTCGTATTTTAATTTAATGCCCAAGTGCATAAAATTAAATGAATTGTAATTGGATTAGTAAGTTCATTATAGAAAAAACACTAATGCATAAAAATAAAATCATCTTTGTTACTTCAAACTTATTGAGGTTCAGCAAAATGAATTTGCAAAAAAATTTATTTAAAAGATGGAAATTTAAAATATTTTTTTTAAAACAAACAACATTTTTTTAACAACGAAAAAAAAATGATTTTATAGTTTCATTGTTTTTGCCTGTTGACATTCTCATAAAAACTGACTGACATGTTTTACTTGCGGTTCACATAAAAAAAATATGCTTGCACCACCATGTAGTGAAGTATTTACTTAAAGTAAATATTTTTCAAATTACTTAAGTACATAACTGTATGTTACCTTAAAAAGGTTTCAAATTGTGGTTTTTGTATACTCATATAAGAAACAGTCTAACTATGTAAACAATTTAGTGCAGGGAACCAATGCAAACATTCGGGAATACATACTTCTCCATTAAAAAATGAAAATAGCTGCTGCTTAGTTAAATATAAAACTATTTTACAATTTCTAAATATTAACCAAAATATCATTATTTAAACAACTAATAAAATTATTGAAAGCTAATTTAATTACTAAAGAAACTGCAATAAATTAAGTCTTCATTAGAGATTTTAAGACAACGCAATCTTCCAATCGAGATATAGTAAGTAGAAAGAAAAGGTACAAAAAAGTTTGCTACCTACCCGTAGCAACCCAATTTGCGCAGTTAAGTTCCTAAAACAACATTACCGTGTTTATTTTTTTCAGACTCTCCAATAAAAGTATCTGCAGCCAATATATTATGTAGGAAAAACAGATACTTAGATTCATTTAGGAAGAGCTAGAAAAAAAATGTTCTTCAGCACACTTAAGCCGAGGCTTTGTGCTACATTCGGTTCGATTTCGAAGCCATTTCGCAGCAAGAACGATAAAGAACCTGATTAGCGCTAATGGAACATTAGATGTTTTTTGCTCCTGGTGAATTTAATGGCCTTTGTACCAGTGTTCTTTAGAATTTAAGTTTTTTTTAATATTATTATCGTTCAATTCTTCTTAATTTCTTTTTATAATATTTTATTTCTGGTTCTTTTTTATATTATTTCTTCTTTTGAGGTTAAGATCGCACCCCTCTCGATTTCTCTCGATTATACGATGTTTTGGATTTTCATTATTGGTTTGTCTTATTATTTTTTTTCCATTAAAAGATTTTTTCATTAAAATAAAACGAAAGTTAGATAAAAAAAAAAAAACAGGCGTACTATCAAAAGAGTTAGAAAAAATAAAGATTTTATTTAAGGCTGAGATGTCTTTTGGATTTTGGCTGTGAATGAAATCACATGTTTTTAATATATATTTTTTGCCTTTCCTCCTTTTTAAAATAAGTCTGGTACTAAAGTGTAATTCGATATTCTGTGTGATTTTTCTTTTTTCGTCTAAATGGAATTTTTAGCGTTGTGGGTGCTTCCTCTTGCTGTTCATTTTAAATTTTTTTTAAAGAAAAAAAAGAGGCAATTAAAGACTTTATCTAAATTTATTTTAGTTTCCAATCTGACTTAAAATACTTTTTGTTGACCAATTTTTAAATTGGGTTTTCGGTTCTACCTTTTAAAGCAAGCTAAAACTTTTTTAGAGAGTATTTCTTGCGTCAATGCGATTATCGAATAAGTTTTTTTTTAAATACATCTATTTTCTTAACGTCTGTGTCATATAGGAAAATTTAGTTATGTTAAAACATGCAAGGAGTAAGGTTGCGCTATGGTTGCTTATTATGTAAAATTTTAGGCAGAAAAAGTGACGTATCGGCATATTAAATATTATATCATTAATACATGTTATAATTCATCAATTAATATTACATGTTATAATATTTAAATATCTGTTTAAATATTACTTTGCTAAACAATGTTGAGCATATCATTAAATATATACTTAAACCCTTAATGAACGTTTCATGACCATTAACACCGAACTTTCTGAATGCAAAAGTTAACTTAAACGTTAAATCCATTTGTCGTGTAATTCAACATAACTTCGATATAAAATGGTACTATGGTCTTTAATGTATATTTTGTTTAATTGAAGAAACTAGCTAGAAAGCTCATATTTGCATGGCACAATCGCCGTTAACTGGTTACGTATAATGTCAAAAACTGTTGATAAAATAAACATTAGCACTGGTAATACTATTTTACAAATCATTTAAGTCTTGACTGTTTACGTTTCATGCACTTATTTAATTTAATTAAATTCAACAGCTCATCATTAATTAGACACATACAAATCACACAACTGAGATAATTTATTTGAAAAGAAAAAATCTTCCAGTTTATCCTTTGTGATTTTGAATGCACTCATATTGTATTTAATATATTTTCTGAATCCAAACCTATCACATTACTGTAATTTCCTTCCGAAACCACTTAGTAATTATTTTTGATGTTGCTTTTACAATTTCGGAATTGAAATGACAAACCTCGGCGTTCGTTTGTAACCATGGATTGTTCTGGAAATGGCATAATCCAATTTCACGCTATGCGAGCCACGAGCCGTCGGAAAACGATCGCTTCGAGCAACATACCACCACTCGATATAATTGAATCAAGGTTTGTAACATGATTGGTAATTATCAATCCCACTAAGCGATTTAATTGTCTCGTCTCAATAAAGTATACAAAAGCTCAAAACATACAGAATTCGAACAGATGTAACAGAATTGATAAACATTCCTATTTTGACCTGGGCAGGTGAACCGTCGTACTAAGAAATTTACCATATTAACAGCGAGTTTGTGAACACCATTTTTACATTAACTTCCGAATAAAAACGTTTGCATAAAGTTTTCTGAATTCGTTTTTCATTAACCACCTTCATTTCCGAATAAAAACTTTAGTTTTAAGTTTTCTCTGAATCCAGTTTTCGTTTAACTTAATTTGTCCCATATAAATTGTTTAGGATTCTGGTCTTCATTTATCTTATATTTTGGTAATTTAGATAAATTTAATCAAAAAGCCAATTTTTGCTTGGCAAATTTATTTGCAAACTGTCGTTAATGGGTTAAGCTCTTGATAAAAACAATCAATGCAGTTATTGAGGAAAAGTGAAGTAAAGTCAAATTTCTTAGAATAAATGGGGCAAGTTATTTTGCGGATGGGGCCGTTGACTTGCCTAAGTTTGTAATACAATAATTCTCCTTTTTGTACTTTTTAACAAACTATCATTAAATTATTAGTTTTCATAAAGTTGATAACCATGGTGATGAATTTTAAAACTATTTGGCTTCACAAATGCTAAAAATTAGCCTTTAAGTATCTAATAAATCTTTAAGTATCAAAATTAAAAGTCACATGCTCTGAAAACAAGTTTATTTTTTCGCTCAAAGTCGAGGCATGACCGTTCAAGATTTATCTGAAAATAGAAACTTTTTTTCTATTTGTGGCGTTTCTCTTTGTTACTACGAGAAATGAAAACAGTCTTATCGTAATTTATAAGAACAATTTAAAACAATTTTTTGTTAAATGCATTGAGGCGAATTCTCTTCGTTATGGTTGCAAAATTTGTAATTCATTGTTTTACGCGACTAAAAATACCTCCTTATATGTTGGCTAATACGCCATTAACTTCACGCATTTAAGTGAAAGATGTTAGATGGAAGCATTGGAAGATATTTGTAGTATAGTTTCAGGAAAAAAACTTTTACGAGTGAACACATACATTTTTGTGCATTCTTCCTACCATGAATGTTTAAAATGAAACAACTGCATTTATTACTGGGCTAAATATAACTTTTGGATCAGCCAAAAGAATGACATTTTAGCTATATAATCAAAAAATAAGTATAATAAATTAATGTCACGCAATCAGTTTCACAAATGGTGGTGATTCTGGCCATTTTCGTAACTCAATATCAATAATCGTAAATACAAAAAAATAATTTTAAAAAAATCTTAAATTTGAAAAAGGGCAAATGATAAGGTTTAGTTTTACTGTAAGGTGAGGTAGGTGTTTAAGCCAACATGATTCGGAAACATATGTCCAGGCTAACCGATGAGAACACGCGATTTGTGTGGGGATTTTGTGTAATGATTTAGATGTAATGTGCGCGTAATTCAAATTGAATCGGCAAACACTAAAGGTCTTGCTTCCAATTAATCTAGAGAAAACTACCTAGTTAGCATTGTAACTAGTATCCTAGTATACTGACGTGGGCAGATAAACTGAAGTAATCACAACAATGAGTTGTACCATTTTTGATCTGAAATCATTTTTTTCCAGTATGTTTTCTTAATTGTTAGAGTAATTGAGTACTTGCAACACTGCTCCAAGTTATTATGGAAGTTACTGCAGTTTACCTGCCCACGGCAGTATACTATAGTATTGGTTGCCTACATCTAGCGAAGGATACGTTTTGGTTTTACCGATACGTTAATTTAAGTTTACTACATTAATGCATCGTTACGTTGTTGGTGTACCTGTTTTATCTGTTCAAGTTTACAATATGTAGCCAATTTGTTCGATAATTTAACTAAAAGCAATTGTTTTGGTATTTTCAGTGTATCGGTTATACATCACTTTAAATGTTACATTTAATTGAATTATTAAGTATGAAATGCATATTTATATTGATTTTGGATAAGATTTTGAAGGTATATTAAGATGAATTACATCTAAGAGCTTTACATACAAAATTATTTGTATTTGTGCACTCATGCCAATAATTCATTTTTTTTCATGCCTTCTTAACATTTAATTGATTTAAATCACCTAGAGGGAAAATTGAATACGTAAATATTTAAGTGTGTGAATTTTTTCTTTCTTTATTAATAGTTTCATAATGTATTTGGTAAATTTCAGAGTGTTGATATACTAAATCAATGACTTAATATATTTTCAAAACATTTTAAAATATATTTTATGATATAAACTGCACTGACGTTTAACTCAAATTGTTAACTCAATTATTGTCGTTTAACTCAATTTTGAATAGCACAAATAAATAATAATGAATAAATTTAATTTGAAAGTAACTACAGACGAATTTAAAAACGATTATATGTAATCCCCAAAACCATATAAGACGTATTTGAAATACGAGAGTTGTTAATTAATTTTTCAACCGCAAACACTCATACAACACTTAACGTGATAATGCTTCAACCGAGCGGTGACTAGAATTTTGAAAGTTACGTGCACTTGCATTGGATTAAAATTATTTACGGTTCAAATCAACAAATTACTTTATATATTTGACAATTTAAGTCGGTCTTCGTTTCAAATAATGTTCTAAAAGTAAGTGCCTTATATTAATTAATCTAATTTAACCTCTTACAGTAGCGCTCATAAGTATTTTGACAAAACAGTTTTCGCCACTAAAGGGCACAGTCTTGTGAAAGATCCGTCACATTTCAGTCTTGTGAGCAAAGCGCAGCAGTTGACATCTAACCCCCGCTGAAGAAAGCTGTCAAGGTAAGCACAGGTAGAAAAACCCTATTTTTTACAAAACACTGGGTTCAAAAGTATTTTGACAAGTGTGTGTTTTTGCTACCCAGTAAATTAACAGCCATTTAGTTGTGTTTTCAGTGTGGTTTACGTTTGTGTTGACATCCCAGAATGTAAATAAAAACATGCCCAAGGTGAGAGAATACTCTACTGATCTCAAAGAGGCTGCAATTGCGGCATTACAAGATGGTCAGTCACAAGCAAGTGTAGCCAGAGACTTTAATCTCTCAAGACAAATTGTGAGTGTATGGAAGCGTCAATTTGAATCCCGAGGCACAGTTAATAGTAAACAAAGGTCAGGCAGGCCTAAAAAAAAAACAGAAATGGTTGATAGGCTTATTCGACGGAGATCGGTTGCAAATCCACGCCTCACTGCTGTCGATATAACGAGCGATTTAAAAGCATCACATGGTGTAGATGTTCATGTATCCACCGTCAAACGTCGCCTCTCGAACCACGGTTTGAATGGCCGACGTCCCATCAAGAAGCCATTAATTTCAGTGAAGAACCGAAAGGCCAGACTTGCATTTGCCGAAAAGCACAATTTTTTTACTAAGAAGGATTGGGCGAAAGTTCTATTTAGCGCTGAAATAAATTTAATATATTTTCGTCAGATGGTATACGGTATGTTAGACACCCTGTGAACACTCGGTACGATGTTCGTCACCAAGTCCCCACCGTAAAGCAAGGTGGAGGCAATGTTATGGTCTGAGGTTGCTTTTCACGGGCCGGTGTTGGTCCTTTGGTCCACATTGTAGGCATCATGGACCGCTCCAAATATGCTCAGATTCTAGAAGAAAACATGTTAACCATACTGAAGAAGTTTTTGAGGGTGAATGGCTTTTTCAGCATGACAACGACCCAAAACATGCCTCCAAACATGTTAAAGGCTTTCTTGCTCAAAATAATGTTCACATGTTGGATTGGCCAAGTCAAAGTCCTGACTTAAATCTAATTGAACACATGTAGAATCAGTTGGACAAGAGGATAAGGCGACGTGAAATCACCAGCAAAGCAGCCTTACTTCAAGCACTGGGTGAGGAATGGGCCCAAATTCCTCTCAGTGCCATTGAAAAACTGATTGACTCTATGCCAGCTCGATGCCAAGCTGTTCTTAGGTCTAAGGGCTATGCAACCAAGTATTAGCTACTCAGGTTACAAGGAGTAACAATTTGTTTTTGTTTTGTCAAAGGTTTACAAAAGAAAATGGGTTTTACCCTCGTTTATAGAAGTGTCAAATTACTTTTGAGCGCAATAAGTTCCAATAAAATTCATGTTGTATGTTTGATACAAAAATATCTTCGTGTATTTTTTTCTAGCAACCTATTTAACGTCCCTTCAACACATTATCTTACAGCTAAAAGTATGAAAAACTTTGTGACATTAACAAATCGTTTTAAAATAAGAAAATTGAGTTTGTCAAAATACTTATGAGCGCTACTGTATATTTAACAAAATAGTGATAGAGTCAATGTTTACATTCACTCAACATATATAAAGTAAAAATAATAATGTCCTTTACAAACGTATATAATTTTATTTTGGTAAGTTGAATACTCAATGTTTGTACTACATTGTTGTATTGAAATATGATTAACCACATTATTGAAATATATAAATTAGAAAAGTGATGCTTTTAACGAAATCGTTTTTAAAAGTTACTTTTAAGCCGTAGTGTTATTAAGTAAATAAGATCATCGTATTTGTGTAAAAATCTTTGTTTAAACGTGATTAAATTTTAGTTTTCTACCTGAAAATATGTTTAATATTTTATCTGGTTATTTTTCATATAAATTTTATATTTTTTAAATTTATTACGAGACCAATTGACAAATAATTTTAATTTATTTCCCTTTTTGAATGTTATATTTAAAACGATTCTTCATGCGTGGTATTATATAGACGTCTTAAGTACAAGAATTTAAGCCAAAAAAAAAAACTATATTTAATGTCGACACCTAGTTAAATTTCCCACTATATTTTTACATAACTCTAATTTAAAGAAGGTTCGTTAATTTTGTATTGAGGAATATTTGACAGTTCGAGGAAATACATTCAAGAAGTTTAACATTATGAAAATAAAATACAAATTATTAATGCATAATTGGTCAATACAATCCGAATTGATTAAACTTAGAAAGTGCACATAAAATGAAATGTTAACTTTTAATTACAAGTGGATACATAAAAAAAATCCAGCACAATCCCTTCCATAAGCACTCCAAACCAACAAAATCTCTAAAATATCTACCAACTAAATACCTATTAACAGAGGATCATTGCATTCTAGGATTTTCTCTTTTAGTGTATTCCCCAGAGAAGCCGGTTTCCTAAACTAGAAATCCTTTTGTGTCAGGCTGTCCGGCATTTTGGTATCCGGGGACAGAACTACCTATTATATTCTTATTATTTTTTCTAGCCCATGGAAATGCCTCGGAGGCAATGGGGGAAAACTTTTCTGTTTTCGTTATATAGCTTTCTCAATAAAGAATATAGTTTTATATGGTGTTTTGATACTCAGAATATGAAACCGTTGTCTTTTAATGCAAAAAAGTATTTATTTACAGGTTGGTATGAAAGTTAGTGGTCAGTTGAAACACTTTGCAGTTTTTGTGGACAGTAGGATACTTACTACCTATAGTTTTATGAAAATAGTAATTTTTCTTTTTTTTATTAATTTAAAAACCCTTTTTACTGGTGTGATTCATAAATGATCTTTTAAAAACAATAAACTACTTAAAATATCATCATCACCCTTGTTAATGGTACAGCCGTACAACGTAGGGTATATAAATCTACCTTATAATAAGGTTTGTTATACACAATATAAAAAATTAGTGCATTGTTATTCCATAAAACTCTGGAGATAGCAAGTTCTGCCTCCAACTTGGAGAAGAAACGTTACATCAAATTAATGGAGAATATTATTCCAAACATTTTACTTTATGACGAATATTGGTGCAAAATTGTTTAATAAAATCTTAATTGTTTAAATTTAGTTCATAGAAAAGGAAATGTTAACTTTGGATTACAACTGAATATAAAGAACAAAAATCCACCAGAATCCTTTACATATATTATCAAATTTGTAGAGCTACATTTCACCACAAAATAGGAGTAAACTCCTTTTTTTGGGTAACGCTACTACATAAATCTTCTATATGCCATCAATTTTATGAAATAACGTTACACAACACACAACATTCATTTACACTGAATATAAGGCTATGGTTAATTAAAAATACGTGTGAGGTATCGATAGGTCACAACGAACGTAAATAAGTTACGTTAGGGAAAAATATGGTAATTTAATGATAATTTATTAACTTTTTATTTGATTCGTTAACATGGAATTAATCAACTTTTGTTGCCTCCAATATAATTTAATATTTGTTCTTATATTATTTCGTATGTAAGTCATTTTTTGTTAATATAATTCATTTGTACATTTTGTGTACCAAGTTCTGTTTTTTTTTAAATTTTGAATTTTTTTTTATTTCACATGAAGTTAAAAAAAAAAAAGTTCCACACCATATATATAAGAACAACGAACTAGTTCGTTATGATAACTAATATTGATAAAATAAATAAAAAATGTATTACATAATTTTAAAACACCAGTTAAATCTTTCAAAGTTTAAAATTTAACGAATTTTTATTAGTAATAGTTGAATAATTTAAAGTAATATATTTAAAATGCATTTTTATATTTTTACATGCAGCTTTATACTAAATTTTTTATAAATGTAATTAAAGTATTTTTCAAAATAAACGTGTCTCAACTAAGTATTATTTATTTTGTTTCAAATATATATTTGAACATTATCTTTAATACTTTAAAAAAACCCTTTTGTGTGTAAATAACTTTATTTTTTATTTAGTTTAATGCAGAAAGAAACCTGCATAAAAATGCATTTTTAAAGAATTGTTCACTGTTACTCAATGATGTTATTTTTTTATAAACGGTAAATATTATTTTGTTTGTTTTTAAAATATTTAAAAACGCACCGTGTGCTAAAATTTATGAATAATGCACTTATTCACATGATTCAGATTTTTTTTTACCACAACATATTTTGTAGCTTTATAAGCATCAAAATTTTTTTTAATGTTCAGCACACTTTTTAAAGAAAAACGTAAAAAACAACTTCTATTTATTGAATAAGATTTATTTAAATGTTTTATCATTTCTGAATTTTTTTAATTACTTTGAAAATACTGTGTTTTCATACTTAACCATTAAATAACAAAATATAAACACATAACCATGGACACAAATGTAAGAATTGTGTCAAATATTTTTAAAACTGAAATAAATGCAAGTCTTTAAATATTAACTATCAACGGCGATTATTTAAAGTAAAAATACATGTTTTACCCATAACAAATATGTTTACAAATACTCATAACAACCAATCACTATTTACTTCCCATGCCTAAGGGCAAGAATAGGGTTTTCAAAATATCAACAACTCTCATTATTTTCTTCAAAAATAATTTAGCTATTTTTATTCATTCATTGAATTTGAAAACTTTTGATGGGCTTTCAAATAAGTTTTTAAAGTTGTATATTTATATGAAAAGAAATCAGTCATTGATAATGAATAAAAAAATAATATTACTAAAATGCTATATACTCAGATTAAATATTGGTTTTTACACTTCATGCGTTATTGCGCATTTAAAAAAAAATCTTATACTATTGGTTGTTCTTTTATAAACTAATATTTTTAAGGGCACCCTTCATAAGTAAAATACCATTCCAAAATGATCCATGTCCAATTATTATCAACTAGCTTTATAAACCCGGAGTTGCACGGGTGTACCCTTAATAACCATAATTCGTAGTTTTTCATGTAAAATTTTATTTTATAACAATTGATACCCTCTCCACTGGTCCACTCCATCAGGGTATTATAATCTCCTCCCATTCTGATATGAGGGGTTGATTGTACCCAGGCCCATTCAGGAGTTAGAGATCTTTCTTATAGGCCCATGTTCAAATTGCCAGAACAGGTACAATATAATGGCCTGTTTCAATATCGCGATTAGCTCAATGAAACTGCTCAAATGTGGTAAACATTCCTCGCCATATTTCTTTCAACTCGATAGGGCTGGGGGGCCTAGTCGGTAAAGACTTTCGCCTTGCATGCGGTAGGTCACAGGTTCAGGTCCGAGCATCGCCACAATAATTGCCTACCTATAAACTTCTCGTGCAGCCAAAAATGTCGGACGATTAATACCCCGTGTGAATGGAGTGCAAGTGAAATCTTTTTTAAAGTACCGACACTGCGTACGATGTATGCCTTAAAAGTTGCATTGGGTACCTACTCAGGTGTCGGCTATTTACTTGCTACCCAACGTAAAATTTTCAACTTCGCCAAAAACCGCCAATGCCAAAATTCAATCGGCTATTAAGCCATCTTAACATCAGAAAATAAAACAGACATTCATCCTCTTGTATGGTTGGAAAAGTTTTATAAAGTACAAATTCCTTATTTATGCTGAAAATATTTCTCCATATCTTTATTTCTTACCATTTGTAAACATCAATTAAATTAAATTCGGAAACATAATTAAAATCTAGTTGAGGAAATCTGATCCACCATAAAAAAAATCAAAAGATTTAAAATCAATAAAAAAATACTGATATTTAAATAACAATCCAGCAAATTAAACCCACGTGCCCGTTTTTTTTTCTTTTCTTAATTTTCGTTCACGCTTTCGTTCATTTCGTTCACGTTGTCCTTTATATATATATAGATTATTTTAATACAATATGTTGAGAATTACAAATTCTTTTACTTATGGTTAGCATATAGGTTTCAAAATTTCAAAATTTAAAATTTTTCCCGCTTTTAATAAAAAAAACCAGTACTATTTATCATTTTATATGTTTTTGATCAGAAATTCCACGTGCAATATTGTGCGATCCACCTTTTATTTACTCTAACGGTTGATATTTAATATTTATTACGTATACTATTTTGTTTCAACGTATTAAAAAAATGTTTGCATAGACATGAATAAGACATTTTTTATTACTAAATCTAAAATACTTCATAAAAAAAGATTGAAACTTATAGTTCTTTTCCCCTTGTGGCTATCAATTCCATATGAACATTTCTTCTGAGCAATACCCATACAAAAGGAATAAACAAACACACGCAATAGTCAATATCCCCTAGGTACTTTTTCTGTTCGTTGTCTGCTATTCTAACTCAAGGCATGTCCGGCAGAGACTTAGTCTTCTACAAACCTTAAGTCCCAAGTTAGAAAAAAAACACGATCGCCTTACCCTTGAAAGAAAGGAACTGCTTTCTTATTTATGCGACTCAACGCAACAGAAGCGTAAGTACAAAAACTTTTTTGTAGATTTATATAGTTTGGAAAATTAATGTTTCACAGAAGTATGTGTCTGACATTTGATAGGGCTTCCTTGAATTAATCTTTTGAAGATAACGTGAATTTTCAGCCCTGGTTCAATAACCCTAACTGCACCTGAACTGTCACCATTTCGGAATCTGAGAAGAGATACCGAAAGAGGTTCAAAATAATTTCACCTACTTATTTACTTGGAAACTTCGTATTTCCACCTGGTTATTATTTCTTATTTCATTTTATAATACAAGATTTTAATATTCTGGCGATGTTACTGCTTTTTGCTAGAGTAATATATATAAGTAATATAATATATAAGTCAATAATAATCAAACATATATTACAATGTGGGCTCTACCGTAAATGCTCATGTTAAAATGAAATTAAATGAATTCAAAAGATCCTCTCATGAATAAATGAGAATTTCTGCAGTTATGACCTTTAGTACACTAGAAATAGGTGTTACGCCTCTTTTGCTCGGAAAAAACATATTTTTCCCCTAGATTTGTTTGATCTTGTTTGGCCCTCACATTGACTATCGGGTTTCTAACATCGTCACGTCGTGGAATGGATCCTTATTCGATTAATTACAATCGGTCGGGGTATAATTTGCTACATCGCTATAGTAATGGCTTGGATTGTGCATATACAATTTGATATGCGTCTAGTGGTATAAACAGGGCATGTACATTTCAATGTATAGGAGCTTTAATCTATAAAGTTATACGATGGTAAATTTTCATTGTGGATTAAAATAGTTTAAATTATTTCTTTTTATTCCAAATGGGATTTATTTTGGCATTATGCATGGCTTTTTACATTAATTAAACAATATTTTTAATGTACTACATACATTTTATTTAACCAGTAAACCTTTTAAAATTCAATATCGTTCTATTTTCCTAACTTAAATGTCAGCGACTATCTAAAACCTTGTTTTTATTTATACTAGACGCAGCTGTACTAAATATAGCTTAATTTATTTACTTGAACTCTTTATAGACTATATAATTTCAAAAATATTTACAGTACATAAGATTATCATGTTAAATTCTTGTTTAAATTTTATTCTAACAAAACCCAAACGTTACTTCAAACCATTAAAAATAATTGGATTATTTTGAAGCAACTTCCACTAAAACAAATTGAAGTTAACTTCAGGTATAAATAACGGCCTCATTAAAATTTAGTGCCTTGAAAAAGTTGTAGTTTATTCGCATGACGGATTTGATGAAATGTCTACTTTAACTTAGTAAGGTTTGCTTTTCTCTAATTCAATTGGATAAACATTTCATTAAAAACGATTTAAAAAAAGTAGGATTTGCAGTTCTTGAATAGTATATATTATGTTAAGGGCATTACCCAAAATTTAGGGCTACTCAGAAAATAATTAAACATGCTCGAATGCTGTGATGTAAGGATATTTAAAAAAAAGAAGGAATACTTAATAATGGTGGAAGTTTATTGAAAATGATATAGTGGTTTGGTAAAATGGTTTTTTAAATTTTATGTTGATTTTTTCCATTTTTAATTTTTTCAGCTTGTGAATGGTTAAAACCCTAAGGCTTTTAGGTAAATTAAGGTATAGCTCCAAATTTTTTTGCTGCGTTGAGACATGTACGAATCACAAAATGGGGTATGGGATAAAGTCTAGTGTGAATAGTTTTTTTAAAAATGATGAAGTTGAAAATTTATAAAAAATCTTTTTTTTTTTGGCCATTTTTATACATAAAGCTACATAACTGTTCTTGTTTAACTGATGATAGCTCAATATACATAACAACTTTTATTAATAGATATTGTGGGAACATTTTGCAAAAAAATCCATCACAAAATTCTTAAAATTGTTGGAGGAGTAGCATTTTGGAAAAAAACGTAATTTTTCAAATTTTTTAATTAAAAAAAAACATGTTTCAATTTTTATTATTTTTTCGTATATGTTTATTGAATGTTAGTTCTTTATAAAAATAGTTTAATTTGAATACTAGCGAAAAAAATACAGGATTTAATTTTTTGGGTACCGCGTTCCCATAAATTAATTATCCTTACTTAAAAAAAACTGTATTTAAATATAAATTATCGTTCTATATTATTAAAAATTTATGTTCTTTATAACACATAAATGAATTTAATCATAATAATATAATGTTGTTTGATATAAATCAATTTAGTAAAAAACTTTTCTCCCTCAGAATAACTTAAAATTAACTAAAATCAAAATACCAAAAATAACTTAAATTAACTAAGATCAAAATTAAGTTAAAAATATTCAGATACTCTGAGGATCTTAATGCACTGCTCTTATATATAAGATTCTAAAAAGGGATATTTGCTTGATACTAACTAAAATAAAAGCCTTGTCTTGACTTTGTACCATTGCTCATAATTTAATACAAAAAAAAGAGACTTTTTTTTAAATCTTTGGCATACGTTTGATTAAAACAATAATTCAATTGAAAATCGTGGAGTGCAAAGTAAACGTAATCTCAATCTTAATTGACATTTACCATTCTATTCACGGACTTTCGGACAATGCTTCACATAAACAGCCACACAATACAGAATGGCATACAAATAATTCCAGGAACTTCCTCATAATGACCGACCTTATAGATCTAAGAAGAGCAGTTATCATTAGAGGCAAACCGAATGAGATTATCTCTCTAGCAAAGGCCCAGCCTCATATCCCCTATTTAAATCATACCATAAAGGATTTCTCGACAACCCTTGCACGAAATCTGGAAATTAATTGGCGGCGAGCGTGGAAGACAGGTGGAAGGTCTAAATATGGATTAAAGGTTTCCTTATTCAATCTTTGGCCGAGGTTATGAGTGATGGCTTGATGACAGCTGAGTTTCTATAATGCGGTTACGTGTTAACCAGGCCTCAAGGTTAGAGGGTTGCGTGTGGTTATACGCTTCCATGTTGAGACACTCCCCTTCGGAGTATCAGGGGGAATTGATTTTGCATATGTCTTGTCTTCGCTGATTAACTAGACTGGAATGTGATGGGATGGCATTAGCTGTGGGATACAGTAATATGCTAGGAATAGTTACGTTAAATTGTAACAATGTCATTTTTTTCATTGTAACAATGTCATTTTTTACATTGTAACAATGTCATTTTTTACATTGTAACAATGTCATTTTTTACATTGTAACATAATGGCTTTTTTTAACTGTAGATAGTCATTTGATAAAAACGCATTTAGTCGATTCCTCTTGATTATAATCATTATTACGTATTTCCTAAAAATGCACTCCGTAGGTTTTAAAAACTATTCAGAAAAAATATAGATATGATTGCATGACTGTTAAAATTGTTTAAATGAGCAACCTCGTTTCAGCTTCGTTATATACTGCAGATTGAAATATAACTAAACATGTCCTACAAATGAAGGGTCTAATTGCAAAACTCACATTCTCCAAATAATTAATAAGGTATAGGATCAGGCACATTCATTGTCGTCATCGTCTAATTGAAATTACTATTGTCAAAAGTCGGCGATGAACTATTCAGATCATATTTCTGAGTTATACTTTGGATAATGCGCTTTTTGCAAAAATACCTTTCAATTGCTGAAGATCTTTTTTAATGAAGTCAGTTAAATATGTTTCTATGCTATAATATTAAATAGTTCACTTTTGGAAAAATATAAGTTCAGATTTAGAATATTTTTAATCGACAAAAGGAGACAATAGAACAACGACTTCAATAACGTTATTTGTTTTGTTTGTTCTGGTTATTATCTGGTTATCATTATTACAGGCAGTTTCAGCCCTAGAGTGATTTCGTATTCTCTCAATAGCTTTTTATTACTTCTAGATAGTTTTTTTTTCATTATCATTTTTTCATTATCATTTTTTTCATTATCATTTTTTTCATTATCATTTTTTAACTCATTTGTTTATTTTATCTTGGAATTTTTTTTTACCTTACCAAGTAATTTAAAAAGACAGTTTGAAAAAACTATAATTCTCATACTATGGTTATTTGTTCAGGTTCACAGTCATCAGTGTCAAGAACCAAAATATAACATCAAATCATGATCAGTTATTAGTCAGAATGGGGTTACAAATGCGACTGCAAGGCAACCCTCCAAATGAAGAGATATCCTTCTAAAGTATTCCATTCCCAGTGGTCTCATATTCCCTTTGATCTACATGATTTGGTCATCTGGGTAATACATAGAGATGGTTTGGGAGGATTATCAAATGGATGAATAGGAGATGATACCGGAGACAACATCAAAGGGAATGTGTAAAGGAATAGGGAAGGTTTGTTACCTGTGTTTGTCAACTGAAGAAGCTCATGCACTAACTAGTTTATTTACTAGTTAGCTAACTAGTTTACACCACACTAAATAATAACTAGTTAGCTAACTAGTTTACACCACACTAAATAATAAACTAGTAAGCTAACTAGTTTATTATTTAGTGTATGATGACTAATAATTTGATTATAGTGTTTCGAGGCATGAAAATTAAGGTGTATTGAAGATGGGTTTGAATATGTCTGTTCTCTACTTAAAAGATAATGTCTTTATATTTCGATATGAATAAAGTCAGGCGATTTTAAGTAATAAAATTAATTTTTCTTCAAATTCAATTATAAATTAGATAAGAGTAGATTTGTAATTTTTTTGATAAATCGAGGTGGATAGAAGTGCATTAAGCTGTCGATATAATTTGATATAATTTTCAAATTATATCTACAACAATTAAAATTATTTTTCAAAGTAAGTCCAAAAAATTCTCGCTGTAAATATAAATGTGTAAATCAATGCAATATTATAGGTGAATATTACTTATAAATAAATCCATAATTAAGAAAAAAAAACCAGAAAATATCCGACGAAAAATCAATAGCATCTTCAAAGAAGGATTATTAACTGGGTGAATAGCGAGTAATACCATAGTCAACAGGAAATCAAATGAGGAAATGAAAATGCTGGATTAATGTTTTTTTTTATATAAATTGAAGAAGGTCATTTAGTTGTTTATTATACATTAAAAGAAGGATATTTCTTAGTTTTGGAAAACTAGTTTGTTATATTTAGATAAACATGTCGTACATCAAAATAAATATCAGTTTCCTCTTTAAATACAAGGATAGACAAAATATAAGTATAAAACACCACAAACCTTTCAATTACTATTCACAAATCTTTATTTTATACTCTAGAATGCAGTTAAAGGTTTGTGCAAGAATTGAGTCTGTGGATTGTTAAAAAAAAATGTGGTTATGTCCAGCGTGTAATAGGAACTCGTGTACTAGGTTTAAGGCTTACGTTTCCTAAGTTGACGATCGTTATCGACAGTCACACTCATATTACGTCACAGAACTGTTAAAGTATAGCAATAGCGTATTTATAAAAATGTTTACAAAGGATTGAGTTGGTTTGACTGACGGTACTATTATGATCCTTAGGAAATAGAGGCTTCGGTCCGTTGTTCTTTTCTTTTTAAAAAATACCCTTAAAACCAATCATGCTCTATTGCAGCTACCTTTTGCAAAAATCTTTTTTTTTTTTTTGCAAATCATTTTATGATGTCCAACAAGAACTAGGAACTCAAGTACCAAGTTTAAAGTTTATGCCAATTTTAGTTTGAGCTAGTCTAGATAGTTTAACATGTGAACCGTGGTTCAAAATCTACATTTTCAGAATAGGCCTAGTCAAAACGGGTAAAAAACGTAAAATCTCCGTTTCGTATTTTCGACTCCATCATAATACATTCATTACACTATATATCCAATAAGAAATATAATTTAAAAAGCATTATAATGCAAACTAAAATAAAAGTTTTAAATGGTAATATAAAATACTTAAAAATGGTTGGTTTTAATGAAGTCTAAAGTAAAAACTTTTTTCAAATACGTCCTCATTGTTTTAATGCAATTAATTTGCTTTGCGGGAACCTTTCTCAAAGTTATTACAAGCCACATTTTTCATTTTTTTATTAGTCATTGTGCTAATCAATGAAAGAATTAAGTTTAATTTTAGTAGTTGTCAAGTAACTTTATTAATACAAACACCTTCAAAACTTTATATTACAAAAACGTATTCTTGAGAAAAAAAAAATATTGGTAACAGAAATTTAAGACAAGTTCGTTAGGACGCCTAACGAAGTAGTTGTTAATCCTAGCAAATCATAAAATTGTAAAAGCAATCGAAAAAGCCAATTTTACCAACCGTGAAAGGTAAAATGCATCCTTAATAACTTTAGCAACATTTCGTTTTTTTTTATTCAAGCATCTTCACTGCGTTTATAATTCCGCACGTATCAAACAGGTACTTTGGAAATAAAAGCAGTTACTAACTTCCTTAGAGACTTTATCACTAATGAGGTACAGGCCTTGAGGAATCACAATTTAATTAAGCACTATCCCAATTTCTGACTGCATACAACGTCGAGACAAAATTCCAAATTACACCAACATCGATTGGCTTTTCAGAATGAAATAGAAAAAAAAGCGAGAAATAAACTTTCGTATGAATATTTCATGTAAAGATTCAACGCAGCCTGTGCTTGTTTAAAGCGTGATGAAGTATTCTAATACAGCGATGTTTAACAATAGTATAAGTATTCGTTTTTATCCCGTATCGGAATTTCAAGAGGTACTTCTTAATTAGAGGGTATCATAATATTGACAGAGGTGTCAATGAAATGCTTTCGGATGCGCCTGGTTTTGACATAAATGTTTCCCGTTGACTGCTATATTTTTGGAAATAAGGAAACGGTTAATTATGTCATGGATTTTTTTTATTTTATAAATGGTTTAATAATATTAGTTTTTCTTTATTTAGCAGATAGCGGGATAAGAAAATTGACTTAACTGCAAACTTGCTTTCACTGCATGATTTAAAAAAATTAAATTTTAACTTAAAATTATATTTCTTTAATTTTTTTTAAAAATTACGTTTGTGTAGTAGCTGACTATACTTACCTACTCCATACATCAAATTAAAAATTTTGTAAGATTATAAAATTTAAAAGAATTTTTTTTAATGTTTTTGTGTTGCTGGAAAACCTGACAGATAGGTGAGATTATACGTCTGTATCCGGTAGAGTTATAAAATGCCTTTTATTTTTAATAATCTTCTTACATAATTTAAAGTAAACTTGCTTTTTTAAATTTTAGCAGTGCACCAAAATATATTATAAGTAATACTAAAGTTATGTGAATATTTATATGTACAAATAATAACTTGACTATGATCCTCAAAAGTTTAGTTGGTTTTGACCATTATTTATTTTTCCAACGAGCACTTAATAAATAATTAGTTATAAACCTAATTTTTTTTGTTAATTTGGAACATATTGTTATATCTAGCATCAACGTTTTCATTAATATCAAATCCACATATTCCGAAACATCTGTTTTTGTTCTGTGAATCATCAAAAATTAACAAAAACACTTTAACAAAAGCTATGCATATTTAACTATTATGTTATGCATACTTAGTGACCATGCAGTGTACATTTTAAATTTTTTACTGATTAGGTTTTAACGCATAATTTTAGTTCATGACATGTATTTTTTTTTCAAATTTACATACGCTATGTAACTTGGGACTAATACTACGTATTTTTGTATTTTATAATAATTATCAATATCTAAGACTTTTATTGCAGATTGAATAAAACACATTAGTATTATCCTTAAAAGTCATAGTTCTTAAATAACATTTTATATCAAAGTATACCAAATGCGTTTTAAAATAGAAAAATAATCTTTTGGGAATATTCAAGTACTCTTCTACTTTTGAAAAAAAATCTAAAAATATATATTAGTTTTCCATATCCTCTCTAACAGCTGGCACAAAAAGCTTTGAACCCAAACTCGTCTAAAAGAAAATTAAATTAAACTCCAAAACTACAAGTACCAATCACCAACGCAACGTGCCAATGCCATAACCAATCATTCCCGCTCGAACTGAAATATCTCACAATGCAACAAATCAAATAGGGTCTTCATTTCAAGGATCTATTTTATTAGTGGACTAACTCATTATTCAAGATGAAAGTCTTTACCACTCAGATTGTAAGAGGACTCAGAATAAAACATGCATTTGTAATTCTCCCTAATGACACTAAAGTTACTTGATAATTTCTATCCAGCAAAGAGTTAGTTTTTTAATATTTTTTGGAAATGAAAATTTTTGTTTTGTTTCTTTAAGAATTGAGTTAAACCACTGATAATATGAGCCTTAGCGCCTTTGAAGAACACAAAAATAAAATAAATAAGGGAGGTACAATAAGAAAAAGAATACAACAAAAAAATAGAGCTACGACACAATGGCGTCATCCGGAAAATAAAATGGAATGAAGCGAAATCCAGATAACGTCTACGGGGAAGTCAATGGGTCTGAAATCCCGATGTGCAAGGGAATAACGAACCGGCTAAGGATCGAATTTTCTTCCCTTAAATTCAGTGAAGAAGAATTCCCGAAAAAAAAAGAGAAAATGGCGTGATCTTAAAAGAGTTGAGAAAAGTGTAAAGGGACTGTGATTGGAGAAGTAGAAAGGACTTGAAGTCCCACAGGACTTATCAGGAGTTAAAAGCTGGTTAGTTGTAAACCTAAACAGGAAATTTCGTTATCTTAATAAAAGAGGGTTGTTAAAAAAGTCTTTGATTTCTGAAAAGATGTCATTTGAAGGGCAGAGGAGATTCTTTGCTTTGTCCCTTTTGAAGAAGATTTTAATTAAGTTTTGGTGTGAACAATGTGGTTTATTTTATACATAACTTATGCATTAAGATGGAATAAAATATGTGTAACTTTTTGTTTACATATATTTTATGTGCCATAGGTATTTATTCAGGTATACTAAAATATGCGCTGTATGTATTTTTCTTATTCTGTATTTTTTCTTTATAGTAGCATCAATAAAATATTCTTAAGGAAATATTTGCAACTTAATTAAAAAGTCAATTATTATTTGAAAATGTTTGCACAAGGCATGAATAATTTAGAGACTATAAAAACAATGTTTCATATTTTAAATGAAAACTGTTCTATAGTATTTTTTTAATTAATGTTTTATAACTTATTTTTGTTCGATTTTGTTCAAGCATATATGGGTCATTCTCAAAAAATGTTACAAATTGGTGTCCCACAGCTTTCATTGCTTATAGTATTTTTAATTTTATTGTTACGGAATTTTCACTTGGACTGCATAAAAGAACGAACTTTTAAGTTATTGTACCAATATTTTAAAAATACAAAACTACTTAAACAAAAGTTGGAGACTTCATTTAAAGGAGCATAGTCGGTAAATTTCACGTATTCCATGACGAAAATTTAAAGAACAAGAGAAGATAATTGTAACTTGAAAAAAATATTTCGTAATTATTAATGCTTATATTGATTAAAAAGTGTCTTGGCTATCAAATAAGCTTTTAACCACCACTTAGTTTTAAAAAAGTTTTCTTTTGTTGCTTAATAGATTGTGTCCCACAGAATCAAAGAATTTTTTTTTGTTGACTCTGTTACCAAATTTTCACGACAAAAAATGCAAAAAAAAAAAAGTTTTTTGCTGAAATAAGTATCACCATAGACACTTATTTCTGAAATGCCTGACAATTTTCTCATAAAATTTTAGTTTATGGAGGAAAAAGACAAAAGTTTGAAAAATTAAGGTGAGTGTAATTATTCAATGACGACTATGTTACCGTGTTTTTGTTAAACTGGAGCTTATTTAAGAATAAAGTCATAGTGCTGTTTAAAGCCCTTAAGAATCTGATTACGATAAGCTAAAAACAAATTTTGAGTTAACTAAACTTCATAGCAGAAAGCGATGATAAAGTATATTTTGTCCACTCTGTTACTGTCCACTCTGTTACCATAGAAAAAGAAGCTAACTTTATGATGAGCACAGCGCCCCCAATTCTTAACTACGAACTAATTAGACATAAAAGTTTTGATTGTTGCTTGGCATATGCGGAATTTCAGATGACATGACAACTTATTTGTAACTATAAATAATTGCGAGTCACATATTATTAAATATTTGATTAAACATAAGAATTTTTAATCATATCGCATTTTTTTAACCTTATCGGAGTCTACAATTACGATCACTGCTCTTAATCATAATCTTTAAGAAGACATATAATCACGTTGATGAAAAGGTATTCTCCGGTATGCACTAGTGAGACGTAATTTAAAGGCAACCCCACATCCTTCGAAAATCCCAAATATATTTTGTAGCTAAAACTTTGGATTAGAAGGCATGGATTGTATTTTCCGTATACAGTGGATTTATGTAGCTTAATTTTTTTTTTGTAGTATGAAACTAATGAAAACTTGTTTTAAGCTAATCGTATTTGCTGTTCGTTTTAATTGATCATCTTTTAACTCTTTCGCTGCATCGGCTTTTGTTGCCGCATTTCACGTCATAGACATAGTATTATTGGATCTTAAGTTATTGATGCTTTTAGGGACCATCCAGAGCAAAAGTATCAATATGCAAGGCATTGATCCTTGGTATTTCCTTTGATAGATGGGAACATTTTACTTTCAGACAAATTAGTGTAACAGTGACGAAATAGTAGAAGATCTCATAAAAAAACCAATTAATCAAATCCATTTATTGTAAAATGAGGAAAAAAGCGTCTTCCCATTTAGAACTTTTTAAAAAGTGGGCGAACCTGTTTATTACTATCAAAATAATAAAAAAGAAATAAATATTTTTTAAAAAGAATTAAGCTATAAAATTATTTTTTGGAAACGTTAAAAATAAAAAATAATATAATTAAATTTATATTATTAATTATATAAAAATAATTATTAACATACGATTCAATGGAGCAATTCATTTTGCTATAAAAAAGATGAAAAAATCGTTTGACTTTTCCCGTTGTTTTTTGTAGAATTAAAAACACAAATATGAATTTACGTTGTTAATATTACGGATGTAAAATAGTTCAAACTGAGAAATGTAGTTCAAAATAAGAAATCAGGAGCGCTGCTATCAAAATATTTATACTGTAGAAAATTTGTAGTTGAAAGCAATTCGAGTGTGGTGACTGTACGTATATTTAATCACGTCCATTTCCTTATTCTCGGTATAACAGCTTTGCGGTAAGTAAAAAAATTTGAATTGAGGCATAAATTATTTTTAAAAAATACAGATTTTGTGGAGTTTCATTAGAGAGGTGAATTCTTAATGTAATAGTAACAAATATTTTAAATAAAACCCAACTTTATTTTTTAACATTGGAAGTTGGAATTATAGCATACTGACCCATATGCCTATATTTATAAAAAATGCCTATACATTGGATTTTTTTAATCATTAATCTATATATATAAAAGAAAGTCGTGTTAGTAAGGCCATTTATAAATCAAGAACGGCTAAACGGATTTGGCTGAAAATTGGTGGGGAGATAGCTTAGAACCAGGAATAGGCTATAGTATACTTTTTATTCGAACCCAAACGGTTGTAGGAGTGCAAAACGTTAGCCAATTTCCCCATAGGAATAACATTGTAAGATTAGAATTTATACTTTTAAATTCAATTTAAAGAAATTGCAGCGCGTTCAGCGTGAGCGAAAATTAAAAAAGAAAAAAAAAGAGCACGCCGGTTTAATTTGCTGGATTGTTATTTGAATATCAGTATTTTATTTGTTGATTTTAAATCTCTTTATTTTTTATGGTGGATCAGATTTCCCCAACTAGATTTTAATTACGTTTCCGAATTTAATTTAATTGATGTTTACAAACGGTAAGAAATGATGATATGGAGGAATATAGGTTAACCTAAAGAATCGTGGCCGGATTTGGCAAATTTTCAAAAATGTCGCCAAGTCGAAGTGATAACAAACCCCGGCACTTGCCGAGATGGTTACCATCTCGAAATGACCAAAAATACTACCTAATTTTAAAGTGGCCGACATAAAACTGCGGAAAGATTCATTAAATTGCAGACCAGATTTGTAAAAAAAGTGAATTTTTAAAATGACGAATTGATTTTTAAAAAAGTAAATAATTATTTTAAATCAGTAAGCATCTAATTAATAAAATATTAGTATAAGAAAACTTCAGAATAAATTATATGCGTTTAAGATTTAAATAGATTAACATTTAGAAATTGTCAATGCAATTGCTAATTTCGCCAAAGGTTGCCATCGGGGTTATCAGATTTGACGTAAAATTGCCGGCCTTGATTCTTTAGGTTAACCGGAATATATTCGGCATAAATAAGGAATTTGTACTTTATAAAACTTTTCCAACCATACAAGAGGATGAATGTCCGTTTTTTAGCTTCCACACTACGTTTATAACGTAAAAAGTGGAAGGTATTATAATCGTTCAGCCCGTCCGTCTGTCCGTCTGTCACTCACTTTCACAGAAAGAACCACAAGTCCCACAGACAAGTGGGATACGTAATTTTGAATCAAAAAATCAGATTAGGCTACATTCCAAATTTCATTAAAAATTTAAATTAGAAGTTTATTTAAAATTTAAATAACTAATTTTTTTTATCAACACTGAAATAACATGCAAATTTTTTTTATTCATATTTTCACTGTTGCCATCCACAAGTCCCACAGACAAGTGCGATACGTCATTTTGAAGAACAAAAAATGAGATTAGGCTACATTCCAAATTTCATTAAAAAATTTAAATTAGAAGTTTATTTAAAATTAAAATAACTAAAAATTTAATTTACATTGAAATAACGGGCAAATTCCATTTTTATTCAATATTTTCACTGTTGCCATTTCGTTAAACGTACGAGAAACTTTATTTGAAATAAAAATAAAAATATTTATTTGTGTGATATAATTCAGTTTGGATTGTTGTAATATCACAATAGAGTTATTTTTATGGTTTATTATATATGTATGAAGAAAGATGCATAGAGAATTCTAACTTGGCATAAAAAATATGGAAAGTTTCGCTTTTATTTTTAAAGCATCAATTGCACTAATTATATATTTTTTTAACTGTAAATTAATTTAACAAACGATAAATGACTGAATTTTGTATGATTTTTTTGTTTCTGATGAAGAAATGTAAATGGTAAATTGTGGCGACGCGACACAAAGATATTTATTAAAAAAGATTACATTATTATTCTTCGAACTTCAAACAAATTAAGCAAACGATAAAGTCTAATTATTAAATCTGAGGAAGAGGATTAAAATAATTAATTTTATTGTTTAAATGTTTAATTACAACTAGTTAAAGGCTCTGTTTGGCGAATTTCTTTCTGAGGTGTATAAATGGTTTGTTTCCTGTTGAGCACAAATGTTGTGTGGAAGCGGTTTAAGTGACAGATTCTGTAACAAACCTACTTGTTTCTGATGTTAAGATGGCGTAACGGTCGATTGAATTTTGGCATTGGCGGCTTTTGGCGAAGTTGAAAATTTAACGTAGGGTAGCTATTCCCATCCAGTTGTATGGGTTAGGGTTAGTTTGAATTATCATCGCATTAAAGCTACACACGAGTGCTATTGCAAACGGGATTCATAATTTAGAACCACAGTCAAGTTACGAGCCGACACGTGAGTAGGTACCCAATGCAACTTTTAAGGGCGACATCGTACGCAGCGTTGGGAATTTGGAGGATATTTAAAGTGTCCTTCCTCTACACGGGGTATTATTCGTCGGACATTTTTTGGCTGCGCGAGCTATTTATAGGTCGGCAGTTATTTTGGCGATGCCCGGACCTGAACCTGGGACCTACCGCATGCAAGACGAAAGTCTTTACCGACTGGGTCCCCCAGCCCTATGGAGTTGTATGAAATATGAAGTGGAATGTTTACCACATTTGGGCAGTTTCGTTTAGCGCTAATTGTGAAATAGAAACAGGCCATTATAACATATAGCTGTTCTGGCAATTTGAATAGGGCCCTATGGGAAAGCCCTCAACCATTTTAGTTTACATAAAAAACCCTACTAATTAGGGTTATTAAGGGTGCACCCGTGCAACGCCGGGTTTATAAAGCTAGTAATTCACTAAGCAAATAAAAAAAAACAAATTATACCAAATTTTATTAGTCGCATTTCCAAAGAAACGTTTTAAAAGTGTAAAAATTTTAAGTTAAAAATGTAAAGTTCCATTCTTTCCAAAATTTGATATACATTACTGATACTTAAAAAGGGACTAAATAATTTTAGTAAAAAAATAAATATTTAATGATGTTACTATTATAAACATTAGCAGCTGAAATCGCAAAAATATACATATTTTTTTCATGATTTAAATATTTATATAATATATATATTTTTTAAATATAGATAAATTTTTAAAAAGATAAATAAAATCTCAAGATATATCCTTAATGAAAATATATAAAATATATTTCCAACCAAAGTCAAATGAAAAAACTGTTATATTATTTTCAAAGTGAAAGAAAATTTTAACACAGAAATTTTAGTTTTTATTTCCCTTACTGTATTTCTAACATCCATTCATTGAATCAAAAGAAACGTACCTATATATGTGAGAATTGTCTTACCTGAACAGCTTTTTTATGTCGAAAGAAATAAAATAAAAAAACACACGATGTTTTGGTTGAGTTTTTTTTATGTTGTGTCTTTTTAAACTTGCGATATAACGGAAATATCATTCTGTTGTTTTTCAATGGTTAACATTTGAAGTGAAAGTTTCTTTTTTAAGTTATCATAATCAATTTTCTTTTAATTTGTTTTCGAAAGAAAAGTTTCATTTAGTGTCTTAAGTTTATTTCTACAATTCTTCTTCGATGCACAACTTATATTTGCCATTTATTAAAATAATAATTAAAGTAACAAAATTAATGATAAATTGTTGTCATCCTTACTTACGTCTCCGATAGTACACAACAACGTGTTATTGGCATTATTTGTGTATATAATTATAATTAAGGAATTTAAAAAAAATCAATGTTATTTTTATACGCATTTTCATTTAAGTAACATTTCATTTTAATAAAACGTTAAATAGAAGTTTTTCGTGTTTTTATTGAAATTTGTTCTATACAGCATTGATATACATGTTATATGTAACCTTTATATCAAATACTAAGTAATACCATGTGTCAAAATAATTATCATTAACAAAAGTTCTATAAAAAGAACCCTATTGCATTTTTTTGGATTCTGCAAAAATTCAATCATCAGTTACAGTTGAATCACTGCCAAAAGGGGGAAGCAAAGGGACTGATCGGTGTCAATTTTAACAAGCTTCCTTTCGAGGAAAGTAACAATAAAAATATAAGAAATGACTGCTGTTTTTGGAGTTTCGCAGTTATTTCTTGAGTTGTAAGAAAAATCAAGTGAAGGAGACTAAAGTTTAGGAGAAGAGACTATAAGATTTTTGTTATACGCAGAGAAATATTAAAGGGGTGAATAAAAATTTAGAAAAAAACGAGCAATCTTAGTACTATATATATATATTCTTACATTAATATAAATGAAAAAGTAATACTTAACTTCAATGTACAGAATTGGTAATTTTGTATTTAAATAAACTAAGCTTCAAAAATGAAACATATTGAAAGGTCAGAGTGATTAATAGAAATTAGATAAGATTGGACACGGTTACCTCTGAAATATCGAAGAGAAAAGACATACAAAAATAGGCCATGTGGTGGACAATGAAATAATATCATGCTTGGCAACATAACTTTTTTCTTTTCAGCAGATGCTCCATTAAGCAAATATTTTCATCTTTTATTATCGATTTATAGGTAATTCAATTGTAGAATTTATTTTAGCAACGAATCACAATAAAAAAAAGAGTTTGTTAATGGGTCGATCTGCACCACGGTTTAAAATTAAGAGACAAGTAAGTAACAGGACTTACAATTGTTATAATAAATAATTTTAAATGTTTTAGAAACACATTTGTATAAGTTAACTTTTTCTTCTCCTCCAAATCAAATTAATAATTATTTGCGAATGTCACCAAAAATAGGAAATAAATACAGTAGAAAATATATTGGTTATTGTTTAAAGCTTTTGAGGTTAAGCTTCGTACATATTGTTAGAAAATAAATTTTAATAAACCTTAAATAATAGATCGAGTTCTGGCAAAAAATGTAGGGGACAGTAAAAGAAGGCCCTATTACTTATTATAATCAAAGCGATGGAACTCATCAGTATTAAATTATTCTATGGCAAAACACACAAAGGAATACACAAAAACAAAAATTACCAATCTCTTATCTAAAAACCAAATTTTCTATCAACCATTCCACTGTAAACTTCTACCCCGCAATACTAAACTGAAACACAATATCGCTACTCTTGAAAACAAAATTTCGCTCTTCACGAAGAAAGGGATGTCCCTTGGTCCGAAAAGCAACTGAACCACTCAAATTCTCCGAAGAAAGCTCTGTACACTGTGTGCAGTAAAAGCTTTTGCTATGTGAGGCTTTCTTCTTCCGCATTCATATTAATAAAGCCCTAGGATGGGAAAAGCCAAGTTCTTCATTTATGCATGCGGACAAGGATTGAATTATGGCAGAAAGGAATTGGGTTCAGCCCTTTTCTTCGGACACTTTTCTTGGACATAAAATATAGATGGGATATTTTTTTAGGCAAGTGTGGAAAATTGAACTCTGACAGAGAAGTAAAGGTTGGCGTGTTTACGAAAATGGGTTGCGTTTGGGGTGCTGAAATTGTGCTGACACCAAACGAAATTGCAGTGGTATTTCATTTCAGGGAGTTTATGCAAATACTACTTTTTATTTGATGTACTAAATTGTATCCCAGTGTTTAACATTTATACTATTTGTTGTAAAATCATATAAAAATCAATACAGCAATTTGTATATTGGATGCTATCTAAAAAGTATTGCTCTTATAATTTTTGTTTAATGGTGATAATTGACATATGATGAGATGCAGCCCTCTTTGGTATTTGTGAACACAAAATATTGGTTATGTTGTGTTGGCATAAATGGGAGACTTGCATTTTTTGAGTTTCAAACGGTCTATGAATAATTTTCCACTTCACTACCCACCCCTAAGTTCTAGATTTAAATATTTATTTCAATGAGTGTAAAATGTTTTATGTTCTTTCACCCATGATATTGATTTCAAAATTGTATATTTATAATATTCAAGAAATAGTCATAGCAAAAGAAACCCAAAATAAGCAATGCATTGCATTTGAATAATACAGAGCACTCGAAAATATGTTTAAGACCAAAATTTAATAACTCGTTAAACAAACAAAATCCCACAAATGTAATCGGGAAACGATATAACGAATTTCGGATTTACCAAATTAGGCAGAGTTCTGCTTAAAATTAAATCCAATACTTTGTAATTAGTATTCAATACTTCAACATTCATTCACGTCGTGGTAAATTAGAAACTACATACTCTTATACAATTACATGGAAACTTTCGACAGTAACATTTTAGGACACAAATATGAATTGACTACTGAGAGTGGTAAACTATTTAATCTTAGATATTTGGCATACACTTTAAAGCATTTAAAGGTATACAAGGAATTAGAAATTGTAATATAAGTTTTATCAAAGATTTATTATGACGCATAGGAATAAACATTTTAAGATATATATATATCTTATGTTACTCATTGAAATGGGTTTCAAAGTGAATTATTGATTTAAGTTTTCTTTATTGGTTTTCTCAAGTACGAGAGTTTAATGCCCATATTTTTTTTATTAGGAAGGACTATTATGCATAAAAAACTAATTAAATACTTTATTTGTGTGCAGTATAGTGTATTAGATTTCAGAAATAATAATGTACTAAATTTTTCTAAAAATATTTCAAGAACTATGTAATTCTTAAATTTGGTGTAAGTTCCATTAAAGACACTTATTGAAATAAATTGAATGAAAAATAAAAAAATCATTTATTCAAAAAATTACAAATAAACTCAATAACTTGTTGTAATTTGCCACTTTTACTTCCAAACATACGTTATGAAGAAGAATAAAGATATACTCAAAACGGGCACATAAGTCAGTATTAACTCATTTTTGATAAATGGTTATGATTAAAAATGAACCTCACGTGTTTCATTCATAAGTATTTTCAGGGTTTCCTAAATAAGTATATGCAAGTTTCAAACTTGAGTACTGTCTGTACTCGGAGCCATTTGGACTATGCAGCATACTCACATTTAAGTATTTATTTATCATTAAAATGTCTTATTCATATTTATACAAAAGTATTAAAATATAAGTTATTCAAGCATATCTTGTAAATGCACTATGAAGACCCCATAAATAATGAATCAAGATATTCTCATAAATCGCAATAAAGCATATAATATTTTTAAAGTTATAAAATGTAGGATCATTATAATATTCACATCAAATAAGTATTTCGTTTCAAACATCCTTATCAGATTTTACAGAGTTCTCAAATATCATTATTTAATATTAATTCCTTCAAGGCAATACATTAGTAAATAGGTTTATAAATATCAATGTGAATAAAACCCATTAATATACGAAACATTTTAATGGCAAATATCTCCAATTAACATTAATTGGTCCTCCAATAAATCGTTTCTGCCAAACAATTTCTACAGTCTTAAAAAATACTATATTTATAACTATAAAATCCTGTTTTCTTTACTTATGGCATGTACCTATAGAAATAATGATTCTTCACCAATTACGACCATTTCAACATCAGCAGGTTTCCTGGATAATTACTCGCTCACAGGAGGATGCTTAAATCGAGAAAAATCAGTATTTATCAACTCCGGGAGGTTGTTAACTGTTTCTGGTTTAACGTGTCATTAACGCAGGATTTGTTGCGTGAAATGGGTCTTTTCCTGGATTGTACGGTTGAAGTTTTAGATTGACGAATATCGTAAAATTGGTGGACAAAATAAAGTTAAAGAGGGTACCAGAATATTTAAAAGCTTTAAATTTGTCGAATATATTGAAAAGTCGAATTGATCATAAAATAAAAATCCATTCATAAAGTGTTTTAAATTTCTATCATGTATTAGTGAAATAATTAATAAATATAGTAACTTTTTTCAAATAATTCACATACATTATTATTAAAAACTTTTAATACACTCTTGTTTTGAAATGTATAAAATTAGTGTTGCACACATACTAATTTATTGCGATAGTTACATACAAACATAAATCTGATCAAAAATACTGTCATATACGCTAAAGAAACATTATAGAAACTGTAGAATTGTTTATCACACCAAAATTATTGTATATTTACAATGCGCAAAAAGAACATTTAAATTTACTGTATTTATTTATAATTAAATTTTCATTTAAGAAAAACTAGTCATAGCACATACATATATAGAATATTATTACAGAGGATATAATCGAAAGTATTTAAACTAAAATTTTTTAGAAGTATCATGCTAATATTTAAAAAGAATATTAGTTCATTTGAGCACAAATAATTAATTTAAATGATGTAATAAACAATTTCTAATTATTCATATATTAATATATATGTTTGAGATTTATTTGCATAAAAATAAATCAATAAATCTCGTTTTTTTATTATAAAATAAGATAAAAATTTTGAAACTAATTTAAAGAACACAAAGAAAAATTATTACATTTGGAAAACTAACCGCAGAAGGAAAGAAATTTTCGGGCTATAAAATTTTTAATAATTAAATAATTACATCGAAATAATAAAATTTATTAATTTTTTTAGGTGAATGATGATTAAGTAAAGAGTTTAAATACAAATATTAAATAGCCACAAAAACAGGTAAATAATTCAGTGGAAATTAAAATCCAATTTTGGAGGAAGATTCTAACGATAATTAAATAAAACTAGCTGGTTATCGACAGAAAACTACGAAATAATTTAATTACAGCCAACGAAAAAGTCTTTAGAAACTAACTAAAACTGGTAATATAATTTTCTAGTACACAAACGTTGGAGGTTTTAAAATTTGCTCTGGTTTTTTTAAAGTATGGCTGTGTAGTTTGCTTTTAAATAGATTACTGAGAAGTTTTAAAACTTTTTTTAAAACACACTGCAAACAAACGAAAATATAATTTAAGATGTATTTTAATGAACATTAGTTTAAGATATTGCGACATTTTTCAGAATCATTTATTATTATCAGTATTACTTATTTTAGTAGTCAGTATTATTTATTTTACTCGATATAAAAGATTTTTAATTTACATAGCATATTTTTCTTTAACATTTCATTTGTTTTTTCGATTTTTGGAATTATTAAACGCCAGTTTAGTATTTACATAAAACAATAAATGGTAGAGGGTTTAAAAAAAAACCTAGAAATAATAAACTTAAAACGTCGATGTTTACACGATTATGTTATACATGGACTTCAATATCAAATAAATTGCATACTTTTTATCTGGTATACATTATCTACATTTAAGTAAAATTGTATTGATAAAAACAAAAGATCATGGTTTTAGTTATTAAGAAGTTACTATTATTTGTGAGTTTCTTTTATTAAATATTAACGTTTCAAGCATACCTATACAAATAGCATAATAGTTTATACAAGTTAAATAAATGTGTATCTAATTTGAATGTACAACTAGCAACTCTTGGACACTACAAAATTTTAAAATAATAAATAACATAATATTAAACTTGTATATAAAATTATGTGTCCTTTATTTAAAACAACAAACAAATTTATTAAAAAATACATGCAAAATTAAATTAAGATAATCATCAGTTAAAAGCTACAATTTATAAGGACACTTTTAAATTAGCTGCCTATTTCAAATTACTTAACCAGTTTGGAAATTTGAAATATTTCTACCTTTAATGAATGAACCTGGAATAGTAGTAAATGACTGTTGTTGTCAGTAAATGACTGTTGTTACAATATAATGAACGTTTCTGTTGGAGGGTATAATTAAATATTTCCTAGGGAATCCTGCGTTTCTGATCAATAGAAGTATTTCGGCTAATAGGTCATTTGGCCCCAAGTTAATTGTTTAGGTGAAGGTTTGTTTCGAAAGTTTATTGATGAATATTTGACTGTTTAGCTAATTTCGTTGTTCAATTTTGTCTCTCGGATTTAAATTTATAGCTAGTTTAAATAGTATACGGTTGTACTTTATTTTTTTTATATTATATATCCGTAAATGAGATACACTATCAGAATCAACATATAACCTTCTTATAAATAGTTTTTTTAAAAGTATTAACGACATTTATGCTTGCGAAATTTAAAATTTGCAGAAATTCTTTGACAAAAATTTAAATAGACAATGGTTCCATCAATTCCATAACTGCATATAATTGTGTATTTCTTTTCCCTAATAAGAAATTAACCGGTTTTGAAAACTAGCTAGAACACAGATAATAATTACTATATTTATAGTTTAAAAGTTAATTTTCTTCTGTTCTTTTATGTTTATTCTTTCCTACAGTTAATTATTTGCCAGTTTTTTAAATATTTATGTATTTGAAAAATGCAATACAGTTTTTTAAACTAATATTTTTTTTCAAGTTAATATTTTTTGTAGATTTACATAAGTTATTGATGGAACTAACATTGATATTTGCAGATTAAAAAATAAAAAAACAATATTATTTTTAGGTTTAATACTTATTCGTATACTGTATACTTGAATATCAGTTTTGGGAAACTTTATTCAGCTTTTGATAACTTTTGAAAATTAATCTTAAGGGATACGATTTTCTATTATAAAATAAGATAAAAATCAATTTATAATTTATAATATAAAACCTCATGAACGTCTACTTTTGAAAATAAATCTTTCAAAACCTAACCTTCAAATGATCCGCACAAAATAAAAAAAATATAAAAACTTAAGATTTCAATACAAGAACCCATTCAATCAATTCTCGAACAAGACATTCCAATCCTTCCAGCAAGAAAGAAAACAAAGAAAAACGGTATCACAACATGTCATTTCGTCTCTCTCTCTGAAGAATTTCCAGTTACGCCAAGTCACGACAGTAGAAAAGACAAATAAAAATGAATGGGTATACATCACATCAGATATGAAGGCGTGTGTCCCACACATCCCTATATTTTTTGGAAATGTTCTGGAAAGGTAATTTTGAATCCTACTATGAAATGTAATGGGATGTTGTTAATGTAGAATCTAATTTTCCATTGTTTTTTTCCTTAATTGTTTGTGAATAACTATTTTTTCTTTATAACATACAGATAAACTGTCAAAAATAATTAAACACATCCGTATTTGAAGGTCGTACCCAGTATATTGTAAAAAGTATACTTTTTTACTTCATGACATTCAAATAATCCGTTGAGTAAATACTTAAACGTATTTGAAGTTAGTACATGATATTGTAAACATTATTTTTTTTACTTCATGACATTCAAATAATCCGTTGAGAATATACCTAAACGTATTTGAAGCTAGTACACGATATTGTAAAATGTATTTCAAGTATGATAGTATTTTACAATGTTTTTGTGGTAGATTACTTTACCTAATGAGTTTAATACAGTCAAGGGAATGTGAATATTGTTATAAGATAACATTTCACCTAATTTACATATTTTTAGCTTATATAGAAAATTATATATGTAATTTTTTTTTAATAAAACTATGCTTTAAAATAAATTATAAATATTGTCTTAATAAGCATAAATGCCAATTTTGTACACATTTATTGAAATAAAACGATGAAATTATTTTTAACAAGTATTTTTTTAAGTAAATGTTATTAATTGTTAACAACATCCTAACAGTTTCATTTACTTTCGCTGCCAATCTTACAGAAAAAAAATGTAATTTAATTATAAATTCCATACTACGTATAACGTAAACAAAGTAGTTTTGAAATAGTAACTGTCAACTATAACCACTTCCACCCAAAATTGATACAATTCAGGAAAAAAAAATCTTCAAAAACAGCATTTAGTTCTGATTTAACTTTGTAGTCGCCAAATAGCTGATTTGCATTAACTTTCGTTCTCAAAGCTTCTTTCATTCAAAATTTTAGGTCTTGGTCATCTGTAAACCTCCTCTTCCTTGTAATGTCTAGTAGGATCTACACTTAATCACTTCAGAATGGCGTGCTGACAACTGTTATACAAGAAACATCAAAGAAAAAAAATCGATAATATCCAGAATCAAAATCTGTACGAAATAAAACTACTACCAAGAAGCATCAGACAGAAAAAATGGAAACTGCTGTGTTTGACGCTAGTGAGGAAAGATGATGATTCCCAATCCTTTTCCCAATCGAAATTCAAGCAAAGAAACAACGGAAGAAACATTACAGCAACTTGGAGTCATAAGGGTCTAACTCAAAATATTGTATATTATAATTTCTAGTTTTTATAGGTTTACGCATGCAATCAGTTTTTTTTCATTTATCAATCAAAAATAGGTTAGGTTCATAAGCGATAAGTAATTTTCAAAATTTTAAATTATTTCATTAAAAATTGTTTAGTAAATTAAAATTTATTTATTAGAATTTTAATATTTATTAGAACTATTTTAATACAAGTTTATTTAAAATAGTTCTAGGTGAGGATCGGGTGCTTAACATAAATAATCTTAATTTAATGTTTGTTCATGAAAACTTTTTAAAATAGCATATATTTGTCGTCTTCTGGAATGATTTTCAATCATCCGGTTTTACTGGATCTCGTAGAGCAATTTATTAAGCGCCAGTTTGGGCCCTCATACCAAACAACAATTTATTGTTTTTTATCGTTTTCTTTACAGATAAATACTATAACATACAATTAAATGTTTTCTTAAATTACAAAAATATTAGTTTCTAGAAGGTACAGTGAAAGATTTTGACTTTTATATAGAAATTAGTTCAGTTATCAGATACTTTCGACTTACTCATACTGCACCAGATAAAAAGCTATGAACTTAATGCATCTAAATGTTTCACTCCAATTCGCCAACTAAGATATAAGTTTTAGCCCATTCATTGGCGACTTCGTCCAATGGAATTTACAGTTATAAAAAGGCGCCAATAAACGGACCGGACCCTTTATCATACAATTTGGAGAATATTATTTTGGGAAACTTGACTCTTCAATTGGGCTGTACGCAACATTAAGAACATTTGTATGGCTAATATTTTATAAAAACATATTTTAATATTACTGTTAAACATAAAAATATGCATACACAGCTGTTGGTAATGATCATTGTGGATAATTTTTTTTCTCATACTTGAGTTATACATATATAAAATAAATTGTAAATATATAAAACGTTAAAATTATTGGTAAATAAAAAAAATATCCTAACATATATTTTTTTGCTCAACTTAGATCTGAAAATAAAAATAGTTGCACCACTCTGGCTCTTCTGTTATGAAGATAAGACTAGCTTGTATTGCGACTAGTTTTTACAACCATTTGATTCGTTTTTCAACTTTTTTGAAGTCTGGATTCTCAAAACAGTCATATTTTTTGGTATTTTATTTGTGATGTATGTAGGAAAAACTGATATCGATTTTATCAGATCATTTCGCAATACATATATTATTCCTATATAGTATATGCGTTGCCTATTTTTATTTATTTCTAGAAATTGTTGGATACATGTAACTGGATTTGTGAAGGTATGTTTGTCAGATATAGAAAGAAAAAAATCCGATGGGTATAAAATAATAACTTATGTATGAGTTTGTGTTTGGAATTTTTGTTGGGAATGTGTAGTCGCTTTTGAAGTATTTCCAAAGTATCTTATTGCCATTTTTAGAACTAAGTCTTTAAGCAGTCATTATTGCAATTTTTAGAACTAATTAAAATAGATTAGAACTAATTAACAATGTAAAATACATTTATGGATAATGAAATATGATTTATAAAACAATGAATTAGGTGCAATGAACTAAACACCCATTAACAAAGTAAAAACCTGCTAAATGTCGGTTTCTGTATAACCTGTTTCTCTGTTACTTTACACCTGATGCGGGAAAGCAAATCTTAACTGGACTTACTACCTTTCACTCAACTCTCAACTTAGTGGCTAAGAATGAATGAAGTTTGGGATTCGCGGGATTCAAGCTTTAAATCTTCCCAAACTAGAAGTCGGAATATTTCTAAGAAGGAATCCTTAAATTTGCCGAGGGATTTCTTACTTAGGTCTGTGAATGTTTCGAGAAGATTTGAGGGATTCCTAAGCTTGTATACATAAAAAAATAGGGTTTTTGGAGAAAACGGTATGTTTTGTAGGTAGCGTGTTTTTTTTTAGAGCAAAGTCGGTACGATTTTCTTTTAAAAACACATTTTTGTTGTTGACGAATCTTTTGAATGTTTAGAATAAAACTTCGAATATGTGTAGAAAAATTAAAAGTTACAATAATACAAAAAAATATATTTCATTGTCCGTTGAATAGGTACGGTCAAAACCGTTTAACGGCAATTGTGAGGGCAAACCGTTATTTCTCAGCATTTACCATATTTCTAAGAAAAGTAACATAATTACAGGTACATTCCTATAAAAAGAAATCTCTAAATTTTATTCCTGATCTGATTTGATAGGAATAGTCAAGTGGCCTAAAAAAATATTCTTTCCTGCTATAAAAATATTCCTTCTATTAACCAAGAACGACAATAACTACATAACATACAATTGACTATAAAGAAATTAAATCTTAATGGTCTAGTTATCAGAACATCCGTATCTCATCAAGAAGTTTCCGTGTTCTTGACTCAGCCAAAATATAAAAACTTACGGGTTACAACATAATTTAAACTGGATCTCTTTTAAAATATATGTAAAAATAAAACAATTTCAATATTCTACAATTATTACTATAAATTTATATTATACTACACTTTATAAGATATTACAATTTAAAATTATTAACATTGAATTGATGCTATTAAGAATAAAAACGTAACATCCAATTCATTTGAAATAATTTTGGGAGATACGGACAATTTTGTTTAAACCACCATATAAATCTAAATAACTCAATTCCGCAACTGAATTTTAATATGGCTAAGATTAAATTTTCCTCCCGGTTATCCTTTTCTGTCAAAACTCAGACCTTCCCAAATCCCGAAATCCTCTTCTACAGCAAAACACAAAAAAGAGCAAAAAGTAATTTGGACTCACTGATAATACCGCAGAATTCAAATCGTAAAGACCTTGAGCCCTTTTCAATCTTTTCCGCACAATGGTATATCCAGTGGCATCCCAAAAACGTAATGTTAACTCTATAGCTAAATGTAATTACTTTTGGGAAATGCATGTCCCAGAAGCATTATCCTGGCGAAGGTTAGAGACAAAGGAGTAGCTAACTGCGTGCGATTGTAGAGAGAGAAAAATGGTATGATACACGGGGGAGATGTATCATTAAAACACATAGAAAAACATGATGAAAGATGTCTAATCGATTCTGGCAACATTGTTTTTATCTGTGTATTCGATGGGAAAACGGAAGTATTTATGTATCGTTTAAAAGATTAAAAACTGCTATTCAGCATGAAATTTATAAGAATTATCAATACAGCGCTGTTATCGTAACTGTACCCATTATTTTTTTTCTTCTTATTAAGTTTTCATCCAATGAGCAATATTAAAGAGGCAATTAATTTTGCAATGTTTTATTTTTATCGAACACTATCTAATAAGAACTATTTGCAT
This sequence comes from Oedothorax gibbosus, assembly GCA_019343175.1. Lineage (NCBI taxonomy): Eukaryota > Metazoa > Arthropoda > Arachnida > Araneae > Linyphiidae > Oedothorax > Oedothorax gibbosus. The sequence goes on from CM033273.1 coordinate 19,198,590, forward strand.
TGAAAATTATTTGGTCTAATGGCTTTTTTAAATGTAATTTTTAAATAAAAAATTCAAAGTAACTTTCTTCTCATTAAACAAAAACATAATTTTATTTTTGGTAAATTTATAAATACTTGAAAACAAAATATCAACTTCAATTAGCCAAAATAATGATTTTTCTAGAAAAATTACGAATAGTTTATTATTATTAACTTGTATATAAAATTATCAATGAAACACATATTTTCTTTATTACTAAGCGTCTGTCACAAATTCTCAAAACTATTTTTCCGAATTTTCAAGCCACGATTCCCGCCTTTTCTCCCGCAATCCCAATAAAATACTTTATTTTGCTCATTCCAGATCAAAATTGAAGGATTCGTTGCTCTCACACAATGTTACAATCGAATCAGACAACGAAATGTCCTCATTCCAAGAGATCATTGGACGGATGACGACGTCACAACACTCCCCTTTATACAAATCAGGTTGGTGACCTGTGTCCTCTCAATTGAAGTAATTGCTCCGGTCATTTCGGCCATTACTGGCCATCGTGCAAAGGTATCTTCCAGCCCTTTTAAGTGTTGGACAATTCGCCGTGTGTCCGACATGGGGCCTCGTTAGGGCTAATAGAATGGGCAAAATGCCAGTAGCGGAGATCGAGGGGTGTTTGTAGATACCGGGGTTTGTCGCCAAGGTTCCAATCCATCGCCAAATATAATGATACACTTAAAAAATGTGTACTTGGTTCCAATCCATCGCCAAATATAATGATACACTTAAAAAATGTGTACTTTAAAACTAAAAAAAATATGAAATTATAACGCCCGTTGCCAATAGCCCTTGTGTAGCTCTAGTGCGACGATAATTTAACCTAACTTAAACTATCCTCAAACTTAATATTGAATTAGAACCGGTTCCTATTTCAAAAATCAAAAATTCAGCAATTCGGTTTTTTTTGTACAAAAAAGAACATTTTATTTTTTCTGGATTTATGTTGAAAACGTGAAAAAATATTTTTAAAACATTAATAAAATGAATAGCCAATACTTTTATACGCTAAGCATGAAGATGGAAGCGTGAAGATTAAAGAATGAATCAGAATCTTACCGTTCAATTTAAGATAGTTGGAATTGGGATAATTGCAGTTTTATGGTACTTGGGAAGCAAGAGATTTCTTTCTAGCTTAAGTAAAAACTACTCAAACTCTACTCTATATACAAATTAATAACGATCCTTAAAACTGAAAATGCTTAATGATGTAAACTTGGCGACATTATCTATAATCTGGCAACGAATCAGAAGTTTGGCGAAAAAACACCCCATAGATAGAAATTATTTTAAAAGGCAACTGTGAAGCCAAAAGAGGACCTCTTTCCCCGATTTATGGAGGGGTATTTCCTTCGGATAATGAAGTCATTTGAATGGATGCGCCACTGGAGTACTGAAGTGGGTGGATTGAGTTAGGGGATCACATTAGCTACTGAATGAATAATTCTTGAGTTCTTTTGTTCAAATCCATTATTAATATTATTAATAAGAGTTTGTCTAGTATCATCTGATTATAGTTCAATTGTATTATTGTGCTACGCAAACCAAGTAGAATTTCGAAACGTTATTTTGAGAACAAAGGTTTTGAGCAATATAAATGTATATATTTTGTTATTTGAAACTTCCATGCCAAATGACAAATAATCTCATTTAATTTAAAATGGTAAACATAAGTAACTTATTAAAGTGTCTTTTTTCACTATTTTTAGCTATTACACACAGAAAAATCCAAAACTTTTGACTTTTTTTGTTAAATTATTAGTGGACTCATAAACTGAATTATGTGCCAGAAAAACATAGTAATTTGACTTGTTTGAGAATTTTTTTTTTCTCAAAGTTAATTATTGCTACTTAGCATGCGAGTCGGTTTTACTGTATCTTAATTGGTATTGAGTCAAGTTAAATGAAATTGCTCATATGACTCAATCACGATGTCATTTAAAACTTTCCAAATTTTCTATCCTACCAACATTCGAGAAATAAGTCAAATGACTCAGATTCAAAAACAATATAGATGAAGATGGGGAAATTGTTCAACCCCACTTTAAAATGAAATGCGAGGTCCCGGAAAAATATACAATATCTTAATATCACTTTTTAATTATATGCATACTTAGTTATTGGAAAATAACAGCTTAACTGCATAAAAGAAATATCTAAAAATATTACTTTCATATACGAAATCCGTATAATTGCAATTTTTTTATTCTCGTAGATTTGAAAATTATCATTACGAAATGCGAATTTGCTGCAATAGTTTTATAATGATTGCCACTATTATAACTTAAGAATTTCTTAAATAAATTCATATTTCGACGTAAATGACCGCGTAGCACAAATTCTCTCGAGGCTGTTCAGAATTGCTAGAAAGCTATTCTAGGCACAAACATATTGCTATATGGGCATGCTGTTGTAAAATGTAGAATTTCGCTTTCAAGATTTCTACTTTTAAAATTATTTCACTTACTTTATCAATTTATATTGTCGACACGCCCTTGTGAAAAATGTTTTATTATCTTTACGCAAATCGATGCAACTGATGAGTAACTTAGCGCGTTACTAATTTTCCTAATCAAAGTATCAAACTCTTAAAGATCACGTGAATTTTTTTTCTTACGAAAATTGACTTACCTAACGAGTAGCTTGGTTAATAAGTTTTGACTCATGTAAGTTAGTCAGCGATGAGCAGCAAACTGACTCATTTTAGTTAATAAACTCGTTCAAATTCATGTGTGTAGTTCCTCTTTTAGTATGCATAAATATTGTTACCATGTAAAGTTAAGATTTTTAGTGTTTTTAATTTAATGGAAAAGTTTAGGTATCCTCAAAAGTTTTTAAATCCTTGAATCCATAAAAAGACTAATTTTCAAAACTTCACATTACCATAAGATACGACCTGATAAGTATTATTCCAGTTTGCATGAAAGACCATTTAGATGAGGAAAAAACTAATTTCGACCCAAAATCGGAAAAGCAATTTCCATCGTGCTCCTGTCTCTTTACCTAAAATTAATTCACATTCTTATTTCCCTATTAATTCTTCCATTCGTCGAAATAAAGTATATTCCATCGATTCAACTCCAGACTTTCAAAGCACCCAAAATCAATACAAAATATCATCAAAAATATAAATTGGGGAATGACTTATTCACCAAACGCATCTAGCTTGCACATCTGGGGGCATTTTCCTGAAGAATAAACAAAACAATTATTCATTGAGAGCCTAAAATAATAATGCACCTTCTCGGCAATCGATAATGTTTATGAAAAAAAGTCAATCAATAGTGCCCGCCGTTTTCCGGTATAAAATCTTACGTGGTAAAGTGGCCGATCTAAAAATATGTTATTTTTCTATAGAATCATTTAACAGAAACTTTAGTATTTCAGTCCCTTTATTGAGAAATCAATTTACAAATGCGGATTTTGCAGTTCAAAGTTTGCACCAATTGTTTAAAGAACTAAACCATTGATAGATTTTTAATTTCACAATACTTTAATAGTATATTTAAATCAAAAAGTCAATTTATTATATACGTCACTTTCCTGCTAAAAGCTCAATATTAAGCAGTTTCGATTACAATGATCTTTTATGCCCGTCGAATCTTTTATGCTGCTAAAAATGCGAAGTTATCCGTTATTATTTGTTCAGTCAAATACCCATTAATCTTTTACATACTGGGCTTGATGCAAGGGGCCAGGTTTTTGTTCCACTTGTTCGTTTTTGTGCGTAGCGGATTAATATTCCGTTACTTGATCATAGAGCGGCTCAAAAACACAATGCAGATAACAATGCGGATAATCAGTGCTGAGAAGATTTTTTTAAAATTCTTTTAAAGGAAGTTTTCTGTGTTGTATAATGTTTGAGGATTACAATGAAATAACTTTTTTTATTTCTTTGTTCGAGAGTTTTGTCTAGAGGGTAGTTCCATATTCTGTAAAAGAAGAAACCCTTTTATGCTACAGAACCAGCCGCCATTATCTTGGCGGAACACCTTGAGGTACCTTGGGGAAGACTTTCTTTGTTTACGCACCCCACTCAGTGTAATGTAACAAGGTGCATACAATAAATTTAAGATAAACGATACTATATTTTTGATATTGAAAGTCGGTTTGATATGTTTTGCAAATATTTTGTACTTACTATAATTAAAAAATAATTTGATATTGCATAAAATTGTAAGTTTGACTTCCGTATAAAAAACTAATTTTATTTCTTTAATACTTCTATTTTGTAATAGTCCTCCACGTAAACATAATTTACTAGAGTGTTCACACCTATCCTATTTGCAAATATACTTTAAAAAATAAGGCTTATTTGCCTATTTGTGTCAGATGAGGATTAACAATAATATTTTTCTATGCATACTCATATGAAATGACGTTATTAAACTGAAGATGTTCGTTTTTTTAGATATATAAAAAATCATATTTACTATAAGATTTCTGATAAACCAGTCTATGTATTGTTTACATTTATATTTTGAAATGGCTAATAAAATCTCAAACGGAGCAACCTGGGTTTTGCTCCCAGTTTCACACTCTCTGGTCCTGCTAACGAATTGGTAACGTTATGGGTATGAAAAAAAATGCTGGTATTTATTTTGTGATAAAACCGAATTTTCTCCGGAGTAATTATAATAGAAAAAATATAAAAAATTCATAAAACACACTACTAAATGCAATTAACAGAAACTCACGGTTTTGTCTCCCAGATTATTGACCACGCAGTGCAGGTACACGGTTTGGCCGAGTTGTGTGGTCACATTCTTCTGCTGACCATTGTCGAAACTGGGTGTCACGTGACCCAACAAAGTCCAGTAGTCACTGACTACTCGGGAAGGAGGAGCATACCCCTTCATCTTGTCGGTGGTCAGGATTCGGCGACTGACCCCAATGTTGCCCCACGGTTCAACTGATGCTGCAACAAAAAAGGAAAATACAAGTCAAAACTGTTTTCAAATTATACATTGTGTAACTAATGATGGTTTATTTGAGTATAATTGCAAGGAAATGATAATTTTGACGATCAACAACGACTTGATAGGGTACAGCAAGGTTAGATTTGAGTCGTATGATACTAGCCAATACCAAGGTAAAGCATGAATAATGATCGAAATAGTATGTTTATCATATTGCTTTATATTATTATAGTATTGGGAGTTATATATATCCCCGGATTTTATTTATCACAAGTAACACGTGCAAAATAAAGTCCGAAGATATATTGTGAAAGTATATACAGTAATCTGATGATATATGTAGGGTTTTATTTAGCATAATTTACAAGTGCTTAATAAAGTGCTACAAGTGGATTATTGCCTTTTATAAGACTGATAATTTGAAACAAAATGATTTTATGTGAACGAAAAAAATGACCAGACTTATGAGGCATCGCTTCGCACAGCCACGCAGCGATTTCGGGGTTCAAACACCGGATTAGGAAAGATTCACTCAGCTTTTCACCGCTTCATTTGATCGCTAAAATAAAGACCAAGTATTATTGGGGGCTAAATACTGTGGGTCCCGAGTTAGGTAGAAAACCGAGACGACTGCTTTGGATTCTAGAGACCTTTCTCACAAGAGCTAAAATAGGCACAACCGAAATAAGCGTAATATGGGCTGTCGCAATCCGAAAATTAGTTTAAATGAAATAAAATAACTTTAGAATTTTTAGATTACCAATATTATTTCTTCATTATATACTCAGCCTATGAATACAGTAAGTGTTGTAAACAACTGCATCACATGATTATATTGAGAAGAAAATATACTCAAGTGACATTACAGGTCGAATAGAATGAGTATGTTCGCCCATGCTTAACTATCTCATCCACCCTTCTAGGCTGCCAGTTCCACTTGGCGTGTACATACATGTCGGTTGTCTCAAATGTATTCAGACAGGCGTAGAGTTCGTGAGTTCGTGTATGTGACGGTAAACTATTAACAACGTATAATTTATAACTTGCTATTCGTAATTAACTTATGTTTATTTTACTAATTCACAGTGTTTACTAATGAATTGTAACTTAAAATTGCATTTATTATGAGTGGAAAATATTATCAATGGTTCTAGCAACATCAACGTTTATGAACAATAGTTCTAGCATAAAAAAGAAATCTGCAACCCATATCTAAAGCAAAACAATTGAAGAGCTTAGTGGAAAACGTGCTAAGTGACATTTTTAAAAAATTGAGATTTTTGTGTCAATAAACAGATTACTAACTTCTTTAAACCTAACAAGTTTCCACTTTTTCTTCAAGAAACCTGAAGGTAGGTGGTTTGTGGAGAAGGTATATGGTATTTTTTGAGGTTTGCAAGTTCCATTTTTGACAGATCTGTGAGTAAACTAAAAACTTTGAAGCTCATTTTCTTGTTTTCAACTTTTTGTCACTTAGAACGTTCTTCCACTAAGTTCTTAAATTTTAACATTTAAAAAACAATATTTTGTGTCACATTTATAAAACAATGTTTTTTGCCACATTTATAAAACATCTTTCTAATTCTCAAGTTCTCAATATTCTCCATTTGTTTAAAATCTTACTTAAAGATTTTTAAATCCATTTTAATGACAATTTTAATGACAATCCATAAAAATGATAATTGTGACTTTAACGTGCTTTTACGTGTCCTAAAGAAACCACATTGGACAGTGGTTCAAACGCAAATAAAAATAGAAGTTTGAAACCAAACTAGACAATCCTAAACTTCTTTAACCTAACAAGTTTCCACTTTTTCTTCAAGAAACCTGAAGGTAGGTGAAATATCCCTCGTATCACAGAAACAACAATATTGGAAAGTTAAACACAAATAAAAATCACCGAACATAAGAAACTAGCTAGTATATCAAAAAATATAATTTAAATCATCCTACGATTGGCTAAATAATAGACAGATTTGATTTGTTATGTTTTACAGCCAACTACAATTTTTTTTCTCATTATAAAAATAATGACAACTCTCGGGCGGCTAACAACTCATTTGATCAGCTATGAATAGTAAAGAAGAGCTTTTAAAAATGATAATTGTGACTTTAACGTGCTTTTACGTGTCCTAAAGAAACCACATTGGACAGTGGTTCAAACGCGAATAAAAATAGAAGTTTGAAACCAAACTAGACATTCCTAAACTTCTTTAAACCTAACAAGTTTCCACTTTTTCTTCAAGAAACCTGAAGGTAGGTGGTTTGTGGAGAAGGTATAGGGTATTTTTTCAGGTTTGCAAGTTCCATTTTTGACAGATCTGTGAGTAAACTAAAAACTTTGAAGCTCATTTTTTCGTTTTCAACTTTTTGTCACTTAGAACGTTCTTCCACTAAGTTCTTAAATTTTAACATTTAAAAAACAATATTTTGTGTCACATTTATAAAACAATGTTTTTTGCCACATTTATAAAACATCTTTCTAATTTAAATTGTTCTCAATATTCTCCATTTGTTTAAAATCTTACTTAAAGATTTTTAAATCCATTTTAATGACAAGGTGGACAAAATACTGTTATTTTAGTTCTTTAGAACTTCATGTTTAATTAGTAAATCGTAAAATAAAATCTATATTTTCTCGTTCAAGAGTATTGCATGAAATATCATTATGAGAAAAATTATATAAGAAATAAATGTAACATTAATATAAATATTTTTCTTTTTTTACATTGTTAAAGAAGGATTCCGTATAAGTACCATTTACTTTTTTAAAGTTATTTAATGCAAAGGAGAGTCAGCTACGTCTATTTAAAATGACTTTATGCAAATTGCGATGCATATTAGCATTTTAATACATATTTTGTAACGCTACTCATTTGAAGTTTCTTTGACTTTAAAGTAATATTGCTGTATTTTGGAGAATCAAATAATTTCAAATAAATTGTATGTATATCGTCATAATATATTCATAGTGGTAATGGAAAGTAATTTTAAAGTTTTAAGTAATTATGTTAGATGTAGTATGAATTCAAAATACATTGAAATAAATCTCTAGACATTTTTTTTTTATTTCTGTTAGTTAAATTTAAGTGGAAAAATAGTATAGCTATCTCTTAAAGTATAAATAAATTATACTAAGTCTAGTTACCTTTTTGACACTGATCATATACTAAATAACTCATTTTTAAAAATTTATCAAAAACAATTGTTACATTTTAAAAACTTTTAAATTCACGTATAAGAAACAACCATTCTTCTGGGAAATAAATTAAACTTTATTTTATAGCATAACATGTATTCACACACAATAAATATCAATCAAAGTAATGTATAACTTAATGCTGCAATTTATATTTAATGTTATATAACTAAATATACCCTTTAAACAACAAAAAAATATTGACCTGTGCACTGAACGCACTCACACCAACTGATGTGAAATCCCCATTCAGTGAAAATATTGATTTTTTTTGTGGAAAAATTGATCAAAGAGAACTCATTAAAGCTATAAACTTTTTAAATACACAAATGTAGGAAATAAACATTATTCTGGCGTACTAAATAAAACTTTATTTTAGAGCATAAAATGCATTGTAATGCATTACTGTTCCTCAGATATTATCACGTGTATACCTTTTACACAAGAACAACATATTGACCTGTGTATTTGAACACACTGTACCAACAGATGTGAAATCCCCATTCTTTGACCTACTTCCTCATTTTCTACAGCTGTCTCCTCCCTGTAGTAGTAGAATTAATTACCATCTCTTCGAAAAGGGTTGATGAAAAATCACTGTTAAGGGGTAAAGTACCGAACCCTTTTAAATAACCCATGTAATCTCTATGATTCATTACAGAATTTTGGCGGTGCGTTATCTATGTTTTTGGTAAGGGTAATCAAAGGGAAGGGGGAAAGTTGGGGATTGTGGTTGGACAATTAAAAATACACAAGTTTTCATATTTTAGTTGTCAAAATGTTGTGTGTTAAATATAAAATATACCTAAAATGTGTTTGCAAAATCTATTTTAAAGGTTATGAAAATTAACGTAAGTAGTGTCGAATTCGTTCTGACAAATTACTTATTAATATTTTGTTACATGAGATCTTGTTCATATATACCTATTTTTTGTATTAATTTTAGTAAATATTATTATTTGTTATTAATTTTTAAAGTTAGAGCAGGATGAAATCTTCAAATATTTAAGAATCATTTAATCGGTAGAAGTTTTAAAATTATAAAACTCGCCCAAAAATATTATTTTTTAATTTTTTTTTATTTTATTAGTTTTATAAATGTAATTTGGAAATGAAAAAATCAGACAAAGAAGTAATCTTCAAATTATGTTTTAAATAATTTCTTCATGTGTATTCATAATAATTGAAAATAAATATTTTATTATCCATAAATTTGTCAGTTATTATCTTATTTAGGTAGTCATAAAAAGTAAAATTTCGCCAAATTTCACAGCATATCATTTCATAGCAAGATTAAATATTACTTATTTGCATATTAGTTATTTGGTCTTTACAATTATTTTATACTATATCTTAAATAAACAATTTTTTTTGGAACACATTTAAATAACAATATTTTACGTGATTTTTAATCAGATGTTTTGATGTAACCATCTTAAGTTAAAGTTATAAATTATCTTTCAACTTTAATAATGATTAAAAATACCAAACTCTTCGTATAATTGTTTGTAATGTAAAACATGACTATATTGCCAACAAAGTGTCAAAGAGTTCAGATATATTTTATTCATGGTATTTGAAAATTTCATGAAAGCAAAAAAAAGGCGTAAACTGTATCTAGGATTTATAATGGAAATATATACATTAATAAACATAGCATTTCGTTACACCAAGCATTAATCACTCTAAATCTTTAAACTAAAAAAATCCATTTGCAATTCAGCACATGTGAACGCCATAAATAAGTTCCACTAATGATTTGGAAGCCCTTAATACTAATTAACTTACAAATGCACCACAACCATGCTATATTTATATTATTAAAGTGTAATATACCCCATAAAAAATAAAGCCGTGGTCAAAAAAGCATAACCGTAATTATTCAGCAAAAAAGCCAAACCCCCACAGATGATGTGATAAACCTTGCTTGACATAACACGTACTAAATACTCATGTGACCTTCATCCCATGGTGATTAATTTGACTCACACTGCGCCACATGCACGCTAACACGCAAACTACAGTTACATTTCAGAAACCCTTTAGCATTTATTGTCTTTGCAATGTGTTTGAAGTGTTTCTGAAATAAACTTGACCACTACAGATGTGTATCTCATTTCAGGAACCCTCGCGTGTTCATTGTCTTAGCATTGTTGTTGAAGCGTTTCTGAAGTAAATATTCATACCCATTCAGATAGCAGTCGCCGCTAAATCTGCGACGCCTGTGGTCGTCTATCATTTCAACCCTTTTATCCCTTGGATGTGATGGTACAATAGGGGAGACAAAGGGATGATGCAGTTAGGCTGAGTGATTAGCTTTTATGGTGGTGTTTTTGTGGATTTGGAAATTGGTTTTAAGTTGTTGTTTATGAATGGAGTTTATTGAGTTTTTTAGTGTGGATTTTTATAAAAATATTTTTCTTTTATCTCTGTCTATGACAACTTTGTAAAATAAAAAATAATTAGAGTTTCACAAAAAAGTTTTTTTTTCATATTGATATTTATTAAAAAATTAAATAATTTGTTTGAAAATTATAAAATTTTCATTCAATATCATTTAAAAATAACTTTTATTTTGAATGAATAAGTGCTTAAAATAGAAACACTTCATTTTTATTCTTTCTAAGTACAAAAACTTCACCACTGTATATGTATTCTAAGACAAGATAAATGCAATGGCTACTTATTATTTAAGTCATTCAGATTTCATTAATAAATTAACTTAGATTATCTTTTTTCTTATCCCTTATAAGAAAACTATGATAAGTATTTTTTCTTTAATAATAATTAAAAATCACAACTAAGCAGCGTTTGTTTAATAACATAAATTGAATGAAAAATTTTGCTAAATATCCCTCGTATCACAGAAACAACAAGATTGGAAAGTTAAACACAAATAAAATCACCGAACATAAGAAACTAACTAGTACATCAAAAAATATAATTTAAATCATCCTACGATTGGCTAAATAACAGACAGATTTGATTATCTATGTTTTACAGCCAACTACAATTATTTTTCTCATTATAAAAAGAATGACAACTCTAGGACGGCTAACAACTCATTTGATCAGCTATGAATAGTAAAGAAGAGCTTTTAAAAATGATAATTGTGACTTTAACGTATCATAAAGAAACCACATTGGACAGTGGTTCAAACGCAAATAAAAATAGAAGTTCGAAACCAAACTCGACAATCCCATATTAAATGGGATTGTTCGATATTCAACTCAAACTCACCAAAAATATTTTTCTAGTTTTTCAATCAGATTCAACCAATCAGTTTTTATATCCAATGTCTGACAGTAATACATGATACCACTGTTAACAAACCCTTTGAGGGGTACATTATCGGCCAGTGTAAGTGACAGGCGCATGAGCTTATAAATGAACATAATGGAGCAAAAAGGCTATTTTTTTATCTAATTGTTTGGGAAGCCGGAGATTGTTACCTATCACTGTATAATTGCGCTAATGGATGGGAGTAACGATAAATAATTCATTTACGAGGGTTGAATGGGTTTTGAATGGATGCATTATTAACTTTTTTTTGTCTATTAAAGTGGTGTATTGTGTGATTGGGTTTGGAAGATTTATTGCAAGTAATTGATTTTTCTGTGTTCAAAACGTATAAAGGTTGTTTTTAAATAAGATTTAGCGTTTTTTTAGTTCTATTTTTAAATGCTCTTTGTGTAGGGGACATACATTAAAAAATAGACAATTCAAAAAAGTTATTGAAAAATGAACACTTTTGAAGCTTGCATTAACAATTACTTAAGATTTTGAAGTTTTGCATTATCGATAACTTAAGATTTTGAAGTTTTGCATTAACAAGAAAACTGATAACTAAAACTTGCTACAAATTATTAGAAAATCCCGTTTGAAGAAAATTAGAAATTTGAAAACACCAACAAATTTAAAGTTTCTTGAAATTTTAGAGGATAAAACGTACATATTTAGTACCATACAAAAATACAAAATACAAAACTTGACGACCGTAACAGGCCAGAGGCCCAGCAAGGTTGATCCAAAAGCTAGATTTTTTTTACCAGTTTCCAAAATGTATCAAGATTCTTTTTGATTTATTCCACTCTCTTTGAATGTACAACATAGTTTGGTAAATCATTTATATCATTGTTAATTATATTATAAAAAGACGTTTTTCCCTCGATTTTTAAATCAGAATTTCTTACCATGTTTTCGGATTGGACTATTAATGTTCAATACTAAGCCCTCTTGTCTCCTTGTTTGATGAATTTGAATAACTGATTTAAATAGACCCTATCTTTTGTTCGCCGATGTTCAATGATCCTAATCTAAAAATAATCTTTACCCACTTTTTCTTTTCTTTTTTTAATTCTTAAATTCTTAAATTACTACTTTTACCGTTCAGAACCACATCATTCATACAATTACTTCATATCATGATTTATATTTTAAACGTCAAAAAATTGAACGTTCATTTTCATACGATACATTTAACGTTCTTATCAGCACATAAAGTGTTTTAATGTACTTTAATATGCACTGTTTCAGGATAAAACTACAACACCTAACCACAAATTGTAATTATGAATTATTAACATTAACTTATCTCTATGCCAATCACTTTCGTCTATAAATTATTTTATAACTTTTAAAACCCCGTATTTCACGACATAAATCCAACACCTAACTATACGTTCAACGTCAGAAAAATCTACCGTTCACTTCGATAAGATAAATTCCCCCTTCCCAAACCAGCCCATAGTAATTGATAACAGCGACAAGCACGAAATCACAACGACTACAGTTCATTAACAACTTATGACATCCAATGCATCTCCATTGGGCCGAGGCTAGCGCGCACAGGGCTCGGAAAAATGTCAAAGGGGTATATAACGGAAAATCCCAAGAAAATGACAAAAATGAGTGCGGACTCCGACATGGCAAAATCCAGAACCAATTTTTCGTGTCCTGTCACAAGGTCCAATCCTCCTTGACAGGAGATATTTTAAAATGTTTCAGCTTTCAGAAGTCGTGTTCCATTCTAGAATTTTTCGTTGAGGAGTAGAGGGTCTTTTTTGGAAGTGATGCATGAAGGAATATGATTTTATAGTGCAGGTTTGGGGTTTACAGGATTATGAAAAGTGTATTTAATTTCCATGTTGAGATATCAAAGAGGTGATAGGTTTGCAATGTCCTTAAAATCCGAAAAAGAATTTTAAAGTTTAGAATAGCTTTTGAATTTTATATGTTGCTTCAAGCATAGAAAATAAAATATTTAATGCTTTATTTAAACAAAAAACTATTGAATGAAGAAATTGCAACATATTTTAATTCACAGTATTTAGAATTCATTCCATACTGCATCCATTCATTCAGATCGTAATTGGCAAATCAATTATGAATAAAGACTAACTTGAATGTTAATAAATATTATCTTATTAAATTTTAAACAGAATAATTTGAAAAAATTACAAAAGATTCGATCACGAAAAAAAAAGGATTTTATTGTTGCTAAAATGCGAAAAAAAGTTAGTTTTGAATAAGAAAACAATACATACTTTCCATAATTTGAATCGTGAATTTCTAAAATTTTTCAAGAATAACTTTTAATGAAAGGATTGCTATACAGCTTACTCAAAAACAAAATGAGCTCATTTATGAAATAAATTAGAAAGGCAAGTTTTATTTTTAATTTAATTATTTAACTGAATACAATGTATAAATTAGGGAAATTAGCAATTAATATCCAGTTAATTTTGATATAATTTCAGTAATGTTTAAATAAGTGTTAAATATTTTAAGAAAAAATCATCATAATGATTTCGCTACCTTATTTTAATATTTGTTAATCTATTTATTGAATTAATATCAACTCAACAAATTTTCACCTTCGAAAGACAATACATTCTTGTAAAAAAACACGAACCTCAACAGATGGCTGATAATCAAAACCACCTTCTTCAAAATTGTTTTTATTCACCTCCTCGTAGTAGGAAATTCAAGAGAATAGGAAGTAACGATGGAGGTTTGAATGGGTTGGGGATGCCCCTGGCAAAAAAACTAATGTAATATTTGGATTGCCATGTGAACACATGATCGCTTTTGAAATACGCCAAATCAAAAGTTTGGATGATTATTTAGTTTTATTTTATAAACAATAACATTTATAATATTTTAGTTTTTCGTATGAAAGTTTGTACATACCTTGTGGTAGTTCACATCTTGTAATACTACCTGTGCATAAATTGTTTACTGAAACCAAAAGACTGACAATCTTAAAAAAAAACCTTCTTGTATATAAAAACCTTTTGAGGCAAATAACTGAAATAAGTTTATAACTGTATATCTAGAGCTAAGCAAAGGCTAGAATTTAGAACTACATCAATCTTGGCGGAAAAAAGCGGCTTAAGAAACAAAATTGCGACCGCAAAATGGAGTGATATGCACCCGCGAAAAGCCAGATAAAAAAAGACTAATAAAATGACATTGCTTATTTGGTTGTTATATTATTTCATTAATTTAAATTATCTAGATATAGTTGTAGTAAAGAAACTATATCACTAACGCTTTATTTTTTCCGTGATCTCATCAATTTGGCGCTTTTCAGAAAGGCTTCATATCTTTTCGCGCCAAGAAAACCCATATTATTTCACCCTCCTAGGAAGCAACAACCTTTCAAGAAAGCGAAAGCCATAATTGAAACTCAACCTTAAGAAAAACTCTGAAGAAATTGGAATAAAACGCTACCGCTTTACAAAATAACTATGTATTTGAGAGCTAAAATGATCGATCTTTCTCATTCGAGATGCAGAGTTTGACTGCATGCGCTATTCGCCTGGGTGTTTATTCAGAGTGGGGTAAAGGGGTATCATCTGCTATATTGGTCTGCCAAATCGAATATTTTATACAGAAGAGGTTGGGTTTGTAGCCTTATGTGGGGTTATTTTAGCATATTTCACAAAAAAAAATTTGCTTCTGATTGTAACTATAAATACACTTTTACGGGTGAAATAGGGATCGCGTAGTTGAATAAATATGAGCATTCGAATGAAACAGTCATTTTAAATTAAAATAATTTATCCACATCATACCAATTCTTAAATAAATTTGTATAATACTTAATCAGTAGTTCATTATACATATATTTTTATACATTTTAAAACTAGAAATGCAAGTAATATGTTTAAAAAAAAAATATTTTTTATTTTTGAAAAAAATATTTACTCAAAGATGTTTTTCAAAACAGCAGAAATAAATAAATGGTATATATTTTAAGGAACATAAAAGTTCAAATCACACCAAAATATTCAAAGAATGAAACATTAAAACTACTAATGAAAAAATACTAAGAAAACGTAGGCAACAAAACTTGAAATCCCTAAAACAAACATCACTCAAACTCCATTTAAAATAAATCGTCTTGAGATATTTATTTTTGTCCATATAACACTTGAAAGACTAAAAGCAGAAAATCAAAAGTAAAATGCATTTTAGTTCCACTTTACTTGACAGCTGTATGTACTTAAGTTAACAATTCCGTCATCAAAAGTCAAGCAAGGCACCTGCTAGGAGGCAGGGACCCCCTAAGTAGACGTCATCTCAGGCAATCATTGTCTTGGTTTGTAAAAGATGTTACTACTAATTCCTGAAGTGGATTTTAAAGTCGTTTGACTACAATATAATAATATAAATTATATTAGTTGCATTTGTATCGCTAAATAAACAAAAGTCAACAGACATTTTTTTTCGAACACACTTAAAATTATGAAAAATGAAACGCAATGAAAATATTTTCCAATGAGCTTGATCCTTATTTTTATTTCGTGAATTATTTAAGTTAAGAAGGATTAGTCAAATATTCGTATGTCCATTTGCTTGTTCTTTGTTCTCGAATATGAACTATTCAACGAATAGCAGATAGCAAACAAAGGGGATACGTTCACAAATAATAAATGTTGCTAATTAAAAGTAATTTAAGGGCATGGGTTCAATACACAGATCATGAGCGTGATAAGCAAGCTCAACCCTACAAGCTATCTGAACTTTCTAAAACCAAAGCTAATTCGATTCAAAATATGTTTTTTAAACCCAAATTGTTTAAAACTATATGCCCTATTCACGATAACCCCCACCTTCTTTAGGACATAAATTTCGTCATGGAACCGGTCTGATCTGCTATCCAAGGATAAGCCACAACGCATCAACAACATTACATGTTGTTTAGTATATATTAAACAAAATGACTTACGCGGATTAAAGTATTTAGAGTTCGAAATACTTTTACTACTTCTGCTAGACTTTCAGGAATATTTTACTTGAAAATAACTCGATCTAACTTTTTTTGTTCTGAAACTATATCCTCTTTGATTTAACAAACTTTACTTTGATTGATATTTCGTACCGATAAATAAAGTGTTACCAATATTATTACCAAATTTCCAAAAAGCATTATGCAAAGTTCAAATTTTTAAATTCCATTAATTTTTACATCTCTATACATTTTTGTCAAAACAAAGGTGGAAACAAGAGAGAGCCTTTTATTGAAACAAGATTTATATTTGATAAACGTTTTGATATAAGTAAAGCTTTTCAACCTTGGAAGAAGTCCAATGGTATAGATGCATTATTGGTTATTTCTTGAGTTTTAGAACATTTATTTGAAATGTATTTAACCTATTTAAAGTGTATTTTTAACAATTGTGCACTGTAATACTCATCTTTTAAAATAGTAATTGTTTAAAATGCTGCAATACTTGTTCAAATCTGTATTCAGTTAAACTAATTGTTTAACGAGCAATTCAGCAACAATATATTTCACCCATTAGATAGTCAACACGTTTAAAATTTTATATTGCAATAATACAGAAGCTATCTATAATAATAAAAGAAAGAGTCTGTGTGTCTGTGTGTTTGTCTTCGGATCGTAAAAGACCTACTTATACTGCCCTCAGAAATTCGAAATTTTTAAGATAGATTCCCTTTAATACCGACGTGTGCACCTGAGGCTTAGTTTTTTCATATTTGTTCCATTTTTAGAGAAAATTCGAATTTTCTGAAAAAATACACCACTTTCGCTCAAATCCAATCATTTTTTGTCTTTCCTGATGCCATCGGCTGAAAAAATTAAATAAAACTTTTAACGAAAACATTTAAAATTCAAAATGTTTATTTTTTATTCTTTTGCCATTACTTTCAGAAACTAAATTCATTATTTGAAAAATAATTGACATGTTTCAAGTGACGTAATTCCGCCAGTCTTTATTCCCGGATTTTATTGTGAGTTTATTTGATGATTTTTTCATTGATTTTTCTGTTGACTGCATATATGCATATTTAAGCAATAAATGTATAGTTAAGCTATTACTGAACTATGATGGTTGATAAAGGCCATCGCACTAGAGCTATTAGTGTTTTATGTCTTTATTTTTTCGCCAAATACGTTGCAAAACTCGCCAAATTATTAACTAAAATTCGCCAAATAGACAATTTCTTTTATAAATAATTTATAAGCTGGTCAGTTGTTCGAAGGTCATTGTGTTAGAGCTGTATAATGGGTGTGGGTAGCTATATCTATTTTCTCGCCAAAATTATTTCCCAAAACGCGCCAAATGAGCTAAAAGGTTTTATGTATTTATGAGGGAATTGTGATGACATTTATGAGTGCATTTTATAGCGTATTTTTCATTTTGGAATTTTAAGGCAATGAAACGGGATTTTATAATTTATAACGAGCGGAAACAATAATAAGTTTATGATCCTATAACAGGGTATATGGTACACATATTTGGAATCTATTTGATATTTTTTTATTCCGTGCGAAGAACGGGTATAAATTTGCTAGTAGAAAATAAATGGTAGGTATCAGTATACCACTCGGTATTTGCGGATTATTAACGAAAATTTGAAGAGGACAAAACTAAATTTGATTAAAAGTTATCTTTTATTATAAGTTTTAAATATCACTTGCATAATACAAAAGTAAGAAAATTGTTATTCAAGTAAATAAGAATACATAAAATACTAAAAATAGTAAAACTTTTTTCCCTCAAAGATCAAAACATTCGATTTATTAAATAACGTGCACCTATCTCCCTTAAGGTCAATACGTGCAAAGAAAACTATCTTACACTCCATTCAGATTTATTCTAAAACATTACCTCGTTCTTTCTCAGAAAAAGGAGCATCGGAAATTTTCTTTCGATCAGACGTGCTTTCTATTCTAACGACAGAAATAGACACCGTACAAAGGGAGGACATTGCAATGTATCATTGAATGTGGGAAGATCCCTCAATTTAGTCCCACCACAATGCTCGAAACTTTTTTTTCCGAAGAAAAAGGAGGCCTACTACAGAGCGGCCTATTCGACTTTTCTAAAATATGTCTCCCTGGTGATGGTTGGAGGTGGTGCAGTAAATGGTATTCCCTAGAGCCCTCTAGGGCGACCTGGATATTTATCTGGCAATCCCACTGTAAGATGCATGGGGCTCGTCGGATGTCAATTTCGAACGTTAAAGAACTGTATCTCGATAGCATAGTCTATTATTCCAAGCCACGTTTTATCTTATAAGTTTAGAATCAACTTCAAGTAATAAGTTAATGCAAACTTGAACCTTAATAAAAAAATAAGCTTTCTACAAATAACAAATCCATGTATTGCTTGAGGCACAATTTTACTAGAAAAAGAATATTTTATTTTACTTTATAGGAAACCTTTTAGTTTACAAAATATATATTAGCATATTTTATTGAAAACTAGCATTTACCAAAAAGAAAAGAAAACTGCTAAAATTAATTTTAAGCGTGGATTGGCTTTTTCTTTTAGAATGCATATTCAATTTACACACAATGAAAAAAAATAAACACAATTTTACCCCATTATATTGATGCGATTATTAGTGCATTGTATAAAGAAGCTATTTATGTTCAAAAATAATTATTTTAATGGTTTTAATATTTATCAAAATGCTTTACTGCGCAAAATTAGTAAATGGTGATATAATTCTCAACACAGTTATTACTTGCAATGTTAAACCTTTAGATCTAATGGTAGGTTTTCCATTTTAGGTCCCCTAGGATATATCACTTGTTCTGTGGAATAGAGGTGCCTATATCTCTTTGATCTTTCCCGAGGCTTTGATCCTACGTTATCGATTTTTTTTTTTATTCTTTGGGTATCGACGCAGCTGCTTTGCGTTTGTGGAATTACGAGCCAAAGGTTATATATTGCAAGAAGTTTGGAACATGTGTGAGTTATTTTCCTGCACCGACTGTTTGTTTTATGTTACAAGGATATGGAATCGAGTATGTATAACAGTAGTGATGGTTTACAGTGCTGTTATGCTTAGAATAATGTCTTGGGTATGTTTATTATTGACTGTATGCACACATATTTAAAAAAAATGCCCCTTTTCGATTGTTTAGCCTTAAATGATAACAACATAAATAAGAAAATTTGGTGAACAATGGATTTTTATTCCAAAACAGAACTGATATTTTGTGATTACTATCTGAAATTAGTGACTATCCAAAATAAGTAAATTGTTTTCATGAATTAGGTTTGTTTAGTAGTGGATATATTTAGTGAGTGTTATAATAGTAATTATAATATGTAGATCGCAAAGGAGTTTTCATATTCGATAATTATAGGCAATAGAATATTTGGGTGAATACTCTGAAAATGAACCATTCTTGTCCCTGCCAGTTTTAAAAGCAATTTCGGATTTTAAAAGCAAAGTAACTTAGGGAAAAATGAGAATACAGGTTATAGAGTATAGGACAGACATAATTATACAAGATTTCCTATTTTATTATAGCTTTTGTAGTCCACAGGGCTTGCTATGTCATGTCCGTGGTGTGTCCCAGCGTCATGTCCGTGGAGTTTGGCAGTTTATATCTAACTTATAAGATATGAATTCACTTTTTAAATTAGAGAATTGAAGAAAAGAACATTAGGGAATATATCAATGCAAATTTTATTTTTAATTTTTAATTTGTATTTATTTTACTGAGTATGAAATGTTTTTTCTCCATTGACTGCAGTCACGTTCGTGGGCATGAACAATAACTTGTATTGAATTCAATAGGTGGCAGTACAACGCAGTGATGTCATTTTAGCTTCATTTGCAGCCATATTTTATAGCAAAATTAAATAATCAGTTTATTTTTAGCTTTAAGTCATTTTTTTTTGTTCATTAAACTTAAGATTTAGTGAAAGGTCAAGATGGGTGCATCACGTCTGTGACTAATTAAGAATTTAAGTCAGCTAATCAAATGTCTATTCTTACTTAATTATGTGTAGCATTAGATAGAGAGCTTAATTTTTTACACTAATGTTTCAAATATGAACATACCATGTTTTATAAGGATGAAACATGTAATTTATCACGTCTGTGGACAGCACGTCCGTGGTCTTTTGGCCCACGGACATGTTTTTTTGCATCCACGGACATGACGCTTTAATTATATAAGAATAAATTGATTAAATATAAGTAAAGTGCATTGTAATAACATATTTTGCCGTGACTTAATATAATAAAGTAACGCTGAAATTTTTTTAAAGCGTAACACATAAATAAAATATTCTTATGTTAATTTTGGGGTTAAAACTATTCTAAATTAAAATACTATTAACTTACTATCAGAATAATTAATATTAATTGTACGATCTGGACCTATGCTGTATTTCAAATGTAGTATGTAGGTGTAACTCAAATCCAAAGTTTCAAAACCTTTCATCAATATTTTTTTCCGAGATTTTTCGTGTCAAATGGGTCGTTTTCAGAGTATTCACCCACTTGCAACAGATTAATGGAGCACGGTAAGTTAAGTTTAGATTTACAAATATGTTTTACCATATTTTCTTATTATATATTTTTATAGACATATAATCTAAATTTTCAGCATTTCAAATATTAACGAAATATATCTTCTAAGGAAGCTTCAAAGAAATAAAATAATACAATTTTAAAATAGTTATCTTATTGACAATATAAAATGTATGTACACCAATCGCTTACATAATCTGAAATACATTATTTTTATTTTTCCATTCAAATTATTTTTACGTAATTTATATAAATGTGACATACCAAAAAATAATGTGTTTACATAAATTTGTTTAAATATTACCAATTCAGAGTGTCCGTCTTTGATTGTACAGCTGGGGGAAAAAAATGATCCACCCTTCGTTTTTCGAGTGCTATTGGTCAAGGAATTTTGTGAAAGGTGTCATTTTTCAGGAAATAGCTTAAGGAATTGAGAACTGGCAACCAAAATTGTATAAGGGGTCGTCTACATATTAAAATGACTACCAACTTTGAAAATTCCAATGGCAACACCCAATTTGTTTTACATAAAAATGTTCAGCACCTTCAAAATACCCTAGGTATAAAAAAAAATTATTTGTTTTGCATTATTTGCCGAGATATTAAAGCATTAATTTTGAACGCGATTAGGGGGAAATCTCTAAATTGAAAAAGGTAAGATTTAGGTTGTGTCTTTTCAAAACGACAAGCTAACATATTCTCGCCAAAAAGATGTTATAATTAAACCTTCTTCACAAAAAGGTGATTCTTTTGGATGCGTTTTTTTAAACAATTTTTGCTTTTAAAATTCAGAAATAAAATAAAGGCAAGAAGATGAAATTTTAATTTTAAATTAAATCACACATATAACGATTATTTAAAAAGCACATATTTTCGAATATAATAATTTATTTACATAGCAAATATTTACATGAATATGATTATTTACATGATATTTAGGTTGGGTTCAGCTCGATATTTAGTTGGTTGGTTGGCTAATTCCATATAACTGTAGTGAAAGTCACGATTTAAGAGGAGATAAAAAGCTTTTTAAATTTAAAAAATAAACCAAATTAAATAAAATACATTACATTATTTAGTTATAATAAGTGTAGATCAACTATTAGACAATTTTTGTTCTCATTTAATGTGAAAAGTTGTAGTGATAATCACTTTTTACAAACGTAACTTACACTACAGACAGGATAATTTCGCATGGAATTACCCATAGATATTCAGGTTTGTGTGCTTGGTCAGAGATCCGCTTATGAACCTTCCGCGATATTTAAGGAAAGCAAAAAAAAAAATCTAAAATGATTTGGCAATGATTGTTAACAAAAGCAGTGGGCACTAATAATTTTAAATAATCAATGTGGTAACAATGAAATATACTGAAAACCGAATTCCAATAATGTTTTAGAGTATTTAATTTTTAATCTTAAACACACTTTTTGAAATTGTATTGGAAATAACATACATTTAAACACATAGTAATCGATATAATTCAATGTTAATTATACATAAAAATCACATTGTATGCACTAGAAACAAGAAAAGATTTTTAGACTTTGATAGACATCAATAATTTGAATAAACATTTACCAATAAACACTTTTCAAACACCAAACGATAATGCGATAAACGATAAGTTAGGATCAAATTTGCCAAGTAATTTTGTACACGGTCCCTAAAATTCGTTTTTTTTTCAGTTTTTTTACAATAACTCGGCAAATAATTGTTGTTGAATTAAAAAATTCGGGAATCTGGTTCTACCTGATCTACTTTTTCGATTTATGTAAAAAAAAATATTGGGGTTGCTATTCATATATTTTTTTTTCTTATTTAAATTTAAATAAAAAAATTATAAAAATAAAAAATTGATGAAAAAACTTATGTAATTTGTTTTTGGAAGATTAAGAAGTATATAATGAAAAAAAATCTTTGTTTAATTCATTTTATTTGTGGAGGTATGAATAAAAGTTTGCGAAACTTTTTTAACATTATGGACGTTCAAGTTTGAATGCTTATATCTCAACAAATAATGCAAAATAATTAATTTTCTTTTGGATATTGGGTATTTTGAAGATAATAAATATTTTTATATAAAAAAATGGGTGTTGCCATTGGACTTTTCAAAGTTCGTACTCATTTTAATATGTAGACGACCCCTTATACAATTTTCGTTGCCAGTTCTCAATTCCTTACGCTATTTCCTGAAAAATGACACCTTTCACAAAATTCCTTGACCAATAGCAGCCGAAAAACGAAGGGTGGATCGGTTTTTTTCCCCAGTTGTACATGTGCTTATTCTTTCTTCAGTATATCTTTTCTGCAGCTTATTCTTTCTGCTTTTATTGCAGTGGCCATATTATTTTCACCTCTAGTCATATTAAAATATATTTATGAAAGAGTTTTGGTTATATACAAATAAAAATATTCAAAAATGTCTCTAAAGAGGCTTAAAAATATACAACATTCGTGACAATTGTTAAAACACTCTTTTTAAGTGCAAACACACAACATCCCTAACAACCAACTATTTCCCAGAGAAAAATATTCAAAACACATTAAATCCAAAAAATAGTCTTTTCAAAACCAAACCCCAAAACAAAAGAAACCACAAAAACAACAGTTTACAGTTCTTTAACACACCAAAAATAACCTTCTCTAACAAAACAAATTAGTTTTAGAATTTAAGGAAAACCTTAACTCAATTCCCCAGAATAATTTACCACTTTTCACATCTGTGTAATTGAGCTCCGGCGTTGGTGGAAAAAAAATCTAACAAAGAAACTGCAGAAAAAGATATAAGGATAGGTATTTGGATTCCTATCGGTAAAGATCATATCATCAACTGAATGAAATGAAAAATCATCTCTGGGATGCTGGAATCTCTTCTGCGTTTCTTCTCGATCCATTGTAGAAGATCCACGTAAGACACGAGGTTTCAACTTATCGATATGATTGGTTTGAAAAAGTGTCAACTGACACTTGGTTGACAAATAAGAACTGACAAATAAGAAGTATGTTATGCTACCATATGAGCTATTTTCGACTCATTATATAAGTCTAAGAGGATTCGTGTGAGTTAAATGCAATACCTTTCAAATTCCTTTGAATTTGTGTTAGACAACATTCTTTACAAATACTAATTTGTTTTAACAACTTTCTTTACAAATACTATTTTTTATAATGTAGGTACACTTTGCATAGTCTCATAAAATAAAAAAGACTAGGTCAAAAATTTTCTTCTTGGCTGTGGAAGTTAACTGTAAAAAATAATAGAGTAAGAGTGGTTACGATCAGGTAATTAATGGATGTTTTATTATTGTTATTTTTAATGAATGTTTTTATTCTGGCAAATGATTGCCTAAATAATAACTAGTACGTTTTTTACATATAAATAAGGGTGATTATGAATCGAGATTTAAAGTGCAAAAGTTCTCTAGTAGCTCAAAATGGAATGTAACAATTCTTCTTCTCATTAGAAATGTAACGAAATGAGGATGTACGGCACCAATGGAAAAAAATGAATAATCAACCAAACTAACAAATATTTCAATGCTTATCTTAATTTGTTGTTTGACAAAATGAAAAAAAATGAAATTATTAATTTCTTAGGCATATTGGATTTATTGAAAATTTTGAAAATTATTTTACATACATTTCTATCAAGCCAAAGCATTGAAATGCCTAGAGAAGGGAAATGATGAAGACATTTTTATGATGTTCTTCCAGCTATTCTTAAAGGAAATAATGTGTTGGCAGTTATAGACTTTCTATTGGTTGCTATAATAGGTCATTTTCTGTAGTGTATTGCGGAAGGGATGGGGAGGTTATAAAAGCCCTTAGGTGATTTTGATAAGTAAGGTGTAAATAAATGTATTGTTAAAGATTTTGTGTTGGTTTTGCTGATTTTGAGAACCTAGTGAATGGTCCAGGAAAACTAAATGACCGCATAAAAGTATTTTTGGTGTAAGGATTTATTTTAAGATATAGTTGGAAAATTATATCTGACATAATTCACAGTTACACATTATTACAGTTCTAAATTTAGAATTTTTAAATTTAGAATTTTCATTTAAAATATTTGCTTGGAAACAGTTCATTAATAAATGAAAATGAATTATGATTATGTTAATTTTACTAAACATTCATAACTCAAATAAATAATGCATATGCAATGGGATAACTATTGATTTCTTAAAAATTTTTTTAATAATTAAAATATGTAATGATTTAGTAGTAAGCAAAATTAAATTTAAATGTTAAAGTAAGCACATGTTAAATGAATGTGAATGTAACTGGCCTAGATAATCTGGTTTTTTTTACATGTTTGAAATATTAAGCCAAAAACTACTTTGAGTGCAAAAAATATATAATTTAATAATATATTATTGTTTTTGTAGCTACGTGCATCTATTAAAATACCTGTTTACAAATTGTATTCAGAACAAAAAATAGAGTGCTAATATATTAGTGCTATAATAATTTAATACTGGGACATGTGTTTATTTATTTTCAATGCAGGCATATTTTTACGTAAACAAAAAAACAGCCAAACAGTGATTCCACATAAAAAAATATTTATAAGGATATAGGAATTGAAAGAATAGGAATTTGTTGATAATGTAATATATTAAAACATTTTATTTTTTCCCGATTGAAATTTAACTAACAAATCATTCGAGTAATTAATAAAAAGTATTAAATTTTATTTTTTTAATAATAATATTGTTTTTCTTTCAATATCACTAATGTAACAGTTCTAAAATAAAATATTATACATTATTGAAGTATTGAAATGTCCATGCCTTACATTAAAATTTCATTAAATATTCAAGATGTTCTTGGAGATAACACGCATATTTCGATCAAAATATCTTGCGATCTTTATTCATATCGATCTTGTACAGGAGGAATCGGGAAGGGTAATTTGTCTTCAAGATTCTCATCAATAAATATTTTAAAAGTGATGTGACACATCTGGAGAAGTGTGCAGTTTTACATTAACTCGAAATATTGAGATTTTCAGAAGAGTGCAGTTTGTGCAGTAAATTTGATATAAATAATATTATATATTTAATATTAGGTTTTGAATTTAAGTATCGTAAAAATAAATTATGTGGGTAGTATTCTGTCTATTTGAGCGTTATAATTCAAATTTTATTTTATAAAAAAATAAAATGTAAACTATTAAAAGTATTATTAAAATTTTAAGCTTCCATAAGGCCAATTAATTGGAAAACCACGTTAAATGAAATATTATAAAATATATTAATTAATATGAACATCAAACATATGAAATGTTATTTTAATCTATGATATTATAACTTTTAATGTTAACAGGGTTAAATATATGGGGGGGGGGGGTTCAAAAATATATAAATTGTATTATACTGTTTTGTATTATATTGTAATTGTACTTATATATGTTACTTTTATGATAATTTTTCTTAATGTTTTAGTAATGTAATTTTATTTCTCCATACGTAAATTCATATCTACTGCCAATTTAGGGCCACGGCCTTTTAATACGGCCTGTGCTATATGCCCTTTGTATTTAGATGTTTGCTTTTTTTTGTCGAGCTAAAAATAAAGTAACACATATGAGACAGGTAAAACAATTCAAAAACTTGTGAAGAATATATTTAAAACATACAATTATTAAATTTCTTAGATCTAGTTTTCTAAATCTTTGAAAATCCATAAATTTATTAAATTTTTTAAATATTTTTATTCTCACAGTCTGCAACACTTTTCACCCTCTTTGAACATTATACAATGTTACATGCCACAAAAACAACGATTTATTACGACATCGCGAATTGTTGCCGCTCCCTGGATGCCTTCCTATATTGTAAGTGAGGTTGTGTACACGGAATAAACGCTTTTTGGAAGCTTTTGGCCTTTTTAAACATGAGCTTGAGGTTTCATAGCACGTTTGTAACACTTGTGAATAGGGTAGGGCTTTGTAGTAATTGTATTCAAATCAGTCACAACTGTATGGCTGCCGTATGTTTTAAACATGAGCGAAGTTTCCTTTTGGTTATTTTTGGGGGATCTTTAAATTCTAAAGCTTGATGGATGAGTGTGTAAAGGAAGATGACTTGTGGCGAGAATGTGCAACTTTTTAATCTGGATTTGCATATTCTAAATACAAAATAGATATGATGAGGTTTTGTAACATGCAGTTCAGAAGCTAAAGCGACTTTTAAAAAGGTAAATTTGTTGATGTAAGAATTTTTTTAAAGAAGTATTTACATATTTTTTTTATCTGTTTTTTAATTATAAAAAACTGGCTATTTGAAAAAAAAGTTGATTTACACTACCTAGTAGTAAGAGTCTTAGAGTGAAATAATATCTCCAACTGTGTATGCCAATGCATAATGTTTTGACTCTTTCCAATGTGGAATTAATTATTTTTATTTTTTTATTATTAAATTATCCTCTAATTTTATTTCTAAACAAAATTAAAAAAATGCATTCATCCAGTAAAATAATATTAAATACATTATTGAAAATACAATATTGAAAATTCATTTTATTGAAAAGAGTTAATTTTTTAAAAGCTATATTTGTTCTTCCCCATAATCCGTAGAGATTGTTCTAAACGGACAAAATAAATTAGTACATGACAAATACTTTTGTTTAGCGAATGTATTATTCATTAAATTTCGCTTGTTCTTTTTTCTAATTTTCAAAAGTTTTCTTTCAATTATTCCTTTATTAAATCATAAAATATTAATTATTAATATAAATTTTTTTTCAAATACAGTTTACAAAATCCCACTGTATTCAGAGGGATATTCTTTAGTTTTAATATTTTTTTTTCTGGTATGAAAATTAATTAATGCTATTCATAAGGAAATGAATGTATTAATAATTTATGAAAGAATGATTATATCTAAAGCTCTCATAAAACTACTCTACATCTTAAAATTATTTTTAATTAGAAAACCAATTTGTATATATTAGGTAAAAAATAGACATATAATAAAAACACTTGTATACTTTTACAAATAACATTATTCATATTTTTATCGAAGTTTTTTTTAAAATATATATTCAGAAATTTTAATTATAAAATTACCAATCATTAAAGTTAACTTTAGTATGCAACAAATTCATACTAAACCAGCCTCTTTTCCTTGCGATAAAATATTCAAATACAGCATCGGCTGATTTTCAATCCCCATAGGTGCCATGAAAACTATTTAATCACCAAATTTCATCAAATAAAGTAAAACATAATACTTCTTTGAGCTCATACTCATCTAATTTCACTTAGGGGGGAATTTTTTTGAAACACTGCCAGTGCGTCAACAAAGGCAAAGCATCATTTTGGTCCCTAACCACGTATATCAGATGGTAGATAATAAACGTTGTAAAGTAAAGGGTTATATTTCATTGCATTTCGCTGTCATCGCCATACTTTTTTAAGCCAGTCGTTATTTCATACGTGCGCGATCTGGGTTATTTTGGGCCAATAAGCAAGATGCGTCCCAAATGTACCGATTTTATTTTGTGCCTCCAACTTTAATATTGTGTTAGGGAGTTATATTTTAATTTACGACGCGTATTTGTTTGGATTCCAGAGGGTTATATGTCTTTTTTTTTTAACAAAACGTAAAAATTTATAATGTTTTGAATATTTCATTGGAATTGCAAGTCTCCGTAAAAAGGTTTGTGAATTCAGAAGTTTTTATTTAATTTAAAAATGAACTTTTTGAGAACTGCATACAATGTTAAATTAGTTTTAGAATTTTCTTTTTACTGCTATTGATGATAACCTAGAAACAAGTTTAATTTCGGTACAATTTTGGTAAGAAACCTTATCAGAAATAAGTTTCGTATGTAATCATTCGGATAACAGTATATTATTCAGTATAGACTATTCGATATCAAAATGAATTATTGTAATGTATAGTTAACTACTAAATATTTAATGAGAAATATATACATCGTTTTTTAAAGAGTTTTAAAATCCAATTTATTATATGCAAGCCACTAAAATTAATGTGGTTTTAAAATTTTAATTGAAAGTTATTGGGGATTTTTAAGGTTTTAATAATAAATCACAAAATTTCATTACATTAACATTTTGTATATTTAACCTAGTTACTTATAAATTAAGCATTTTTTCATGTGATAACATTATAATTTAAAAACAATAATTTAATGAGGTAAAATATATTATATGTTCAATAACATTACCTTCCCAACTAACGCAAGCATAATATTATCTTAAAACCCGTATCATATATTCATTCAGAATTGAAAGGGCTATATTAGAGATTTAATTGTAAGATCCGATATCATGACAAGATACTCATTAAATACTAACTCTATCATTATAAGTAGTCATATTTCAATGGATACATAAAGGCTCTTGTAGACTAGTAACAATCCTATAACGCAGCAATTAAGCTTAGTCATTATGTTCACCATATTGAACCGGTAAAACTTGGTGATTTGATCTCGCAATATTACAAATTGAACCTTAATTGTGGCAATTGATGAATTTATGTACATCTAAATACACATTTATATAAAGTAATATACATTCTATATTTAGAATTTCTACGGAAATGCAAATTCAGTTATACTCAATTCGGCAAAGTTTCGTCAACAACCTATTAGGCGATATTTTTAGAGAAAATATATGCTCGATATGAATAAAATTAGAGATAAATTGTATTGATATTTAAATAGAGAATATACTTTTGTTTTTTTGTTCAGGATATTTAAATCTCTAAATTTAGTACTACTGATAGCACATTAAAAATGGCATAAGCAGTTTGTGACACAAAAAACATGCATTTATTAAAAATTAAAAACACAAATGCCTAGATTACTACACTGTTAAAATTTTTGTGCTTGGTTTCACCATAATATTGGTTCCTAGTAGCTGCAACGGCTGTGTGAAATGTTTCACCTTTTTTTCAGTTTTTCTTTGAACCATTTTTCGGGATTTGGAAACAAAAACATGAGAAGTGGTTCAACCGAATACCAAAAATATGGTGGAACGTTTCACCACACAAGCCGTTGCAGCTACTAGGAACCAATATCATGGTGAAACCAAGCATAAAATTTTTAACAGTGTAGTCTGAAATATTTTATTTAAAAGTATGCTATATAACAACCAATTAAAATATAATACATTTCTAAGTGTAAAACAATTTGTAATTGTTGAAAAATAATAAATTGCTATTTTAAAGTAACTAAAAAACAGTTGCTTTAAGATTTCTCAAATTTTTAATCTCTTAACTCATTATTGTACCAAACCAATTAAAGCATGTTTCAGAAACTCGTTAGCAACTGTGCTGTTTTAAAAGGTTGAACTCAACTAATTAAATCTGTGTTCGTACTTTTTTGACTTAACGAGCAAAAAAATATAATACAAAGTTAAGCAGAAAAAATATTTGAGAAGTAACAATGTTTTAAAAGTTGAATCGAAGACATAATTAGCATAATGTAATTCATTGTCGTTGTTGATAATAATATATTATTTAAACTGATACTGTGGGGATTCTTTTTTACATAATGAACTTAAGTATTTTTTGGTTTAATATCTGACTTCTTAACATCATGGAACAGCATAGAACCGAAATTAATTGGTTTTGGCAATTTTCCAAATTTTACAGTTCTATACTTTTAAGTAATTCGTTAGCTAGAAATAAAAAAAATACAGTATTATTTTGTTAATTTGCAAAATAAAAAATTTAGAAAAAATATTTTAAGTATTATAATGAGGTTTATTAATTAAATATTTTCATACTTGATTATTGCAATAACAGCATCATATTGATTTGAATAAGTTAATTAATTCAATATGTAATAAGGAAATTATTTCTTAAATCGAAAAATGCTTTTTTCAATGTACAAAATTATTTTCTTGTAATTGAGTAACCTCTCTAAATTCCTTTCACTTTTTAATCAATTTACCAAGAAATAAATTAATTTTTGTGAAAAAAAAAGTAAACCAATGTATTATTTTAAAATAAATTCATCTCATAATATAGTATCCAAAACCGTATAAATCACAGAACAATGACGTTCTTAAATCATTCTTTTGATAACATAATATCTCCAAGAAAAGTAAATTAACATTTTAATAGTGATTAATTTTCCCTGACTTGAACAACGGTCTCTAATTAATTAAAAGATCCAGTTTCATTAAAACTCGGACGCAGATAAAAGCAATTACTTTGAGTTTCATTAATAAAATTGTGTGTTAAACTAACCGTAGTAATTTCTTTACAAGAAAGATTTTTAATAAAATATTTTAGAGAGCTTTGTTAAGTGGTCTTAACTTTTTTGTGGATCTGAACAATGTAATTAGTTTTTTTATTACTAAAATGTCGAGTTGTGACGAATATGAAACCAATTTAATTTTATCAAAACTTTATATTTTTTCATAAATATAATAGAATAAATTATAAAGATAAAATTATACTGAATTAAGTATCGTTTTGTTTTACTATAAGATTATGTTTTCAAAATAAGTTAAATAAATCTATAAAACATTTATAATGTTGGGTTCATTTTAAGTTGCATTATATTTTAAAAGTGCTGTTTATATATAGTTTGTTTCCTTAACTTCTTAGTGATTATTTAATATTAAACATATATATTTGAATTATTTTAAGCAATTCAAGGTGAACTTGATATTTTATATGTTTAATACCTTTATAGTACCTATTTTGGAACACAAAATAGTACATTACAAAATTACATTCTATGCCTTTCCTTTATATAAATATGTAATTAAAAAAAAACTGCGTTTTTTAAACAACCATGTTTTATTCGTTTTAAGGATTTGTTTATACGAATTAAGATATGTGTGTTTTCTTTTATACGTGGATGATGTAATTACCAATAGATATATTTTGTAAGTACATTTTTATAGATTTGTGCTTGAATTTATTTTCAAAAGTACACTTTACTCTTTAGATTCAATCATTAAATGCTGAATGAAGAACTTTTTAATTATGAGCCAAGCTTGCAGTTTCCGACCTTAGCAGGTGTTTGAGGTGTTAGTAAATAGCTGGAGGAAGATATAGATGATCCCAACATTTATATGTATGAAGTAATATTTTCTCATTGAAAGAATTCCGAATTATTCTACCAATATTTTCATTTTTTCACTTGTTTTTAACGTAGCAGTCCTATGTCTTAACATTTTAGCTTTGAAATAAAGTTACTTATTATAATTTGTTAATTTATTTTTATTCTTTTCTTTGTTTAAATATTACTTATATACCATTCAAAGCTAGTAAAAATAGGAAAAAATTGCAAACATTGAATACTATTTTAATTTGATTTAAAGCCTGATCAAAACAAAATTAGGAAATGTTTATGTTAATTTTCCGAAAACCCGTAAAAAAGCTACACGGAGATTCCTACATCAACAAATAAATTCCAGGATATTTTAAAAGTTTATTTTTTTTACTTTGATAACCTTAATAAATCATTACTTCAAAATAGTTTTTGTACATTTGTGTATTGGACTGTGGTTCTAAAACGTCAAGTAATTATCGCAAATGTATCCTACACATTTTGAACAATCTGTATTATATGTGAAAGGCCCCGTGGCGCAGTGGTAGTGCTTTGCATTGTCGCACTACAGGTTCGGGGTTCGAATCCCGGATTGGGCGAGGTTCACTCGTCCATTCATCCATTAAGTGGGTCGATAAAATGAGGACCAAACATGCTTGGAAACTAAACACTGGGGTCCCGTGTGAGGTTGATTACCTAACCGGGACATATGCCTAGCACCCCAAAGCCCTTGGTCACGAAAGCTGAATTGGGCATGGCAGGCCTTGGTCCACTAATGGACTGTCGCGAATAGGAGTTTAGTATTATATCTAAAGTTGCAGGATTATAGTCATAACCGAAATCGTGTTTTATTATCTATGAAAATTAAATAAGCGTTCGGTGATGTAGCAGATTGCTGTACTATGACATAACAGATTAAAACCATAAAAATTTTTGGGGTTTTGAAATTACGTAAAAAGTTCATTGGAAATTTACGTAGCACAAATGTTTTTAATAGCTTCATTTACGATGTATAATCGAAACATTTAAATGTATAAATTCCAAACTAACTAAAAAGTATATGTACTTGACTATTTTTATTTTTTCAAGGACTGCATAAAATGCTAATGCTTATAACCGTTTCATTTCGCAATGTGTCAACCAGCTGTTGTCTTATATGGCGGACAGACAAAAGCTAAATAGCTGAGTAAAATGTGCACCTGAAAATTATATTTTTTCTCTTAGAAATTCCAGAGGGTTTCTTTTAGATTTAATTAAAACATAGTGAACTTTGTTTCGTATTTGGAAAAAAAATGCCATGGAGAAAGAAATTAATTTGGTATGTGCTTTTTGCTTCATTGTATATGAAATAAAAACTTTTGCGATTGTAGGTAGAAATTTTTTATTTTTCTATTTATACTGGTGTGAAACTTCACAATAATAAAGTATCACACCCGTACTATGAACAAGCTGCTTAATTTATGTTTCTAATTTTATGACTATGGGATAGTTTTTTACTATTGTGATATATAACATTGTAAACTATTTTTGCTTATATTTGCTGGAACGTTATTTCCTAAAACTGGTGGTAACTATCTTTATCGAAGAGAAAAAATTCTACTCCGTAACACTGATGCAACAGCAACATGCGCTGCCTCCAGCGTTTTGGAGTAACATTAAGCAACAAACTATGACATTTTTAATGTAAAAAAGTATTGTTGTAGAATGAAATAGTTTTTCCATACATCTATATACATAAAAGGAAACTTCCGTTTGTCTGTATAAGACACGAGATCTAAAGAACCACGCAACAGATCGTTACGAAATTTGGCACAAAAATTCATCTCATCTCCGGAACAAACATAGGCTAAGAATTTTTCGAATCAGACTATTCCTTCTATAGTTTTCGAACATTTTTATTCGAATTTTCTGAAAAAACTACACCAATTTGGCTCAAATCCGATCTTTTCTTACTTTCCTGATGCCATCGGCTGAAAAAATTAAAACTTTTAACGAAAACATTTAAAATTGAAAATGTTTATTTTATTATGTTGCCATTACCTTCAGAAACTAATTTCATTATTTGAAAAATAATTGACATGTTTCAAGTGACGTAATTCCGCCAGTCTTCATTCCCGGATTTTATTGTGGGTTTATTTGAAGATTTTTTTTATTGATTTTTCTGTTGACTGCATATGTATGTATGCATATTTAAGCAATAAATGCATAGAGTTAAGCTATTACTGAACTGTGATGGTTAATAAAGGCCATCGCACTAGAGCTGCATATTAGTGTTTTATATATTTATTTTTTCGCCAAATACGTTGCCAAACTCGCCAAATTATTAACTAAAACTCGCCAAATGGGCAATTTCTTTTACAAATAATTTATTGTCTGGTCGGTTGTTCAAAAGGGGGTAAATTACTGGGTAATCTTCATATCTTATGTAACTAAAATGAAAGAAAAAAAGATAGTTAAATTGACTGTTAACTTATTTTTCCACCTCTACCCGTGCAACGTCGGGTATAACAGCTAGTAGTAAATAAAAAGAAAGCTGTAAGAAGCTAGTACACTTAAGCAATCTATGGGAAGCTCTCAGAAAAGTATGTAGTAGCAGAAAAGCTTCCAAGAACCTAAATGTTCCCCACACATCTTGAATGATTACACTGTAAGGAAATGTGTCATTTCAAATTTGGAGTCAATTGGTTGGATAAAGAATGGGAGCTATCCCATACTTTAGTACATGTAATACTCCGAGGTTTCTTTTGAACTTTTTTAATACTTTCGGCAAACTCTAGAAAATAGCACTAAACAGAAGAAGATGTTACATAATTTGTTTTAATTCATAGTGACCCAGATGATAATGATTTTTATTGGAATTTGTAAAATAAGTTTTGGTATAATTAACTGGCATGTTTTACAATATATAGATATTTTTTGGGTATACCCTTCTTGATTATGTTACTTTACAATAAAATGTAGATTTTTTTTTATGTTTGTTAAATTTTTTTAATAATAGTTGGAACACTTGCCTATGCATTTTTGACATACTGGAAAATTAACCGCGTATTCGGGGCCCGCTTTCCAGCTTAACATTCTTACAACTAACCACTAGCAGTATTATACTGTCGTTTCAGAAAATTAGTAATGCCAATTTTCACACAAATGCGTAAAAGAGGTAATGATAATATTTTCTTAAAAATAAATAAAAGTAAAAATTAGACAATCAAGAAGAAAAAACTTGGAAAACTAAGACCTAGCTTCTCCTTCCCATTATTATCCAATCTATACATTTTACTCTAAATGTTATGTGCAATTTAATTTTCTGAGTTGATATACTTAGATGCAATAAATCACTAGCTTTACCAGTCTATAAAAGTAACATAAATTATTTTGCTTGAGCAAAGGTTAGTCACGATAAAAAAAATACGTAACTGTTGTACCCAAGTACATTTAAATTCCTTAACAGACCTTAAGGAAACAAACGCTAAATTAGACGAAGGGATTAAAATCACAATAAATTACCCAGGTAATTTACGTCAGAATTTTAAATGTGGCTCAAAAAACGCGAATAAACCAAGCAACAAATTAAGCGAGTAAAATTAAGTAAAAGAAGCAAAAACACACACTAGTAAATCGTTCAAAAGTTTAGGCTAATTTTTAAACGTTGCATTTTTTAGAGATGGAGTGAACATAAAATTTAAGTTAAACAATTACGTTTAATCCAGTTTGTTTTTAAACTATATTCTTCAAATTAAGTTCTGCATACAGTGGTTTAATGTACTTATTTGATAGAAGGTTGAAATTACATTTTTTTTTAGAAAAATCTCCTTAAATTATGTTTTTAAAAATCATATTTTTTAAAATTTATATTAAACTTAAAAACATTAAAACTTTTTGGTTTTCTTGAGTGTGAGTAAAATATTATGTGGGCAATTCTACCATAATTTTTAATTTTATGTCCCTTGGACATAACTTTTGCAAAAATTAATATTTCTTTTCAATTTTTTCTTATTATATTAATAGACTGGTCCTTATACAATTGCAAAACGGAATTTTAAAGCAAAGAAACTCCAAAAAAATTTTAAGTTACAAAACAATACAGAAAATTCCTTACCGTCGTATGTCCCGAATGTCACATTTTTAGTTTAGTGCTCAAACTAACACATATTTTAGCTAAAAATTACATTCATTTGGAAACTAATACTACATCTGAACAAATTTCTTCCATAAAATTTTGGCTTTTAATATTTAAAATTTGCATTTCTCTTCTCCTAACTTTGTCCCTGGGTTTTGGTACATTCACTGACCTCATTGCTCAAATGGTGAAGAGAAGCACTGGATGGAGAATGGAGATGCAGTGATTCTTCAATAATGAAAACTGCACTGCAGAAAACTCACATTTCAGTTAGTAGCCGCATTTTTTTGCTATACTTTATCAATAAGCCCGAAAGTTTCAAAAAAACTTAGTAAAATGAGCTGCGAGGCTTTATTGCTTTCCTTACAGTCACCCAGGGTTAAGGTTATTTTTTGCTTGATAATTGATTTTTTTTCTATAAATATGTTTAAGTGGAGTATAAGAAGTAAAAAAATCCATTTTTATTTAACTGGAGTTAGTTTCAACACAAAAAAGACAGGGAAAACATCGTGAATTTCCTTACCATCGCAATGATCTAGGGATGGAAAACCGAAACCAGTTTTAAGACTAACCGGTTTTTTGGACTTCGGTTTCATTGAAAAATAGTTATTTTTGTATGGCCGGTTTAGACCGGTTTCTTTAGCATCGGATTTTTTTAAAAAAACTGCCAGCCCTTATTATTATTATTTTTTTTACAAATGCGCTTTGCTGAACTTTTTTCGTAATTCTAGAACCATTATAAGCTTTACATTACGGGACTTTACGGGAAATTCCGTTTTCATCTCTTCGCTCGTGGTTTACGGACATTTTCCGTTTTTAGAAGGAAAAACCCGTTTTCAGAAGGAAAAAACCCGTTTTCAGTTGTTACGGGAAAGTTCCGTTAAAATCAGTAATTTTTGTCCTGAAATTTCAGGTTTTTTTTTTAACAGTGTACTATTAATGACTCATTTATGAACACCATTAACACCTTTCTTATCGAATACAATTGTTAACTTTAAGTTTAAAAAATTAGTTTTTCGTTTAAATTATTTATTTATTGTTTTTCATAAATTATTGAGAACTGCATTGTTTCCATTGTCTTATATGTATGGGTACGGAGCCATGTCGGAATCCCTGGCAACGAAAAAGCCGATAAAAACGCCAGAC
Source organism: Oedothorax gibbosus (assembly GCA_019343175.1). Lineage (NCBI taxonomy): Eukaryota > Metazoa > Arthropoda > Arachnida > Araneae > Linyphiidae > Oedothorax > Oedothorax gibbosus. Next base: position 19,235,857 of record CM033273.1, read on the forward strand.
TAGGGGCTGAATGTGCTGAAGCCGAGGTCCCCTTGACGCTTAGCAGGGCGAAGAATCTTATCAACACCTATGTCAACAAATCTTCTCTAGTGGCCCAAAGAGATGAGAGTGTTGGGAAGCAATGAGAAACCCTCGCCACTTTTGGCCCTATCCCGAGACACCTCGAGAGAGCCGAGGCTGTTGCCCGCTTTCGCCTCCTCACCGGGCATGACTTCTTGGGGGTCTACCTCCATCGACTTGGACTGGCTGCCGACGAGACTTGCCGGCTCTGCGGCCATGTTAGGATGGATGCTGACCGACCACCTACTGCATTGCACTGCACTTTCACAACTTCCAACTGATGACGTCATCAGTCGCTATTGGGAGGCTCGGCGTCAAATGGCCGAGAGGCCAAGAATGGGCGTTGGATAAAGTAAAGTAAAGTACTTGTCTTACATATTGTTTATGTAAACTTAAGCTTAGAGCATATTTTACACGACAAATTATCTTTCCCATCGTCTTTTAGAATTAACTTAAATATTATCAATAACTGTTTATGCTCTTACGCATTTTCCTATCAAGTAATAAAACTTAATGACATAAACAATTCTTTCAATGGAGTTTATTATTATGACTAATATTATAAACATAATAATAGCTTTGTAGTGATAAAAAGCTTTTAACATGTTTAATATATCGTTAACAATATTATCATAGCTGTATATTTTTCAATGTTTAGAAAAACAGTGATCTTTTAATTACGAAAGCTATTTCAGTGAATGACTAACTCTCACGCAAAGTTTAATTTACAAAATATTCATAGAACTCCGGAGACATATCGAATACAACGTAAGTGTAATAGCAAAACCACCTCTCAAGCATAATTAATAGTTTCCAAATATTTTCGTTTCCAGAACGTTTTGTACGTCATGTTCCAAACAGCTCATTTCAGCTAATTGCTGCGGGAAATGCACCCATAAATGTTCTTTTTCTTAATTTCACGGCATATAATTTTCGTCGAATTTCAAGCGATTTGTATTTCTGAATGAAACGAGATCAGAATCAAAATAAAAATTGCAGTGAATTTGTTTGACAAGGGTGTAATAGACATAATTTTTTTAATAGTAGGTTAACATTACAATGGTAATTTTTAGATCGTTAGATAAACACACTTTGACAAATATTTGTTTTTAAGAGAAAAGGTACTTTTTAGATTTCATGTTATGGTTTGCTTTCCTACATTTTCGAATATTTTGTTTTCGCCTATTCCGGTATTTCTATTTAGTATATCAGTATTGCACAATAATAAAACAATGAAAATAATGTGTTTTCTTAAAGATATAAGCATTTTAAATATGTTTTTTTAATTGACAACCCATTATAATGCAATTCATGTAATATCTAAAACTATAATAATATTTTATTTGCAATAATATATAAGCTGTTTATACTGTAATGACAGATCCAATGTGAAATTCTGTTAAAAAAAATTAGCAAAATTTTCGGTAAAAATTTAGTTTTTCTGTACAAACCTTTTTTATAGTATTTAAAAAGCAAAGATTTGAATTCCAACTATCATGGCGTCAAACATCATAAACCTTATTTCGGTGAACATGTATAAAATAATTTATAGTTGTTTCAAACATTTCATGAATGTTAAAATTATGAAACAAGTTACAAATTTAACGAATTTTCTGTATGTTATTTTCCCTACCTTTATAGTAAATTTAAATTTAATAATAATTATAATAATACTATAATATAGTTTATTTAATTTGCAAGAGACTCCTTAAAAAATTCAACTTTGGCTTTTTTTCTGCGCTTAAATGTGTATTTAAAATCATCAGGTTATTTTTAATATGTTTTTATTTAAAAACCTACTTTAACTCAAAATAAGCCAAGTCAGTTACACTCTTGTTAATCTTACGCATAGAACTGTTGGTTAAATATAAATCCATTTTAACGTTAGAAGATCTCCCATTCTGTAAGTATATAGAGGCTAGATGGTTGTAGTCACGCGAAAGTTTCTGTGTAATAGAACCTTCGGGATAATCTCTTTTGGACACGATACTTTGCTGTTCGGTTATCGCAGAGCTAATGTTGGTTTTGGAGCACCACTTTGGTGGTCACTTATGAGGTCAAGTACATAGAACAAGTTTGTTTACTCTGAAATGATAACCTCATCAGAGTCCTATAAATATAAAAAAGCAGCTGTTAGAACACATTTTTTGGTGTGTGACAAAAACTTACATTGAAAAGAAAAAGATATGTATGCTAGAGATCGAGTATTTTTAAATATTGGATATTTGTAATGACACTGTTACGGTTAATTTTAATTTTAAAAAACTTATATTGGTACAAGATTATAATACTTTTAAAGATACTTTACTTTTTTAAAATTAATTACTTTAGTTAGAAATGAAGTTCACGAATTACATTGCTGTTTTGCAAATGACTATAAAAACCAATATCCCAAACATCCAAAATGATACATTTGTTTATAAAAATATATTTGATAATAATTCAAATTATGATTAGCCAAAATTAAATATTATTTGTTAATAAATCAAAATAAAAAGTGTTATTATACATAATAGAAGTATTATTTTGCAAAAATTAAAATAAAAATATTATTAAAAATAAAAATACTATTTGGCAATAATTCAAAAGTAAAAAAGTTAATACAAGTAAGTAGAAGTAATAAATATTTAAAGAAATTTTGATAAATGCAATTAATTATTATAGTTTCATACGAGTGAATTTTTTTTAATCTTTATGCGTTAAATTAATGCTTAACCCATTAAGGACAACTTTGTGAACACCATTAACAACTTCATTTCTTAATAAAAACGTTAGTTTTAAGTTTTTTAAATTTGTTTTTAGTTTAACTAAATATGTCATCGATCACTTACACAGGACAATGGTCTTCACTTGCCTTATATTTTGTTTGCTTAGTTACACTTAATCAGAAAGCTTATTGTCGTGTAACGAAAGTTCTTTTTAACCATCGTGAATCAGTTAATATAGAAAAGAAACGTCATTGGAATACAATGAAAATCAGAGCTAAACTTTTGACTTCCGAAAATATTTTAACGATTCATTCGCACAAGTTAAGCTTAATTACTTAATTTATTACAATATACAAATCTTTTCACATGCCTTTTTTACTACACAAAATTCAGGAAATCACTGTGAAACAAAACAGACCTTCCTCAACAACAACGCACTTCAATAATTGACAGTGAATGCTCTATTAAATATCTCGTGCCACACAAGCTGCGGTTGTGCACCTATCAAATTGATCGGGCCCACGATACGAGGCACATAACATACCATTAGGGGTATGATCCTACATAGTTTTCGCGTGCCGGGTACTGAGCGTTTCCATTGCACACTGGACCATCATTTTATCAATAATTCACATATATAACAACCAATGGCAACTATGGCTGAATACTCCCCCCAAGCCACGATGCTATGGATATGGTCTTGTTTCAATGAGTGAGCACGGAAATGATGGAATGGTATGTGTATGTAGTGGATAGTAATCATTGATATTAATTGTTCATAATTAATTATGTATTGTAGAGTTTATATTAATATCTAATAAATCAGAAATATCATAGTTAATAAAAATGTCTGGTATTTGTAATGTATGTATTTGTAAACTGTATTTAATACATAGGTGGTGGAAATTGAAAATATTTGATTTTTTTTAAATATGTACGCATATTTTTATGTTAGTACTTCTAACATATACATCTAATGATGAAAATCATTTGAATATGTAGACTGATGGAAGTTAATTTAGGTACCTTGTATACATAAACTTTTTTGCTAAAAAAAATAATAAAATGATTCTGAATTTCTTTTTTTTTCTTTTACAGACATCCTGTATAAAATTTCATATCACAAATAAAAACACATTTAGAGGAGTATGAAATAAAAGTTTACATTTCCAAGAAACTACTGCTATTCAGACCAATAGTTGTTAAGGTAGAATCTACACAATTGAATTAGGTGGCATCCGTTGTCATATTGTGTTATCATATTGACAACTGGTTACAGCACAACTCTTAATCTGTGTTCTTATGGAAGTTTCTAGTTTTCTACTCTGATAGTAATCACTATATGTTTTAGCATTTAGAGATTGTGTGGAAAAATAATTAATGGCCTAGTAGTTTGTGTTCATTATAATGCTTACAAAGTATTACACCTCCAACCTAGCAAGAATTTTTAAATATTGTTTTAGTTCTACAAAAACAATTGAATCTTGAAAGTTTTAAATGATTATCATTAGTGAAATAATTATATATTAATTAAAACTTGATTAACTCTATCTTCATCAACTACCTAATCATATTTTAATTAAATAACAAACATATTCTTCAAAGTTAACACTAATAAACTCTAACCCTTCTCTATCTTACTAGTGCTCCCAGTATCTATATATTACCGAATCTATCATTTAATCTGCAAGCCGCAGCTTTCTATACTTAATCATGATTTCAGAAAGGACCAAACCAATTAATAACTTAGGCTCTCGAGAACCCAGAATAGCTCACAGCAGTTTATTTCAGGAATGGAACCCGGTGCCATCTGAGTACAGTGTGTCGTGCCGACAATAAGCTAGAACTGTAAATTGCTTGAGGAAGGAAAGGGGGAAATAGGACATTGCTCAGATTTAATATGCAATGTAAGGACATTGTGTTGGTTTAGGTTAAGAATCTAATTCGTGATGAAAATGAGTGATTTGGGTTATTTTTTGTGTAGTGTTTTTGATAGGGAAATTTTAATTAGTATGCATGATTTTAATTAACTCAGTATTGATCGTCAAGACACACGCTTACGTTTTTGTGTTTATTTGAGTAATAATTTTGAGAATGTTGCAATTTATAAGTATTCTGGATAATTATGTTTGTGTTATGGTTATTAAAAGTAACGCTATTTTTTCAATTTTCCTACATTCACCGTAAATTGAAAAACATTTTGGATAGCAGTAGTGGAATTTATTACAACATTTCCCTTGACAATTCTGCTAAATTTGTTTGTTTTAAAAATTTATTAAGATTTACCTACATTGTCAATATCTAAAGTCTAATAGTACAATTGTTATGACCATAATAAAACTTCTTTAATTTGCATCATGTTGTAAGATTGATATATTTATCATCAGTCAAATAAGAACGTATAAATTAAAACTCGTTTAACTTTATCAACTATTTAACGAGCTTTTTTTAATTAAATTACTAATACATTATTCAACTTAAACATAAGAATATTCGATAACTCTAAAACCAATAAACTTTAACCCTTCACCATCCCACTACTGCTCCCATTAACTATCCATTACCGAATCTATCATTTAATCTGCAAGCAGCTTTCTATACTTAATCATGATTTCAGAAAGGACCAAACCAATTAATAACTTAGACTCTCGAGAACCCAGTGTGGCCCACAACGGTTTATTTCAGGAACGGGACCCGGTGCCATCAAAGCACAGTGTGTCGTGCCGGCAATAAGCTTGAACTGTAAATTGCTTGAGGAAGGAAAGAGGGGAAATAGGACATTGCGTAGATTTAATATGCAATGTAAGGAAATTGCGTTGGTTAAGGTTCAGAATCTGCTTCAGTATCTAATTCGTGATGAAAATGAGTGATTTGGATCTTTGTTTAGTGTTCGTGATAGGGAGAATTTAATTAGTATGCATGATTTTAATCAACTGAATATTGATTATCATGCATTTTCAATTTACAGGCTTATGTTTTTGTGTATTGTTGAATGATATTTTTTGAGAATGTTGTAATTAATAAGTATTCTGAATATTTATGTTTATGTAATGTATAATACAATAAATATTAAAGATTCCTACATGCGTGTCTTGGAAACAGTTATATCCCGTTAATAAGACCTACATTACATGCTATTGAGTTCAAATTTTAAATAATCTCCCATTTAAATACAACTTGCCTTATGACCTTAGTTTTTTCATATTCTGTTCCATCATTAGGACAATTATTTCTAAAAAAAAAAACTTTGCATTAAATCACGTATTTTTTCCATTTTCATGGAAATTCAACATCCGAAAAAATTAATAAACTTTTCAAACAAAAATTTGATAATTTACAAAATCATCATTATTTAATATTCATTTCCATAACCCTTTCAAGAAAGTCGAATTCATATTTCAAAAGAATTGACAAGTTCTAAGTTCACGTTTCCGGCAGTTTATACGAATTTTATTTGGGGATTTCTTGAATGATGAAAATTTTTCATTCAGTTGGGTTTTTCTGTTGAGCGCAGTATGCAGATTAAGCACATATCTCAATTTTAAGCGCATTTATATGCTCAATAAAGCACGATAGACTCATGGGATATTCCATGTCTTTTTTTTTTCTGCGCAATCGACTTTAAAACTTGAAATTCTTAGAAATTTCGGCTAAGAGGCAAGTTTATTTTCGAAAAATTTATAGAAGCGGGTTTTGGTCTGAAGTAAATTGTGTTATGGCAGCTGAGTAGGTTTTGGTAGCTATTTATTTTATTTTTGCAATATATTTCTATCTAAACGTTCCTGAGCTAAAGTTTTTATTATTTATGAAATTGTGGAGGAATTAAGTGCATTTTAACACATTTCATTTAAATTTAAAGACTGAAAGGAATTTAATAAAAATAACGAGGAAACATAATTAAGCTTATGATTCCATAACAGTTATAGATACAAATATTTTGAATACTATTTGATTTTTTTTTTATTTCTCGTTTTCAAGAACGAGAAATTAATAAACTTTGCTAGCAATAGTTATAAAAGTTAACGGTTATAACTATATTTTATTTAAATTTCTAAATGACGACTTGAACCAGACACGTTTTCGGAGAAAATCCCTGGCTTATCAACCTGTTGCATCTTGAGATAAAGTTTTATATACCGATTTAATTCTTAACTGACATTAAATGTTTATGTTTGATTAAATACTAATTTAAATTTAATAATGCCCTTTTTAAAATAAATTCCTTTATATTTACCAACTATTTTGAGTGAATAATTTAGATCAAAAACGACTCTGAAATTGATATCTTCCGTCACACACGGAGACGGCACAATGTAAAAATTTGGCTAAATAAAGTACAAAGTAGAAAAAAAAATGAAGTACAATAACTCGAGAGCGGACATCTTTGTTCCACGTTTTAAAGGAACAACCGAAACAAAAACCAGAAAACCCAAAACTGTGTTAAAGAACGCAATTAAACAAAATTTAGATATTTTACCATCTGTGTTCTGCATCTTTCTCTCGAATGTTTTTTTTGGCCAAAACAATTTACAGGTTTCACAAATAGATTTGCATAAGTACGTAGTGACGGGAACATTCCATAATTCAAGACCCAGAATGCAACAAAAAAGTTCTAAATTCACGTTTCGGTAGTTTATACGAATAAAATCTTTATTTGGGGAAAAATCTTCCTTAAGACACACACAAAAAAATGAGTCTTATAAAGAAAATATTCTTCCTATTCAGTGGTCGGACATTTTTATCCATCAGTTGGCGCCAGTCATCCAGATTGGCGCCATTCCTCAATTTCTGAAGGCGCATTTTATGCCTCCAATGAAAGCCGATAGACTCCACGGGATACCACCTTCCATGGGCTCTTTATTTTTATTACTTGCTGCTATTCGATTCTTTTAAAAACTTTGAGATTGGGTCTTAGGAAGTGGATTTCGGTTGATGACGGAGTTGTATTTTGCCGATATTGGGGGTATAGAAACGCGGGGTTTATTGGGCTCAATGTAAAAGTTTTTAAAATTGCTTTATGGCTCAGCTCGAGGTAGTTTTTTGGGAGGCATAATTTGAATTTTATTTTTAAGTTTATAAGTTTCTATTCTAAATTTTCTGAATCTAAAGTTTTGAATTATAATTTTATTGAAAAACTCAACGTGGAAAAAAGAAACTTAAGTGCATATCTAACTACTAATTCAAATATAAAAAAAAGACTAAAGGAATTAATACAAAAATAACAGGAATTTCATCAATTGCATACTGCATTATTGCTATTCTGAAAGCAATACGCTATACAAATTTCTTTAAATAATTATGATTTTTTTTACTTATCTGTTTCTGTTTGCATGGTCTAGAGTAAACAACTTACAATAAACTTATGCTCAGCAAAATTAGTTTATAAAACTCTGGTTTTAATGTGTCGATATCAAGAAACAAAATTGAATTTACAATTTTTTTTTCGTTTAAATACGACTTAGAACCAGACACTTTTTCGGAGAAAATATATCGAAACTGTTGGCTTATCAACCTAGTTGTATCTTTTTGAGACTAATGTTTTCTTAAATATACCGATTCCTATATTCTTAAGTGAGATTTCAAAGTATCATTCCGTCTTGTTAAATTGACTTAACTTTAAATTTGAAATAAAGCCTTTTTTCCAGAGGCAATAAAGTTTCCTTGTATATCCTAACCGGCAACTATTCTCGAGTAGAACTATTTCTGCGATCCATGGAACCGACAGCGACTCTGGAAATTCGATTATGCTAATACCCCAGTCACACACGGAGGCACGGCAAACGAAATGCTTAAATAAAAATAGCACGGTTGAGCTAGGAGGTAAAATAAAGTACAAAAGTACCAAGACAAACAAAAAAAAATGAGAGACGAATGGTACATCTTCGAGAGAAACGGGACATCTTTGTTGGGCTCTTATCGTTTGTAAAGTGGCGGATGAAGCAACAGCGGAAACAAAACCAAGGGAGAAAAACTCGACAAATAACTGCGTTAAAAGAACGCAACGGTAGAAGAGCAAAATTTAAATTTTCCCTTATCGCATCTGTTGTTTTTCCTGCAGGTCTTTCTCTCAAGAATCTGTGTTTTTTTTTGTGTGATTTTTTTTTCCTGAAAAGGTAGGAAGCAATTTGAAGGCAGGTAATGATAAGAAACTGGAGAGGGTTTGTTCCGAGATAGTTATCGGATGTGCACGGGGGTAAAGCTATTTCCCTTAGTTAGGATCTGCGTAGCATCTTTTCTCTCTAAGGAATATATATTGAATTTTAAATTTTACAATGTCCCGTGGGTTTAAGAATACGATTTGTAAGCCAGATATTCGATAAAAGGCAATGCGACACGCAGAAAGAAAACTGATAAGGATTGAGATAACGTGTAGTTTTCGAATTTGCGAAAAATATTCAAATAATTGATTTTTAAAAAATGCAAATGATATGCAAGGGGGGTGTATGTTTTCCATTTTTTTGTCATTGTATTTTTTATGTATTATTATATCTATTTTGAAAAAAAAAACGAAATCAGTGAAATTATTTTGCTTTTATATTTACAAAATTGCTCAATTATTTTAAAATAATAATAATAATTGTTGTGGACAGCAAATTTATGTCCCATATGCCGCGGAGAAAAGTTGTTCAGAGAAATAGTATCTTTAAATACGTTATTTCGGTAAAATTATATTTAATTATAACACGCTGTAGACTACTTCAGAATGAATTGCTTGGCTAGAGAGAGCAACTTCGAATTGATGGGTCTTTTTTTATACCCAAGTAGTCTATGATTATTTGAAGAAGAAAGCTACTTTACTCAATTCTGTGTGCTTATTTATTTTATGTGGATATGTTGTTTACAAAAAACGACTATAGAACCATTTATTCCGTTTTCAAAAAAAGAAGATAAATTATCTTTGATTTCACAAGTTTGCAATAGTGCAGTGCATTAACACCCTGCAATGCATTAACGCAAGTTTAGATACCTTATCAAAAACACTTAAAAATATTTCCAAAACAAAAATAAAAAAAATATCCTCCATTCCCACTAAAGTAATCTGAGATTAACCCACCATTTGTAATCCCCAGCTTTTTATAACACAACTTCCTCAATGTCGACCATCCAAATCCAACCATTAATCTCCAGAACAAGTCAAGCAAACAGAACCCCCCAACGAGAATCTTCCTCCCTAGCCCCGATGTCTACTTATATCTATTGACCTCCCCCTCTCCAAGTCACAATCCTTCCAGAAAGATGACTCGTAGTCATATCCATCCCTCCTCCTTGTCGGCTGAAATACGACTCTTTGAGAAGTTAAGTGATTCCGCACTCTGAGGGAGATGATAGACGAGATTGGGTGAAAATAGCTTTTGTGGTTTTTAGGTTTGGGAGGGGGTGACAACCGCTTGAATGTATGGAGCTGTCTTATTTTGGAAGGGAAGTGTTCTGAAAAGTTACTTGGAAGGTTTTTTTTTTTGTTTGATAAGTATTGTGTTCAGGGTTTTTTTAAACACTTTTTTAAGTAGTTGAAGATATTTTTTAAAGTATATATTTGGGAGTTAGACTTACTCTATAATGCTGATTTCTGAATTTATTTTTACTGAATATATCAAAATTGAACATGTTATAATACTTAAAAAGTAAATATTGGTTTATACCCATGTTTCCAAACATAATTACTTTTAAATGCATGTTTTTAAAAATACCTTAATACCTAAAATACCTAACCCGATAAAATAGTTGTTTAAACAAATAAAAAACTATTACATCATGGTTTGTAGTGAAACATATTTTTCATTAAAACTGTCTTCAATAACGAAAATAATAGAACGTTGAATTTTTATTCTAACCCTAATAATATAGCTAGTTTAACATGTAGCCTCTACTGTCTTGGATATTTACTTTAAATAAGTTGAAGTATTTTATTACTCAAATAAATTTATACATCCAAAATTCAATAACTAGGAAGCACACAAAATTAAATTTTTTGTTTCAAAACCACCAAATATAAATTTATTGCCTATTCATAAGCGACCTCGAATATAGTTCAGCTAAAATCTTATTTCCACAACATCCAAACTTCTTACTCCTTCCGAAAACAGCTCATAAACATAATCACGGAGAAGCTTACCAAAAACATTCTAACTTTATATAGCCACAAGGTAATTTCTATTTTCCTGTTTAAGTCAAGGCACAAATAGACATGTTACATGGAAAATATTGTAATAACTTTTAAAATAAAATACAATGATAATTGTCTGTAACATTGTTAAATATTTACGTACAGTTTTTGATAATTATAAATCACCTTTTAAAAATAATTAAAAATATTTGTTTCCAAAGACCTTGTTTTATTCGGAATTGTTTTAAGCGATAAATACATACATAAGTAAATAAGCGAGTTTTGTTTTACTAACCAAACTAGATACACTTTTAAGATGGACTATAGTGTTATAGTGTTCATTTATCTCGGTTTACAAATATAATTTTGACATTTTTACAGGCAAAGAAATATTGACAAAGGTTATTTTACGAATAATTAAAGACAACTCACACGAGATCGTGTACAGAGTTTGGTGAATTTTATTGTCTTTAGTTATTCCTTCCAATCGATCTCATATTGACCTTAATTTTGATGCACAACGTGTCCGAATACCATCGTCTTGCAGCGTGCATGATTTATTTGTATAAAAAACCCAAATAAAACCTGATCTTGAGCTCTATCACAGGACACTACCTGCAAATTAAATGTTAATGCTCTTAAAAATGCAACTTTTTATAAATTAGTCAGACACCTAACAATTAGAATAAAACCGTTTTTTTAATCTTCACCGCAATATATATTTTTTAATTTTAAACACCTAATTTGTTTTTAAGTAACTTTATATTCAACCACTCTCTCGCAATCCTAAGCTCATACACTCATCACATCTACTTCTACACAGCTTGACAGTCAAGTGATTAGTGCGCGCACTTTTTGAAAGTGGCTGATGACAGAGAGAAGAACTTTTCACTTGGAAGAGCCAACCAAAAAGGATCTTTAAGGTTGACACTTCTTGTTTACACAATTTCTCATTACAGAAAATTCGGTAGTCTTACGTTTGAAGACTTTTTTTGAAACCAGACTGAATTTCATATAACTATTGCGTAGATATAAAGTTTATGCTATTTTATGTATTATATTAATGTGGTAATATTCAAAGTCTTGTTAAGATTAATAACATTAAAGTCTCCATGTATTTGTTACAAGACGCAACATTCTTCGGTGCATTTTAAACCGTATAAAAATGCAGCTATAAATTAAAAAAAATCTATTTAAAAAAAATTGGGTTCAGCTAATATTTTAATAGAACAAAAAATGTGGACGATGAATTTTAATAATGCAATTCTTTTAGTTACAAAAATAATATTCAGGTATAAAAAAAACCCTACAATATCTTCAATAAAACATATTTTCGATCTTTATACGATCGTTTGCATTATGAATATTCGTGTCACATAATATCATGTATATTAAATTACGCTATTATCTTCATATAATTATGAATACTTAGTTATTTAAAAAATGATTTTCTTAATTAAAAATGTTTCATTATGAAGGCCTGACAACCGTGTAATACGAGTTAAATTTAATTATAACAAAGTGTATTTTTTTAAAGCTAAGTTTATTAAATTTGTTTTTCTACTCTTTCTAAGGAACACTCAAGGTAATTACGCAATGAAATTCAAGATTTTTTCGCTTCAAAATTTCGAAGCTTCTTCAAGTGTGTAACGGAACTAATCTAAAGAGAGCTCTTCAGATTAGTAGGTACAAAACTGTTTTTATGTGGCCAAATCTTTGTAAAAAATGCACTATCCTAATTTTGGGGCTTAAATCAAGTAATGAGTTTTTTTAATCAGCCGATAAGTGGTTCTCAATTATTCACGCTGCATTTGTTAGAAGAGAATTGTGATTTCAATATAGTTTATAATTTTATTTTGGTAGCAGATTGTTATTCGGCACAAATAAAAATGTATGCACAGTAAGCAATAATTAAACTAATGAAATATGTATAAACCCTTATTATCTGAAGCTCAGCATGTTTTTTTATAGTTTTGAAAAAATATTTTTTTTAATAAAAAATACTAGAACCTTGCGAGTTTGATATTTCCTTAACTTATAAAAACAACTAATTACTAAATTGTACTTTCTGAAACAGATTTTTTTCCTCGAGTATACATCATCTCATTATTTTAATTTTTTTTAACAAATCAGAGTACTGTTTAAGATGTTAACATAGACTAATTTTTAAAAGTACAGAAATGCTTAGATCTATGATTTTCCTCAGCTAATAAATAAAGAGTCATTCTATGCAAAGGTATAACTTGAAAAAGATTAAACAAAAACCTTTAAATTTTACGAATTCCTTCATTTTATATACATGACATGTATTTGAAACTAATAAACTTTATTTAAAAAAAAAAAATTGCTTTTTTTACATATTTTTTCTAATAATTATTTTATCTTAGATTTTAATAAAAACATACACAAAATTGGGTTTTAAACTTAATACTAAAGGCAAGTTTAGACAGCACTGCAACTTAAATGAAATCATAAAAGAATGTCGCGATTAACTTTTAACATTTCTTTTACACTTTTTTGTCCGTTCATTTTACGAATTCCTTGGTAATTCGCGAAATAGAATTTTATGACTCGAGTCGGAACGAAAATAAAAGTCTGACTTCTAGAATTATCTAGATAATAAAAACTAGGCTTGGCACCATGTATTTATAGAAAAGAATTTAATGATATTACAAGAAAACATATAAAACTGTGACAAAAGTTTATTACTTAAAAATATAGATTCCACAACTATAAATTAAATAATGGTAAGACATTGAATTTAAAAATCCAATAATATACAGAAAAAACGTATAATAAAGATAAATAGTAAAAAACACATTACTAAATTAAGGTAATATATCATAAAAATATTTATTTAAGTACTTTTTTACAATAAATTAATTTCAAAAAAATATAAACAAGTAAAACAATCAATGGTGTATAATATTTATAGTACCTAAACATTTTGCTCTTAAACAAAAAAAAAGCTTCTATAACACCTTAAAAATTTCATTCAAGATTTAAAGAAAAATAGTTTTAATTAGTAATGCCTTTATATTGTCTTGCCGTATGCTATTTTTTGTGTGATAAATTCAAACTAAATTTCATAAAAAATGCTTGATTTTTTTTTACAAAAGTCACTTAATGGACCTCCTAAAATTTTTTAAGTTCGTTCCAAATTTAATGGAAGTTTTTCAATAACTAAGAAAAATACAAAAATGTCATTTCCCGATGATTTGTGAGAGAATTGCACAAAATAACAGGAAGAACATCTTATCTCAATCGGCAAAATGTCATGTATGGCTTACGTCATCTTGTAAAGTCCTTCCGATATCGATTAAAGTAACTTGTTACTAATCGATTATCATTATCTGGAACACGCCAGTTTATTGGAACTATTATGGAAATCCTACAATAATTCTTTTTTTGGTGATTCTTCATTGTGTTTTAAGAATAGTCGCGAATTATAATTTACAAGAGAGCTTTGTGTTTGATAAAATAGAAAAGGGGATATTTCTTGCTTTATGTTTAGTTTGTGATGTCGATTTTTGTACAGCGCGTGTGTTTTAAAAGAGAATGGAAGATGTTTTTTTTAAATGAACTATTTGTTTTAAAACTTTATAATTACATGTAATTTTCTACTATACGAATAGTTTTTGACTGTAAGTTATGATAATACTTAGCTATTTCTCAAAAAAAGTTTTAATTTAATTATATTTCAAATCATTTAATATACAAATGTTGTTCAAAATAAAAATTAAATTACTTTAAAACTGTATGTACAACAATTAAAATTTAAAGTTTATATTCAATGAATTAGTTTTTTTTTAAACTTTGCATTTCCTTATTTTTTTATAAAAGAACTTGACAATCAAAATTGAATATAACTAACCAGTTATTTAATATATTACTTATAAATCAATTTAAATTTCCTAATTTTGTCCATGAAATACACTTATAACCCAATTTGATTTTTAAAAAAATGCTCAATATACACTAAAGAGCCAAAATAACTGGTATAGGCATACATCTGCGAATAAAGGTGTATAAAACCAATCGAAGTTCGTCGCTGTGTTTAGCAGCGTCTATGTGCTGCTATCATGACAGGTTATAAAAATTGAAGGGATTTTGAAAGTATCGGGGGTTGCGAAATGGAATTCCATATCCCTGCATCTCCGAGTGGAGATGAATTTTGGATTTTCACTTACGACAATTTCACGACTGTACCATGAATATCGATAAGCCAGTTAGACATAAAACTACGACACAGCTGCGACCTAAAAAATATCATGCAAAAACGGATCATCGACGACGGACGAAAATCATTAAACATGATATATTGCGGATACGTGATATATACGGCTTCAGAAGCCCATATCGGTGAATATTCATTAAATGGTTAACAAGTGGATACTTGTACGACATAGAATCGATTTTCAACTTATCACATTTAATGATCAGTTGTCAAAAGACCCGGCTTTGCACGATGTTTTAAGGCCAAAGCTATGTCGTAGATTTGATGTTTTACTGGATTATTGATATTCATGGTACACTCGTGAAATTGTCGTAAGTGAAACTACAAAATTCATCCCCACCTCGGAGACGCATGTATATGGAATTCCATTTCTCAACCCCCGATACTTTCAAAACCCCTTCAATTTTCATAACCTGTCATGATAGCAGTACATAGATAGACGCTGCTGAACATAGCAACGAACTTCGATTGGTTTTATACACCTTTATTCGCAGGATGTATGCCTATACCAGTTATTTTGGTTCTTCAGTGTATATCCTTTGCAGTAACATCGACTAAGATTTTTGTTAAAAATAAAATGTCGATAAGATCCGCCGTAACGGACAATTTATCGTCTTGTGTGTGTGAGAAGAAGAAATATCTACAATTTCGTATCTACAGCCGAGGGAATCCTTTATGAAAACATCCAGAGATTACTGACAGAAAGGGGAAGATTTTTTTGTTAATACAATTTTTCTCTAGAAATTGTGACGTCTTTCAGAATGACCAACAAGAAATATATAACATAAACTGTCATATTTTTTAAAGTTTTTATTTTTATCTTCCTTGCCCCTATACATTGGAAACCCCAGAAAACTTTTCTGGTTCTGTATATTGAAGGTTTTTAAAAGTTTCTGAGGGGTTAATTTAAGTTATAGTCTGCAATGAACGGTCTAATTGGGATATCTTGATATGGTGTAAGGAAGCAATGACTAAACCAGATTTTATCTGTAAATTACTATTAAAAATGAAAAGTCTATTTCATGTATGAATTTCTCTGCTATTTAGTCAATAATTTTAAAAATGACCAATAATATGACGACGTATAGTGAAGAATCTCCTAAGGAAAAAAGATTAAGGGGACACATTACCCAAAATTTAGGGCTGCCCAGAAAATAATTAAACATGCTCGAATGCTGTGAGCTAAGGATATTGCAAAGAAGAAGGATTCTAGAGGTAGAGGTTTATTGAAAATGATATAGTGGTTTGGTAAAATAGTTTTTGAATTTTTTGTTGATTTTTTAAATTTTTAATTTTTTCAGCTTGTGAATGGTTAACGTTAAAACCCTAAGGCTTTTAGGTAAATTAATGTAGAGCTCCAAAATTTTTTCCTGTGTTGAAACATATGCGTTTAATAAAAGTTGGTATAGTATAACGTCTTATGTGATTATATTTAAAAAAAATGAAGGTGAAAATTTACAAAAAATCTTATTATTTGGCCATTTTTATACATAAAGCTACATAACTTTTTTTGTTTAACTGATAGCTAAATATCCATACCAACTTTTGTTAATATAGGTTGTGGGAACATTTTGAAAAAAATCCATTACAAAATTTTTAAATTGTAGGAGGAGTAGCATTTTGAAAAACGATAAATTTTTTTTAATTTTTAATTAAAAAAAAACTTACGTTTTAATATTTATCATTTTTTCATATATGTGTATTGAGTATTGTATCTTTGTAAAAATAGTTTAATTTGAATGCTAGTGATAAGAATACTAGATTTAATTTTTTTGGGTACTGCGTCCCCTTAAAATGCTTACTCTGTTAAATCAATTATATTCGGTTGTGTTTATACTATCATTATACAATGAAAATTTATTATTACGTTTATATTTAAGTACAGGGTGAGGCAAATAAAACCGGCCCCAACGTGGAGATAAGAATACGACAGAAATGTTGTCAAGTCAAGACCCAATACAAAAACAGGTTTGCTAACATGAAGCCATTTATCGCTTCAATATTACGCCCAAACAAACGCTTGGCGACTTATTTGCCGGAAACTACGCTATGGTTGGAAAAGCTAGTTGAAATGAAATATAAACAAGGTTTGTAGAGCTGATCAAAAAAGTTTCCACTAGTGATCATTTCGGTTGTTATCTATCGTTAAGAATCGGTCCTTTTTGTTAATGCAAAATATTCTAAATTGATTGCAAGACCCATAATCTGGTGTTCAGACCCGTTTCAGAATGTTTTTGAACTTGTTGACAGCAGATCCTGGCTGACGCCATTTCGTAACTGATCGTTGCCTAGTTCTCTTTTTTTTGCACTTTTACACATTTAAGTTCTTGAACAAACTGGTCACATTTTTTCCATGAATTCGTTTTAATATAATTTTCTACAATGAACACTCTCTGCTGTACAGTGAGTTTTATCTCCACCTGTAAATTGATCAACTTACACTCTCACAGTCGCAACTCACACTGACGCACTACGATCTGAACTCGCCAATAGTCCATGAGTAGCTCTAATGTGATGCTAATCCAATCCAACTAATGCAAAAACAGGTTTGTCAAGTGAAACCATTACACGTTTGAATTATCTTTTATTTCCACTTGAAAGCTTTCAGGCGGCTTTAAGAGATTTTCTCGCCAAGCATTTCAACGTATTCCTAACTCTAGACCGGGGCCGGTTTTATTTGCCTCACCCTGTATATAATTAGTTTCTTAGATGTTTGCTATCAATAAAATTTTTCAATAAATTAAATTATATTAAAAGACAATCAGTAGCCAAAAATAATATATAACCTCTTTCAACAAATCAAATTCCTATGTCTTGCTGGAAAATGCAATTGAAAACTAAGACGCGTTTTAACGTTTATTTTAAATTTATTAACAGACATAAGCCAATCATGTATATACGGGTAGCGTAAGTATAGTAGGATGATAAATATGCGATCACCAATGAAGTAGCATTTTAGAGTAGATTTCCTTCGTATGAGTTACCATTATTATATACATCAATCCCCCATTTTTTCCCTATACATTGTTAAAAAATATTTCGGATAACTTTAGGTGAGGATGCTGGAATCTCTTTTAGTATGGGATGTAAATATGTGAATAAGTATTGTTTGTCTGTCTAACCCAACATTCCATTCTACAGTTATATTGTATAAATTCTTGGTACGTATGTGTAGGATCTGTCTACACAGCAGGGTCTCCTCCCTTTCATTCAATTTCGTCCCCTATAACTTTTAGATTTTTTTTTTATTTTATATAAAATGTTTGAAAAAGTATAAAGGTGGTGAAAAAGAATTTCCAATAGAAATAGAAATAACTCGATTTGAAGGGTACTATTTTTCTATTTGTAAATTTTCCATTTTTAATATTAGCTTCCAGGACCTTTTTTAACTGAACCACAGGGAAGAAAATATAAATTATCATTATATACTCCCTACCGTTTTGGAACAAACATGATTTCTTCTTGTGCCCGAGGGTAAAAAATATTATTTTATTTTAAGTTGCTTAAGTATTTTTCGTTTGATTGAGTGCTTTTTTAAGATAATATTTTTTTTTTGTTCTTTTGTGAATGTTAGCTGAGCATTTGTCCTTGGATATTTATTTCAACCATATGTTCGTAATTGCAAACGAATTTATTTGAATATATATCATGTTTTTTATACGCATTTTTAAATTTACAATTCCAGTCATTTTAAAAGTTTTAGATTTTTATTTATATTTTTTGTCATTAGTAATAACATCTAATAATAAATATCGTAATAATAATTGTCTATGTTTATGTCACGCAGTTAATACCTATATCCCGTTGTTTGGCCCTAAACAGACATTATTGACGTTTTCAGGCAAGTTACTGACTTTATGTGGGATTGTTTATAAATTTTTAGGAAAAGTTACCGAAATATTTTAGGAATATGACTGGTAACTGGGTGGTTGAGCTGAGCAAAATTTTCTAGCAACGTTCTTAATTTTTTACAGTGTTAGTTTGACATTTTGTTATTGATATCTCAATTGAATTTTGTTATTAAAGTAAAGACATAAAAACGTATTTTAAAATAATCTTAAAGATAAAGTTAATATTTGTTAAATATCTTGCTGCTTAAAAAATGGCATTTGACCATATATTGAAAGAACCTGATTCTTTGTACCTAAATTCGTAAATGAAGAAATATCTTGATTGATTGCTACTTTGTTACAGGTGATTGATTAATATTAAAAATTAATTTGTATGATAGGACATTTAGACCTCAAATTGCTTAATGCGGATTCCAAATGGCTATGAACATGCATGCCGGAGTGAAAGTGAACCTACATACTTTTTTTTTTATTTAAGGCTAATGATTGATTACTTTGTCAACAACTGGATTTTTTTAATTCATAGTCTATATAAATGCGTGTATTATTTCGTTTATAAGCTATGAATCTCTCATTTTGTACACACCATCTGTTAAAAATATGTTTGGAACATTATTTCTTTTTTTATGAGGTTGGAAATATAATTTTGGCTGCATTGTATATTCGCTCATATTTTTATTGTAATAAACAATGTAGTATTTTATAATATTTTAGAATAAATGACAAATCTGTGAAAACATCGACAGTGACGATAACACATTGTAACAATTATAGTGAGTTAATATGTATGTTATTGTCATAAGTGTATATTTCTATACTTATCGCACTAAAATTCTTATCCAAGCCGAAACAAAGCAAATTTTCAAATTTCCTAGAACGCACCATATTCTCTGTCAGCTATAAAATGCCTTTGTAGAACATCAAAAAAGCCAACCAAGCAGGTGGAAAATCCAAATCCGAAGCCTTCCCTCCCGAGCGCAAAACAGTGCAATAAAAATTCCGTTTTCTTTATACCATCCTTTTTGAAGAGATTTAGACAAAAAATAAATTGCTGACTGCCTAAAAATTCACCCGCAGAATTTCGCTTTCAGTTTTGTACCTCAAAATGCTCTTAATGCTCGTGGCTTTGCGAATCCTTTCCATGAAGTCCCTTTCCATGTCAGCTCAAAGGAAAGTAGAGCTGCTAAAGCCATTCCAATGTATTATTTTATCAACGTTCTTTTGAATTTAAAACTGTATATAAAATGAATTGAACATTAATATATGGAATCGTAGTATCCATTCCTCTTAGAAAGCAGCTTTGAAGCATATAAATTACCCATGACAAATTTTAGAATATATTTGTTATTCTTTTAAGTTAGCTTCGAATTAATACTAGAATTGAAGAATTAGTAAGGAATTCTATTGTTTTTATTATGTTTAAATATTTATTTAATCTAATTTATTTGATTTAATTTTATTATTTAAAGGTATAGTTGTTTACGATTTTATTTCTTAATTAATGCAAGAATAGAAGCATTAGTAAGGAATTATTCTGTTTTGTATTGTGTTCAAATATTTATTTAATCTAATTTATTTGATTTAATTTCTTAAAGGTATGTTTGTTTGTGATTTTATTCCTATCTTAGTTGCTAAAATGGAATATTTAATCAGCTGTAAAATAAATTATTCTGTAATGACCATATAGATACTAATCTATAACTGCAAATCAACGGTTTTAAAATTTAGAGAGATATTATAATTTTATTTAGTTAGTTTTAAAATTTTACCATAAAAATATTACACATTTTTTCTTTTATATGACATTCATTAACTAATATTTTTTAAATAAAAAATTATGTTTTAATCAGAATTGACCTTTTTTCAAGGCGCTTGTATAAATTAATACGATAAAAATAGTATAATATCACTGATTCATAAACTTTTCGGGATGATTTTTTGTTGTATTTTACCATTTGCTCTGAATGTACTTTGGAAATTCACCAGAGAATGTGAACTAGTGAATGACGTTATTCACCACACTCAAGGCAATACACCTTTGAGTGATATCAATTAAACACTTTAGAATAATTTAAAAATATGCCCTTATTATAAACAGCAATGTGAGGACATATGTGTTGACATAAAAGAACGAATTTCTAAAAATATAGGATGAGTTTAGAAGAAAAGAAGACTTGAATGTCCTCATTTGAAAATATGTACTATTTTATTTATGCAATAGCATCTACAAAAATATAAAATGTGGGTTTCGACTTCAAGCATTTTATCTCCAAGAATTCTTATTATTTTGGCAAAATATATATTTCCTTAACGTGAATTTTTTCTTAAATAACGAAAGAGATTTATAAAGGGTTTGAAAAACTGTTCAGACATTTTTGTCGCAAAAAGGTATATGATTCACATTAGTGGTGATTTAAAGCAAACAGCGGATTTTTATTGCTTATATATATTTTGAAGAATTCGTTAAATGTCTCATATAATATGAACTTCATGATATAAAATGTAATAGATTTAAAAATGTGGTTTACTAATCAACATTTCAGAAATTGAGACTTCAAATAAACTGAAAAATATTCGCATGCAAGAGGTTCAGTTTATGAATACTATAAATTTTCAATTTAAATTATCTGCCATATTGTGTTTACTCACTTATATTTAAATTTCCTTTTTTTACGAGTAAATAAATACCACACCCACACAAGTCAATATTGGATAATTCATTTTTATAGAAACTTTCATATGCATTTCTATTTATGCTGGCAGAAATAAAATATTGTTATTATATAACTGTAAGTAAAGTATTTTTGGAATGTGTCTGCAAATAAATATTTGATTAAGTTTAAGGCAATGCAAGTATTCTTAATTGTATTTATGTAAGTTTCTATTTTTTCTAAATATTTCTCGGAAATTCGCTAAATTGTTATACTTTTAAACTTAATGTGAATGATTGCTTCCCTTGAACTAAGTTTTTGCACAAGCATAAGAGTAATCTAATTATTTAGCGCATAACTTTTGCTACAATTTACGGAAATGAGATTTTAAAAAGAAAAAAAAAACGTACACATTCTCAGACAAATGCTTTCTTTTACTTTTATATTGGATGTTTGCCAACTTAAGTGCTGTCATTTTCAAAAGGTGTTGCATTTTTTTAAATGCTACTTAAGATATATTTTCTTAAAAAATACGAGAAATGGCTAAAATATTACTCTTAAGCTTAAACAATAAATTTAATAAAACATAACAGTTTTAAAGTTAAGAACATTTTAATATTCCTTGAAATAATTTAAAGTTCAGCTATGTGAAACGCTTGGGTTTCCGTTTTCAGTGAAGAACAAACTTTAATAATATGTATATTCAAATATGATAAGTTATTATTGGGGAAGAAGGAGAAGTAAGAGACTGAACTACTAATGCAATATATGCTATTAATCTAAAACACTTGAATTAACTATGTCGCATTAATTGCATTGACTGGACTCACACTGTTAAACAGGATAAACACAATCTTATAAAGATTTATAAGAGTTAGAACTTTATCTTGGAGTTGTAAGAAATTGTGCTTAAAATACATTACTTTTATTGTCTCAGATAACTGTAGTAAAACACTAATTACTTACTTTATAATTTCGCCAATGAAAATATAATTTTTTTAAAAATATTAATACGAACTGTATTTATAAAAAGTTTAAGAATAATTTTAAAAACAGTTGACAATTTCACATCAAAACGTCAATTAAAATTGTTATTTATTAATTATTACACTTCAATGTAAAATAATTCGGGTTGTTGAAAGTTTAAAAAAAAATCTAACAATTAAATTCACTTTGTAAAATAAACGAGATAGAAAAATATAATTAAAAAATGATGAGACCAAATCTTTCTTTACAGGTACCGATAATGCTCCAAGTTAAAATAAGGAAAATCGTAATATTTCTTTACAAATGAGAATCCGATAAAAATGAAAAAAGACAGACATCAAAAATCTTCGTTCCTCTTTTCTGGAATTAGAGAATGAAAATATTTTTTTCTTTACTTTATGGATATCCATTTTACAACGGAATATACCCCATTAATTATAACTCGGTTCCCAGTAATGACATAGTTGAAACATGAAAAGCACAAGTATTTGATGACAGGATTTAAATTAAAAAATTTTAATTAAAAATTTCCGACAATTCTTTGCTCCTCTGATCATGGCAGGTTTGGGGATAGTAAAAAAAATTAGTTACTTTTTTATGAATTTAAACATTGGATTTTGTTGAATTCTCATTAACTTGAATTCATTTTCTGACATTTTGATTTTTCGGATGTGTTTTCTTCGGGGAATTATTTTTTTATGTTTTTGATTAATAACTTCCTCTTCATTTATAACTTGACTTAAGAAGAAGATCAAGTTATTGGGGGAACAAAGTGGTGGCTTATGATTTTAATGGTTTAGTTAAAAAATGCAGTGAAATTTGAAAACTTTTTCAAATTCATTAACAAACATAATTCTAAGAAAAAAATTGGAAAAAACCTGTCAAGTTGTGAATCTATGTATCTTGTGTATGTTAATAAAATATATTAATGTACTTTATAAGTTAACAAATATTCTTAGTACTTTTTGTTGTCATTTTGTTGTTGAGAGTACGTTGGAGTAAGCTTTATATTTGCAAAATATTCATGCAAATGAATAAAAACACTTTTATGGATTAAGGGATTTTCTTACTTTTTTTAGTGCTTGTAACTCATTCTAACATCAAATTATGTTAAATCCAATGTGTTTTTTTATGAACAGCAAAATTAAAATACGTTATAAATAATAAGTGAAGAACGTAAGCAAACAACTAAACTAAATGTATAATTGCATATTTATTAATAGCATCGATTTTAAAATGTCTTTCAATTAAAGACGTTTACGAATTTCAATAAACGAAGTATACTTTGTTTTTATTGCCTTATATGCATATCCATAAGTGAAATCACTTATTTTATTAGCATTTTTAAATTTTTATGAAAATTTAATTATCAAATATAAATTCTTAATCTATTTTTTTCCAATTTAAACTTATTTTAATATTTTGTATTTTTCTTAGTAGTTTCTCAACAAATTATCCATTCCACCACTAATGAATAACTTAATTTTACTCAATTTTCCCTGAACCGTACCATTCACAAGTCGATACTAAGAACACAACAACACCATAACCCAAGAATAGAATATGAAGCAACCGCATCACCCTCTACTAACTCAATAAATAACAATTACCGTCACTACACTATAGCTATCAGGAGTGCAACAATTCAGACGGACCAGACAACCCAGCACTGTAACAACCAAACACCTTCCTGTAGATGCAGGCAATAATTGATGTGGTTGGCCGTTTCATTCGCCTGCCGTAAGTGAAATCAATGGCTGAAGCATCCTACGGGAGAAATTGTGCAGAAATGCTCAGAGCAACTTTGAGGCTCTTACGACAGGGCCTTGAGGCACACGGGATTCCCGTAGGTAAGTGAGCAATTTAGGATGGCAAAAGCTTGTTGAGGTTGCAAGTGTTTCTACTGAAGTGGTTTGGCGTTATTATGATGGATAGGATGGTTTTTATGGCGATATAAAATGTGTGTGAGGTAAATATTTATTTTAATATATCTTGAGATAAATTGATGTAGTATTTTTTCACGGTAATCGCCTGTTGTGTTTTTAAATTTGTGGTTGAAAAATAATAATGTTTTCTCTGTAAAGGTAATAAATATAGATTTATTCTTGAACTGTTAGTGGCAAACTAGTATTTTAAAGAGATGTTATTACTCTTAAATATTCAGCTTTCAAAATAACGATAAAAAATTTATTTCGCATACAATAAGAATGAAAACTTTGAGAGTAACTAGCCAGGCATCCTAAAATAACAGATGTGCAGGATGGACTGGGCAACTTTTATTCTCTTACAACGTACATTTTCTTAAATATTTTTTTTTTTTGCATTTTAAAGAACCCATGAGATTGTATGGATTTAAAATCAAAATATGTTTAAAATATCTTAACAAATACAACATAAAATATGGGGGTCACAGAAAAACTATTTTTTTAGCCATGTGTACAAACAATTCATTATATTACATTAAGTGACGATATGGTTTTGAGTGACGATATTTGTCGGAGGTAATTAAATCCTAAGAAATACGATTATAACGTACTTCAAGAAAATATTTTTTATTTGAAGAAAAACGTTGGTTGGATATCTCGGTACGATACGGTTTTCTGAAACATAAAAACCTCACATGTAAAGTAATATAATTAAGTATGTCAGAAACATGAGTTAACCGAATACTTACAGACGATAACGCTTTACTATAACAGAGTTTTCTCACAAAACCTCTGATATGTTCATCTTTTTCTTCGAAAACCCAAGTTAAATCTCTCTTTTGGCACAGGTTTTCGGTCAATCAAAGGTATATGTGATGGAACCCCCTCCCTGGCTAACTTATTTATATTTCAAAAGGCATTGATACGCTACCCCCATCCAGAACTAACTCGGGTGCGAGCTTATGGTGGGCAGGCAGCAAACGAATTACAGGCGATACGTGATGCGCATTCCATTGTTACATCCTCCCACCCTTGGAATTTCTCTACAAGCTGTTTCGATTTGTACCAGAGAGGACAAAAGAAGAATAGGCGGTCGTTAGGCGAAAACCAAAAGCTGACACAACTTTTGTGGCGATTTATCTCGAAACAATTGCAGTTAGTGCTTGGATGGATAATGGGAAAGTGTATGAGTAAATACAAGGGTATGCGTGGTACAATAGAAAGTTGGTAAGAAGTTCTGTGTTTGGCGTTGTATTGTTAGTGCTGTCATATTATGTACCGTAGCTGCCAATGTTTGGTTTAATTGAATCAAACTCTGAATTTGAGTAAATTACGTAGAGCAGAACAAAATCAGTTTTTCACTTCACACAAATTATGTAAATTTAGTTTTATAAAACAAATAACATTAAATTTTATTCATAACCTAAAAGAAATTATTACCAGAACTTAGATTTTGGGCAAATATTGATTTTAAAACTAATAAACTTTAATGATGATGATATAAAAAAAACCTCTTACATTAATTTTCTGTTATAACTTTTTTCCCATTGTGAGCATACAATTTATTGCAATACCATTCCTCGAAATATCCAAATACACGTGTTTTACAGGTAATCTCGTATATGTGTTATGTTAAGCTCATTGAAGTTACCAAGTTTAGAAATATTTATTTACTACTTTTCGGTTTTCATTAATAAACAAATTGAAATTTTGTTAAATACTTTAACGAAATTATTTTCTGATTTGTATGATCATGAACCATAGAGAACGAACTCACGTATTGCAGTTTTTGACATATAACACAAATTGAGATATGGAGACATTATTATTCTTGTTCCAATAACATGGAGTAAGACAAAAAAAACTATTATACCACCTTTTCTTTTTGGAACATTTCACAAAGCAAATGTAAAATATTTTATCCTAGTTCAAAAACACTCACTCTAACTTAAGAAAACTGTTTCAAAAAGACTTTAGCTTGAGAGCTTAAATCTACCAATTTAAACTCTAAACCAGTAGAGCGTTATATTCAATCCATATTTAAAGCCACGGCTGAAATTCTCCGCTGACCATTCTCAAAACCATTCCCTGAATTTAAAATTCCTTCCGCACCATAAAACAAAAGCTGAAATGTAGCAAGTAACTGAATCCATTCAGAAGCCCCGAAAGTTTTGCCTATGGTAAACCCAAGTTGTCAAATAAAAAGGCCAAATTCTCATTTCGTGCTATGCGGTTTCTATTCGCCAAAAGCCGCGAATCTCAGAAATAACGACATTACAAACGTCGACGAGCAAACCTCTAAACAAGGAAATACTGACGCCATTTTTCCATGAATGGGTGCAGTTACAGCCACTGGATAAAACCCTGTGTGGATTTGTCAAAAATGTATCTGAGTTTGGGATCCTCATAGACGAATCTCCAAGCGTACGATGGCGCCACTGGTTTGCTTTGGCTGCACACTCAGGTGTCGACCTCGTTATTTGACAATTGTTTTAAATTACGAGGCGTAATTGACTGCGTTAAAGCTATATGGAGGTTAAAAGTAGACAGCTGGAAACGTACAACCTAATCTAACTTATCTACAGAGCATCGACATCTGAACGAGGAGGTTTCGAGTTCCAAACCTGTCATCCTATAGACGGATATTTGTTGGCAAAACTTTTTATTACGGGTCCCATAGTACACTGAGACAGGCATGCTTGTTTAATTTTTTGATTTCAAAGACCTGACG